>LR824624.2:7500000-8750000 GCA_902829305.4 Spodoptera exigua
ACTTAATGTTTTTTTTTTAATAGAACGTTTGAAGCCAGTAACACTATTAAAGCATTTATAAACCACATAAAAGAAGAGAAACATTGAACAAATAATATAATAAATACATTAAACATGCACTTTACTCAATTCAGTCATGCATTCTTCTCACAAACACTGTCCCTGTCCCTGTCCCTGTCCCTGTCCCTGTCCCTGTCTCTGTCCCTGTCCCTGTCCCTGTCCCTGTCCCTGTCCCTGTCCCTGTCCCTGTCCCTGTCCCTGTCCCTGTCCCTGTCCCTGTCCCTGTCCCTGTCCCTGTCCCTGTCCCTGTCCCTGTCCCTGTCCCTGTCCCTGTCCCTGTCCCTGTCCCTGTCCCTGTCCCTGTCCCTGTCCCTGTCCCTGTCCCTGTCCCTGTCCCTGTCCCTGTCCCTGTCCCTGTCCCTGTCCCTGTCCCTGTCCCTGTCCCTGTCCCTGTCCCTGTCCCTCTCCCTGTCCCTGTCCCTGTCCCTGTCCCTGTCCCTGTCCCTGTCCCTGTCCCTGTCCCTGTCCCTGTCCCTGTCCCTGTCCCTGTCCCTGTCCCTGTCCCTGTCCCTGTCCCTGTCCCTGTCCCTGTCCCTGTCCCTGTCCCTGTCCCTCTCCCTGTCCCTGTCCCTGTCCCTGTCCCTGTCCCTGTCCCTGTCCCTGTCCCTGTCCCTGTCCCTGTCCCTGTCCCTGTCCCTGTCCCTGTCCCTGTCCCTGTCCCTGTCCCTGTCCCTGTCCCTGTCCCTGTCCCTGTCCCTGTCCCTGTCCCTGTCCCTGTCCCTGTCCCTGTCCCTGTCCCTGTCCCTGTCCCTGTCCCTGTCCCTGTCCCTGTCCCTGTCCCTGTCCCTGTCCCTGTCCCTGTCCCTGTCCCTGTCCCTGTCCCTGTCCCTGTCCCTGTCCCTGTCCCTGTCCCTGTCCCTGTCCCTGTCCCTGTCCCTGTCCCTGTCCCTGTCCCTGTCCCTGTCCCTGTCCCTGTCCCTGTCCCTGTCCCTGTCCCTGTCCCTGTCCCTGTCCCTGTCCCTGTCCCTGTCCCTGTCCCTGTCCCTGTCCCTGTCCCTGTCCCTGTCCCTGTCCCTGTCCCTGTCCCTGTCCCTGTCCCTGTCCCTGTCCCTGTCCCTGTCCCTGTCCCTGTCCCTGTCCCTGTCCCTGTCCCTGTCCCTGTCCCTGTCCCTGTCCCTGTCCCTGTCCCTGTCCCTGTCCCTGTCCCTGTCCCTGTCCCTGTCCCTGTCCCTGTCCCTGTCCCTGTCCCTGTCCCTGTCCCTGTCCCTGTCCCTGTCCCTGTCCCTGTCCCTGTCCCTGTCCCTGTCCCTGTCCCTGTCCCTGTCCCTGTCCCTGTCCCTGTCCCTGTCCCTGTCCCTAAGGAATTTGTGTACTATTGTCTGTCCCATCTTTATTGTCGTTCCTCCAACAAGCAACATTCAACGTTCGAAATGTGGAACTTCGTTGGGAAATTCTTAAGTCAATTACGCACAAGAAACGGGTTATCCCGGCTACCCGACTATCAACAGGGTAAAAAGCGTTTTTGCTGAATCTAACTCAGTTATGACAACGTGATTTACAAGGCAAATTTTATTATAGTTGTTCCATCTTAATTGTGTTAATTTGTAAAGCAGATTTTGTTACCGTGGACAGATACGGGGTTAGCTTATTAGTTCTAGAGATGGGATGATGTTAGGTTAATTTTTTCACTACATAGCATAAAACAAAGTCGCTATCTCTGTCCCTATATCTCTTAAAACTACACAACTAATTATGATGGGGCTTTTTAATAGTTCTTCCATTTGGATTGATGTTAAAGGTTTATATGTATAATTACATTCATTAAATAGCTTAGCTTCTTCTCCGTGAAGCCGCACTAAATCACTAGTATGCTAATATACAATTTTCTTGTTTTACAAATTTGATTTTGTTATATTTACAACAGCCCATGAGACTCTAGACTCACTTCTTGGGTCTGTCACTATCTAAATGCTTTTTACTTCTTAATTATGTTTTTCGAGTGAATAGATAAAGTAATACTGTATGTGTCCTGTTAAATAAAAAACAATGCAAATAAATATTCTAAGCACGTACAACTATTTCAAAGTTTTACCGCTGCAATCCGTGAGTCCCCGGTGTAACCCAACTAACTTAAAAAACTTCTTAGTCCTCCTTTGGTTTTAAATGAACAGGATGCCAATATTTCTTGACAGTGTGCTTGTAAGATTAACCTAAAATTATAAGCAGATTATGTATATATTGATGGTTTCATTCTTACTTGTCCCTGGCTAAAAATTGAAATATCGAGTATAAGTATATTTTTTCTAATTTAACACATTTTATCAAGTACTTGTAAAATATCTTATTCAAGCGTATTTTCCGTCCAAGTTTTTATTAATATCTGAATCACTTACTAAGTCATTATTTTTTTCATCCATTGCCGTAATGTCAACAAATCCAGCTCTTACGTAAGCCGTGCCTTGACCTCTTTACTGCCCATCACTACTTATGGGTGAAAGCAAATCAAATATGACCTCTGATATGTTTGAAATTTCTAAGACGTCATGGCATTTTTATAACTATAATATCTGAGAAACCAGTGAATACTGATATGCCAAGGTCAGATCGATACCTACCAGGTGGATAGTCCCCATGAATGATATATGAACCGTACTATAACTTGGCATGTGAGCTGAGCAATTTTGCTCTTTAGGCTTTTCTGAAACAGGAGCAAGAACTACGTTAGAGTTAAAATTCTGTTGTTACTCTCTGCTACGCTTTCTCAGTCTGTTTTTAGGGTTTGTCCCATAAACAAGCTAATCATCCAGCATAGGCAATTAGCTCCTAATCGGTGTCCATAGATATCAACTAAACCCAATAAAATCACAAATAAGCTGGTGGGCTTAAAAACAAGTGCTTTGTTTTCTTGAGGATTGAAAAGTCTATCCTGTTGCGTTCGGTATGCATTGGCAAAACAATTTAGTTCAAAAATGTCCTTTAGGTCAAAATACTCTTTATGTTTTGCCTATGTCTGTCTAAATGTCTGTCGTTCTAAATTCTTTAGCACTGCGTAGGGATGTAGCCTCGCTGTGTATTCTCTATCGCATTTATCACGTGGAGATTTCTGAGGAATTGTTCGGTTTGATCTCCGTCGCATCTTTTCGCCATCGTTCCACGCGAATACTTTTTCATCCCCATCACATAAATAGTTGGCAGTCAACAACTGTGCGATTCACCCGTAACTTCCTGCCCGCACAGCTGGCAATGATCTTCCGGCGTCGGTATTCCCGAACCGATACGACCTTCAAATCTTCAAGAAACGAGCGTACTCCTTCTTAAAAGGCTGGCAACGTACCTGTGACTCCTCTGGTATAGCAGATGTCCATGAACGGCGCTGTTCGCTTACCATCAGGTGATGTGTATGCTCGTATGCCTCCTACTCCATAAAAAAAACTTGGACCAGATTAGTATGTACATACAAGTATTAGTTCTCAAACTTCTTCCAAATCTTCTACTTTTATTTAAACGAAAAAAGTAAGTTTTTATTTATAGCATTTTTTTTTTATTTATTCACTAAACAGTTTATGTTCCTAGTTAGTAAAAAAAAAGAATAATACTATAATTTCGTCAGAAATCCCTTCCATTGTTGATGGTTAATAGACTTAAACCCTAGCATACTTACCGTCCTAAGCCATTGGCAAAAAAAAAACCTTTTACAAATTTGTCAAACATCCACAAGAAATTTATGTAAATGTTTACAGGGTGTACCTACCTATTTTCAGAAGATAAAAAGATAATTTTATTTTCCAACCGAGTCAAGATTCGATTTGAAAACGGAAACAAGGTTACTGGTTTTCTGTAAGCAATTTATCAACAGCATCCTGTATTTAAAAATATTGGAAAAATTATTATTACATTGCTATTTTTTTATCTTTGCTGATTTCACAGTTTTCTTTTTTACTTAAACATAACATGCACTTTCTGGATGGCTAGTCTTGTTAAGCCAAGGAATTGAAAAAAAAAACATTATCCCACGCTAGGATTTTCTTTTATCTTTTTATTATATAATAGTACTAGCTCTTACCCGCGGCGTCGCTCCCGTCATTTGACTGCCTACCCTACTCTTCCTACCCTACTCTACCTACCCTACTCTACCTACCCTACTCTACCTACCCTACTCTACCTACCCTACTCTACCTACCCTACTCTACCTACCCTACTCTACCTACCCTACTCTACCTACCCTACTCTACCTACCCTACTCTACCTACCCTACTCTACCTACCCTACACTACCTACCCTACTTTATTCTATCCTATGTCCTTCCCCCGGCTCTAAACTACCTCCTTACCAATTTTTAGCTAAATCGGTTCAGCCGTTCTTGAGTTATAAGTATTGTAACTAACACGACTTTCTTTTATATTATACTAGCTCTTCCCCGCGGCGTCGCTCCCGTCATTTGAGTACCTACCCAACTCTACCTGCCCTACTCTACCTACCCTACTCTACCTACCCTACACTACCTACCCTACCTACCCTACTCTACCTACCCTATCTACCCTACCTGCTCTACCTACCCTACCCTACTCTACCTGCTCTACCTACCCTACCTACCCTACCTGCTCTACCCTACCTACCCTACCCTACCCTACCCTACCTACCCTACCCTACCTACCCTACCCTACCTACCCTACCCTACCTACTCTACCCTACCTACCCTACTTTACCTACCCTACTCTACCTACCCTACTCTATGTACCCTACACTACCTACCCTACTCTACCTAACCTACTCTACCTACCCCACTCTACCTAACCTACTCTACCAACTCTATCCTATCCTATGTCCTTCTCCTGGCTCTAAACTACCTCCCTGCCAATTTTCAACTAAATCGGTTCAGCCGTTCTTGAGTTATAAGTGGTGTAACTAACACGACTTTCTTTTATAAATATAGATAGATAATGTATAAAGATGGGTGTGACATACATTCAGTCAACAAAGTATCGGGAATTAATGTTTTTTTTATGGTTCCAAATACGAATTTTAATTTTTTTTTGTTGTTGTTAGATTGGCATAACTGTTTTCCATTTTGGCGCGGAATTTGAGTTGCATCTGTTATTTATATTAAAAACAGTGCTGTTTTTAGTTTTATAATATCTAGTGTGTATTGCGAATTTCATAATGGACAAAAACATCGAACAAAGAGTTTGTCTTAAATTTTGCATCGCCAATGAAATTTCGTGTTCGGAGGCACTTAAAATGTTACAAAAGGCTTACGGTGAATCGACTTTATCAAAAACACGTGCTTATGAGTGGTACACAGCGTTCAAAAGCGGTCGAGATGTGATGGAAGATTTGCCTCGTTCTGGTAGGCCATCAACGTCTGCAACTGAAGTTAACATCGCAAAAGTGAAGGAAATAGTGACTGAAAATCCTCATTCAAGTTTGAGAGAGATGGCCGCCGAACTTTCTGTACCTCACGAGTCGATCCGTACCATTTTAACAAATAATTTGGGTATGAAACGTGTTGCCGCTCGGCTAGTCCCAAAAGACCTGAATTTTCTTCAAAAACTAAATCGCATGAAAGTCGCTGAGGATATGCTAGAACGAGTCAATACCGACCCAACATTCATGAAACGCATTATTACTGGTGACGAGACGTGGGTTTACGAGTTTGACATGCAAACTAGTCAACAAGCTTCGGAATGGCGCCTTCCAACTGAACCAAAACCGAAAAACCACGTCAAAGTCGATCAAAAGTCAAAGTCATGTTGACTGTTTTCTTTGACTATCGCGGTGTTGTGCACTCAGAATTCTTGCCCGAAGGTCAAACGGTAAATAAAGAATATTATTTGAGCGATATACGGCGTTTAAGAGAACAAATTCGACGAAAAAGGCCAGAAATGTGGAAAGAAAATTCTTGGATTTTGCATCACGATAATGCGCCTTCGCACAAGGCCATCATTGTAAACGATTTTTTGTCCAAACACTCAACAAACACCATCGAGCAGCCACCATATTCACCAGATATGGCTCCAGCCGACTTCTTTCTTTTTCCCACACTCAAATTACCCCTTCGTGGCACCTGTTTTCAATCGTTAGAAGACATAAAGGAGAATTCGCGGCGAGCACTGAACTCAATTCCGGAAACAGCGTTTAAAAAAAGTTTCGATGATTGGATTATTCGTTAGCGTAAGTGTATCGTTTCTGAAGGAGCATACTTTGAAGGTGATAAAATAAATTTAGATGAATAACAAACATTTTGTGTATTATTGACTTTTTCCCGGTACTTTCTTGACAGAGTAGTATTAGTACGTCCAATTTGTTGAACCACACGCAAAATTTACAAATAAGGACTTGTGAAGTAACCTACTGTCTTTTTCATCGTCGAATCTTCCATGCAAAAAACAATATTCTTAATGATCATACGCGTATTTGACTTTTAAAGAGAAAACTTAGAACATCAAACAACTAATTTATTTATTTAACAATCAAACAAAATATGAGTACTTTTAATTATTAATTTTGCCGCGCGGTTTCAATCGCTGCTCGGCTCCATTTGATAGTAGCGTAAAGTTTTATAGCGTATAGCACTCGGGAATATTTCTTTCTTTCTTTCTATCTTTTTTTAAACGTTGCCCCTCACTAAGATATTCTCCTGTGTCGTGGGTGCGGTTACAAACATACAATTTCACATACACATGACACCCAGACCCGGAACAACAATTTGTGGATCACACAAAAAGTTGTTCTGTGCGGGAATCGAACCCGCGACACGTTGCATGACAGCCAGTTGCCCAGCCACCGCACCAGCCGTGCAGTCGAATATATTGTAGCTATCAATAAATTAATTTTGGGAATCCGACCAGTGGTTCCAAAGATTACTCCCTACATACAAACTTACAAATTTTACCTCTTTATAATATTAGTATAGATTTAATATTAGTATAGATTAGCACGTCCAATCGTCCATCGCATCTGAGTTCCTGAGAAAAAGGTGGAAAGACAATTCGTCTGTCGATCGTCATATTCAATCCTTTATGAATGCCTTCTCAGCTATTAAAACCTACATGGTCGTCTTTTCAGCTATTAAAACCTCTATGTAACGTAAGTACATATACAAATGTAAGTACATATATGTAAATAACATAACTGCCAAAAGTTTTATTTGTATAGTTCCAAAAATCCACGACGCTGATTTCGTACTCTCTAACCGCTAAGCTCGTCAACATTTCTCCCAACTATTTCATGAAGACAGCATTATTTGAGAATCCCGTTGTCAGCTAGTTGAATCTTAACCCAAAGGAATAGAGTTGAATATTGTACTATACAAAATAAACTACTTAAAACTATATCTAAACTTGAGATGAGTGCCGTCAACAGTCTGTATTGAGACTGACTTGGCATGATATCTTTACATAAGCTAATACCCAATAGTAATGCAGAGTTTGTTGTAATCTTTGAAATTAATTTTATTGTTGTAATGGTGAAATACAATGTTTGTTGAATAATTTTCCTTTATCAATTATTTTAAGGACCTTTTATTAAGGTCATTTTAAGGTCTGCTCTTTACTCCTACTCAATTTATAACAGGGTTAGGATTTTAGCTCAGTAGACGGCGCTTATCTAGCAAAAGGTCTGTTTGACCAATCAGCGTAGTTGTCAAAGTTGAACGTCAAATTATGTTGCAATAGCTAATTCTTTTTTGGACGAAACACAAGAGATTCAATCTGGCGATGGCGTTATCTGGTGTTCCAATCGGTACAACTAATAAAAGTCAATACTTTTTTGTGTCAAGAACACTTAGTTAAATGTAGTATAGTATATGTCTTATTATGAATTAACTGGTGAATTTTCATTTAAAAAAGGCTTATTTTTCAAAGAGGTATTTCATTAAATGAAAATGTATTAAAATAATAACCCAATTAAAGCTTTTTTTTAATATCATTTTTGATTAGAATAATGTTGATAAGTCTATTAAGATACGTGTATAGTGTTCTCTCTTCTCTCTTTTGGTGGTGCGGCTGTCCACGGGTGGTGTTATCCCATAAAAAAAATTAGTACCCGTAATGCATCCACATTTTTTTAACACCGCCAACCTCCATAGAATCGTAAACATGTGCTCATAAAATAGCCTTATTCTCAATCAGAAAAGGCGTTATTTAATAATAAATAATTCTTACAATCAATACGTCTCTGATATCGACATTTACGTGTAAGACGCCCCAAAAACTCAAGGTGACCGACAAATAAATAATTAATTTATATACTTAATTATACAGATACCTACAAATGTCCGAAGACATTACTACTACAACAATAATCAAACGTTTTCGGTGATTTATTACCTAATTAATAGTTTCAATGCCGGGGTTGCGGGGTAAGCGCAATGAGGCACCGCGACCTCGGCCCAGAGCAGGAGAAGGAACAGGGGGGTTTTTAGTCAGTAAGAGTCTGACACTCCCTCTCGCTCGACCCTGGGCGGGAGAAGTCATTTGATGATTTTCCCCTCACCAAAAAAAACTAGAAATTATATTATTTTACCAAAATAATAATTTTATGTTTCAAAGTAAAGCTGATGAAATATTGTGATATATTTTTTTTAAGGATAAGAAAAAAAGCTTACAATTTACATAAAATTAGCAACCCGCCCTAGCTTCGGACGGTTGCAATGTTGATACTTTCTTTATATGAAATTTTCTCCACTATTTAACAGATGTTATTATACATATAAAACTTTATCTTCAATTACTATTTAATAAGAAAACCACGCCAAAATCCGTTGTGCCGTTTGAAAGATTTAAGCATACATAGGGACAGAATAAAAGCGGCTTTCTTTTATACTATATGCCTATAGTGATTAGCAAAAAATTGATGCTATTCTGAAACTAGTTGTCGAAGTGGCCCAGAGGAAAGAGTTTGACTGTTCAGTTGACGAAGTGGTTGCGTACAATGGACACCTAGTTGCCATGTAACGTGTCGCTGGTCGGTGCGAGTCCGTACGTTTCTTTTGTATATATTAGCCCGACTGTACGTCACAAGGCTTTTTTTGTGACTGAAAAATCATCAGAACATCATCAAAATCAAATTTTCCCAAGGTGAGGTGAGTTCCGTTCCTACTCGTGCTCGTGTTGTCTCATAATCGTGACTGGACTGGACTGATGCTGTATTTCTGAAACTAAATTAATTTAAATATTTAAGGGGCCTTCCATAAAAAATTGTGCACGTACCGTATTCTTTCGTCAAATACGTGTTTTCTTACTATTTTCCAACTTTTCGATTACACAAACTATATTTACAAGATATTTTTTTTTATTTTAAACGAAAAGACAACAAGCCGGTTGTAAATCTTACCGACTTATTATACAACCGGGGACCGACGATGTAGCCAACGTAATGAATACCTTTCTTAGAATAAAACCTTTTTATTCTAGAAAACTCCTTAGTGATAATGATAGGAGTTCTGAAACTACATTGGAGTTAATTTATGTTGGGTTTATTTGTTTTAAAGCTATGAGTAAAAGGTGAGAATGGTGTTAGCTTATTATATAGGCCATGGCTTTAGTTGTTTACAAAAAAATAACGTTGTTATTTTAAGCTCTACAATGTAACAAACAAAGGTTTTTAGTAAAGAAGTGACTGTTACATAGTTCTCAAAAGGGTGCTTAAATAGAGAACATATTTTGTATTTTAGTCCATTCTACCCACTGGCAAATATTATTAGACTTGGATGGAGCACTACCGTGCCCCCAGATGGAATATTACACAGCCCATAAAACAAAACAGGTTGAGGCCACGTTACATTATTGTGCTTAACCGTCAAATGCGGCTGAAGATCAGCCCTGTTGGATCCATCCCACGGAAAGATTCCTTTACTAGCGATAAATAAGTTCTATAACCCCAAACTTCTTCGTAAGTACATACCAGCCATGATAACTATATAATAGCAAGAACCAATCGACAATCAACAAAAATTATATCCACGGTCAATATTCTATTAAGAAAAAAATATGCATAGTGATGTGCATTACAAGTCGACATATTATATCGATAGGTCGGCGTCGGCCGTACTCGTCGAAGCGTTTCTTCCATTAACTGTCGAGTTAATTGAAAAACCAGTCGCAAGGCAACTCATTCACTGAGAACTGTCCGATTGTTTTGTTAAAAACGAAAATATTATGTAGACTACAATGTAGAAATATTATCATGATCAGTGTTGTATTAGATTTTAAGAAAGAAAAGTCGATGCGTTGGAAATTCAGCCAAATTATTGGGTGGGATTCTGTGCGACAAACTTCTTGTACGTTTTGATTTTTTTCTCAATAGCGGTGCGTATAGAGTTAGTTTACTCATTGTTGTTTTCACATAATTTTCTTCGAATAAAATAGGTTTGTTTAATTATGTATTTTTAATATTTTTTCTAAAAAATATTATTCGATTAGTTGCAAATGAATATCCTATCTAGTATTGTAGTTGGTAAAAAACTGTACTTTTTTCGGAATGTACCTGAATCACGATTCAGGTAGACTAAATACTATGAAATAAAGATTAAATTATTTAGCTTTAATACCTTTTACCATAAGGCAAGTAAATAATTAACTATCAGTAACATAAACCACAGAAGTTTTCCTATTGATGAACAAACAAACACAATTATTATAACAAACTTCAAACGAAATCAAACCAGGAATCGAACTCCTATAATCAACAGCCAATTCGAAGATGAACTTGAGATTTATAGCAGCTGTTAAAATGGCGGATCTTATCGATATACACATTAATTCATCTGAGTCGAAGTTCGTGTCGCAAGTTATCGATATAAACTTTCTTATAGATAAAGACGATTGGAACGTGGCGCATGCCTATTATTTGGAATTGATGTACTGCGTATTATTGGCTCTTTAATTCTTTCTTTTTTTGGTACGAATTATGCTAAGCGTATTGTGCTAGACCGGTGAGTTTCTGTATCCTGCAAAAAAATCTTAGCACAGAGGATGATGAATGAGGATTTACACCAGTTAGAAAAAAGTTGTGATGTTCTAGACTTATTTTTTACTTCCTTTACAATAGCCACACGGTTTTAGCTACTGTTGCGATGTTTCATATTCTATAGCCTATCTATCGTCAATCAACAAAAAATATCTAGCTTTCCTCGAAAAATTAACTATTTAAAACAAACGGTATTATTCAATTCAGACCAGTAAGTATCCTGATTAATGCGTAAATAGCTTAAAATACTTAAAAAAAATATTGAAAAAATCCTTAAAATGAAACATGATTGAATTAATAAAATAAAGTTCTTTCATAGATTTGCCACACGATGTGTACCTACTTGTATTCAAAACTATCGCAACACCTTATAAAACTTTATTTTTATACTATAAGGGTACCACCACAGTAGAAAGGCCTCTCAAACTATACAATACCTATACTATCCTAGGTCACTTTATGCTAGACGAGTCAATATCCTCAGATTCTATCGTATCTTCATTAAGTATTAAACCGATTATCCTGATTGTCTCAGCTCTTACCTTCTCGACGACAATCGAATACATTTTGCACATTATTCTCTCCAAGTCTCCTTATCTTAAAACTGTTTGTTTTACAATGAAGAGTTTCTTCGTAAAATTGCCGGATGGCATTTATAGGAATAAACAAAAGCCTACTTGTACAGCAAAGTGGAAAATGTTCTGAAATAGACCTTCATACTATTTAGTTTGTTAATGTTGTTGGAATTTGAATTCTGTAGTGAGGACAGATTAGAGCACATTTTTGTTAGCAGCTACTTTCCTTTTCTTCCCATGTAGTATAAGAGACGATGAAGGGACTTCAAATTTGACAATGAGGGTCTACAAAATTGAATAACTAATAACAAAAATCATCAAAAACAAAAGGTATATATTTAAAAAAAGTTAATTCAATATTGGCAACAAAGTGGCACCCTGTATATGCAATTACAAGCACTAATATTCATACGATTGCTACTCGATTCCAATTCGCATTCGATTTCATCGAATCTCGATGTTCAATCGAAAACATTTTTATATGCCGTTGAATATCGAATACTGATACACGAAATTGTATCGATATCATTTTCATTGTCTCGTTCACTCGATAAGGTATATTATATAAAATTGTATTGTGAATAGCAAATTTTATTAGGGTTTTATCTTTAGACCGAGATATTGCTTCGTACTAAAATTTTGCTAGTAAAATATAGAGGGGCTTAGATATAGTAGATTAGATGTGGTAAGGCTGTGTAAAGAGGTTACAATTTTAAACAAAACTCTTTTAAGAAAATTTTAATAGAAAATAAATGATTTAAAGTTTTAATCAAGTTTTTCTTTATGTAATAGTTCGGCAAACGAGCAGACGGCTTACCTGATGGTAAGCAATCAGCGCCGCCCGTGTACACCCGCAACGGAGGAATTACAAGTGCGTTGCCGATCTTTTAAGGATTATGGATTTGGAGACTCAGGGATGTACGTAACACAACGCTGTGGTTGTTTCACGCCGGTTTTCTGTGAGGCCGTGGTATCACTCCGGTCGAGCCGACCCATAAGTGCCGAAGCATGGCTCTCTCACACTTAAGTGGAAAAAGAATAGGAATAACGAGATTTTTTTTTATTTAAAGTTAAATTTTTAGATTCACACAGATACTATTGTACCATAAAGTTGATTTAGAATATCGTATAACATCATGACTCAGTATTAGGTGCACAGTATACTGACCAGTATCGTAGCGTATCTCTGAAACTGAGTTTAAAGTATACTTAGTTATTTAATGTTTACTTAACCCAGTCCTTAGCAAAACAAGCCCTTCATAATTGTTTTTGAAACTAATTAGTTTAAAAAATCATGGATTGCGTTTTTGTCACAAAAATTTTTTATCAGTTCACTCATTAAATGGAGCTAGGTGTAGGTACTTTTTGTACTATAAATCTGTTTGTAAGACTTTACCGTATCTAGGCGATAGTCGCCTTCAATACGACCTAGTTGATTTTAGCCAGCTACATTTTAGAAGACCTACTTTGATTCACGGTTAGTTAGTTTTTAGACTAAAATTTTCTACTTTTAATGAACGAAAAATAGGAGGAAAAGGTTAAAATACCCGTCTAAAGTAAATGAGAAATGTGAGGATTTGAAAGGTAGAGGATTTTCTAAATTAACCAAAACTCTGTCTGTGAACCTAAAATAGATAATCAATCTTACTATATGATGATACAGTTGAAAATCTATTAAAGGCTTGTCTTTTCCGTCACAAAAAGCCAGCAACGGTCTTACCTCTAGTATTGTAAATGACTGATAAACATTTACAGAGAGTTTTTCAACTGTCCATAAAATACAATTAAAAAACAATACATCATCAGCCTATATGCCCCCTGCTAAGTAAAGGGCTCTTCCCAAACTTAGAAGGTTTGGGCACTATTCACCACGTTTGCTCAAGGCGGATGGGCGATATCAAACTTATAATTAGAAATTATAAGTTCAAGTTCCGACGATGTTTTCCTTCGCCGTATGTCAGTAGTGTCTAAATAATCTTAGAAAGTACATAATATGACTTAGAAAAAGTCACATTGGTACTTACCAGGTATCTTGTCCATCTTCTTATGTACGAGAAGCGGCCTCCTTTATCTTCAGCCCCCATGTCCGTATTAAAAACATACTTTGATGTTCGATTCTGACCAATGCACAAAACAACCTCAATTCCAATTATAGTTGAAAAGCCACTGCTTGCTCGGTACGCGGGCAAATGACAGGGGTGTAATGATACTGGCTGATATAGTGGTTCGTTTTAATTCACATTTTCATAAAATTTAATTGGAAATGAGGTTCGATTTTAATTAATTATTATTTATCTAGTATTTTCTTTGGAATGTATGAAATTTCATATAAAATCGAGTACAAATCAAACTTACTTCGAGTATGTTTTTTTCTAGGGCAGGATCGATTATAAATTTTATCTAATTGTACATAAATATACGGTTCTAAACAATCCTTCTAATTTAAAATTGTTTGGCATTATTGTAACCTGCATACATTTAGAACCTACTTTTAAAAACTTTTGACAACTTAACTTTATAGTCTCTTAATAGGAATTATTTTTAGTTATTTTATCATACAGAAATAGCTGGACCGATTTAACACGTAGCTAGGCTGCTTTTTATCAACATACCACTAATGTGCAGCCGAGCGCGGTAGCTAGTTTCAAATAAATACAAAAAGATTTATCGGAAAATAAAAAAAGTTTAATTTATTCAAACGTTTCCAATGTCCAGCTGTTTGTAACAGTTATGGAGACGAAGATGATTCATCTCAGTATTGTGATCAATCAATCATCGTCTATAAAAGCGATTAATTTTATTACAGTTACAGTGTTTTTTAAAACGACAATTTTATTTCCTTCGAATCTTTAAATGGGATATTTGTACTTTGTTAATCAATCGGTCTTTTAATAGTTTTTATGGGAATGTTCTGCTCGAATTGGCAATTTTTCAATGCAATTTATTTATGAATGGATAAAGTAAAAACATATAATAACAACAAGACAACATTTTAAATAAACCGCTACAATTACGGAAGGAATCCTTTGAAGCCAATAAATAACGCAAACTATTAAGTAAAACTTATACAACATTTATTCAAACATTTTCCTCCTTATTCATTGATACCTACTGATTGCCATTCAGATTGCTAACCAGTATATTTTCCGATATATCAAAGTCGTAAGAAGTCAAGCAATGCATATAAGCGCCAAATTAATATGGCCGCCCACGTACCAACACGTGTTCTTGCCCACTCAACGTTGCATGTTTTATTATAAGACTCTTAAGTTATTTCAAAGACGTGTTTATTGACAGGAGAAAATAATATTATTGTGTACAACCCTTTCTGAGCTGATCAGAGTCTCCTATGGACACCAGCAACAAAGGAGGATTTACAAGTGCGTTTCCAACCTTTTGAGAATTAAGGATTTGGAGATTTTTGGATTAAGGTAATTGGGCCTCCAGTAAAATCGCTCACACGGCGCAACATAACGCTGCGTTGGTTTCTCACCAGTTTTATGTGAGGTCGTGGTATCACTCGACTTCTCGGTCGAGCCGGCCTTATCATCCTGAAATATGGCTCTCCAACACTCTTACGCAAAGAAGTCTGATAGGAATTAATAGGCACTGACTGTCGACATATATAGCTCTAAGAATAACATAACCGAGAAAACTATTCTAGTCTACATAATTAATGAGACAAACAAGGCAATACATCTCGATAATTACTTGTTTGATAAACTATAATTACCTCTGTATAAATCAAAGTTCAAATCTAAAACAACAATAATAATCCTTATTGCCCACACATATCTAAATTATAAATTATTCATAGTAACACCGACAACAAAGCTTTTATTTTAATGGCGCTAATATTGATCTTATAGTTTGTTTAAATTGACTAGGTTTAAGGGTCACAATGCTGTGGCAAGTTTGTAATAATATTTAATAAATAACAATCTACCGCTGGACTAAGGGCTTGGCAAAAGGGGTGCATACCGCAGTAAAAAGGTTCTAGTTGATCAGAAAGCGTTAGTGCCTTGTCTCTGTCAAATAATCATCGACGCCGCCATTGCCCTGCTCTGCTGAAAAGAAGCCTCTTTGTTCGTTTTAGTGTGGATAAGCCATGATACATAGGATAGATATATTATCCCCAGCGTTGTTTTCCGTGCAAATAAGGTTGCCGGAGGCGCAATCCTTCTTTCCCCCCTTATCTCGAAATCACCGAAACCTAAAAGGGTAACAATGCACTAATAACTTTACTGATGTTGGTGCAGTCCATAGGCGATGCCGATTACTTACTATTAGGTAATCCGTCTGCTCATTGCTTCAGTATCATTGCCACAATGGTACTTGCACTCTAGTTTAAATCCCTAAACCTCGAATGAAACCAAATTCCATCATGCTGGACTCAATCAGTACATTTTTCGAGAAGACGGTTTAATTGGTGTCGACCATGACACATGCAATACAAGATGGTCACTGCAATTGCTAGCCAGACCTTCTGATTGATTGTAAGTGTGGGAGAGCCATGTTTCGGCACGAATGGGTCGGCTCGACCGGAGTGATACCACAGCCTCACAGAAAACCGGCGTGAAATAACCGCTGCGTTGTATTTCGCCGTGTGAGTGAGGTTACCGGAGACCCAATCCTTCCCCTTCCCCAATCCCTCCTCAATTCCTAAATCTCCAAATCCCTAATCCCTAAAAGGTCGGCAAAGCACTCGTAACTCCTCCGTTGCGAGTGTCAATGGGCGGCGCTGATTGCTTACCATCAGGTAATCCGTCGGCTCGTTTGCCGAGCTATTACAAAAAAAAAAATATTAGGCTCCGTTGGCATTAGCCACTTGGCGAAACATAACACAAACCTCCTTCAATGTTGTTGATCTTTAAGGCTACCGTCTCTGCTTGAACTAGCCTGCTCAGCCAACACTCACGTTGGTTAGAAGCTAAACCTAAAACTATTAGGTCCAAAAAATTTCTTACCTCCATAATATTTTACCACACCAACCATCTGCATTGCGCCTACTTATGCCATAAAAATAACAATATGCCGTCATGTCGTAACCAATATCAGTTTTATGAACGAATTGCAAGTTTGTGTTTTTTATTAAGGAGCTCGGAACATGCCACAGCCTAGTTTCAAAGATATTTGCTATTGATTAATTTTGTAGATGGTTAATGTTTCCTTGCAATAGTTTTTAGTCTGCCGTTGTTTTTTAGGTTTTGGAGCCTTATAAGCTTGACATTTTTCTTTATTATATATGTCTACACATTTGATCATAGGTGACACGTAATTCTACTATTCTACTAAATATTTAAAATGTGAATGTTTGTGACTGTATGGATATATTTTTGTTATTCTATGTCGATGTGTTAATCCAAGGTATCGGATTAACACATACGTTGTTTTCGATTAACAACGGCGAAACCCAGTAAAAAATTAAAATATGCTCAATATATACAATGGGCGGTCACCTCATACAGTCTCTGCTCTGCTGGTGTCAGACAAGATAGACAAAACAACAATAAATCTTTTCCCCTTTTGGGATACTCATCATCATCTTCCTGCCCTTGTCCCGTTTCATTTGGGGTCGGCGCAATATGTTTTTTCTACCATTCTGTCCTGTCACCCGTCACGCTATCACTAACTCCTCTGTCTTCCATATCACTTCTCACATAATCCATTCATATTTTTTTTGGTCTCCCTCTCCCTCTTCGTCCATCCACATTTATACTCATGACTTTTGGGATACTATATACCTAAAAACAATTTTATGCAACAAAAGAAATCACAATCTGATGCTTTCAAAATGTGATTATTTTGAGTTTCTAGTATTTTATCTGATTTATTGCAAGTACTATTCATATCCAGCTTAAATGTCAATAAGCTTAAAACAACATTATCGTTAAAACATTAGCCACCAAAAAAGGATAAATTCTCATTATTATATTTGCATAAAGATTCATAACCACTGACCAAACACAATCAACCAAATACACATCTCATAGTTAATCAAAATATTTGTAAACTCAATTAAAATGTTAGCCCTGCAATTAAAGGGTTAATCCTTGGCGATAGTCTGACCAAAAACATAGTTTCTGTGGAGCGATTAGAAAGTCAAACAAAAGCTTACAAGCGTTGGAGGGTTAATTAGCGTGCTGGCTCACTTGACCCCCCTGACGTGTGGTGTAAGTGTGAAACCTAGATTAAGATAGGCTTGTTTACATCGTATCCATTACATCATTTGTATAGTACAATTTGTGTTTGTCATTGACACCAATTAATGTACGCAAATTATTGATTCGTTAAATCCTACAGTGTCTTTTAAATGTTTTTCGGGCGTCGTCGTGCCACGTTTCTAATAAATTTGTAAAAAAATGCCTTTTATTTTCGTTTTTTTTACTTATAGTTCTTTTTTCTTTCCCTTTTAATGTGATACGAGCGCAAAAGAGCATACACATTACTTAATGGTAAGCAATCGGCGTCGCCTATTGTGCAACACCAGGTGAGTTACGTGTCGTTGAGGAGAGATGGAGGACTTTCCCTCTCCCATCCCTCCACCACCAATTAATCCCTTACTCACTCGATGAAATACAGCGCTAGTTGTGTCAAGTTGGTTTTCTGTGAGGTCCTATTCGTGCCGAATCATTGCTCGCCCACAATTATACTTCTTTCTCTCTTCCTTAATTCTTTTCTCTTTCCATTGTAAATGCTACCTATACTACATTTCTCATTGTCGAAAACCGATAACGTGTTTTATATGAAAAATCTTGTACCACACCAAATCCTCGCTCCATATCATGTACTTCGAATGCCTATTTGTTAATCTGAGTTTAGTTAAATTGAGATTCTCTATCCTATCAAACACACTTACAGCCCTTTGAAGTACACACGACTAAGTACAAATATCTTGCCGTCTTGTGTTAGTATTAATGAGTTCTTCGGAACTGTACCGATGTAGATGATAGTGAATGCTTTGACTTCTGAGCTCATTATTCTGGAAACGATTCCTGAATCTGGATGGGTGTTGATTGAAATTTTGAAACGAACACGGGGTTGAAACTTTGTGAACACAATTAATTAGTTTGATGGGCATACGTACGTTTCTCATTTTGGGTTATGGCCATACGCACCCGCGGAGCATTATGGGACCACGCCTCGGATGGTTTTTAGTCATTAAGAGTCTGATTCTGTCTCTTATTCCAATCTAGGCAAGAAAAGCCATAAGATGGTTTCTCCCCTTCAAAAAAAATTAAATCGTGAAGCTTGGCTGCCTAGCACTGTTATTCAAAAATATCAAAAGCTAATGTAATAATGTTTCAGATTGATTGTATAGTTCTAAAGTAGTCTATTCAAATTAAGGTTAATTGTAAAATAAGAACTTTCATAAAAAAAAATTGCCGGCGATAATTTTCTATAATTTTCAAATGATTTTCGCGAGTTCTCTGGTTTAGGGGGACTAATTTCGTATTTAGTGATGCAACACAATATATTTAAGGATAGTAGAATGCTGGTAGTTAAAATTTTGACGTGGACATTCAAGCCTTAGTGATAAGCCACGTAAACACATCCAAAATCTGGTTTGACGCAAGTGAATATCAAATCCGTGCAGCAAACAATCTTTAAAGATTGTCATTTGATCGTATCGTGTCGCGAATACGGTAGTTTCCAACTAGTCAAATTCAATACTTTTATCCAAATGTCAAAAACGATACTTTTCTATGAAAATTGTATGAAACATTGAATTATGACGTCATAGCATTTTAGCGTCAAACAGCTTACTTATTTTTAAAAAATTAGCTAAAAAATATCTAAAACTTAGTGTATCGATCGATCGATGAATAAAAGTATAGTTATTTTTCAATATTTTATCGTATTAAAACGTCGAATTAATTTATTTTTGACCTAGGAAACTACCCAATTATGTTTATAATACAGATTCTAAGCAGCAGTCAGCTAATCGGATTTTCGAAAAAAAAAGGGTATACGTGCTGTATATATGTATGAATATAAGTATGTAGTATCTATTTATTTATATGAGTATTCTATATTTATTTATACATAATTTGTATGTATTATTAGTTTATGTAAGTCTATATTGATATTGTATTTGTTTGAAACTTATACATTATTGTATTGAGTTTTTTTGTCTTTAATCTTTAAAATTTTTTGCTGCTTGCGCTCATCGTTTTTCTTATCTCTGCATCACCCAAGGGTCAGACTGATAGATAATCCCTACGGCTTTAATTCCGCCTATGTACAAGAGTTTGTGTGCATAAAGCTTAATAAATAAATATACCACTGTTTGTTTCATCGAATTGTTGTTGTTTGTTGATGTTTTACAAACTAGTTTTAACATTTGCAAAAGTGTATGAGATATCTTTTTATTTTAATTTGTTGTCACACATTAGGAGTTCCACCTGTGTCATTGGGTTCATATTTGAACATATAATACGCATCACACCCACAACAATTTGTGAATCACATAAAAAATCGTTCCGTGCAGGAATTAAACCCACGAAGCGTTGCACGGCAGCCGGTTACCCAGCCATCGCGTTGACCGTGCAGTCGTATCACAAATAATTCACACAAGTCAATAAAAATTACTTACTTCAAACAACACAAGTTAAACGTCGACCAGTCACCATCATTGCATAGTAATTTGGTTAACAACTTATACGTAGAGGGCCAGAGATGTGATTTTTTTCTACCGGGCACTATAGCAAACACAAAAAAACAAATAAAAAACTGACTCAACATGAACTACATAACCAATCGTGTCTACTGTTTAAAAAGTAATATCTCGCTATTAATAAAGCTATCTTCTAAATAAAACCTAGCAGTTTGAAGTTACAAAACCAATCTAGAGAAATGAAGCTACATTCTATGACGCAGACCCTGTTCAATGTGACCTAATCTTCCAATCCCACGCACTTCAATCACAAAGATTTGAAAGGTCATTTCGCTTTGCAAGGGCAGCAGACCAGTCGAGACTAATTTCACTGATTGATTGAATCTCTGATATTCTATTTGCGACCAACCAGTTTATCGTATACCATTACCTTTTCTTAAGTGTGAGAGAGCCATGCTTCGGCACGAATGGGTCGGCTCAACCGGAGTGATACCACGGCCTTACAGAAAACCGGCGTGAAACAACCACAGCGTTGTGTTTCGCCGTGTAAGTGAGGTTAAATCCAATCCTTCTCCTCCCCCAATCCCTCCTCATTCCCAGAAGGTCGGCAACGCACTTGTAACTCCTCCGTTGTTACTGGTGTCCATGAGCTGCGCTGATTGCTTACTACCTATCAGGAAACCGTTTGCTCGTTTGCCGACCTATCACATAAAAAATTCTTTACTTACTCGTAGGTATTGTTAACAAATTAACCACAAATTGAGTTCGAGAATCCTTGCTCAGCAGTTACACTTGCCAATATTCGACTGAGAACACCATCTTGTGATGAGATGAATATTTCAAACAATTCTTTTTTTGTTACAGACCCGAGCAATATGTCAGTAACAACCTGAAGGCGAGCGGGCGATGCGCCGCGCGGCGGTTCGCGCGCGCGGTGCGACGCGCGTAATATGCGCTCACTGAACGAAACAGCGTGCCAGGCGCTGCTTGAAGACGTACGGTGGGACGAGCCCGTCAGCCTCGTCAGCTTAGCAATTCTCGCCCTTATTGACGTGCTTGTGATCGCTGGTAAGTTACAAACTATCTCTTTTGTTATTAAGTTCATTTTATTTTCATTAAAGATTTTTTTAATGAAAATATACGAAGCTATATGAAGCCCTTTTTTTGAATCAAAATATTTTGAGATCTGTACATCATTGTGCTTAACCCGTAACCCCTGCTGAATATCAGCCGAATTGGGCCGCATTTATAGAGGTCTGGTGGCTCTTTGAAGCACGCATGGAATACTATTATACCCTTGGTCGCTATTTGCAGACTTGCACTTACGGTAACTAAATTACTTTTTCTGGATATCGTTTAACATAAACCAGTAAAATCGAGTGTAACAAAGGCCTATTTTCTAAACTAATTACACTCCAGCTAATGAAAGTGTGATACGCCCTTCAATTAACATGGCATTGCTAAACGAAATCGATACGCGAAATCGATTTTTGGTCCGCAGTCGCAAATATATCATGGTACGTTATAAATTATTGATATATATAACATATACACGTGGATATAATACTATTTGGCAAGATTAGATTTAAGTTCTTTAGAGCCATGCTTCGGCACCATTGCGTCGGCACGACTGAAATGATACCACGGCAACATTGGCTTCGGCCTTACCCCACAGAAAATGGGCGTGAAACAGCGTTATGCTTCACCGTGTGAGTGAGTTACTTACCGGAAGCCCTGCCCATCACCCTAAGTCCCATTAGGCCATTCCTGGCGACGGGGATCGAAAGATGATCTCCGGCCACTGTAAGCTACTCGTAGTGTCTACGAACGGTGAATAAGGGTAGCTCGCCGCCCGACCAGAACCAGACCTGACCGTACGGTGCATAGCGTTTGTGCGCGCCGTAAAATGCAATGGACCAGCATAAACTTGGCCCTATAAGGTTGATGTTCAGCCGCGGTTGCGCGGCTTCGGTATAGAGCAGGAGGAACGAGGAGTTTCAGTCAGTAAAAGTCTCATACTCCCTCTCGCCTCACTCGGGGCGGGAGAAGTCGTCTGATGATTTTTCCCTAACAAAAAACCATAAGTCCCATCATCACTATTCTCCAATTCTTGACAACCCCCCAAATGGCCAGCAACATACTTTTCACTCCTCTGGTGATGTGGGTGTCCATGAACGACGCCGTTCGCTTTCCATCAAGTGGTCAGTATAAAGTCAAAAAAAAAGTCAAAAATCATTTATTTCAATTAGACCACAGTAGGCACTTTTGAACGTCAAGCAAGCAAAAAAGGAAAAAAGTATATAACAAGAGCTTTAAAATTAAGCGTGTCAGTCTGTCCGTCTGTCCTCTAGTGAAGCTATTTGCTCGTTCCAAAGTGTAGATTCCTATGGAGAAGAACGAGCAAGAAACTCCATGGTTACTCTTTTTCAATCAGTTTTACAATACATTTCTTTGTTACATCATTTAGTCGGTTCTGATATGTGAGAACAATGTAACACTAATGTTCAGGCAAAAAGTACGAAAAAGAAGTGAACCTCAAGGACAACATATTTAGACAGCGTGGAGATGACCAGTCCCAATAGGCGGCGCCCGTTCACGAACATGACACGTACACCAGCACCGCCCAACTCAACCATATTATAGGGGATTGGACGATCCAGTGCCCGTGCCACCGCCAATGAGACCTCTGAGTGAGCATGACAGCTCCCAGCCGACACAAGTACCTATATTCTACAAGTCTTACTTAATTATAATAGGTTACAGGGCACTCACATTTACAAAATCTTAGAAGTTCATCAACAATTAACAACATAGTGTACAATTTAATAATTAAAATCAAAAAAATACTCTAAACATCCTGTGGAGTAGGACCAGCTAGCCTCCAAGCATTTTTATCTTGTATATAATCATTTAGTTTGTAGTATGCTAGTTTACATAAATGTTTCTTTATACATAATTTAAATTGGCTTTCATTTAAATTTTGAATTTCAACTGGGATTTTATTATAACATTTAACACAGAAACCCAGGAATGACTTATGCACTTTTGCCAATCTAAATAAAGGCTGACTCAATCTATTCCTATGTCTAGTATGATAATCATGTTTGTCAGATACCTTTACAAATAAGTGTAGGTTTTTCCTAACATACATAATGTTTTCATAAATAAATTGACTCGGTACGGTCAGAATGTTGATCTCTTTAAACTTTTCTCTGAGAGATTCGCGACGACCTAAGTTATATATAGCTCTGACGGCACGCTTTTGCAAGATAAAGATAGACTCAACGTCAGATGCCTGTCCCCACAACAGAATTCCATACGACATGATGCTGTGAAAGTAGCTAAAGTACACTAGTCTTGCCGTGCCTACATCGGTTAGCTGACGGATCTTCCAGACAGCATAAGCTGCAGAGCTCAATCGTCCTGCTAGAGACCTGATGTGGGGCCCCCATTGCAACTTCTCATCTACAGTGATCCCCAGGAAAGTAGTCTCTTTTACAAATTCTAGTTTCTGATCATTTAATAATATATCATCACATACGTTACTTTTAACATTTGGTAAAATAAATCTAATGCATTTAGTCTTTTTATCATTTAGTAATAAGTTGTTTATTGTAAACCAATTTTGAACCTTCATTAAGGCATTATTATTACTATATACTCATTTACTTGCTATTACCATACAAATATTTTGTTAAATAACACTAAAAAGTTACCTGATACAAACTTTGTAACCCTATATATGTTACGCCTAGTCTCTAAACTTATAAATCAAAGAATTTAATTAAGTTAATACCTCGTACACATTTCTTGTTCATAATTCTCCCTATTAACCTCCGGCCTATCACGACATACGCGTGAAATAACGTTCCAAAAATAGCTCCCTTACCAAAACAATTTAATATGAAATTGTAACAGAACACAATACAATGCTTATCTAAAATAGAATAAGGATAAACCAACATTCAAAGACGTAATTATAATTTGAAATCCAATTATAACAAGACAGCGAATTATATGCTTTATTCATTACCCCTACTAAGTCATTGTAAACCATTTTCGTTTGTACATTTGAACACACTCTCGTACTTTCCACGTTTAATCTCATTCCTTTATTGTATGGGGCTACGCGCTACGTCGTAGCACGTGCTACGTGGCGCTACGTGATTTATGTGTAGCATGCACTTAAAGTGATTTTAGAGAAAGGTTTTTCTCGCAACTGCTTGCAGAAGCATTTTCCTGTTAGAATGACAACTTTACTTTGGAAATTATTTTATAAAATCAACTAACTACTATCAAGAGCAAGGAAGTGTTTTGCTTTTTCACAAATGTAATTAAAAGGTATCGGGTATCGTCCATTAGAGAGGCTACGAAAATAAATTCTGTACGAAATAGAAAAACAAAACAGAGCTGGTACCACCAATGTTTCGGCTAAGATGCTCAGGTTGAACAAAATGTAATTAGCACCGTTTTCCTTTTAAAAATCTACCCAGTTACCTACCTGAATGAAATTATGCAGGAAACTTTCTCAAACTTTTGGTAGGATACAATTTTATATAGAAGTATTATTTTATCATTAGGTTATGTTTGTTTGAAACTTTGGGATGTTCAAATTTATTTTATATTTTGTATTGTTTTCTTTAACAACAACCATTGTATATACAAAACAAACACATTTGTAAACATGACACTTATACAATGCCAGCTGTGCCACGATTCTCATAATATTATATAAGACAACTAATCAAACATACTACAAGCCCTATCCTCTACAAAACGAAATCTAATTTCGTCAAAACATTAGGAATTGAAACGAAATAAGTGTGCTTGTTCTAAATGTGAATTTTAAAAGAGGAACTTGAAATAAATTTCGAGATGAAACAGAACCGAACTCATGACATTTTCGCCACGCTTTAGAATAAAAGCATACGGTCTTTATGAAGCCAGCATTCATTTATACCTGAGCCATGTTCGAAGTAACGCAAGAAGTCTTACTAATTTATGATTCTCTTGAGCGACTCTGTTGTCTCATGGTAATTAATTGCTGTGGTGTGACAGGCGTGGTTGGCGAGACCACAATCATACCACAATCTTCCAAAAATTAGCGAAAAAGTTCGCATTGTGCCGTGTTCTGCCTATGAATGAAGTTACCAGCAATTTCAGTTAACAACAAATTTTCAGTAATAGTAAGAAATACTAGAATACCCCCGATCCTCCAACTCTTAAATTTTACATCCATAAAAGGCCAGAGACGCCATCGTAACTGTTAGTGTTGCAAGTGTCCACGGGCAACGCTGGTTGCTAACCATTAGGTTTTAAGCTAGAAAGAGAAATGTTGATCTATTTCTCTTTCTCTACTCATTTACGGAAAATCTATGCTACTTAGTATCAACTTGATAATACTCTAGTAAAAAAGGGTCAAAAGACTATAAACTATCTTTGGGCTAAATTTCATTCAGATTCTAAGTTTATACTTGAAGGAGTTACAAACATCCATCCATTCACCAATCCTGAAAAACTTACGCGTATATAAGTAGAATTTGTCCTTAATGAAACTTCTGTGCGTTTGTTTTATATCAAGGTGGGCTGCTCGGACGAGAAGACTCCATTAGGCGATTACATTGGGGACTATACGTTTCAATCACAAAGTAAACACAGTACAGTGTTTATATTGTTAAAAATGTTACACTAATAGTTTGCGTGTGCTGATTTATGTTTGAGGATTTTGTTTGGTAATATGTTTAAGTAATGCAGTGATTGCGGAGTAACATATAGTATTTATTTAATAAGCTGAAATTAAAGTTGACTAACAGATTAAACTTTTGACACGGACCAGTGGTGTTCTTTGATAAATATGAATCTCAAACCTGCACTGCCATTCATATGTAAGATACATATGTACAGTATACTGTCATGGCCTGTTGAATGAGGACTGGCAATTGAATTCTGAACAACCCTGCTGGTGGGTCTTGATGGTAAGCAATTGGCGCCACCCGTATACACCCATAACACAAAACTAGTTTATCAAGAGCGTTTTCGGTATTTTGCTCGCTTTTGGGATTTAGCTCTCGGGGGTTTACGCATTGGAGATGGAAGAATAACACAATTTAAGAATTGTGCTATGAAGCCTGTATGTAATCTGTGAGTATTCTGTGAAGCCCTGTAAGTATAATGTGAAGCAATGATATCAGTTCAATCGAGCTGGCTCATTCGAAGCAAAGTATGGCTCTTCCACAATTTGATAAAATCCACATCTAGTACAATGCATAAACAAATCATCACTGTATCACCACCTAAACAGCCACAAAGCTAGAAATCATTCATACTAACAACGACCTAAATAAAATACGAAACAAAAATACAAAATGGAAACCATGACGTAAACCTTTCACTGCGTTGCGTTGGTGTACAAAAATAATGATATTTCCTTATAAAGCCCTCGCTACACACAATAGGATTGTCTATATATACTTTTTAGAAATCAATCGAGCATTCGATAGCTTTTACAAACCTTTGTATACTCGTAGTATTGTATTAATGATAGTTATCATTCATCACTAAATAGACACAAATAGACACACCGAATAACTTTGAATAATGAAATAATACGCTTGGACTTTTTATAGAGGAGTAGGAAAGTGGATGACTGAAAAAAACCTCCTTTTTTGTACTGGCAAACGAGCCGACGCGGACGTATAACTTGATGGAAAGCATCAGTTCCAGTGTGCCAGTAGACTTGAGAGTTATCGCGAGCCTTTTGGAAGTCAGGGAATCGAGATTTTGTAATTTGAGGATTCGGCGTAAAGGAGGGAGACCTTCGGTTATCTCAGAATAGACGCAAACGCTGTTTAACCCCAAAAGCCGTCATGTGCGTGTTCGGCAGGACTCTTACCTTTTTTTTTCATGGGCCCATATGACCATTCTTTAGAAATATGGTTATGCGGAGCCGAGCTACATGTCCGAAACCATCTAGATAACGCGCATATTTGCGCCTGTTCTGAGGTCAATTACTAGTGTATACAAATTAGGTATTACCACCTGTAGATAATAAACACGATCTGTAAATTCTACCGTACCTAAACTACGGCAAATTAAGCAGTGGGTCTGCGGACGGCATTTAGGGGTAACTCGCCGTCCGACCAGAACCAGACCCGAGCGTACGGCGCGCAGCGTTCAAAGAGCCTATACATTAGACCATAACAGACGGGGCCCTATAGGACTCCTGTTCATCCGGGGTTGCGGGATAAACGCAATGAGATACCGCGGCCTTCCTTAGGAGAAGGAACGAGGGAGTTTTTAGTCAGTAAGAGACTGACACTGCCTGCCGCCCCACCCTGGGAGAAAATTGATGATTTTCCCCTAATAAAAAAAAAACGCCCCTAAAGCAGCAGTGTGGTCAAGAGTTACGCTCCAGATCGCCATAAAGCATTTTTCTATTCGAATTTGAAAGCTACATATTGCTTCCACATATATTTAGTTGAACAATACATACAAACGGGCCATTGTATGCCATTATTTATTACGGAACCCTGTTTTCTTTGTAGGAATCTTTATCGCAGGAATTGAAGTATGATAAAGGAATAGATAGGGAGCTATTGTAGTAAGGAGTAGCTATAAGATTTGTGTAATAGTGGTCGATCGTAGAAGACTGATTTTAGCAGAAATAACCAAAGATTTCTTATAAGATTTCTTTTTTGTGGAAAAAAGGAGTTTACTCTTGATCATAAATATTATTATTACTTTTTGAAGTCCCGTGAATTTTATACAAACGGAAAGCCTTATTTCTTTTTTCATAGTATGTTCCAGAATACTACAAAATATACACAAACTTGCTCCTTTTTACACAAATACATGGTGTCGTTAGACACTGCAGATGTATTATCTAAAAACTGGACGTAGTAGCCCTTGCTTGAAACTTTGAACTCACCTGCCATCTGTCAAGATCTTGGCAAAATAAGTTGAGAAAATTCACATTCCAACAATGGATTATCACAGGTGGTGGTTTTAAAATTAGGTTTATTTCCCTATTCTAGAAACTACGTATTTTTTGTGAGCTTCAAACTAGCAGGTGGATATTCGGCAGCATCCATGTACAACCACAGCATCAGAGTTAGTTTCAAGATTGGAGATGGGGAAAGAAGGTCGTCAGACAAATTCTCTCGTGGTGCAAACCAAATAAAACGTCATTTCACAACGGTTTTCTACGAGGCAGTGGTATCACACTGACTGGTCGAGCCGAACCATCCGAGTCGAAGCATAGCTTTGCCACATTACAGAAAAATATTAAAATCGAAAAGTTTCTCCACTAGTAGGTCAGTTGACGCCGTTATTCTATGTAAAATACAGTATTCAGGGCAGACAAAGCCGCTGAAACCATTATTCAGACAAAAGTATACAAACAAAATAGATTTGCGTGACTAGCAAAACAATAAAATATTGGTTTATAGGTAAAAGATATTTGAATTGAAATGTGAAAATGCTGATGCGATATCCCAATACTGAACTGGAATAGAATTATTAATAGAAACGTTTCAATTTTAGTGAGAAATCTATTCAAGTTTTGTTATGTATTGCAAAATAACGTGTATGAATAACGATGATACGAATGACATATTGAATGTTGTGGTGGCCGCAGGTTAAGGCACCCGCTTCTCATACATGAGGGTGCGCGTTCGAAACCTGGCAAGTATCAATGTGACTTTTCCCGAGTTATAATGTACTTTCTATGATGAAATAGACACCACTGACATAAGGCGAAGGAAAACGTCGTGAGGAAACGTGAAGTAATAATTTCTAATAATAAGTTTGAAATCGCCAATCCGCCTTGGGCAAACATGGTGACTAATGCTCAAACCTGCTCCTTTCTTCAACAGTAGGCAACTTATAGGCCGAAGATGTGTGATGTGTATTGATAAAGACACATTACTTTATTAATTTATACAGCGTAACACGACAAGTTTCAGGATACGCTAGGGAACCATAATTTTTATCGACGAGGGTGACCACTGACGACTTTAATAAGCTCTGTAAAATCTTATTGGTAATGAATATAAGATTCATTCGACTCGTTCAGTTAACGTTTTAGAGATAATGATATAAATAAAACCAATTTAGGTCTCACTGGTAATAAAAAAAATCACATTTTGACGAGAGTGTTCCTGTTCCTGTAACTTCACCCCGTCAGAAAACTACTATACATTTATCATTTTTGTATATGAAATTTGTACAGAACTATGCAGTTTGAGCTCTTCATTGATTGGTGAAATACCACGTTCGTTAAACCGCATTTAATATTATATCAGTATTGGAAATGTGATTGTGGTGCAGTCACAATACCAATCCAAAACATTAACAATGCAGGCGAGTGAATGAAAATTTAACAAATTACAGAAATCAAAGTATAAAGTTAACATGCATTGCATTAAATTAACACATTACTATACTTTTGGACTGTTTCACAGCTAGGGTTGTGCGTGCAAGTGCAAATGTACCGCGGTCCGATTCGGCACAAGATAAGGAACAGGATGATTGATAATCAGTACTCTAACTAACTGTATCTGACAGTCTCTCTCGCTCCACCCAGGATGGGACAAGTCATTTGACGACTTTTCCCTCAAAAAAAGGGCCTGTTTCACAGCTACGTTCATACTTCATACTACTTATGTGAAAAAAAAACTTATCATAATATTGTCAATTGTAATAAACGTACAGGACTTGCACCTTTATGTTTATAAAGCTAAAAATCTTGTTATCAGGACATTAAATTCGTCTTTTAAAGATTGGTACTATTTATTTAAGTTTTAATTTCTTAACTAAATAATTAACAAAAAAAATATTTCCTACTTATATCATGAAATTTCATACTTCACTTCATATTCATAATTTGTTGTGGAACGAATCAATAGGAGAAAAGATTCGAAATAATAAATAAACTATCGAAACTTTTTCGTCCATTCTTCACTTAAAATACAGGCCACTGAGAGTTTAACGTCATTCATAATTTAAAACTAGTGTCTTGAAGGCCAGTATCAAAGTACAAAGGCTCAATAAAACCTTTTTGATAGTAACAAGGGTATTGAAAGGCCCAGAGCTCGCATTCGTTATTTATTTATTTAGAAGTTTTCCCAATATTTACCGTTTTCTTGTCACCAGCATCTGTTCCGATTGGTCCATGAAAAGAAAACAACAGATTGTTTGGGATTTCGGATCCCTTTTGAGATTTTTGCTGTACTTTTCGAAGGATAAAGATGATTTTGCTTTGGGACCAAGGTATTTATTTTTGGTAGTAATGATGCTGACTTTTAACGTTCAATGGATGGAACGAGGATATGTTTGTTGTAATAAATTAACTTCAAACTCATACAGATTGTTACACATTTATATTTATATCTTCGTGTCATGAGCTCTATACTTAGCACGAGACAAAAAGTCTGATAAGTTGAAAATATTAATAAGCTATCAGCAAGCGTTGTGATTAAATCTTCATTCTTATTTAGTAAAGAGATATTTACTGCCTCATTTTTTATGAGATATGTCAGCAAACGCGCAAGCAAATTAACTGAAGGTAAGCAGTCGGCGCCACGTATAAAGATACCAAAAGAGTTAAGAGTGCGTTGCCGGATTGAAGCGTTTGGATGGGGAGAGAAAGGATTGGGCCTCCGATCACTTCACTCAGATGGCGAGATACAAAGCTGTGGTTGTTTCACGCCGGTTTTCGGTGAAGCCATGGTAACACTTAAGTCGACCCGACTCATGCCAAAGCTTAGCTTTCATTATGGTGATACTTCAGTCACAAGTTTAATTTCAGTTTTAATCAACCCACATTCAGCATGACCAACCCTATGAATTCGCACAAACATCAACACGGTACAAAACTGCATTCACCTCCCATTACCTTCAAGGCTGTGCCCGTATCTGCCGGAAATTGTCCCCGGCCGAAATTACGGTAACGCCAAGGGCCTATAATGACCAGGACAAACGTGAAATTGCTATAATTACCGTGCTGCAAAGCAGGGTGATTATTCTATGGGGATGACTAGCAAATGCAGGTCCCCAGCTATGAACTGCTAACAGATATGAAAACCCTTTGTTTGTTTCCAAAAACAGCTGTACAATATGGTCAAGACAAAAACTGATAGAAGAAAACCCATCTCAGTTGCTTTTGCGAATTTTAACCTTATATCTTGATGTTAAAGTTTATATACGTTTTAGAACGGGAAATATATTTCTGACTCAATAAAAAATCTTCTTTCAAAGGATAAGGTTTGTTTTTTTCTAAAACTTATCAGGAAACAGAATTTTTTTTAATGATGTAAGCCTCTCATGTGCCTTAGGTATTCTTTTTTAAAAAACTGCCACGTATAATGGTTGGATTGATAATTAAACGAGAAAACAACAATAAAGGAGTTCTTATAACAACATCATTGGTAAAATTTCACCTCTGTCGTATTCAATTGCTACGCTAATTGCTTCTCATTAGATGATTGGTGACACCAAGTTATAAATTACTTTATAAGAAAACATTTTACTGATTGAAACTAACTCCACACAAAACTTTCCAAACTATCAAGTGCAAGGAACTTGATACTTGGGAAGTGAAACACTGAACGGAACCCTTACAACATACTTTATATGTAAACTTTGTTTTCTTGTGGAAAACTGAAGGTCTTGTTAGCCATGTATTATTTGCTGAGGATGATATGCAATGTATCAAATCAAAAGTATTATAAACACAAATTATAATCTTCGTAATCATCAGCTTACAAGTGCCCACTGCTTAGTAAAAGCCTCTTTTAACACGAAGTAGGTTTGAGCATTAATCACCACGCTTACTCAACGTAAATCCGCAATTTTAAACTAATAATTAGAAGCTACTCCCTCCTTGTTTTGCAGAATTGTCTTATTACCTCCGTGTCAGATATTTGTTTTGTTAGAACACCGCTATGGCACCAAAAGGATTGAAATTTACGGATTTTTCTCTTTAATCATCATTATCAGCCTTTTTCCGTCCACTGCTGGATACAAACCTCTCCAATTGCACGCCACTGAGCTCAATATTCAGTTCTTCTCATCCAACTCATGCTAGCCACAGAATGGATACCGTCAGAATACCTAGTTGGAAGGCGTCCTATACTACGTTCGCCACAACGTAGTCTCCACTCCAGAATACGTAAACCATTATGGTTATCATCGGTTCTTCGACAAATGTGACCTGCCCACTTTTTTTGTCAGGGGAAAATCATTAAATTGCTTCTCCCGCCCAGGGTTAGGCGAGAGAGAGTGTCAGACTTTTACTGACTAAAAACCCCAGTTCTTTCTCCTGCTCTGGGCCGAGGCCATGGTGAACTATTGCGCTTAACTCGCAACCCCGGCTGAACATCAGCCCTAAAGGGCCCCGTCTGTGGTGGTCCACTGGCTCTTTGAGGGGCGCGTGGAATGCTACGCGCCGTACGCTCGGGTCTGGTTCTGGTCGGGCGGCGAGCTACCCTACTCGGCATCCGCAAACCCACGCTTACGGTGGCCGGAGATCATCTCTCGGTGACCTGCCCACTGCCATTTCACTTTCATCCTTTGGGCGAGAAATTTAGTTCTCTTTCGGATGACCTCGTTTCGAATTCGACCCTTCAGAGAGACGCTAAGAATAACCTTTCCCATTGTTTTTCTCTTATTTTCTAAAACTCCCTTTAATAGAAGTCTTGCCCTATTTACCCCGCTTCCTAAGCCCAAAAAGGCGGACCACACATTTCTAATTCTTCGGGTGTTTCGGGGTCAGTGGGGTCGAGGATCGGTGGAATATGAACTATTTGCTTATTTGCTGCCCTATTTTATTACAAGTCTTTACACCAAGATAATACTATTTATATAGAGCTATATTCATATCCATACTAATATTATAAAGAGGTAAAATTTTTAAGTTTGTATGTAGGGGGTAATCTTTAGAACAACTGGTCGGATTCCCAAAATTCTTTTACTTATTGATAGATACAATGTTCCCGAGTGCCATAGGCTATAAAACATCACGCTACAATCAAATGGAGCCAAGCAGCGAGTGAAACTGCGGGGGAGTAGCTAGTTACTTATAACAACAAGAAAAAACTCCCGAAATGCAAAAGTTAATAATTTTTAACTTAGTCATCGATGAAAACGTGGATACATATATCTTCCTTGGCACTAAACCTATAAGCCTCGTCTTTGTAAGTCAGGATAATGGCAAGGTTATAGAATAAGCTTAATAGAGCATAAGAATTGCTTCGCCGGCCTAGCTCTTTAGCTTAGGGCGAGAAAGGGTCGGCTATTTGAATAGTGATGAATCAGCAAAATCATCGCTTGTTTTAATTCGATTTTCGAGTTTATTAATGTTTATTTTTAAGTCGTGTAGACCTAAGACCTTTTAGAATCGAAACGTTATATTTTTTATTGTTTTTAAATATTATAAGTAGTGATTTTGTGGTGTTGATGTCGTGGTGGCCCGGAGGTTAAGGAACCCGCGTCTCATGCATAAGGGTTCGAAACCTGGCAAGTAGCAGTGTGACTATTTCAGAGTTATATGTACTTTCTATGATTATTTAGACACCACTGACATACGGTGAAGGTAAACATCGTGAGGAAACCTGGACTTATAATTTCTAATTACAAGTTTGAAATCGCCAACCCGCGTTGAGCAAGCGTGGTGATTAATGCTCTAACCTTCTCCGTATGAGAAGAGGCCTTTGCTCAGCAGTGGGCACTTATAGGCTGATGATGAAAGTAGTGATTATTGATTCTGATATTTTCATTCATGTTCATTTTGGAGTATCATGTGTTGAGCAGACTCAGTAATGGATGGCCCATATGCTGAGGACTTACATAACTCTTTGGCAATTGTTTGTACTCTATGTAGTTTACAGAAAGGAAGAAAGAAAGCGAAAGTATTTATTCGCGTCTAGGATGCACATACGAGACAGAACAAACAAGTGTATAAACACAAAAACAAAATAAAACATGGTAATACAATATAAAAGAGAGTAATATAAGGAAAAAATATGCGTCACAAGCATATTATATAAAAATGGATCGCAAAATGTGTTGGTAAGCGCATAACTCAACAACGCCTGGACCAATTTTGCTAATTCTTTTTTTGTTGTGTTTGTTATTGTCAGGAGAAGGTTCTTATCAAAGAAAATATTAGAAAGGTAAAGGGGAAGATTAGGAAAACGTGATCCTCTGATAGCGAGAGTTGGGCCCGTGCGAAGCGGGGGCGGGCCGCTAGTATAATATATATCTATGTCTATTGTAACTAGACCATATTATGAAGTCTGGAACTCTACGAAATGTACGTAATAATCACTGCAAAGTATAAAACTAAGTCTCTTCCTCTGTTCCTTTATCCCTAGAATTGCTTAAATCTTTAAAACTACGCAACAGATTATGATGCTGATGTTTTAAACAGATTTAGAGATTTAAGACGAAGGTTTATTATATATAATAAACATTTATGAAATAGTGGAGCAAATAAGTAATAGTATTGCACCTGTGTGTAGCTGGGCGAGTCGCTACATTTTAAAATAAAAACTTTTTTTTTATAAATATTACTTATTTATGCTTTGGCACGAATGGGTCGGCTCGACCGGAGTGATACCACGGCCTCACAGAAAACCGGCGTGAAACAACCACAGAGTTGTGTTTCGTCGTGTAAGTGAGGTTACTGGAGGCCCAAACCTTCCCCTACCCCGATCTCTCCCCTATCCATAAATCTCCAAAACCCTAATTCCTAAAAGGTCGGCAACGCACTCGAAACTCCTCCGTTGCGGGTGTCCATGGGCGGCGCTGATTGCTTACCATCAGGTAATACGTCTGCTCGTTTGCCGACCTACTACAAAAGAAAAAAGAAAAAATATATGAGGCGCTAAGCAGCCGACGCACTTCTAAGAACACCTACAACATCATTGCAGTAATGAGTACTTCGCGGGTTTTTGAGGGCTACTTATAGATAAGAGGATTAGGGATTAAGGGATTGGAGATGAAGGAATTGAAGTGATAAGGCCTCGTTTTACCTACATATATGTATGTATTTATCTTCATATTTATGTTAAAGTACATTTTTATACTCAAATACAACTTTTATCAACGAATTTGCTTGATTCACGCGACTGAGACTACTAGGAAAACAGGGTCGCTCGTCGTTGTATAAGGAAAATTGACGATATATTGACTCCTTACCAGACTATCACATCAAAAGGTCTCAAATCCTTTGAAGTAACGTGATGTTGTCTTGGTATTTCAATAGTTAGTTTAGCCTCACTGTCAGTTTAGTAATTATCCTTACACGAACCGTTTTAGTTAATTATCTTCTTGTTGTCTCCCTCTTACTCGTTCCTCTCGCTCTTGCGTGGGCTTTTTCATTTATTAGTTGGTGTGTTTGTAAATAATGGGATTAGTTTTAAAGGGTGGGATAAAAATAGAAGAGGTTTTGTGTAATAGTTAATATGGATATGTCGTAATGGATTTTAGTATTTTTAAACTTTGCCCCGCATTTGAATTTTCTCCTGTGTCGTGGGTGCGGTTACAAACATACAATTTCACGTACACATGACTCCCAGACACGTAACAACAATTTTTGGATCACACTAAGAGTTGTTCCCTACGGGAATCGAACCCGCGACACTTTGCACGGCAGCCAGTTGCCCAGCCACCGCACCAACCGTGCAGTCAAAATGTTATTTTAGTGAAAAGTTGGAACTATATCTCTTTTATCTGTAAGTGGGACTGTCTTACACAAAATTTCTGGCATTTCCAGCCGTGGATGGAGCGATTGTCAGACTCTTACTGACTAAAAATCACCCTGTTTGTTTTCCTACTCCAGGCCAAGGCCGTGGTAAACTATTTCGCTTGCATCCAAAATCGACTGAACATCAGCCCTATTAAGCCCCATCTGTTGGTTTTTTTATGTGATTGGTCGGCAAACGAGCACCCTGATAACCTGATGGTAAGCAATCAGCGCCGCCCATGGACACCCGCAACAACAGACGAGTTATGAGTACGTTGCCGACATGACTCTCCCACACTTCAAATAACAATAGTTGGTGATGTAATGGCTCTTTGAGGAGCGCGCGGAACGCTACAAGACAAACGCTCGGGTCTGGTTCGGGTCTGGCATCAAGCTTCTCGCCGTGCCCAAACCCGCGCTTACATTGACTGGAGATCGTCGAGAGATTCCCCAAGTAATAAAATAAGTCTACCGACCATTCGATCAACCAAACCGTTTCACATACCCTGCCAAACTAAAAATAACATCAAGATCTATGTACATAAGTTTCAAAATGATGTAACAAGATACACAGCATACAAGACACACTTCTAACAAGATTGTCCCATCCAATCTACCTTAGTAATTGATATAATCGAAAACTGTCAACTCGGTAAAACTTTCAACGATATGTAAGAGGGAAAAAATACAATTTTCTTTTCGGGAAATCGATTAAAATCAGTTACTCGAAACCCTGGGACTTGGTTCATACAAACTTTTGCGATTCGATATATATTTGCGGAATAATCGATGTGAAAAGTTGTGCCTCGATTCCTTTTTGCAATAAATTAACTTTTCTTGACAACATTGCAAGAATTTTTAAGTCGACGTTTTCGTTTTCGCGGCGGTGAAGCAGTGAAACGATTATTTGTGACTGTGTGAGTTATAGTCAATATAAACTTTTCTAATTGCAGATTTTAGACAAATATGTTTATTTATTTATAAAACACAATATTACAAAAAAAAATACAATTTTAAAAAGCTTTTCTAAGTTTAGGACTTGAGCTATTAATTACTATATCGAAAGTAAACAGAATGACGTTATTACAAATCAGTGCCTAAGTTATTGTCAATAACAATTTATAAAGTACTAGCTTTTGCCCGCGACTCCGTTCGCGTGGAATAGTAACTTCCTGCAGATTTTTGGTCTTTTTTTGAGTTCCAAACTATATCTGTACCAAATTTCACAGAAATCAGTTCAGTAGTTTAGACGTGAGCAGACAGACAGACAGACAGAGTTACTTTCGCATTTATAATATTAGTATAGAAGTATAGATTGGTATAGATTTAGGGCTTTAATTAAGTGTAAATATAAAAAAAACTTTGTGATCAATTGTTTTTTATTGTAGCGGGCGAACTTTTCTCCATACACTGAGTATAATTCCAGACTCCGTGCGAGAGATTCAGAAATTACAAAAAAATAAAAAAAAAAACAATAATACTTAATGCGATCCGGAAATAGACCCGAGCCCCCTTACTCAGAATCCGTACTTTCACCCACACGACAAACGAGCAGCAACAAAAATATTAATAAAGTTTGAATTCACAAACTGTTTACCTACCAAAAGGCAATTTCTTTGATAAATATCCAAAAGAATTTTTAAATGCAAGTCTAGGAGTCGGCTTTTCACGCCGCTGCCATCTCGTTAGCGAATTTAATGTTCCATTCCAAAAGTACTCATAGACTTTACAATGTTTTTATTCAACACCTCTTTTGAGAATTAATTTACTAAGGGAAACAGTTAAATTTTATTAGAAAATTTTAACTGTGCCATAATTAAGTGACAAATAATATTTTTACTAAAATTATAGGTAAAGAGATATATTTGATTGTTCGCTTGTTTAAATTAAATAAGCTCTGGAACTACTTAACCAAAAAATAAACCGATTAGAAAAATTCTTTCACGGCTTTTTTTGCATAGGTCGGAAAACAATCAGACGGATTACCTGATAGTAAGCAATCGACGTCGCCAATGGACACTCATAAAACCAAAATATTTACTATAAGTAGGTTACCGGCAACTTTTGGGTTTTTAGAGATTTAAGGATTGGAGATTTGAGGTTTGAGGATTGGGGGAAGAATTAGGCCTTCAGTAAGCTCACTTACACGGCAAAACACAACGTAATGGTGATATCACTCCGCTCGAGCCAGCCTATTTGTGCCGAAGCATGGCTGCGCAACGTGTCGCGAATTAGATTCCCCCACAGAACTACTCTTGGTGTGATCCACAAATTGTTGTTCCGGGTCTGAGTTTGATCTGTATGTGAAATTGTATGTTTGTAAACACACCCACAACACAGGAGAAAATTCTATTGTTGGACAAGTTTTTTATTAAAATAAAAAAACAACTATAGAAATAAACTGTTAAGTAACAATCCTTCGATAATCTTGTCAGCAAAGCGTAGTATTTAATCGGTGCCGGTTGGAGCTAGTGAATAACAGGAGTAGTTTTTAGGTAGTAAAAGTTTAATACTTTCTGATACTCAGCAGATTATTTTTTCTTCAAAAAAAGGAAACGAAACGTCTTTTTATAGCTCAATTAATGATGATGGACCATCCATTATCATTTCTTTTTTTATGTAATAGATCGGAAAACGAGCAGCCGGATTACCTGATGGTAAGCAATCAGCGCCGCCCATGGACACCCGGACCACCACCACCTGGCAACGGAGGAGTTACGAGTGCGTTACCGACCTCTTAGGGATTAGGGTTTTGGAGATTAAGGGATTGGGGAGAGATCGGGGGAGGGGAAGGGTTGGGCCTCCGGTAACCTCACTCACACGCTGTGGTTGTTTCACGCCGGTTTTCTGTGAGGCCGTGGTATCACTCCGGTCGAGCCGACCCATTCGTGCCGAAGCATGGCTCTCCCACACTTAAATATAAGCCATATGACGTCTTTCTTCTTTCTTTCTTTTCTATATGACGTCTTCTTCTAAACATAATTATGTAGACCTTAGGTACCGACTTAAAATCATATAAGTACGGAAGATTAGAAACGTTTCTCCTTTCTTTCTTTAAACTATATGAAGTATAATAAACTAACATAACTTCATCCAAGGCAAAACATTTAAAAGATCCAAAGTAATAAAAATGAAAATTTCCTTTCCAACTAAAAATAATCCTTAAGAAATCTTTTTATAGAATTTTATCAACTAATTGCTATACACAAAAGCTTAGCTATGAGACTTAAAATAAGGTCTATATTAATTTAATACAATCCTTTCAAGATATTCCTTTGACGTTAAAACTGTAGACTACGGCAATTTTATACGTTCATAGCATTTTTCTTAATAGACGCCAATTGTTAAGAATTTATTATGAATAGGAGTAAACAAAGTACTTTTATTTATAAAACTTTAATGTCAGAAGTAAAATTACTTGTTTTAGATAGTTACCATTCATAATTCATCTTTTTTATACATTGCGTGTAATGTATTGTGCATCAATAATGTGTGGAAATAAAAGTAGCAATACGTTGTTTACTACAAAGTTGGCTCTGACCTGTAGGAATAATGTGATTTTTCTGTCAAAGGACTTCCAAATATTTTGAGGGCAAGCAACTTGCATCTATTGGTTAATTTAGACCCTTCTTGATGGGAGGAAATTATTCTGTAACTTCTCCCATCCTGAGTTAGGCGAGGAGAAATGTTAGACTCATATTGACTAAAAACCAATGAACGTGAGTTCCTTCTCAAGCTCTGAGTCAAGTAACAACATTGAGGGTTCACCCTTAACCCTGGCTGGACATCGGCCCAGTTGGACCCCATCCAGTAGCTTAATAAGACCTTTTTTGATAGGAGAAGATCATTCTTTATCTTCTTCCGCCCAGGGTGAGGTGACAGAAGGACGAGGAAGAGTTTCAAACTTATAATGACGAAAACCACGGAACATGTGTTCCTCCTGCCCGAAGCCGGTTCTCAACATTGAGCTTGCATAAGTAACCCTGGCTGGACATCAGCCCTAGAGTACTCCATCTATAGTTATAGACTTTAGGCTCTCTAGACGCACATGATCGCTCCGATCTGAATTCTGTTCGAGCTACCCTTGCTCGCCGTCCGCAGAAAAGTGGATTTTAAATAGAACTAAATTTAAAATTTTGTTTTCAGGTAATTGCCTAGTGATAGCGGCAGTGCTGTGCTCCTCCAAGCTGCGCAGTGTCACCAACCTGTTCATAGTGTCGTTGGCGGTCGCTGACCTATTGGTCGGCGTCGCTGTACTGCCTTTCTCAGCTACTAGAGAAGTCTTTGAGGTAAGTTTTTTTTGCTTTAGAGATTGAGATTTATTCCACAATTGTATGAAATGTTTTGCTGCTTATTATATATATTGTGTCTGTTACTTTTTATGCGAAGCTGGTTCTACGACTTGACAATGGTAATCGACGACAGACGTATACAAATAAAGCCGATTGATTTAGGACGCTGTTTTACAAAACAGTTTGAAAATACTCACCACAAGATTCTTATAAACAGTATCGGCTTTGACATGGTCTTACAATTTATTAAAACCATGTTAACTTTGTTCTACAGCTTGATAAAGGAAATCCATGACATAAACGCATTAAAAAAATACAGTTATTATACTCGTAGTAATTAAATGTTCATTCTAAATCGAATCGAACTATACGAATATTTTTAAATAAACTGAACGACGTTCTTCAAAATAGCAAAAAAAAAAACAAAAATATAGCTAACCTTTTTCGAACGCGAAATACACGAACAGCCATCGATGCGAAGGGGTAAAAAACATATAAAAGATACGTCTTATACATTTTTCGCTTAAGCCAAGCGATGATAAAACCTCTTCAAAGCCGAACCACCTCGTAATAGATGACAGATTTGGATATTCGCCATTTTCCCCTCAGAGCGCGGTTTGATGAAAAAAGTTAAATAAACTCGACAAAAGTCTATGTAAGATATTCTCGGATAGTTTTATTGCAATCAGTTATTCGGTGTCTTGTTGACAAGGAGTTATTATGGAAATGTGTTGTTTTTTTTCGTTAAACCTACTGGCTGTTAATATTTTTATATAACTAGGCAGCTACTTTGGTTACGTTTAGGAATTAATCGCTACGTTTGCTCAAAGCGTATTTCGAAGTACACGTTTCTTAGTACATTTTTTTTCTTGGCCGTATGTTAGACGTTTTTAAATAATCATACAAAGTACATATAACTCGGAACATATCACATTGGTACTTGTCTAGTTTTGATCCCTCGTATAATCTTACCCTTATCCCAAAAGGCCTGAAACTCCTCTGGTCTTCATTCCATCAGATTCAGCTCGTTCATCACAGGCGTATTACAATCGCGCGCTATCAAGTACAATCAAACAAAAATTAAACCGTTAAGTTCCTCACACTGATGTACTCCTGGTACTCATAAAAGTGTTTCACTAATAAAAAACAGAAGAGTTATGAAAATAACAAATGAATACTCTAAATCCCATGAAATATCACAGGGTACTATCATTTTCAATAATTAGACGCCATAAGCGCCCTGCAGCGGCAGATGCTACAAACATAAAGGGCCAACAAAAATCTAACAGCAACTCTCAACTTTAATACTCCCAACACAAAGTCCCAACTCCAACAGCATACTATTTGATATCATTTTAACTGATTTTAAACTTTGTTCGCAAAGATATAGGCGTTCATTTTCCGTGTAATAGAAAGGAATTCTTTGAAGTTGCCGTGGTAATATTGAATTTATGCGCGAGAAAATAAGATTCAGTTTACTTTGAATTCGTTATGTATCTAGACGGTGTTTTCAGTGACATTATTAGACCGCGGTAAATGGGAATTTCTAGGCTTTTGCGTTCATTGAGGCTTGGCGAAGGCAAATATTTTTAAAGTTAGCAGTTTGTCGTTTAATTTTAATGATAATGGAGTTAAAACAATAATTTCATCAAGGAGGGAATATAATATTGTTATTTACCTCTCGGCGTTAAAGTTAATTATTCTGTCTTAACAGTTTTGACTACTTTAATTAAACCACTCGTTTATTATTAAGTAGTTTGGGGTTAATGAACAGACTGACCGAAGTTGTAAAGCTTGTTTGTAATAAATGGGCGACCATTCTTTACGTAGAACCTGAACATTATTCGATTCAACCGGGGTTACGGGTTGAGTGCAATAGTGTACCGCGTTTCGCCTTCTGCCTCTCGGCCTGGGGCAGAAGACGAAACGGGATGGTTTTTAGTCAGTAAGAGTCTGGCACTGAGCGAGGTTATTTGTTGTTTTTTTTTATATCCCCCAAAACAAACATTAAAAATACAATAAAAAATTACGTCACACATTTTGGGTCTCAGGGGAATTGGCGGTCAACAGTCATGGTCATGGTCCTCATCATCATTTTCATCAGCCAATGCTGACCAAAGCCCTTTTCTTACATGGCAAAGATCTGAGCACTAAATCACCAGGTTTTATCAAGGGGGAATGGCGATGTCAAACTCAATAATTCATCATTATAAGCCCTGGTGTCCTTACGTTGTTTTTCGTCACATGACATTGATGGTGGTATCTAAGTCAACCTAAAAAGTTCACATTCGTTTAAATTTAAGGAATGGGGATCAAAGGATGGCGTAAAGGGACTAAGCGAACGGTAATCTCACAGCTCACACTCACGGTGAAACACAACACAAAAATTGCTTCCCGCCAATTTTCTGTGACGCTCTCTCCATATTACCTATGATCTTAATCGAGCCGGCCCAAAAGCAAATCAAAGTCAATAAAATAAAAATAGGCACTTCTAAACATCAGAAAAAGAATCTTCTTAGTGAAGCAATTAGCTCGTTCCAAAGTCACCTACCCTTACTTAAATTATCACGAAAATATGACTTAGGTACTTCGTATTAAAAAACAGCAAAATTGCTGACTCATAACCGAATGACTGATTACACACTGTGTTTTCCCGATTTTGGGGTACATAATTAATGGGAGACATGCAGTATAACGCATAGTAACCATGACCGAGCTGCTCAAGTCAGTTGTTTCATTCACACGTATATTAAACCTTAAAATGATTGCTTTAGGGTAAGAGTCATAATTATTATTTACATAACATTATGAATGTACTGTTGGTCGAGATTTTAAACATTCGACTCTCAAGCAAGGCGGTGTTTAATTCCAGTTTCGAATAAAGTGCTATTTGGTATTTTGTATGTACATAAGACTTGTGTTCGGGCCGTCTTCAAGTCATCGCTGACGTCACGCTGCGGGGAAGGCGGCGCACGCATGCCGAGCGCGGGGACACTCGCTATATAATTCGCACAAGGAACGCACGCACATCGTCATAATTTTTTCTTAAATATTTTTTATGTAAATTCAAGCATTAAACACGTCAAATCTTAAATCTTCATTATTATTTGTTCAACCCGTGAACAAAAGTGGCGACCGTGACAGGACTTGAATATTAAATCGTCAATATCAAATCAGACTAAGACTTAGTTTGAACTATAACGGAATATCGGTAACGACGCAACGGGATCGAGACGAAGAAGGTGGCTGCCGGGTGTGCTTCGGCTGCATTTCTGAATCAGGGGAGTGCTCTTTCCTTCATTCCTTTTATCCAATAGTCCTCCTTTTATCTGTGTTTAAGTGTGAAATTCCGAGATTGCATTAAAAGAATAACTTAGTGGATTTCAATTCGCGAGTTTCACTTATTTGCTTCTGCGCTAATCCGCTGCAGTGTGCCTCATACGCTTAATCGTGGTGTTTAGCTATACTTTATGCTTCCAATCGCACAGCGCAACGAGTGGTTCCATAATTATAATCGCCGTCTTAATTGCTACTGTGCATAATAAGTAGGTACCTACCTACATGTAAATAGTCATAATTCTGTGCGGGCCGCTTTTTAAATACATAATTACAGCTAAACATTCATTTCAACAACTAACGTAAGCGTTTTCTTCCGTACAACAGCCAATTTCTTTGCTTAAAAATCACGAATTTATTTGTGGCTATACCCACGTTCTCAAATCTTAAGCTAATTCCTTTGTTTCACGATTAATCCTTTTTCTAGCCACTTTTCATACCCTAAATTTATCTAAGTCGACATCGTAAAAAAATATTATCGTAAATAAAAATATTGACGACAAGTGGCCGAACAATTCCAGGAAATCGGCGGTTCACGTGCGGTGCGCGTGACCTTCACTCGACCGGCCGGCTGGAGCGCAGGTGCACCGCCCGCCAGCTATTGCTTCGTACAGCTACGCGACTTGGATCGTCGCATAATCAACATTGTGGTTTGATGAACATTTATTATCTTAACTAATTTGTTTATTTGCCCTTAACAATGCCTTCTGGAAGTGATGAAGGTCAAGAAAACGCGTCGGTAAACGCAACCTTAAAGGAATTAATTAGTTTGAGAGGTACTAAAAAAGGTCAATTAACTAAGTTCAATAATTTCGTAACTACTTTGTCTGAAATTCCTGTTCAAACCGTTACTAGTAAACAAAATAAAGAACTAATTGTTCGGTTGAGTAAAATAGAAGGTATTATTCATGAATTCGATGAAATTCAAACCAAAATCGAATTAATGAGTGAGGACCCTAAACAACTTATTGAGCGAGATTTATTCGAAGATTTTTATTATTCTAATATAGCGTCAGCGCAGGAAGTTGCTGAGTCATATTCGAAAGCTAATCCTAATCAAGGCATTGACGCAACTAGTCAACCTTCTTATAAATCTGCGAACACGGTGTGCAATCATAATATGAACAATATTAAGCTACCCACAATTAATTTATCAACCTTTGATGGCAATTATCTCAAATGGCTTGAATTTAGAGACACTTTCGACGCCTTAATAAACTCCAATGAATCAATTTCTGACATAAATAAATTTCATTATTTGAGATCATCTTTGGTAGGCAGCGCGACTGTAGTCATTAAATCAATTGAATTTACTGCTCAAAATTATAAAATAGCATGGGAATTGTTATGCGCTCGTTACGATAATAAGAAAATTTTGATAAATAATCATTTGAAGTCTTTATTTGATTTCGAACCGATAACTCGTGAGTCACACAGGGCTATTCTATTTATGATTGATCATATACTTAAAAACTTGAGATCGCTTGAGACTTTAGGTCTACCCACTAAAAAGTGGGACGTTCTTATCATCTACATTATGTCTACGAAATTGGATTCAGTTACTTTATCCAAATGGGAAGAACATAAAAACAGTTTTACAGACTACCCTTCTTTGGATGAATTTATTAAATTTATACGTAATCGGGCAGACATTCTTGAGACTATGTTTGTTAACAAAAATGACAAAACAAATCATAAAAATTCTTCTTCACAAAAGGAAATAAACAGGTCCGATAGTGACACTAATCAAAAAAAAATATTTCATCAAAGGAAAAGTTTTGTCGCTTCTGCTAATAGCAAGACCACCAAACACAATAATAAAAATGACCACCATACATGTCCGTATTGTAATCAAAAGCATAGGATTGTGGAGTGTACCACATTTAAAGACTTGTCGCCACAAGTCAGATCAAGTGAAGCCATAAAACTTAATCTTTGTTTGAACTGCTTGAGGAGAGGCCACGCGGTAAAAGACTGTCGCTTAGATGGAAATTGTCGTGTTTGCCAACAAAGACATAATTCTTTGCTACATGTGGATCAAGACAATGATAGTAATCAAACAATCTTAAAGTCATTATCAATTTCGATGCCAGCCCAGTCATCAGGTCAAGTTCTTCTAGGTACTGCGGTGGTGCAAGTGGTAGATCCTAGAACTAAAAATACTTATCTTGCCCGTGCGTTGCTCGATGCAGGCAGTCAATCATCATTCATTACAGAAAACCTAAAGAATACAATGAACTTAACAACTCAAAACACTAGTTTTTGCATCACCGGTATCAACAATGCTCCGGTACATTTATCGAGCAGCTGCGAAGTGATAGTTCAGTCATTAATCGGCCCCTTTGTCGCTCATCTTAAGTGTTTAGTGATGCCTAAAATAACTGGTCACTTACCTAACATTCCTGTGGATATTTTGCGTCTTAATCTACCCGAGAACATAAAGTTAGCCGATCCTAATTTTAGTCAACCATCAGAAGTCGATCTTCTTTTAGGTGCAGAAGTATTTTTTGAGGCCATTTCTCCCAACAAACTTAAAATGGGGGCGGGGATGCCCATCCTCCAAGATACTCAATTCGGTTGGATTGTGGCGGGACCTCTTAATATGCCAACAGGTTCCCTTAATAAATCGGAGATAAAAAATACCGTCTGTAACTTTACTAAAGAAATAAATAATAACTTAACGAAATTCTGGAATATCGAGGAGGTTTCTACTTCAAGGCTACCTTTATCACCTCATGATGAGTTCTGCGAACAACATTTTGTTGAGAATACTACCCGTTTGGAAGATGGTAGATTTTCGGTTAAAATGCCATTTCTTGAGAATCCTGAAACCGCGCTTGGCGAGTCTTATTACATGGCTGAAAAGCGATTATTAAATATTGAGAAGAAATTAATGAAAAATTCAAGCTTAAGAGAACAATATCATAATTTTATGAAGGAGTATGAGGACCTTGGCCACCTAACCAAAATAGAAAGGCCACCTTTCGGTTATTTTATACCTCATCATGCGGTGATACGGGACACAAGCGAGACTACAAAACTCCGGGTCGTCTTTGATGCGTCAGCAAAAACTACATCTAAAAAATCTTTAAATGATATCCTAGCGATAGGCCCCACAGTTCAAGAAGAATTATTTGACATTTTAGTTCGATTTCGTCAACATAAATATGTTCTGTGTGGTGACATAACAAAAATGTATAGGCAAATCATGATAGACAAGTCTCAAAGACATTTACAGCTTATCTTGTGGCGCGATGATGAGTCAAGGCCCATTAACATTTTACAGCTTAACACTGTCACATACGGTACCGCTGCCGCACCGTTTTTAAGCACAAGATGCCTTCGGCAATTAGCAGATGATTGCACAGATCCTATGATATCAGAAGTCATAAAACATGATTTCTATGTTGACGATCTGTTAACTGGTTGTTCCAACCAAAATGACTTACTACACATTCATAAAGGTGTAACAGACACGTTAGCTTCCGCTTGTTTTCCCATTCACAAATTCCGTACTAATTGTCCTCAGATATTCACATCTTCAACGGAAAGTAAATCCCTAGATCTTGATAAGGAATCTAATGTCTTAGGAGTTCTGTGGGTTCCAAACACAGACTCACTTAAATTTAGCATAAATATAGATACACAAACACCGACAAAAAGAATTATTCTGTCTAATACGTGCAAAATATTTGACCCTCTCGGCCTTCTGAGCGCTTGCACAATCACTTTAAAGCTATTGTTGCAAAAATTGTGGAAACTGAAATTAGGGTGGGATGATCCCGTCCCACATGATATTAAAAGGTTATGGGAAAAGGTAACAAGCCATCTTAACCTTTTTCTTTCAGTATCAGTTCCAAGGTACGCAATGTGCTCTTCACCTGTTAAAACTGAACTCCATTGCTTCGTGGACGCCTCCCAAGACGCCTACGCAGCGTGTGTGTACATACGTTCGCTCGATGCTGATGACGTCATTACTATTAGACTCTTGTGTACTAAAACTCGTGTGGCACCTTTGAAACCTGTGACAATTCCGCGACTTGAATTGTGTGCGGCACTACTGGGTGCTCGCCTCATGAATAAAGTCAGTAACGCACTTCGTTGCAAAAGTAACAATAAACACTTTTGGTCTGATTCAACCATCACATTAGGTTGGATTAAAACTCAGCCTAAATTATTAAAGGCGTTCGTTTGCAACCGTGTTCATGAAATACACGAGCTTACCGAAAGAAACTCTTGGAAATACGTCCCGACTGATCTTAATCCCGCGGACTTGGCTTCAAGGGGGGTAGCACCTAGTGTACTCATAAATTCGTCCTTGTGGTGGGAAGGCCCGTCCTTTCTTTTAAACTCTGCATCGAAATGGCCTTCTTATCCAAACATAAAAGTAGACTTACCAGAAATAAAGGTTCATAATACTCAAGAAATAAAGTTATATAATCATAAATTCATTAACTTTGATAATTATTCAAGTGCTATAAGACTCAAAAGAGTCTATGCTTATGTTTTTCGATTTGTCAGTAACTGTAAAACTTCAATTAAAAACAAGTCACCGTTAAACAAGGATGAACTACAAAATTCTCTTAATTTTCTCATAAAAATGGCTCAGCGAGAATCTTTCTCACATGAAATCGAATCTTTATCTAAAGGCAAGTCCCTTAAGCCTAAATCTCATATTTTAAATTTATCTCCATTTATTGATGATATCGGTGTGTTGAGAGTGGGCGGTCGACTCAAAAATGCTGCTATTAAATATGAAAAAAAACATCCAGCGTTGCTAGATTCAAAACATCATTTTACAAAAATCTTAATGACAGCTGATCACCTGCGTCTCGGTCACGCCGGTCCTCAACTTTTACTTTGCTCTTTTAGAGAACAGTTTTGGCCTATAGGCGGCAGAACTTTAGCCAGACGTATAGTTCGTAATTGCATAATATGCAAAAGGTTTAAAGCAAAAACTATAAATCCATATTTTGGTGATCTGCCTTCGAGCAGAGTTACTGAATTTTATCCATTTCAGATCTGCGGAACTGACTTCGCTGGCCCCTTCATGATTTCCAGCAAGAAGGGTCGCGGCAATAGTGTATCTAAAAGCTATTTGTGTATATTTATTTGTTTTGCTTCAAAAGCAGTGCATCTCGAAACAGTCAGCGATCTCAGCTCCGCAGCCTTCATTGCTTGGGGTGCGTGCCAGAAGACCTCCCCGTGGTGCACCCTGGGTGCGGGCGACAGTCTCCCTAACGGGATGGTGACAGGGTTGGTTTGACTGTCGCCCGCAGCGAACTTCTGGCCGGGCGGAGAACCCGGTCGGGTTCTAGAGGCGACCGGCTCTATGCTGGCATAGAGTCTACGCCTCCGTGGGGGCGTCCCTCCGCACGACTCTCTGGACCTAGCAGAGAGCGGGGCGGAGAAACAAGGGCGGCGCTCGTTGTGCACTCACCCTGCCAATGAGTAGCATCGGGGCACTAGCTGCGCCCGACTGCACCCGTCGATATCGTAATCCGGGAAGAGATCATGGTCATGTTTTATGACTCGGACCGGGACGAGGGTCTTGGCTTAACCGCCCGGACCGCGAGGAAGATAACCTCTATAAAAAATTCCTCCAATACTAAGTTCTGGTGCGCGGCGAGGGTATGTATGGCTGAGGAGTGGGATCAGTCGTGAGCGCACCCCCAGCTAGGGGACCGGTGGACCCCCTAGTTGGGAGACAAATGCACACTTACCCAGGGACAGGGGGCTCTCCCTGGGTGGACCGCTTATTTCCCCCATACTCGTGGGACTTCTATGGAGATGTCAAAAAATTTAAAAAATAAAAAACCACTCAATGGAGAGGAGAACGCAAGCGAGGTCAGCTCGCCTGCAAGCGTAAATGAGGCGCTAGATGCATCCTGTGCACGTGCCTCAGGCAGGAAGGAGTCGGACTCTGAGTCTGACTCAACATCGCAGTCTGGCGTAAGCATAGCGCTGCGCCAGAAGAAAACGCGGGGGACGTTCAAGCGTCCCAGGTTGGCGGATGGGCGAGAGCCCTCCTCTAACGAGCAGGAGGCCCCGGCCCCCAAGATCCCCACGGCTGCGCGCGGTAGGGGCAAAGGGAAAGGCCTCCCGAGGGCGGCAGGCAGCCGAGGCGAGCCGACTGAGCGGCTAGCGGCGGAAGGGAGTGCCCTAGGCAAGGTCGCCCCCTTGGACTCCTCTGAGATGGAGTTGTCTGCTGGTGAGGGCTCCGCAAGCGAAGGCGGCGCTGATAGCCTTCGCCAAGAAGTCAAGGAAGCACTCCGCATGCTGGCTGGGCAAAAAACCCAGGCCGGCAGAAATGGAGTGCTCAAACACGCGGAAGCCGCAATTATGTCGGCGGTATCCCAGCAGGGCTCAGCAGGCCGGCAGATGGCCGCTATGTATAAAGAGCTGGCCGGAATGCGGCGGGAGCTGTCACGCTTGGCGGCTGCCAATTCTGCCCTGGAGGCTGAGCTTTGGGCAGCAAAAGCAGAGCTCGCAGCTGCTCGAGGAGCCCGATCCCAGCCTGCGCAGCCAGCGGAGGCCGACCTTCTTGGCCTTATGCGGCGGGAGATGGCCGCCTTCCAGCAGCGTTTCGACGTGCTGGAGGGTAGGCTCCTGCGACCTCCACTCGCAGCCGGGTCGTATGCTGCCGCAGCGGCTAAGCCCAAGCCGCCAACCAGCCGTGGGGCACAAGCCAGCGCACCGGTGAAGAAGGGGGCGAAAGCGCCGCCAGCCTTGTCACCGACGAGGGCGCCCGTGTCTCCCTCGGCGCTGGCTCCTGCGCCGACGAGCCGCAGACGAAGAGGAGCAGCGGCTGGAGCCCCAGCCGCATCGGCACCTACTCCGCCGTCTGAGTCGCGTGCTGGTAGTGAGTGGCAAGTGGCGGGAGAGGTGAGGAAGGTCGCCAAGGAGAGGAGGAAGCTCCGGAAGAAGGAGCAGCGGCAGCGGCGACAGCAGCGGCGCAAGGAGAAGCGCGCTGCGGCAATGCTCCTCGCCCCAAAATCTTCGGCTGTAGTTATCACACTACAGCCGGACGCGGCGAAAAAGGGGGTGACGTATGGCGAGGTCCTCGCCAAACTGAAGGGGGCGGTAACTCCCGCGGAGTTTGGGGCACCCGACGGGTTCGCAGTGAGGGTCACTGCCACTGGAGCCCGTCTCTTGGAGGTCCCCGGTGCGGCCAGCGGCCCGTCCGCTGACGCCCTTGCCGAGAGGCTCAGAGCGTGCATTGCGGCGGACGAAGCTCGCGTGTCCAGGCCCACCAAATGCTTGGAGCTACGCATCATGGGCCTGGATGACTCCGTGACGGAGAACGAGGTGGCGGCCGCTGTCGCAAGGACGGGGGGGTGCCCTGCTGATCAGGTGAAGGCAGGCACCATCCGCCCGGACAATACGGGGCTGCGGACCGTGGTAGTGAGCTGCCCCGTCACAGCGGCCAAAAAACTGTCGGAGGGCAAAAGGCTCCTGGTGGGCTGGGTTTCGGCGCAGGTGAAGCTGCTGGAACCCCGACCTTTGAGGTGCTTCCGCTGCCACATTGGTCACCATGTGGGTGCCAAATGCACCTCAGAGGTGGACCGCAGCGACCGCTGCTTCCGCTGCGGTCAGCCCGGTCACAGGGCCGGCGCTTGTACCGCCCCACCGCACTGCGTAGTATGTGCGGCGGCTGGCAAGCCGGCCGATCACCGGGCTGGGGGCAAAACCTGCTCCCCCCCCACCAAGCCCAGGAGCAAAGGTAGGCCCTTAGCCACCTCCACCGCTCCCACCGTCGCTCCCGCTGCCGCCGCAGTCGCCAACACCCCTGCGACTGCTGCTGTCGCCGCTGCCGTCAGAGAGGAGGTCGTGATGGATACCCAATAATGGCTCCATTACGCCTCCTCCAGGCGAACATCAACCACTGCGTCGCTGCTCAGGATCTCCTGCTCCAGAGCATGGCGCAGTGGTCGATCAATGTTGCTGTGGTCTCCGAGCCGTACTTCGTTCCAGCCAGGGAACACTGGGTGCCAGACCTGGACGGCTCGGTGACCATCATCTCGTCGGCCGCCGCCGGTACCCCAACCCCCGAAGGGCCTCAGCGAGGCAGGGGTTGCGTCGCGGCTCGGTTCGGAGAGATCGCCGTGGTGGGCGTGTACTTCTCTCCGAACCGAACTCTCGTCGAGTTCCACAACTCCCTCAGGGAGTTAGTCACCGTCGTCGTCGGGTTCCGTCCCCTCCCCGTGTTGGTCCTCGGGGACTTCAATGCCAAGAATTTGGCTTGGGGTTCCCGGCTCACTGATGTCCGGGGAAGGATGGTCGAAGACTGGGCTTTGGAGACAGGCCTAGTCGTGCTGAACCGGGGTTCTGTCCCCACGTGCGTACGGATGCGGGGCGAGTCAGTGGTGGACATTTCGTTTGCTAGCCCCGCTCTGTCATCGCGCGTTGTTGACTGGCGCGTCATGGAGGAGGTGGAGACGTTTTCGGACCACCGGTATATACGGTTCGACGTCTCCGCCGAGTCCGCAGACCCGCCAGTCAGACGGGCCCCGTGTGGCCCGCGTTGGGCGCTTAGGCAACTGGACCGGGAGCTTTTCCTGGAAGCCGCAGTCGTGCAGGCCTGGGTGATACCACCGGTCAGGCCAGCCGACATTAACGAGGAGGCGAGATGGCTCCAGGACGCCATGTCAAGGATGTGCGACGTGGCGATGCCCCGGATCCGACCGTGCCAACGCAAGCGCCAGGTGTATTGGTGGTCGCAGGAATTGGCAGACCTGCGCGGTGAGTGCACCGCAGCGCGACGCCGATACACCAGGCACCGCAGGCTCCGTCTCCGCCCTCTGGACGCTGAAACCAGAGAGGCGGAGCTATACGAGGAGTACAGGGCGGCGAAGGCCACCCTCAGGGTGGAGATCCGGCGGGCCAAAGATCGGGCCCGCGAGGAGATGTTGGAGACTCTGAACAGAGACCCGTGGGGACGCCCCTACCGGATGGTGCGTGATAAGCTCCGCACCTGGGCGCCCCCACTGACTCAGAGTCTCCGGCCGGAGGTCGTGGACGAAGTGGTTGGGGCGCTATTCCCCCGACCAGAGATGGGTTACACGCCTCCGGCTATGTCTCCACCCCCTGCGGTGCCCAACGCGGGCTACAATGACGACGACGGTGAATCCGCTCCGGAAGTGACCGAGGTAGATTTGAGGGTGGCGGTACGCCGGCTGAGCGGCAAGAACACCGCCCCAGGACCTGACGGGCTGCATGCCAAGGTTTGGGTCCTGGCCTCGGAGGCTCTCAGGCCTCGACTAATTGGTCTTTTCAGCGCATGCTTGGAGAGGGGCCAGTTTCCGCTGTCGTGGAAGACGGGTAAACTGGTCCTCGTGAAGAAGCCAGGGCGTCCTGCGGACTCTCCGTCCGCGTACCGGCCCATTGTGCTGCTCGACGAGGTGGGAAAGCTGTTCGAGAGGATAATCTCAGACCGCCTCGTCGGGCACCTGTCTGGAAGGGGGCCGGATTTAGCGGACGGCCAGTTCGGCTTCCGCAGAGGGCGCTCCACGGTGGACGCCATCATGCGCGTGAGGGACCTCACGACGGGGACAGCGTTGGCCGGGAGGCGAGTCGTCGTGGCGGTGTCTCTGGACATCGCCAACGCCTTTAACTCGTTGCCCTGGAGCTGCATTTTGGAGGCACTCCGGTATCACCGGGTGCCTGCCTATCTCCGTCGTGTAGTCGAGGCTTACTTGACGGACAGATGCGTCATCTACCCCGGTCACCGGGGCGTGTGGAATCGGCGAGAGGTGTCGCGCGGTGTCCCACAGGGATCGGTCCTGGGACCTCTCCTGTGGAACATCGGGTACGATTGGGTGCTACGCACCGACCTCCCGAGCGGCGTCAGCATTGTCTGTTATGCTGACGACACGCTGGTGCTGGCGAACGGGAGGTCGCATCAGGCGGCGGCCGACCTGATGTCACAAGCGGTTGCGACAGTCGTTGCAAGGATCCGGCAGTTGGGACTCGAGGTGGCGCTCCACAAGTCCGAGGCCATGTGCTTCTATGGCCGTCGGAGCGCGCCACCTCCAGGTGGGTCCCAAATAACGGCAGGAGGAGTTACCATCGGCGTCGAGTCGGCGATGAAGTACCTGGGTCTCGTCCTCGACAGCCGATGGAACTTCACGGAGCATTTTCGTCGTTTGGCCCCTAAGCTAGAACGGTCTGGGGCCGCGCTCCAGCGGCTCCTTCCCAACCTCGGGGGGCCAAACGCCTCCTGCCGGAGGTTGTATATGGGGATTGTGCGATCCATGGCCCTCTACGGTGCCCCTGTGTGGGCGCCGGCCTTGAAGCGGCGGCCGGCTCGTACGCTGGTCGCGTCAGGCTATTCGAGTAATCCGCGGGTATCGCACGATCTCCGGGGAGGCGGCGAACCTCCTTGCCGGATCACCGCCGTGGGATCTAGAAGCGAAGGCGCTCGCGCGCGTCTACAGTTTGCGCGCAGACGCGCGTCGCCGGGGCGAAGATCCTCTGCCGCGCCAAATTAGTGCGTGGCGGAATGAGCTCCGGCGAGATCTCATGGCAGAGTGGAAACAACGACTGTCGCAACCGAGGGCCGGGCACGCTACCATAGCAGCGGTAAGACCCCTCTTTGAGGAGTGGCTTGAGAGACGCCACGGCGTCCTCACCTTCCGCCTGACGCAGGTGCTTACCGGGCACGGCAGCTTCGGTAGGTTCCTGTTTCGGATTCAGCGGGAGGAAACGCCCGAGTGTCGTCATTGTGAGGACCACCTAGAGGATACGGTGGAGCATACGGTAGCGGTATGCCCTGCCTGGGCTGAGCACCGCCGTATCCTCAGGGAAGTGATCGGCGGCGGCGACCTCTCGCGCCCGGCCTTAGTCGAGGCCATGGTGCGGAGTGAGAGGAACTGGGACGCCGTCTCCTCCTTTTGTGAAGCAGTCATGCTCGCAAAGAGAGAGGCGGCCCGCGTGAGGGAGCAATCCTCCTCCTCACGCCCCAGCAGCCGCAACTGGCGACACTACGGGCGTCGGGGATCGAGGGACGATCTCCGGCCACCGTAAGTACGGGCCTGCGGTCGGCGAGTAAGGGCAGCTCGCCGCCCGACCAGAACCAGGCCCGAGCGTACGGCGCGTAGCGTTCCGCGCGCGCCTCAAAGAGCCAATAGACCACCACAGACGGGGCCCTAAAGGGCTGATGTTCAGCCGGGGTTGCGGGGTAAGCGCAATAAGGTACCGCGACCTCGGCACAGAGCAGGAGAAGGAACAGGGGGGTTTTTAGTCAGTAAGAGTCTGACACTCCCTCCTGCCCGGCCCTGGGCGGGAGAAGTCATTTGATGATTTTCCCCTCACAAAAAAAAAAAAAAAAAAAAAAAAAAAAAAAAAAAAAAAAAAAAAGGCTTCATTGCTTGCCTTAAACGATTCATTTCCAGAAGAGGAAAACCTACTCATATTTACTGCGATAATGGAAAAAACTTTGTAGGGGCAAGAAACGAATTAGGTAGGATGCTGCGATCTGGTCTGCGTTCTGTTCATGATTTTACTAGCAGTGAGGGCATTAACTTTGTGTTCAATCCACCTTATTCTCCTACTTTCGGTGGGCTATGGGAAGCTGGCGTGAAGAGTGCTAAACACCACCTTAAGCGTATTGCAGGAAATACTAGTCTTACTTTCGAGGAGTTGAGTACGCTTTTTACACAGATAGAAGCGATCCTCAACTCCCGACCTCTTACTCCCTTATCACCTGACCCCAACGATCTTTCTCCTTTAACCCCAGGGCACTTCCTGATCGGGCGGCCGCTGACATCACTGCCAGCACCTTCAGGCGAGATCAAGAAGCCCAAGAACCGATACATCTTAATTGAAAACTTAAAACAACAATTTTGGACACGATGGAAGCAAGAATATTTATCTGAGCTGCAACAGCGTACGAAATGTCGCCTGCATCAGCAGAATTTACAAATCGGGGACCTGGTAGTGTTCAAGGAAGAAGGCCTTCCACCTCTCAAGTGGAAGATGGGTCGTGTCCAACAAGTATACCCGGGCTCTGACGGTGTAGTCAGGGTCGCCGATTTCAAAACATATCGAGGAACGGAGCGACGCGCTGTTAACAAGGTGTGTCCGCTCCTAACTAACCAAGAAGAGGAGGCTGAATAGAATCTTGAAAGTCGTTGCTCCTTTCAAGGGGGGCAGGATGTTCGGGCCGTCTTCAAGTCATCGCTGACGTCACGCTGCGGGGAAGGCGGCGCACGCATGCCGAGCGCGGGGACACTCGCTATATAATTCGCACAAGGAACGCACGCACATCGTCATAATTTTTTCTTAAATATTTTTTATGTAAATTCAAGCATTAAACACGTCAAATCTTAAATCTTCATTATTATTTGTTCAACCCGTGAACAACTTGTCAGTAGGTATACATATTATTATGTAATAGACAGAAAGAAGGAAATCCAATTGTTTTTCGCGCTAGTGAACAAGTGACAAACGCAGTGTTATAGAATGTCAGCCGCGGTTGCGGGGTAAGCGCAATGAGGCACCGCGACCTCGGCACAGAGCAGGAAAAGGAATGGGGAGGTTTTTAGCCAGTAAGAGTCTGATACTCTCTCTCGCCTTACCCTGGGCGGGAGAAGTCATTACATGATTTCCCCAGGGAAAAAAAGTGTAATAGAATGTAGTATTACGTTATTAAATTGGTATAAGTGCTTTCTAAGTCCTCCCATTTCAAAGTGTGCAAATTAAGGCCTTTAAGCTGGCAACGGTGTATGCGTAAAAGCGTGCGGCAATAGACTTACCCCTTATTTAATCAAAAAACAGTTACATCTATCTTACACGCCTCTGCCTACCCCTTCAATGAATATTCAAGATGTAGTTTCGCAGCAGACACAAAACATTTAAAACTCCTACATATCAAATATCCTTGTAGGCAACCCAAACAATATCTAAGTATAAAACCTAATGGAAATGTATGTCAATAATGCAACAAGTGGTTCAATCTCACGACCTGTCACGCCAATCTGTTACCCTGGTACCCGCTTTGAGTTCCATCAGTAGCGAGTAACTGTTTCAAACAATTCGGTGACATAAATCGATTGTGTGCAAACCGATAGTTCTCGGTCACAATCGATGTTGATGGTCTTATTGATGTATCGATTTGAGTTTGGATTTTTGGTTTTTGTTATGTAAAGGTAGGTTTTTGAATGTTTATTGTGTGTGTTTTATCTATTTTTTCTACTAACTGTTGTCATAAAGCTTTCTGAGGTCATCCCTAGTCGAAGGTGTCAAGTTCGTCCAAGCATGTTTTTCTTATTAACTTTAAATATGCAATTCTATATATTTACGAAAATAGCTTTCGGGGACGAAAAAACAACCTTAGCTGAGTGAAGTGATCGAAGTTGGAATTCATCATTACTCATAAAAATAAACAATTTTAGTAGACTCTGTTCATAACGTATATCCTTTTTTTTTAAATTGCGTATCACGTAGCTACATCATATCATGTAGCTAAATCAAGCTACTAAAGATGATTTCGCACTGTTTGAATGTTTAATTTAGGCATGTATTTGTAGCAATAGAAAAACACATAATACGAGTATAAATCAGCACCTACGAGACTCATTCAAATAAAAAGAATTTACAACATAAATTAATCACGGTCCAATCAAAGTCTGGTTAAAATCCAAGTGCTTGCAATTACTTGCCTGGCCTGTATCAGGAGAAGGAACGTGGAGGATTTTCAGTTGGCGAATTTCCCATCAAGAAATAACATTCTAGAAATAAACCCTCTATTCATGCATAATCTGTGGATTGATCGAATGACGTCACGACTCTCACATTCAAAAACGAGGGTCACGAGAGCTTTGTCTTCAACCTTGAGCCAGCTTGACCTTCACACTTGTCAGCAAAGTTTCAAGTTTGGTCAGTGAATATGGAACTTTCCGAAATGGGTTTCTATTAAAATAGTTTTAGAGTTCAATGTGGTATGCAGCTGCAAAATAGCAAGTGATATGAATTCTGTTAGCTATTATTGCTTCACTTTGAATGCCATCTTTGTTGTTTTAAGTTTGTATCACTATATAAAGAAGATGACTGACGTGGTTTGTTGGTTTAATCTTTACCAAAACTAGTTAAAAGGCCGGCAATATACCTAATATAACTTCTCTATGTAGCCATAGAGAAGTTACCGCGTATATACCGCGTACATCGAGGGATTGGAACAGTTTGCCGGCTGCAGTCTTTCCGTCCGAATACAATTTAGGTGTCTTCAAGGCTAGAGTGAATAGGCTCTTAACAAACTAGTGCGCCTTACCATCAACGATTGCATCACTGCTTAACATCAGGTGGGATCGCAGTCAAGCACTAGTTTATTGCAAGTAAAAAAAAAAATATTAGGGTGTCTATGGGTGGTGCTTTTTTTGTGAGAGAAAAATCATCAAATGGCTTCTCCCGCCCAGGGTGGGGCGACATGAAGTGTCGGACTCTTATTGACTATAAAACCCCCATTCCTTCTCCTGCTCTAGGCCGAGGCCGCGGTGCCTTATTGCGCTTGCCCCGCAGCCCCGGTCTTTGGTCTTTCCGATTTAACTTTTTTAGGCTACTAATTATTATCTACCACGCAGTCCAAGTCGCGGGTGGAAAATAGTATAAGTATGGAAACTTTAAGTCGGGTACAACGACTACCATATAAAGAGTAGGGATACTAGGTCTTTTTTTTATGCAATAAGTCGGCAAAAGAGCGGACGGATTATCTTATGGTAAGCAATCAGCGTCGCCCATCGACACCCGCAACGGAGAAGTTACGAGTGTGGGATCAGGGTTTTAGAGATTTAGGGATTGGGGAGGGATCGGGGAAAAAGAAGGATTTGTCGGTTTAACTATTATTCTACTCGCTAGACACTGCTAACAAAATAAGGTTTTTTTTATGTAATTGGTCGGCAAACGAGCAGACGGATTACCTGATGGTAAGCAATCAGCGCCGCCTATGGACACCCGCAACGGAGGAGTTACGAGTGCGTTGCCGACCTTTTAGGGATTAGGGATTGAGGAGGGATTGGGGGCGGGGAAGGATTGGGCCTCCGTTCCGGCCTGGTTTAATAGCCAAACACGTCGTAAATATTTTGTTTTAATCAAAATCCCATTTACCCCTTTTCCTACCAATAATCCTGACTTAAATTAACAGAAAACTTTTGTCAATTGAATTCTTTTTAAAAGTAAATGGTAGCCCCGAAGGTACTCTCCGCGTGGTCAATTCATTGAAATACTTTTTTTAGGAATCTCCTTGAATGAAAAGCTTGTGGCTTCACTGGCCAGTCGAATCCGTAACAGATATATAAATAAACCTCGTCGTAATCGATTTTATGTAATGAGTTTTTTCGAGTAAATATTTTGGTGATTGGAATCTATTTATGGGTTTGAAACATCGATGTCGTACCTATAGGAATGTTTTATGGAGTTGTATAACAATAATGTTTGAATTTTGTTGTTTGAAAATAACGACTTAAAATACACGTGAAATAACTGAGAAAATTTCTACTAATTGCAAGTCACAACAGGACTCTTCTTTATAAGTTAAATATTATGTTTTCGGCTTACTCACGTAATGATTTGACGATACGCGACTCGGCGACTGTCGCACTGCTACTCGGCGACATTCGAGTCGCGTGTCGCGGAATGATGCTCATGAATATGAGCCTCTAGCATGGCTTGAAACTAGTCGAGTATCTCGTCAAATTATTACGTGAGTAAGCCGAAAACATAATAATAAATTTAGAATGTCTCACGAAAGAACTCTTCTACATGAAGCCGCAATTATATTTAACCCACGCCACGTGTCGCCACGCTGCCTGACGCAACGGCGGGTTATTACATTTGCGTGTCGTGTCGCCGCGCGCCCCCACGAAAATTCGTCTCAGTCAGTATAGTGGAGGCCTTTGGAGTAAACGTCTACAATGTTTTCTTCAGACTCGGATACGGATTTCGAAGAAAATGTAGCATACCTGCTCATGTTAAGCCTACTCAAAAAGGAAAGAAAGAAAAGGAGATATTGGGTACATCCAATAAATACTTCAAGAGGAAGCCGAAGTGAATATCATTTGTTGGTGCAAGAACTAAAAAGCGATGAAATTAAATTTCAACAGTACTTCAGGATGACAAAACAACAATTCAATTACATACATTCTTTAATTGAACAAGATATTAAAAAGATTCATACCAGATTTCGCCGACCCATTGGAACAAAAGAAAGGCTAGCAGTTTGTTTGAGGTAATTTTTATTTTGTATTAAAAATCAACAATTTTAATTTTAACAAGTATGAAACTATTATATTAATCATTCAAGTACGGTGCTCAATTAAAAGTTACACCGCTGTAATAAGTGGACAAGTTTTCTTCTCCGGTAGAATTTGTATTTTGAGCCTCAGGATCGAGTATGGACTGGGATTCAGGTGAAAACTCATTTATTTCTGTAGGTGAATTATGATAGTAGTAGACTCTAGATGGCTCTGGGAGAGGCTGGTTACTTGGCGGAACTACCGTTTGAGAAACTATTCTAAGCGGTGTCTTTACTACACGTTCCATTTCAATGTTACGAATTTCAGCCTGAGAAATAGCCATATGTAAATCTAATTTAATTTTTGTTTGGTCTAATTTCGGTAGTGCTTTGACTGCTTTGCTCATACTTAAGAAAAACATGTCTGTTTCATCCAAGTCCAGTTTTGACTGTTGTTTTTGTTGCCTCAGACTATGCTGTGTCTTCATCATATCGTAAATGTCTGCTAAATCAGGTTTTTTCTTCGAAGATGAGCTCCTTTGAGAATATGAACTTAAGTTGCTTTGTTGTGACTCACTTCTGAAATCAGGCGGACTTTCAGGAACTTCAGGACTTTCTGCAGGCAATTCCGATGTGATGGTCTCTACAGATGTCGACGGAGATGACGGCGGTATCAAATTAGTCTTAGTGTTTCTCATTTCCATGTATGGACGTAAAAAACCCATTTGATCTTCGTATTTCCATGGAGTCCCTTGCGTTGCCGCTTGCCCAGATTTAGTTTTTCGTCGTTTTAGTGCACTACAGTATGCGTTGCGTAATTTAGCCCAATTATCTTTGCATTTTTCAACTGAAACAAAAATCGTTACTTTAAGAGCTGATACTGTTATTATTATGTCAACTTTAATATTAGGTACTTGACTTTATATTTTTTCTTTTTACTATATCTGCTGTTTAATTATTATTTTATTTGTTCACAGGTTTTTGGCCACTGGTAACTCCTTTCGTTCAGTGGCGTTCAGTTATCGTATGGGTTTTACCACAGTGAGAAATATAGTCAAGGAAGTATGCGAAGCTATTTGGAAAAAGCTAGCACCCATTGTAATGCCACAACCTTCAGAAGAGAGATGGAAACAGATTGCAAAAGATTTCCAAACATATTGGCATTTTCCTAATTGTCTTGGCGCATTGGATGGCAAACATGTAAACATAATATGCCCAATAAATGCTGGATCAACCTATTACAACTATAAAAAAGATCATTCAATCGTATTGCTTGCTTTAGTTGATGCTCACTATAAATTTGTTATGATAGATGTAGGGGCGTATGGCCGTAACAGTGATGGTGGTGTATACGAAAATTCCGTGATGGGGAAAATGTTCGAACGGAACCAACTGAATGTTCCACAGAATACTCCAATACATCAAAATTCTGAACCTATGCCGTATACTATTGTGGCTGATGCAGCATTTCCTTTAAAAACGTACCTTTTAAAACCCTACAGTAAAGCAAAGCTTGTAAACAATGATTCTAATAAAGTATTTAATTATCGTTTATCACGTGCTCGAAGAACTGTAGAAAATGCTTTCGGAATTTTAAGAGCAAGGTTTCGCATTTTTCAAGGACCTATGCAAGTACAACCGGATATGGCAGACATAATTGTACAAGCTGCATGTGCCCTTCATAACTATTTGCGTACCGAAAAATCGCAAGAAATTGAAGAAAATTATCTAAATTCTAATGAAAGTCATAGTTCTCAAGACGGTCTCTCTAATATTGAAATTGTTGGAAGAAATTACTGTCAAGACGCTATTGCTGTTAGAGAAAAATTTAAAGAGTACTTTGTTTCTCCAGAAGGACAAGTACCGTGGCAAATGGATATGATCAGACAAGGCAGAATAGACTAGAGTCTGTCTCATTCATCATATCATAATCATCATCATAATCCCAAGTTACTCTAATAACCTATATACTTTTAAATTTCCGAAAAAAATACTTAAGTATCAACAATTATCATAATAATATCGTCGTTACCCGCGAATAATCGTCATAAAAAAATATAATAGTCATTTCACACAATCAACAATATAGGTACTATAAATAAAAATTACTACTTACAATACATACGTACAAAGCATCACTTTTGCACGATATTCGCGGAGAACATCGATATCCATTATTGATAGAACTACTTAAAAAATAAAAACAATACAGTTACATACCTGGTAGTTTTATTTTTAAAGATATTTCTTCCCACGCCGAATTTCTTTTTAGTTGGTCTTTATAATCTTTGTGTTTTTGATTGTACAATATTTCATAGTTTCTAACGACTTCAATTAATTCGTCTGACATTTTTAAATACCTACACGTAACACGTCCACTGTTCTACGTCGCCACTCGGCTGTCTGCGCGTGTCCACGCGTTATTACACTAGACCCGACTGGGCTGACGCGTCACAACCCCCACCACCGACCCCACGCCGATCGAAATCGCTCGGTCTGCGTGGCGTCAGCAGGCTCTGCGACACGCTGGACGGGACTAATGTAATCAATCCAGTACTAAATGTATGTAACCGATAGCTTACCCACGCGTTGCGACACGCGGCGTGGGCTAAATATAATTGCGGCTTGAGCAGCGTGCGCGTCACGGCGACGTCGCGCAGCCCACTGACAGAAATTTAATTTAACTAAAAATCGCGGGTTACTCGCGTGTAAATATTGAGAAAAGCTCTAGCAGCCTACTGAGCCTACTAAGTAGGCTGCGCGACGTCGCCGCGTCCGCGCACGCTGCTCATGAGGAAGAACCCCTCTGTGGTTCGAAACTAGTAGAGCTTTTCTCAATATTTACACGTGAGTAACCCGCGATTTTTAGTTAATTTAGTATGTCTCACGATAGTTATTATAAAAACATAGAAATTTAATTTGACTGAAATTTAGTATTTCTCATGATAGTTGCTATTAAAAAAGAATAGCATTTTAATTAGTATTTAGTGTTTATTTCTATTTTGCAACTAAAAGATTAATTAGTGGCTATAGAATTTCGTGTAGCCGCCTCACAACGAAAATTAACTGAAGCTCTTAAACCCCTAATTACGCATTCAATTATGTCGGACAGTTTACATAGCCAATAAGAAACGTCAAGATATCCAATTCTAAATATTTGCATACGCTAAAATTAGATTAACGACGCTGACGTCTTGCGAGCTCATATTTTCTAATAGTCATTTGGAGTGTATCTTCCATGATTTTGTCAAGTATAATATAGATGACAAATCAACACGCCTTGAAATCCATGTACGATTGTTTATATGGCGACGCATATAGATTGACAACAGAGGGCGCAAAAGTTCTATATCGCGCTTGTGTAGTTGGCGCGCTTATAAACACATTTAGCAAATATTCCAACCTACAACTGTTGGACAGTAGCCCGCCAGGCTGATCACCTCGCCTGGTCGGAGGATCCTCCTTTTCCTCCTGTGAGGGAACTTCACTATTTGTTCCCTAAATACGAATACCAACGCTCCCTATGCATGCTTCAAAGAGCTATAAGTCCTTTTTGTACATCTTACTATGCATCACTTTTGTAGTGTAGTTTGTATCATATGAAGTGAATACAACCATAATTATAACGGGTACCATTCCAAACTGTCGTACTCTCCATCTGACCCACGCGAATACATTTTCATCCCAATCAAATAGATAGTTACTACAAAAACCAACAACTGTGCGATTTCCGCTAACCGTTCTGCCTCCCACAGCAAAACTTTGTAATGGTCTTTCGGATTCGATCTTCCTGAACCGCAATAGAACGACCCTAAAACCTTCTAAAAACGATTACCTGTGTACTTCTTAAAAGACCGGCAACGTGCCTGTTATTCGACGCTTCTCGTGTTGCAGATGTCCATGGACGGCGCCGACCACTTACTACGAGGCGATTCGCCTGATGACTTGCTTTCTATTCCTTGAAAAAACCTAGATACTTAGCTTAATCCAGAATTTATATATTAACCCTGGAAACTTTAGAGATATATGACACGAAAATTACCAACGTTGGTCTCCAGTGTCCAAAAAAATTCAGTATCAAGTACCATTCGGATAATTTTATAATCGCCCATTAAAAACCATTTTTTCTCAAAACAGGTCCTTTCATGCAACTGGACGTATGAATGAACTTTCGTACTAGACTGAACACAACCTACATATAATATATAACATGAACAATTTAGTGCTTCCACTAAACACTATCGCAGTAGTAAATCGACAAATCGGACAATCGCTGCCCGACTAAGCTTAGCTCACATACATTGCTCACACAATTTGGCACGGGTCGAAGTCGAACCAGGCTGTGTGAATTACACATAATTTGTATCGTTAACTACACTAGCTAACATTGATTCAATCGTGATGTAGTGATGATGGGACCGCAGAATATTCTCACAGTGCCAAATCTGCCAAAAGTTAAAATTTAATGTGGAAGAGGAATGCTTCGATACAAATGTATGGAACAATAAACATTGATTATAAAATGCAACTTAAATATATTAGTAAAACCTATTAGCAAAAATAAGTATATATTTATTTATTTTGTGGATGAGCCATGCCTAAGCACGTAAGTGCCACAGCCAACAGAAAACCAGCGCGACACAACCATAGCGTATACCGGAGGCCCAATCCTTCCCGTCCCCCGATCCCTCCTCAATCCCTAAATCTCCAAATCTCTAATCCCTAAAAGGTCGGCAACGCACTCGAAACTCCTCAGTTGCGGGTGTCCATGGGCGGCGCTTATTGCTTACCATCAGGTAATCCGTCAGCTGGTTTGCCGGCCTATCACATAAAAAAAAATAGTGTTGTGTTTCGCCATGTGAGTTAGGTTACCAGAGACCCGATCTTTCTTCCCGTCCCCCACCCCCTAAATATCCGAAACCCTAATCCCTAAAAGGCCGGCAAAGCACTAGTGCTACGAGTGTCGATAGCTATTATCATAAGGTAATTCTTCTGTTTGTTTAGCTTTGACTACTGATACGACAGTAGTCAAAAGTAGTTAATAAATACACTTTTACTACCACATATATTAATAAATATTTTGTATACCTTAGCGATTAACGCTATTTATCATCCTTTTGCCTCTTCCGAAAACAAAAATCAAACATACCTATATGAAGCACTGCACTGTCGGCTTTATAGGGAAAGCCAGCGTATCACGCTCTAGTTTTTAATTTCCCACTTACTTGGATACAGGTCAAACGAATCAATGTGATTCACTTGGTACAATGTTCAGCATATTTAGCGAACACGCCTTACGTTAAACTTAGACACAGTATCCATTGGTTGGGACGCAATCGGCCGAGACGATGTGCTGTGGTGCAAGTTATAAAAGATTAGAGTACATTTTTCAATTAAATATTGATGAGCATTTTTTTACAGCGCGTATCTTTTATAGTCCTAAAATGTAACCTTGTTGATCCAGCTTGCATGAAATTATTATTGTCGTGGTGGCCCGGAGGACAAGGAGCCCGTTTCTCATGCATGAGGGTGTGGGTTCGAAACCCGGCAAGTACCAATGTGACTTTTACCGAGTTACATGTACTTTCTATACTTGTTTAGACACCACTGACATACGATGAACGTAAACATCATGAGAAAATATTATGGACTTATAATTTCTAATTATAAGTTTGAAATCGCCAACCCGCATTAAGCAAGCGTGGTGATTAATGCTCTAACCTTCTCCGTAAAAGAAGATGCCTTTGTTCAGCAGTGGGCACTTATAAGCTGATGGTGATGATGCCATAGACTATTTATAAATAAATATGGCGATAAATAAATAATTCCTAGGCTTTTTTATCTGCAAGTGTTTCAAAATCCAAAACAACAAAATTTTTTTTTGATTTAGACGAAATTCTGCTCCGCGATTTCAATTCCGTTTTCATTGTAACGTGATGTTTAAAATCTTGTAGCCTTTGTTCATAATTTGAATTTGAACACAAAAATAATTGTTTAATTCGAACCGTATTTCTGATATATGGTACTGATTTTGATTAGAAACAAACCACTCGTCAATTTTCTAAGCCATAGATTTTATTCTTTATTTATAAAAACGTCACATCATTAACGATCAAAATATTATGGAAACTAACATTTTAGCACACGTGCCAGGATCAATGTGTAATGACATATATGAGATATCAATAAAGTTTGTCATTTAAGTACTGTGCAATATATTTATCATCGAACCTTTTTGGGTTTAACTATATACTTTTGGATCGAGTCGAGCCCAACTTTGAGTTATAAATATATATTGTTAACTTTTTTCATTTAGGGTTGATTTTTCAATGGTTAGATAAAAGTTACTTGGGGAATAATTATGATGCTGTCGCGTCAGAGTGTTCGTATTAGACAGTGACAGCAACGATTTTATTTCTTAGATAACATTAATGTGACTTTTGAAAATCATCCCTTTAATTGACTGCACGGTTGGTGCGATGGCTGGGCAACTGGCTGCTGTACAACGGGTTCGATACACGGAACAACACTTTGTGTGATCCACAAATTGTTGTTCCGGGTCTGGGTCTGTCGTGTATGTGAAATTGTATGTTTGTAAACGCACCCCCAACACAGGAGAAAATCCTAATCTGGGGCAACGTTTAAAAAAAAATAAGTATTTTTAACTCGGAACGAATTACAATACTGTTCACTCTACTACGTGATTTTGAAAGGTTTTTATTTGTTTTTCTTTATTCAAAATTATACCTCCATATAATCCAGTAGGTTATTTAAATTTAAATATATAATAAAATAATAACTATTTTATTATTAATATAAGCTAATAATATTCATGGGCAAAATATATAACACAAAGTGTTTTACATATTATTATCGGAACAAAATATACTGCCTAAAATCGCGATACTATGTACATGGGCGCTGCAGGATAGGTAGTAAACTAGAGAATAATAAGCATGCCTTAGCTAGAATGCACCGTAAAATTACCGCATGTCTAAAATATACACACTAAGATTTTCTCTAGTGTTATGAATGCGTTAACACTCAGACGTGGAACAACAGTTTGTGGATCACTCTTAAAGAATTCAGCAGTCGGTTTCCCAGCCAGGGTGACAACCGTGCATTCAGACTACCAAAAAATAACCGAAAATAATTATCATTTTTTTTGTAAGGGGGAAAATCATCAAATGACTTCTCCCGCCCAGGGTAAAGCGAGAGAGAGTGTCAGACTGTTACTGACTAAAACCCTCCGTTGCTTCTCCTGCTCAAGGCCGAGGCCGCGTTGCCTCCCGCAACCCCGACTGAACATCTGCCCATTAGGGTCCCGTCTGTGGTGGTCTATTGGCTCTTTGAGGCGCGCGCGGAATGCAACGCGCCGTTCGTTCGGGTCTGATTCTGGTCGGGCGACGAGCTACCCTATTGCTGGCGGTTGGCTGGGGCGTGAGAAGGAATCATTCTTCTTGCACTCCGCTTCCTTCTTTGCAAGCATAACTGCTTTTTAGACTGAGGGGACGGCTACCCAGTTCTTCTCGGTCCGCACTATGGGGACAGTTTTTTTTTAGTTAAAGATTACTATGATCACCAATCTTGTTATTCAGTTGTATATATTAAGTACTTTTATTTTGTTTTTTAAATTTGTATTGTTTTTCTTGTATTTATTCCTCATTAGTTTTTTTTAGTACCTAGATAATAGTATTTATATAAAATTAACAATACAACTTAATGGCGTAAGCTGTAATGTTGTATATGTAAATATTCTTAATAAATAAATAAATAAATAAATTATAGTCCTAACGTTATCTTCACATCTTTTGTTCCACTTATGGCCGTCTACAGTTCAAGATACATAATCAAGAAATATTTATACCTATGTCGATTTAACTGTTCATAAAAATAAGCAATCGCTTCAGCCCATGCTCGGTACCAAACGTTTAGTCTATTTTCTAAGGGGAAAAAAGTATCATTGGAACCGGGTAGTCAATATAGGGTACAGCCACAGAACGTTTAGAAGAAATAGATAGATATTGCCACGATTCGCTCCAGTAAAATCTTTATTTACTTTTCGTCATGGACTGATAAGCTATTTTGAAGATAGATTTTTTTGGTCTAGTAATAAATACTTATATAAAAACTAATAATATACGCGTAATCGTAGAAGAGTTTCGACTCTTGAGTTTTTCGTCTTTTCAATCACAAAATAACTAAATCTTATGCATGATTGAAATATAAAATGTCACCCAAAGGTTTGGCTGCAAGAGAATGCCAATGGTATTAAGTCCACCTTATGTACAATCATTTTTGTTTTAAAGAAGCGTTTTAAATAAATAAAAATGTCCACATACATCAAATGTCATCAGCCTTTAATAGGCCACTGCTGAGCAAGGCATCTTCTCACACGTGAGAAGGTGGAAAAAGATGATTATTGTTTAAACCTTCTCAACCCTCTCCACCTTCTCACACGCTAGTAATAATCGGAACAGTTCGCATTGGTACTTGCCGAGCTTCAAACCCACGACTTTATCCAAAAGAAACAGGCATCTTAACTCCAAGGCCAACACGACTAAATTTGTAATATAAAGGTACAAAAAATACATCACATACGAGTCATCATATCACCAACAAATACCACTTCAACACATTTCTTAAAATATCTGTCACGTCTATTGTTTTGCAATTCTATGCACACATCGTTCGCCGCAGGGTTCCCACATGCTTCAAACTGATTTATGTCAATATTTATCATATACTACACAGCCTCATTAACTATTGGTTGCAAGCATAGCAGCGGATCGGCCCTTGTAGGGGGAAAATGGTCAATATTTTCATTGTTTTCTAATATTCTTACAGTTTTAAGACTTATTAAATGAGTGATTCTTACGTATGGTAAAAAAATATACTTTTCTTTGATAGCCCGCTTTATATTTTTTTACATTTTACATTTTACGTTTTTCTTTCGCGATTATAAAATCAGAAAGTACCAAAATGGTTTTTGTTAGTTTTTGTCTATGTGTGTTTTTATTTTATTTTATTTATTTCTTCACAAAACATTCTGTTACGATAAAAGAAAAACGCCAAACTGCACACACAGTTTGTTGGCGTAGGACAGTATAAATTTATATCTTTTTGAGAAAAAAACCAGTTATAGACGATTTTTTGTTATCATTGTATATCTACACCATCGCTTTGAAATGATTAATGAAATCGATACACGAGTAGCATAAACATTCGCGTATTAAGAATAATTTGTTCGGTCTCTCGAAAAACAACATGCCTACTATATGGGTACGTGATATGGTTGTGTTGTAGATTAAAAAACACCAAAATATTGTGAAGAAATTCCCGGAAAAAAACTCATTACTAAACGGCTTTCGATAGCAAATTTCTCAGTAGTCGCGTATTCTATGAAGCTTCCTCGTTGCATTCCGAAAGATAACTAGCTTGATTAAATTTGTATGAGATGCAAATCTATGCAAATAGGGTTTTTCTTTTTATATAGCACTGAATTTAGATAGCATGGGAAATTATCTCACTAAAGTCTTTTTTTCGAAAATGTAGCAGAGATGCATTGGAAAAATATACTCGTAATACATATACAGCCTTTTTTGTAGGGGACAAATCAAACAAAGGCTTCTTTCGCCCAGGATAAGGCGAGAGAAACTCTACTACTAGACTCTCACTCACTAAAATGCCCCCGTTCCATCTCCTGCTCCAGGCTGCTGCTTTTTTTTGTCAGGGGAAAATCATCAAATGACCTTTAATGATAATGAGAGAGTGTCAGACTCTTACTGACTAAAAACCGTTCCTTCTCCTGCTCTGGGCTGAGGCCACGGCGACTTCTTCGCTTAACCCGCAACACGGGCTGAAAAATCAAGGATTCTTCAGCGTGGACAAGACGTGATTGATAAAATTAATTAAATAAATGACGGTGGTAAACACCGCATAAAAATATTCGACCACTTGCTACGGCGGCGTAGCAATGACGTCAATATCGCTACGAAGTACGTTAGCCACTGACAGCTATGACTGTCGTAGTTACGCCACTCGTAGCAACTACGAGTAAATTTTAGATGTAGTAGGATAGATCTAACATTAAATTTAAGTCAGAATAATTTTGGCTAATATTTGTATTTAACAAAGGTCAACTAGTATTCCGTCTTCTGACCTTTATTGATTAAAATATTATACTAATTTCTACAAAAATAAAGTTGTGATGTCGACATACGGCTTTTCAATACCATTGTTGTTGGTGCGGTGGTTGGGCAACTGGCTGCCGTGCGACGTGTCGCGGGTTCGATTCCCGTACGGAACAACACTTTGTGTTATCCACAAATTGTTGTTTCTGTCTGATCTGGGTGTCATGTGTATGTGAAACTGTATGTTTGTAAACGCACCCACGACACAGGAGAAAACCAACGTTCTCTTATAAAAAATTCAACTCTTTGCACCCAGTCGCTACCTTTCCACGTAGATACCAGCTATATTTGTGTCTAGAGGTGGCTTTGTGCGAGAGAGGCATGCTTCGGTACGGATGGGCCTTGACCGAAGGGATACCACGGCCTCACAGAAAACAACTAAAGCGGTGTGTTTTTCCGTGCAAGTGAAATTACAGAAGTTCCAATTCCTTGCCATCCCCCATCCCTAGCCAATTCCTAAATCCCTTGAACCCCTCATCCTCTAAGACAGACCGGCTAAACACTTGCAATTCCTCTGATATTGCAAGTCCTTGGATGGTGTTAACTGCTCATCATCAGTTAAAGATATGATCTTCCAACTACATAGAACAAGCGTATTCCAACGGAGATCAATTTTGCGAGAAAAAACTAAAAGAGTTGTGTTTGAATAATCCAGTTTTAGCTTGCTAATCCTTTATACAACCAAAGATTAATGGAATAAGGTTTAAATTGAAATGTACCTGGTTTATCTAACGATATTAAGTAACTAGCAATCATTAATTAAGAGACACTAAATATAAACTGTTCAACATACTACACAAACACATTATTAACATGGCATTCCAAACACGCATACCAATGTTCATATCTGAATTAAGCATCTATGTATGTGTTCAATATAATATATTCCAAAGTTCTGATTATATACCTCGCCCGGTGCTTGGAGGTTAGAGCGCTCTTCTCGGGCATGGAGGTGCAAAAGCAGGGAAGTAAAAACGTACCTTATTCTGAGTTATAATATGTATAGTCAGACTTTTAATTCGATTCCTGATTTGACATTGACCACTGTCATTTTGTGAAATAATGATACCACATATAACAGTGTAGTGATGAACACAAAAATCGATAAACAATCAGTGAATCAGTTTCAGGAAGGCATTCAAAAAATTACGGCTACCGAATGGCCCAAATGTGTATCCCATGTTTTCAAAGAAGAGGAAAAAATTTGTAAGCTAGATATGTTAATTGACAATAAATATCAAAGACACAATTCATTATAAATGTTACATAGAGTAACGGCGATAGCGATAGCGATGACGGCGACAATTTGTAAAATGTCTGTTTTATTTGTCACGTTCCTTCATGATCACATTTTTTATTAATTACACACACAATTACAAAAGAAAAGTCTCAGATCGTTAATTAATTGTCAAAACTAAATTATCGGTTCAGAGATATTTTATTTCTTGATAAACTTAGTTTAAGAGAGTAAATTTATAAACGAGAGGAATCGATTCAGAAATATTCGATTTCCATATCGAATAATTTTGCAACGTCACTATTTATTACGTGTCATAACGTTGCAACACTGAAATTGTCAAATCTGGAATGGAATTAAAATTCCGAGTATAGTTTCTAAAATTATCACTTACAGACTGATGATCACAGGATGATGATCCACATCGTGGAGAAACCTGAACTTCTACGTTTTATTGTTACTTCGAAGTCGCCAACCCACCTTCATTTACTATTTTCTTTTATATCATATTGCCCATGGACACTCGCAATACCAGAGAAGATACTACGAGTGTATTGCCTTGTGGGTTGTTAGGGATTTACGAATAGGGGATTTGTGGATATAGAATGGGAGAGTGTGCGCTTGCTGTCCAAAGTATGTATGATGTACTTTCTTAGGTGAGTATCAATACAACAGTAGGCCAATATACGTGCGTTTATTAGGATGCACAAATCGATACTAATATATTTAGGAATACACCTATGACTTATACACTAGACAAATGATATCATACTTATAATCTAGGGCTGTAAGCACAGGAGCAGGACACACGGCGAAACCTAACGTAAGTATTGCTTCATGCAGGTTTTCGGCTCTCCCACCTAGAGCAAGAGCAGTGATTAATACCCATTTCAACTCCGTATGAGAAGGGGCCCTTTCAAAGTAGTGAGATACTCACAGGCTAGTGATAATGCTTAATTACCAGGTAATAGTAGTAAGATGATGAGACATTTCTGTCGAGTAAGCAAGAGAGACTGTATAGCAAAAAGTCTGATTGAATCTCTGAAGTCGGTTAAAGTATTACGAAGATTAGGATATCATTTAGGGTTGTATTATGTTTCACATATACATGACACCCAGACAGATGACAATCTGCAGATCACACAAATATTTTTTTGTTAAGTCACTGCTCTAGCAAGTTTAAAAGTGGTCCATACCAATGCTAGAGAAGGATTAGCCCTAGATCATTGTGGAGCTGCATAGCAACCTACATATATTCTACCAAAATATATGTATAGCGTGAGGCCCTGTTCTTATCACACGTAATATTATACGGTTTATATATTGCCATGCAACGTCTCCTTTGACATACTTTGAAAGTTTTCTGGGTTTATTAACATTAATCAATAAGATCACACCATATTTTTGCAAGTTGGTATCTTTTGGCGGTCACTTAATGGATTTGAGTTGAATAAAGTAGCATTTGAATGACAAAAGTTCTCTGTCTTCGCCACATCATCATCAGCTGCTGATCAAACGCCTCTTCCCACACGGAGAATGTTTGAGCATTATTCATCACGCTTGCTTAAGGCGATTGGCGATTTAAAACTTATGATTAAAAATTACAAGTCCAGGTTTCCCCACGATGTTCTCCTTGAGGCGTGCGCTAAAGGTGACCAATTTACACTCGGGTCTGGAAGTGGTCAGTTGGTGAGCTACCCTTGCTCGCTGTCCGAAGAATCACGATTACGGTGGCCAGCGAACGACAATTCCCAATCTCCCATTGCCTAAGCTCACTTATATTTTTTTTGGTGTTGCGATGTATTCGGGCGGTGACAATGCTTATCATGAGATCCGCCTTCTCAATCACCATATATATATTTCCATCAACTTGACCAACCTTACCTATGTATTGTAAGTAAACACTAATAACTGACCTTTTTGGCTTTGCCTTGTTTCAAGGTTCAAGCCGACGGCTTTACTGCAACTTTGTGATAATAACCTTAAGGTTTCCACCTAACCAAGCTTTCTATTACCTTAAACTGGTTTAACAGATTGAAGTTTGTAGTTTGGATAAACTTGGTGGCTTAGTTTGTTGCCGGAATCGCTATTAATTTAAGGTCAGTTTACCTGGGACCTTTTACTGAAATTAATTGGAACAACATTTTTGAGGTTTGTTTAGAGCAAGCTGAAACTTTACTATTTATTGGCTAAAACTTAGATTTAAGCGAGAGTTTATGTATTTTCAAAAGATTTAGTCAAAAGTATTTTGCATTAATAAACGCAATTAATTAAAAACAAACCACTCTTTCACACGTAAAGCTTTTTTTAAATTTGTTTCATCAATGCATGTTTACACTAATATATTCTTAAAAACTATTATATTAAATAAAAGTAATAATGCAACACTCACTTAGAGGTAGGTAAACACAATGACGTATTATATATAGACACGTCATGAACCAACATCGCGGCGCTTAAAAACGGCGAAAATACTAGATAACTACTTCTACTAGTAAAGAAAGGGAAAGAAAATATGACATCGTATAGTGGAATGCCTTTGCTAGAGGGAGATAAATATACATCTTCAGTTACATCACAGGATAAGTAATAGTAAAACTACATTTTTATAAGATGGCCGCCATAAGATGGCGGGCGCCGCCGTCGAAAAAAATAAAATAAAAATATGTTGTTTGGTGAACTTACGCATGAAATGACACGTTTTTGTCTTTAACTTTTGGAGTATAATTTGTACAACGTCTGAACAAACACGACGGCATTCTTTACTTATGTTTCGCACAGGTTTACACACACGATATAAATTAAAAACAAACGTAGCGTCGCGCGGCAGGTTGGTGCGTAACTAAGCGCGATGTTGTCAATTGCCTTCATTTCATGTTGTCATTTTAGAGCGCGGACAACGTATCTATAGATTTATACATCATTGGGTAAACACGACAAGTGCAACTTATAACTAAATTAGTAATCCACCTCATAACTTTCCGGCCACCGTAAGCGCGGTCGGCGAGTAAGGGCAGCTCACCGCCGACCAGAACCAGGCCCGAGCGTACGGCGCGTAGCGTTCCGCGCTCGCCTCAAAGAGCCAATAGACCACCACAGACGGGGCCCTATAGGGCTGATGTTCAGCCAGGGTTGCGGGGTAAGCGCAATGAGTCACCGCGACCTCGGCCCAGAGCAGGAGAAGGAACAGGGGGGTTTTTAGTCAGTAAGAGTCTGACACTCCCTCTCGCCCGGCCCTAGGCGGGAGAAGTCATTCAATGATGTTCCGATACCTGCGAAAACTAAACTTATTTAGTGACAAAAATGCGTCATGCAATCTGCGACTTTGTAAGCAAGCCGTATTCTGTAGCTTAATAAATCAGGAAAAAATAGGTTCACCATTATATCAGTTAACACATCAAAATGAGAGTGACAGCACTACCAAATCCTATATACGCATAGAGATCACAATTTGCCTTTGTTTCGAATCCTCTTATTGTTTTCAAAGCGAACCTATTTCGTGCGTCGACTGAGTGAATCTGATTCTATTTTTTGTAAGCGTTAACATCAAAGAGACGAATTGATTTTGTCTGTTTTTCTATACTAGTTTTTATATGTACTTACTACAGTATAGCGGGTCATATGTGAATTGGCCATTGGACTAATTGGTCCAGCGGTTGTCGATTTAAGGTTCTTGGGTTAACCAGGAGGTTGAGTAGAAAGACTTTTGTGTGCGACAAGCCCACGGCCATGACCTTCCAAAATCGCTGCATTTCATATATTTAGCATATATGAGTTTACAGAAGCTAGAACCATGAAACCCAAGGCCATCCTTGTATTCTGCAAGGACATAAATCACGGAATTCTTTTGAGGAGAAAAAACGTGAAAATGTTTTGAAAACGTCAAAACTAAATATTTTCTTTTCACCTCTTTTGGTGTATCTAAGTGTGGTCGCGTTGGACAAGCAAAGGGAGATCCCTCTGCCTTACCTTAGATGACCATCGTAAAAGAACTATGGCGTTCATGACCGTTTGAATGATATTACCGAAGATACAAAACTTCTCGTCTTACCATTCACAAATCCTTACAAAAAGCTGCCAATGCACTCTTTACATCTGTGGTTCAACATGGATAAATTCTCCTTCGTCACAATACCACATATAAAAATATCAAAATTAAATAGACATCGGTTTTACCCTCACAATAAGCATTAAGATATTCAGCCAAAAATACATCAAAATAATAGATTTTCAATTTATTATGAATGAATATTTTAAGTAAGATTTTAAAAGCTCGAATGTGTTCTTAGAATCAGATAGTGATTTAAATCCTGAGAATCGAGTCACTTTAAGCTATGAGATTATATTCTTAGTCTTTGGCTAGGGGGCGTTTTGAGGTTAGACAAAGAGTACGATAATACAAAAGATTTTAAAATAAATCTAAGAGACAATCGTTAAATCACATTACCAATACCTAAAATTGTATTTTAGTGATTTAAATACAAGCGAAATGTTAATACTAATGCCCGGGGCTCTGAATTTTTTACCATGTCTAAATCTATCAGATGTCAGGTTTATTTTACTCCCATCCTTTTTTTAGATTACCATCATTGATTAGAACTAACGTCCTATAGTAATGGTAACCTAGTCATAAATAAATAGCTTATTAAAAATAATACTATTATCGTGACTTAAAATAAATATACACTCATGATAATTGATTTTTCACAGTATTTTTTATAATTTAAAACAAGTTGCATTTAATATTAAATGCATAAAAATAACGTCACAACTTCACAAGTAAGTAATCTCATATCAAAGTCATAGAGAAAACTTGTCATTTCAAAAAAAGAATAGAATTTAGGTATATGTAACCATCACTATTAATCTCACCAAAGAAATATAACCCTTCAAAAAAAACCCAAGAATTTTAAAATAAGAAAAAGAACGCCGTGTAAAAAAAAACATATACCACACTATCTAAGTAGGTGACCACAGCTTATAAATAGCAGAATTGTGTAATAAACGCGAGTGAACAGTAACCAGCCTATCTCCAGCCAGCATTTCCGTGTTACTTCACTTTATATGTAGAGATAAAGAGTAACATGATACAAGTTTGTAAAGTTTTGTTGGAAAATTGTTATGTTATTATTTTTTCAGTTCTTTTTATAATGTTGTTCCTTTTTTTCTTTTTCGCCTAAAAACAAATGAGGTTTTAAATTGAAAAATTGAACCGATAGACACGTATGTTTTAAGTTTTAGATTTCAGTGTGGCGAAATCTTTAACGATAAATTCCCGACCTAAGGGGGAGGCCTTTGACCAGCAGAGATCGTTTCCCGGCTGGTGATGATGATGATAGGCACTTACAGGCTGATGATGATGATGATAAAAAATTTGGCCTATTAAAGATATCACACCATTCAACACGTCTACCTTAACATTTGCAATGTAAAAACAATTCTATATAAATACAAAATCACTCAAACCGAACGACTATTCTTTTTTAACTACCCAACGTTTACGTTCGAAAATAGTTTTCCATAATTTTTCATCCTTAAATATACAAAATTGTGTGCGTGACGATTTTGTGACGTACTAATAGTGGAGTAGGCCAAGTTACATTAACCGATACGAAGCCATTAAGCCCTGATTTATAAATAGAAATAATACATCGTTGATTTATTATTATTTTTATTTTAACAGTGATCTTATTTTTTTTTTCTTATAGGTTACTTTTTCCTAATCTTCCCCTCTACTTTTCTAATATTTTCTCATAAGAACCTTCTCCTGACAATAACAAACACAACAAAAAAAGAATTAGCAAAATTGGTCCAGGCGTTGTTGAGTTATGCGCTTACCAACACATTCTGCGATCCATTTTTATATATAAAGATAACGACTTATTCACGTGAAAAAAACTAAGGAAAGCTATACTTGTTTCAATTTAAAAGAAAACGTACCTTTTAAATATTTTGCTACATACAAAAATATGACCATTATCTGTATTCTCATCATCATCGTCGGCCTATAAGTGTCCACTGCTGAGCAAAGGCCTCTTGTTGCACGGAGAAGGTTTTGTGTTTCAAACTTTTAAGTCCGGTTTACCTCACGATGTTTTCTTTCACCGTATGTCAGTGATGTAGTATATTCATAGGAAGTACGTATAGCTCGGTAAAAGTCACATCAGTACTTGCCAGGTTCCGAACCCACGATAATCCAAATCTGTATTCTAAATAGTTTGAATAAACTATACCGATCATTTTAAAAAATCTTTATTATTAATATTTAGTAATAAGTACTTAAAGTAAATTTATAAAACGTAATCGGTATACGGTAAGGTATGGATGCCTGCAATGAGACGATCATATAACTTCAACATAAGTCGCCAATCATCATAAAGCTTAAAAAGAAAACTGGTATGAAACAACCACTCCGGCGAACTCCTTTAGACCTGTAGTCTAGCAATAGTTTTTCAAATTTTGTTGTTGAGGACGATCATGTTTATTCTTTACGGTATCTAATAAGAAGACGGTGCACCTGATAGAAAGGGGTAGGCGATGCCTGGCTCTCAGAAACTTAGAATTAAAAGCGAGTTTTCGGCTTTTTGGAGATGACAACTTGGAAAAATTATTGGGTTTGTGCAAATGGGGACTTGGGTTACCAGGGATTCGAGGATTTAGGAGTTTGTTGTTGATTTTAATAACTACAGCACCTACTACTAGTACTACCTTACTATCAGACTTAAAAAATATTTCAATCAAATCAAAAACCGTTATTTTAATCAAAATTAAGAGTAAAAGGATTAGTGGGGCCTCACAATAATCGATATGTTCACCAGATTAGGGGGACGTGAAGCAAAATAATTGCAACACGCACTACAAATCATGTTGCCTTTTTTTCTTTAGGAAATATTTTGGCAGCGTTTTTCAAAGTTTTATCATAATAATGTTAGGTCTCATTAATGCCATGCATGTTAAGAAAAGTTTATTGTAATGAAATAGAAAAAATAGTTTTCGAAACAAACCAAAACTAGTATAAACGAAATTGACCTCCCGAGTGTCACTCACACAATGAAAAACAACGCTGTGGTTGTTTCACGTTAGTTTTCTGTGAGGTCGTGGTATCACTACGGTCGAGCTAACCCATACGTGCCGAAAGTTGGCCGCCCCACACTTTCTCCCTATACCGAAAACTTAAAGTTTGTATGCAATTAAATTTCAATTCAGAAATAAAAAAATTAGATATTTACCTTATGAATAACTCAATATGATTTACAACACAAAAAATAGATGCCCGCACTTCCTTTTCCTCTTCAATTAAAATTAAAATTAATTTTGTTACTGAGTGTGATCTCGCGTGAGTATAAACATTACGAAAAGCGGATGATGTTGTAAATTAAAATAAAAACACTCCATTCATTATTTTATTAGACTTTTACTGTGTAAATTTTATTTTAGTAGTTCGTGACGTGACGGGAAACATTTGCTCACCGTAGCAGTGGTCATAAAAAACACCAATGAGTAAGAAATAAATTCCAGAACGTTAGGGGAATGGCGAAAGTAAAGGGGAATATATTTCAACAATTTAAGTGTGGTAGAGCTAAACTTCGGCACGAATGGGTCGGCTCGACCGGAGTTATACCACGGCCTGACAGAAAACCGGCGTGAAACAACCACAGCGTTGTGTTTCGCCGTGTGAGTGAGGTTACCGGAGGCCAATCTTTCCCCTCTCCCGATCCCACCCCAATCCCTTAATCTCCAAAACCCTAATCCCTAAAAAATCGGCAACGCACTCGTAACGCCTCCGTTGCGGGTGTCCATGGGCAGTGCTGATTGCTTACCATTAGGTAATAATCCTATCTATCCTAAAAATCTGGCTGCTGCGCATTATATCATACGATTCTCATACGAGAAGTGGCCTAACCAAATCAAAGAATTCTTCTTTTATTATCTTAGAGAAGTGTACTCTTTGTTCGGAAACATTGTTTACTTACTTACAATAATACAAGCAAATTTCATAAGGAACTGTAATATTCATACCAACTAAATAAAAATAACAAATTCTCGAATCCACCTCACTACACAATAATACACCCCCAACATTTTTCCTAACATACTTTGAGAATCTCTGTACAAAATGGAACCGTGCCGGTATTCACGAAAACTGTTCACCGAGCTATTTGAAACATTCGTAACGGTATACTTGTATTTGCATAGCGTACGAAACTAGGCCGGATTTAAAACTTACCTATACTTACAATGTCGTGGAAAGATAGGAATCAGATGCATGTTACTTTTCTACGGAGTGTTTAGAAATGAAAGCGTGAACTGCCTTGTATATTGTTCTTTTATGTAATAGGACGACAAATTAGCCGACGGATTACCTGATGGTTAGTCATACGACAAACTAGCAGACGGATTACCTTATGGTAAGCAATCAGCGACGCCCATGGACACCCGCAGTAACAAAGAAGTTGCGAATGCGTTGCCAAACTTTTAGGGCTTAGGGTTTAAGGGATTTGGGGAGGGGAAAGATTGAGCTTCCGGTAACCTTACGCACAAACACAACGCTGTGGTTGTTTCACGGTGGTTTTCTGCAAGGCCATGGTATCACTCCAGTCGAGCCGACCCATTCGTGCCGAAACATGACTCTCACTCACTTATATAGTATACTCACCTGCTCCACTCATCCAATGAAGCAAAACGAAATCAGATAACACTAGAAATCCAGGCTAGGTATTTCATAACAGTGAAAGCCTAAGATTTTTCCTTTTTATTCTATTTGTTTCTGAATATTTGCCTTGTCTGAGCCTCGCGTGCTTCTTAATAGAAGAATTGTTATATTAACTATTCAGGAATTGTCTGGGTACTTTCTCGAATATTCTTGCGATAGGCTTGCCGTTGTTATATAACACAATAGCGAATAAACTCGCTTATTTTTTGTTAAAAGATATGTAGTAACCAAGTCTAGCCACGAATTGCCTCGACTGAAACTGATACCACGGCATCGTGAGAGTGAGGTTACCGGAGAACTAATCCTAGCTTAGTCCTAAATTTTCCCCTTACAACAAAAAGACAACCTCGAGTGGTCTAAGTAAATTGATGCGATGGCCCTCGCGAAAAATTAATCAAAAACAGGCACCATCTTCTTTCGACGAATTATGTATCATTATCAATTCCTAGAAATGTTAATTTCAATGTAGATGTATGTAAATAGATTTAATCGTAAGACACCCTTCAGGTAGGAGGTACCTGCTAAGGATATGGTAATACTATTACTTATGTAGTAAGGTCTATTTTTGTAGGTACATAATGTAACCATCCCTGTTTAAACTGAAAGCAGGGATGAGCTGACAGTATACCTATATGCTAACCATCTTACAATATTTACATTAAAACAAAATAAAAACTTAAACAGTGTGAACATCAATAAATGATAAGTCTTTTTTTGTGAGGAGAAAATCGTAACATTATTTTTTTTGTGCAAGGTGAGGTGACAGGGACTCTTACTGACACGCAACCCTGACTTAACATTCGCCATGTTGGGCCAAATCTGTGCGGAAAGCCAAAGACCACCACAGACGGGGCCCAACATAGCCGGGGTTGCGAGTTAAGCGCAATGAGTCACCGCGGTCTCGGCCCAGAGCAGGTGAAGGTACAGGGGGGTTTTTAGTCAGTAAGAGTGTGACACTCTCTTTCGGCTTACCCGGCGGGAGAAGTCATTTGATAATTTTCCCCTGACAAAAAAAAAGACGGGGCCCAACATGGCCGCTATTTAGTCGGGGTTGCGGGTCGTATGCATTAAGGTACCACGGTCTTCTCCAAGAGCAGGAAAAGAAACGGCGGGGGGGCTAAGTCAGTAACAGTCTTACATTCCTTATCACTGCATCCTGGGCGAGAGAAGGTATAAGATAAATTTCCAACTTCAAAAAAGAGTGCGCACCTGTGTCAGAAGTGCATGAGACTTATAACAGAAATGGTGCAAAGAAATTGTGGACTACTCACTCTGCCTTCCCTTTCAAGAACAAAAGATATTATAATGTATAGTAGCATACACAGTTTGATCTATACATAGGTACATATGTATTATGTATCATGTCAGGTCTAAATAAACCTATGCTGATTCCTCGGTAACATAATATGGGACAGAAGCCTTAGGATAGACCTCAAACCTTACCTAAAGGTCGTGATATTAATATATTTATATACCTACTAGCTGTTCTCGCGCGGTTTCACCCGCTGCTCGGCCTATTTAATCGTAGCGTGATGTTAGCCTATAGCACTCAGGAATATTGTAACTATCTATCAGTGAAAGAATTTTGGCAATCTGATCAACGGTTCCAAAGATTACCGCCTACATACAAACTTGCAAACTTACAAATGTTACCTCTTTATAATATTAGTATAGATAACTTTATTAGTGCCTGTTGAAGGCCCCTGCCGCTCTTTAAAAACTTAAGCATCTATCTATAGAGATATAGAGATCGCGAAAGCTACTTTGCTATAATGATTTACTCAGGAATAAGAGGGAACGCTGCTCATGAGTAAGAGTCCCGTTCTGACTTGAAATTGGTAGAGCTTACTCATTTATACATATAATTAAGTATGACTTACGACAGTAAACATTAAAGAAAGTTGTCATTATGATAGTAATTATAACAAAACCTATATTTCTTCTGTAATTTAAACGAAAAATACAAAAAACTTCAGTCCAATTCCAAAATCGAATCCCGTACGTATCACTCGTAGAACCACCGACACAGTCAACTAATTAAAGATACCGCTTAATTAACTCGTCAGGCTTTCAGTTTCTGAAAGTTTCAGTCGAACTTCCTTACAGTATCCCAACTATTTCAATCTTAGTTAAGTACCGATGTATGTAAATTTCAGGATAAATTCCCTTCACATGTGCCTACGTAATAAAGATTGTGAAAGGATATGAAACTTACTATGTATTATGAGAAAATATTAGCCATTGTTTTATTTTTATTTAAATGATAAATAATTATATTTTTTTCATTTAAATCCTATAAGTATTATAAATGTGAAAGTTTGTGAGAGTGTATGTTTGTTATTCTTTAACGCAAAAACGGCTGGACCGATTTAGTTGAAGTTTATTTTAGCTTTTTATCAATATACCACGCGGGCGAAGCCGTTGTCGAAAGCTATTAATAGATACATATTTTTTTGTTTATAATAACGATTAATATTTTTTGGTATGAAAATGTAACAAGAGAAAATGATAGTCATCGTGTTGCTTATTTTAATGAATAATATTTTTATGTGGAACCTAAATCACTTCACTCGCACGGCGAATCAAGTATCCTGTGAGGCCGTCACTTCATTAAGGTGGCTAATTCGTGCCGAAACATGGCTCTTTCACATAAATAAGATCTAAAATTCGTCTCAAATTGACACTGCTGTGCTGTACTACGACTAGTGTTTTTTCGCCTATAATTCTAGCTATGGTAGAAATCATTTAATATGGCCGGTTCACTTCTACCAAAGCTTTACGAAAATATCAAAAAAGTATTTTTTATTCAATAGCAAATTTTAGCTCAGTTCTTAGTTAAGAGTACTAACTAATATACCTATCAGTTCAATAGTAGCGCTAACCCTATAAATGCCGAGGTATTTCGTCTCGCACCGATCGTAAAGCAAGGCCCTTTAGACCCTCCTTGATACTTTGTCAGCTATAAACACACGGAAATAAGGTGTCAGCATGACAAGGGTTAATATGCCACACTGGAACGATTTATTTGACATTTTACACTTGACAGCAAAAGTAGATTGTTAGTTTTGAAGGTGCCTTATAGTAATTAGAAGGAGAAGATGGAAATTCTTACTTATAATGAAAAAGAAGAAAGTGTGTTTCTTTGTTTGTCTTCTTTTCTTTGTTTTAATGACTGAAGATTATAGATTCATACAGGTTTCCTTCTTGCACTGAACACGTAACCAATGCAGCATTAACAGCTGGCAGCGTTGTAAAGCTAAAATTGTCAATAAATGTACATTACTAGTTTCAAAGGCGCATTTGAAAGATTTAGACGTCTCTGAAACCAGAGAGGCGGAGCTATACGAGGAGTACAGGGCGGCGAAGGCCACCCTCAGGGTGGAGATCCGGCGGGCCAAAGATCGGGCCCGCGAGGAGATGTTGGAGACTCTGAACAGAGACCCGTGGGGACGCCCCTACCGGATGGTGCGTGATAAGCTCCGCACCTGGGCGCCCCCACTGACTCAGAGTCTCCGGCCGGAGGTCGTGGACGAAGTGGTTGGGGCGCTATTCCCCCGACCACAGATGGGTTACACGCCTCCGGCTATGCCCCCGCCCCCTGCGGTGCCCAATGCGGGCTACATCGACGACGACGACGAATCCGCTCCGGAAGTGACCGAGGTAGATTTGAGAGTGGCGGTGCGCCGGCTGAGCGGCAAGAATACCGCCCCAGGACCTGACGGGCTGCATGCCAAGGTCTGGGTCCTGGCCTCGGAGGCTCTCAGGCCTCGACTACTTGGTCTGTTCAGCGCATGTTTGGAGAGAGGCCAGTTTCCGCTGTCGTGGAAGACGGGTAAACTGGTCCTCGTGAAGAAGCCGGGGCGTCCTGCGGACTCTCCGTCCGCGTACCGGCCCATTGTGCTGCTCGACGAGGTGGGAAAACTGTTCGAGAGGATAATATCAGACCGCCTCGTCGGGCACCTGTCTGGAAGGGGGCCGGATTTAGCGGACGGCCAGTTCGGCTTCCGCAGAGGGCGCACCACGGTGGACGCCATCATGCGCGTGAGGGACCTCACGACGGGGACAGCGTTGGCCGGGAGGCGAGTCGTCGTGGCGGTGTCTCTGGACATCGCCAACGCCTTTAACTCGTTGCCCTGGAGCTGCATTTTGGAGGCACTCCGGTATCACCGGGTGCCTGCCTATCTCCGTCGTGTAGTCGAGGCTTACTTGACGGACAGATGCGTCATCTACCCCGGTCACCGGGGCGTGTGGAATCGGCGAGAGGTGTCGCGCGGTGTCCCACAGGGATCGGTCCTGGGACCTCTCCTGTGGAACATCGGATACGATTGGGTGCTACGCACCGACCTCCCGAGCGGCGTCAGCATTGTCTGTTATGCTGACGACACGCTGGTGCTGGCGAACGGGAGGTCGCATCAGGCGGCGGCCGACCTGATGTCACAAGCGGTTGCGACAGTCGTTGCAAGGATCCGGCAGTTGGGACTCGAGGTGGCGCTCCACAAGTCCGAGGCCATGTGCTTCTATGGCCGTCGGAGCGCGCCACCTCCAGGTGGGTCCCAAATAACGGCAGGAGGAGTTACCATCGGCGTCGAGTCGGCGATGAAGTACCTGGGTCTCGTCCTCGACAGCCGATGGAACTTCACGGAGCATTTTCGTCGTTTGGCCCCTAAGCTAGAACGGTCTGGGGCCGCGCTCAAGCGGCTCCTTCCCAACCTCGGGGGGCCAAACGCCTCCTGCCGGAGGTTGTATATGGGGATTGTGCGATCCATGGCCCTCTACGGTGCCCCTGTGTGGGCGCCGGCCTTGAAGCGGCGGCCGGCTCGTACGCTGGTCGCGTCCCAGAGGGTCATGGCTATTCGAGTAATCCGCGGGTATCGCACGATCTCCGGGGAGGCGGCGAACCTCCTTGCCGGATCACCGCCGTGGGATCTAGAAGCGAAGGCGCTCGCGCGCGTCTACAGTTTGCGCGCAGACGCGCGTCGCCGGGGCGAAGATCCTCTGCCGCGCCAAATTAGTGCGTGGCGGAATGAGCTCCGGCGAGATTACACTACCGCCATTGCTGAGGCCCGACGGTTCGCTGGCCCACACCGCTGAGGAGAAAGCAAATCTGTTTGCCTCCCTCTTCGCGGAATCTTCGCGTCTAGATCCCGGTGACGCGCGGCCCCCTGCTTATCCTGATGGTTGTGAGACGAGTGTGTCAGACATTCGCATCCATCAGAAGGACGTCCGTAGGGTGCTACGTAACCTAGACGTGAACAAGGCTAGCGGTCCTGATGGGATACCGGCAATCGTGCTGAAAACGTGTGCGCCAGAATTGACTCCAATCCTGACGCGCCTATTTAGGCTTTCATTTGAGGCTGGAAAAGTTCCGAATGCATGGAAGCAAGCTAACGTACAGCCCGTGCCCAAAAAGGGTAGTCGGGCTGACCCAGCTAACTACAGGCCCATCTCAGTAACGTCCATTCTCTGTAAGACAATGGAACGTGTGCTGAACACAAAACTCCTGGCATACCTAGAAGCCAATGACATCTTAAGTGACCGACAATACGGATTTCGCCGGAATCGGTCCACAGGTGATCTTCTAGCGTATGCCATCCACATCTGGAGTGAGGCCATCGAGAAACACGGGGAAGCGCTTGCCGTCTCCCTTGACATCTCGAAGGCTTTCGATAGGGTATGGCACGAAAGTCTTATTAGTAAGCTTCCTTCATTCGGTTTGCCCACTGGATTGTGTGTCTGGATCGCAGACTTTCTGAGGGACCGGTCCATCCGTGTGGTCATCGATGGTTGCTCGTCGAATCAAATGACCATCAATGCTGGGGTCCCTCAGGGGTCAGTGCTCTCGGCAACATTGTTCTTGTTGCACATAAACGACCTGCTTAAGCCCGGTACCTTTGGGTATGCAGACGACAGCACTGTTGTTGAGAGTTACACGTCCGGCGCACGAGCTAGTGGGTCACAGATCCAGACTCTTCGAAAGGCTATGGTTGGGCGCTTGAACTTGTCCTTGGAGGCTGTCTCTAAATGGGGCGACGCCAACATGGTCAGGTTCAATGCAGCTAAAACTCAGGCGTGTCTATTTTCCAGCAAAAGGAGTCAATTTAGCCCTGCTCCAACTTTCCGGGGTGTATCCGTGCCGATAACTGACCATCTTGATCTTCTTGGTATAACGCTGACATCTACTCTCAATTTTGGGCCATACATCGAAGCAAAAGCTCAACTGGCTGCAAAAAAGTTGGGAATCCTCGCAAGGGTTAGACAATACTTTACGCCGGAACAGCTGCTTAAACTTTATCAGGCGCAAGTTCGATCGGTTATGGAGTACTGCTCTCATCTTTGGGACGGATCTGCCCGATACCAACTTGATGCGCTTGAGTCTATTGAGAGGCGAGCCAAGAGGATTATTGGCGATGATGCACTTGTCGAGTCGAGACTTCAAAGTCTTGAGCATCGACGCCGAGTTGCTAGCCTGTCGGTTTTCTACCGGTTGCATTTCGGGGAATGTGCGTTGGAATTACATAATTTAATTCCGCCTAGCCCGTTCCATCATCGGACCACCAGACGTACGGCATTGCGCCACCGGTACATGGTGGATGTCCCACATATACGTACAAAACGTTTTGGGAGCACATTCATTATGCTTACAGCCAAGGAGTGGAATTCCTTGCCGGAGTCGGTGTTTCCTGATAGCTTTCTTTTCTGGGTATCTTTAAGTCAAGAGTGAATAGGTTACTTCTAGGTAAGCGCGCTCCATCGTCGACCGCATCGTCGCTTTCCATCAGGTGAGATAGCGGTCAAGCGCGAACCTATAATCAATAAAAAAAAAAAAAAAAAAAAAAGAGATCTCATGGCAGAGTGGAAACAACGACTGTCGCAACCGAGGGCCGGGCACGCTACCATAGCAGCGGTAAGACCCCTCTTTGAGGAGTGGCTTGAGAGACGCCACGGCGTCCTCACCTTCCGCCTGACGCAGGTGCTTACCGGGCACGGCAGCTTCGGTAGGTTCCTGTTTCGGATTCAGCGGGAGGAAACGCCCGAGTGTCGTCATTGTGAGGACCACCTAGAGGATACGGTGGAGCATACGGTAGCGGTATGCCCTGCCTGGGCTGAGCATCGCCGTATCCTCAGGGAAGTGATCGGCGGCGGCGACCTCTCGCGCCCGGCCTTAGTCGAGGCCATGGTGCGGAGTGAGAGGAACTGGGACGCCGTCTCCTCCTTTTGTGAAGCAGTCATGCTCGCAAAGAGAGAGGCGGCCCGCGTGAGGGAGCAATCCTCCTCCTCACGCCCCAGCAGCCGCAACTGGCGACACTACGGGCGTCGGGGATCGAGGGACGATCTCCGGCCACCGTAAGTACGGGCCTGCGGTCGGCGAGTAAGGGCAGCTCGCCGCCCGACCAGAACCAGGCCCGAGCGTACGGCGCGTAGCGTTCCGCGCGCGCCTCAAAGAGCCAATAGACCACCACAGACGGGGCCCTAAAGGGCTGATGTTCAGCCGGGGTTGCGGGGTAAGCGCAATAAGGTACCGCGACCTAATCTAATAAAAATAAAAATCCCTACATTACATTTTAAAACAAAACGAACACAGTGCGACGATTTAAAAACAATGTTTTAGTGACACCAACGGTCGTAATTCTTAAACCCAATTCAGTGGTTTGGGTAAAGATGAGAATTTTTTAATGTTACTCCAGTTTGCTTTCGGCATGACTTCACAATACCTAGTTGCGCTAAAGGCTAAAGAATCAGTGTTAAAGAATGCAGCGCCACGTTAAATATTGACTCTATTGGAACACTTCATCCCTTGCGCGTTTCTAGGGTTGATAGTGATGTGTACATTTATTATAGTTTTTTAAAAGAAAAACTGATATACGATTTACTTTTGAGATTTATAATGGATTCCGGTTTCTATCTGGAAAAAATGGTATTGTATTTTCAGTTACTGAAATTGTCAAGATCTAAATATTAACTCTGAATAAAATTAAGCAAATACCAACATCCATCCAACAATTCCCTGTGACTTGTATCAATAACAATACAACTAAAAAATCACCATTCACCACGCAATTCCTCGCGCAGGAAGATGTAAATTCGAAACCTGGCAATTACCAATGAAACTTTTCTTATGTAAGATATACTTTCTAAGTTAATTTACACATCACTGATGTGTGATGAAGGAAAACAAACAGGAAACTTGGACTTATACTCTCTAACTACATATATAGTCTAAAACTAAAGTGTGCACTTATAAGCTGTTGACGATAACTCAATTTATGAACCACTGCTAGTCTTCCACTACAGTAGAAAGACATCTTATAATACAATTGTTTTAATAGAAAATTTATTTAATTTAAATTTATACATTTCATATCCTGTCAACCCTTACCGCCGCAATATTCACCACAGTCGATTTTTATTTACATAGCCCTGTTACTATTGCAATGTGCTTTCATTTGCTCCCGAGGTCTAGACGCAATAAGTAACTAATATACGGCTTATACCTGCTGACTCTTATCTACGAGAAAGGAATAAGTTTGTCTTTAATATTAAAGAACTTATTATTTTTATTTTATTAGATAGGGTTGTCAAAGAGCAGAAAAATCGGTTGCCTGTAATCTGCGCCACCCATAGACGCTCGCAACACCATAGAGTTTAAAAGTGCGTTGCCGTCTTTTTCGGGGTTACAAATTGAAGAATTTGGGTTATCACAAAGCGAAAAATGTCGCAAGCTTTGTTGTATTTCAGCCGGGGTTGCGGGTCAAGCGCAATAATATACTGTGGCCTAGGCCTGAGGCAGGAGAAGGAATGGGTTTTTAGTCAGTAAGAGTCTGACACTGTCTCTCACGAGGGAAAATAATTAGACGATTTTCGCCCTTCAAAAACACCTTGTAAAAAAGTAATTCATATTTTTATGCATAAAGGTATATCTGTGTTACTTTTAAAACCCAACTGGTAAACGTGACAAATGAATAAAACAATTTATCTTTAATTAACATCCTTAAAACACTCCTAAAACAAACTATACACTAATGAACACACACACATAGGTACATGCAAACGAGGGTGTCACATCTGTTGATCAACATACCATGTAGCTATACATGTATATTACTATACAAGGCAATATATTAAACAGATTTGTGGTAAGCCCGTCATCCATACAGCCCGACTGTCTCTACGTGACATACCTTCTAAGCTATGCTAATCTGTGGGATCTAGACTAATTTTAGCACTAGGTGATTTGATAAACTAGTCTGTAAATAGGATTGTAGCGATGTTTAAATAGAATTTGTAACTTTTTTTAAGTGTGGGAGAACCATGCTTCGTTACGAACGGGCAGGTTTGACCGGAGTGAGACCATGGCCTCACGGAAAAGGTGAAGGTGAAGCAATACTATTTGTTTCTTTTTTAAAAAAAACGCTGCTCCACACTAGGATTATCTCCTGTGTCGTGGGGCGTTTAAAAACATACACAGTTTGTAATTCTGTAATTCTTCCCAGATTCGGAACACCAATTTGTGGATCACACAAAGAGTTTTTCCGCGACTAATACGCGACACCGCGCCAGCCGTGCAGTCAAAATACTTACGTTGCGTTTCGCCGTGTGAGTGAGGGTACCGGACACCCAATCCTTCCCCTTCCCCATTCTCAATCCTCAAATCTCCTATCCTTAAATCCCTAATAACCCACAAGAGGCCGGCAACGCACTTTTAGTAACTCCATGTCCATGGGCAGCGCTGATGGCTTACTACCAGGGGGCTAACCATGAAGTTCAAAGTAAGATTGTTTTAGAGACAGAGCTAGACAACTTGTATAGCTCTGTCTCTTACCCGCACTGAAGTTAGATTACTTACTTTGAATGCCATGGTTCATCATCATCAGCCTATAAGTGCCCACTGCTGAGCAAAGGCCTCTTCACATACGGAGAAGGCTAGAGCATTAATCACCACGCTTGCTCAATGCGGGTTGACGATTTCAAACATATAATTAGAAATTATAAGTCAAGGTTTCCTCACGATGTTTTCTTTCACCGTATGTCAGTGGTGTCTAAATAATCATAGAAAGTACATTGTAATTCGGAAAAAGTCACATTGGTACTTACCAGGTTTCGAACCCACACCCTCATGCACAAGAAGCGGGCTCCTTAACCTCTGGGCCACCACGACAATGCCGTGGTTACCCCCCTGGTAATCCGTCAGCTCGTTTGATGACCTATGACATCAAAAACACTTAATTTTCTCGCGTCCTACAATATTTATTTATTTATTTATTTAATATCTTATGCACAAAACAATGTACAAAGGTGGGCTTAATGCCATGGGCATTCTCTGACAGCCAAACCTTTGGATGATGCAGAGATAAATATAAAGGTGCACAAAACAAGCATCATCAGAGACGTTATAAATACATATTATATACTGTAAATATACATACTATATATATATATACAATATGTTTGCCTGTACGTGGTAACTCTAGAACATTTTTACTTCAACGGCCATCGGTTCTTCGACAAATTCAATATGACCTGCGCTACAAAATACATTATAGTATCGAACAAAAACAACTACAGATCACCCAGCCACAGTGTTCCCCCTCTACACATTGCAATTCCATGAATGAAGTTCACTACACACCAGTTCTTTGTACAAGCTGTTTGCTCGGTCAGCCCCAACGAATCAGGTGCAAGCTCGCCTTTGATACGCCTCTCATTGAATTGAATGAAAGTAGGTCATTCCCTATACCTACGCTGTGCGCTGGATCCAGCTTCGCTTAGGACCGCAAGCGATGGAAGCGCTTAATTTTAAACCGGGTTGATGTTCTTTTTTTTTTCTTAAACTGATATTTAAAGAAACTTGATGTTCTTGCAATGAACAAATAAGAAAATGTTTTTTTTTTTAGTTCAGTTGCCTCTTTGTCTATGTATGTATAGGTATGTAGTAGAACTGCTGAAATAGGCAATTCAAATTGTGAGTCAGTAGGGAGTCAGGAGTCGGCTTCAGCCGTGTGGTATATTGATAAAAAATTGCCTGTGTCAATGCAGGGTATCACCTATCGCAGATAGAATTTGGTTGAAATGTATCTACATACATACTACAGTTCAACCAAATTGGTCCAATCGTTCTTGCTTGAAAAAAAAACTCATAAAAATAAAAACAAACCTAGGTACATCCATACATTCTCACAAATTTTCACATTAAATATTCGAAGGACAACAGCAGAGCCTGGTATTTATACTTGGAGTACTTATAGGTTCACTACAAATTACTGAGGCTATTATTTCATATTGCCTTCCTTCGACGATATCTACAGCCTCTTAACCAAAGCACAAACGTTTTCGCAATTCTCAAAAATGCAATTTAACAAAAACATTTAAATTTATTTTGATAATTCAACACCATAATAAAATATTCCGTCATTTTTTCACAAGCGAAAATGGCGTCATTAGCTGTAAAAAACAGCATAATCATGATGAACAAATAACAAAGCAGGTTCTTATACCATAAAGGCAATAAGGCTCAGAATGGCTAGATGAAGTAAATGACGCACTTAAAGATAATACATGGAGGAAGTCTGTCACGATTCATGTTGAAATTTCGAAACTTAACTTGGGTTGTAACAGGTCACACATAATAGCTGTTTTTATTGTTACAGTTCTTAATATCGGTTATTTAATAACAGGTATTGAGACGAGGGCTATTAATCAAATGGAATTCAAGCGCTCGTCCACAAAGAAAAGAAAACTCAATGTATAAAATTAATTATGTCAAAAATTTGATAATGTCGGAACTTTATTGTAAGTATCAAAACAATAATACATAAAATAATTATCAAGCTGTGACTGTGATTTGAAGTATGATTGTAATTTGAGCTGTGATTCGAATGTTATCTTCTATCTGTGTTATCGGTTACTTCGACTCACTAGAATAACAGCACAGTGTTCTGCAATAAACCTGTTACTTAGACCAACAAATTGGCACCCCATCTTTGGAGTGTCGAGAGTCGATTTCCGGCCATCGTAAGCGCGGGTCTGTGGCCGGCAAGTAAGGGTAGATCGCAGCCCGACCTAAACCAGACCGGAGCGTACGGCGCGTAGTGTTCCGCGCGCCCCTTATAGAGTCAATAGACTACAGACGGGACCCTATAGGGCCGATGTTCAGCCGACGTTGTAGGGTAGGCGCTATGTGACACTGCCGCGGCCTCGGCCCAAATCAGGAGAAGGGACATTGGGTTAGGGTAAGACAAAGGGTTTTTAGTCAGTAAGAGTCTGGCAATCTCTCTCGCCTTTCCCTGGGCGGTAGAAGTTATTTTATGATTTTCCCCTGACAAAAAAAATCTTTGGAGTGTATCGTTAAATGCATGCGTTGAAAGTATGATAATAATAATATTTTAATGATTAATATTGTGTCGAAAAGTCAATATAGTTTATTTTTGATCTAAGACACTATCCAATTGCGTTTACACCAGCGACAGTTACAGCAATCGTTTTACCCATACATATTTATAATATCTGCATAAACAATTACTTATACCAATGAAAATAATAAATACGTCGCAGTATTTGAAAGTTTACTTAAGGTTTATGCCTCAAGTGAAGCCCGCTCACGTTATTACAAGGTGAGACCAACTTTCTTTGCCAATATCACGGGAAGGGAAAGTTTGAAGACTTTTTTTATTTACATAAGATGAACCAATATCATCTGGTGTGAGGTTTAAGGATGCCGTATTTTACAGAAAAATGATGGAGTATTATAATATATTTTTTATTAGTACAGAAGCTCGACGATTATGAGTTCTAAATATGATTTTATACTTAACAAAATTTTGTTATCTTTGGTTGGCAATTATATTTAGATATTTTCTGTTTTTTTTTTTGGTGGCCTATTTGGCTACTTTGCGGCCAGTTATCTACTTTAAAGTTTCAGTTAAATATCTGTATTTTGAATCAGTTTTATTCTCTAGCTTAATCTTCTTTAAGTCCGACTTTACATAAAATAATAAATAAATACTTAAATGGCATTAAATGTAAGGAAAAATATTTAGTTTTTATTCCGCGACAAAATTCAGGCTTGTTGCAGGATGCTGCACATGCACCAAAGGTCCCACTCTCCCGCCTATATGCATATGCACAAACACGTAAAAACATCCCACGCAAGCAAACCTATACTCGACACGTGTTTCGCCCCTCCACAGGGCATCCTCAGGAGATCTCTATCCTCTATCCTCTATACCTCTATCCTCAGGATGTTGACTCGACGAGTCAACATCATCATCTTCCTGCCCTTGTAACCTTTTTAAACATAATTAAATTATTAATGACTCTATATTTGTTTACCCTCGTATATCTATCAACTATAAATATCATATGTAATCGTCATCTTTCTGCCCTTGTCCCGTATTATTTGGGGTCGACGCAATATGTTTTTTTCTTCCATTCTGTCCTGTCACGCGTCACGCTATCGCTAACTTCTCTGTCCTCCATATCACTTCTTACACAATCCATCCATATTTTCTTTGGTCTCCCTCTCCCTCTCCATCCATCCACATTTATGAGCGCTCGACGAGTCAACATCTCCAGAATTTTGTCGCGGAATAAAAACTAAATATTTTTCTTAACATTTAATGTCATGGATTTCCGCAAAGTAACGCCTGATTCTATAAATTAACTTAAATGGCAATTTTTTTGCAAAAACAAATAGATTTTTTATATCTTCTTTATCCGTATTCTTATCACTAACTATCACCTTTTCCAGGTATGGATATTCGGCGACGTCTGGTGTTCAGTATGGCTGGCTGTAGACGTCTGGATGTGCACGGCCTCAATCCTGAACCTGTGTGCCATCTCCCTGGACCGCTACGTGGCCGTCACAAGGCCTGTAAGCTACCCTAGCATCATGAGCAGAAAAAGGGCTAAGGCCCTTATAGCTGGTCTTTGGGTGCTGTCTTTTGTCATCTGCTTCCCGCCGCTGGTCGGATGGAAGGATAAAAAGGTAATTATTGAGTATTCTCTCTTCTATATCATCTATACTAATATTACAAGGAGGTAAAATGTGTAAGTTTGTATGTAGGGGGTAATCTTTGGAACCACTAGTTGGATTCCAAAAAATCTTTCACTTATTCATAGCTACAATGTTCCCGAGTGCTATGGACTATAAAACATCAAGCTACAATCAAATTGAGCCCAACAGCGAGTGAAACCGCGCGGGAGTAGCTAGTTCGTATTATAAATTACTAACCTCTACCACGTGATTTCACCCGTCGATCGGTTCCTATTGGTCGTAGCATGATGTTTAGTTCATAGGTATTATTCTTTGATGAATGAAGTATCCAACACAAAACATATAGTTGAATTTTGAACCTATAGTTTTTGAGATAAGCGCATTCAAGCGAACCACTTTATAATATTAGTATATATAAAAATATGTTTGTATAACAATAACCCTTCTATGAAGTCAGGTTGTTTCGAATACGTTCATTACTAAAACAATTGCCGGTTCTATTTTATACATACATTTTTATTTTGAGACTGCCGTAAGTCGTGAAGTAGACATTCAACATTATGCTCTATTCCAGTATTATTAAAGTTATAATAAATTAAAGTATGCACATACAAAAAAGGGAAACTTTGCACTTAAAAAAATTAAACATTAGGTATATTAACCTCTTTCAAAGGTTTCGTATGTAAATGTTAAAGTAACGCGCAGACCTCTTTGCATTATAAGCTCTTATGCTTGGGCTACACTAACGGGAAATGCCATTAATTATCGCAATAATGGACGTGAATCGTAGGTAAAATTTGATATCTAAACAAAAGGTTTAAAGTATATTTTTCATTGTTTAATATGTGGTCGTGGTGGCCCGGAGCTTAAGGAGCCCGCTTCTCATGCATGCGGGTGTGTGTTTTTTTCCGAGTTATATGAACTTTCACTATGATTATTTACACACCACTGATATGCGGTGAAGGTAAACAGCGTGAGGAAAACTGGACTTTATAATTCCTAATTATAAGTTTTAAATCGCCAACCCGCATTGAGCAAGCGTGGTGATTAATGCTCAAAACCTTCTCCGTGATAGAAGAGGCCTTTGCTCAGCAGTGGGCACTTATAGACTGATGATGATGATGATGATGTTTAATATCATCAATTATCGCGATTATTATTGGCATTTCCAGTTAGCGTGGCCCAAGCATTACGGACTTGTATGAAATATATGCTTATTCAACAAATTTTATGATTTAATGTAGGTTGGTGGCTATAGGTATACATATACCTCACCTATTTGCATTACTTTACATCTTCATAAGCCGCACTGAATTTTGTGCGGTAGGTAATAATACGTAAAATAAATTAATTATAAATTTTCTTTGGTAAAATCGTTACTTAATTACGGTATTGTAAGTAAGCAATACACGAATGTTGTGATTACAAAGATACACATGAATGTTGGCGCCTAAAAATTAATTATGTTATGCTTCTGTTCAAAGGAAAACGTGGGTGGATGTAAATCTTTCGACGTAGAGACAGATTTTTTTTTATGAAGAGCAATTATACAAGGAGTTCTAATTATACAAGAACTCTTTTTTGGGCAGTCATGTAAAAAGTATTGATAGCTATTAAGTTATTTTTACGTCAAGCCTGATACAATGTTAGAAAGAGATGCAGTAAATTGTCATTATATCGCATGTTTGATAGAAAACAGAACTAACTCGTAAAAGAGATTATTTCAAAAACTAATAATTCAAGAACTTTATTCTTGAATTATTTTATATAGAACCCATATCCTCTTGTCTTTTTTTTATGTGATATGTCGGCAAACGGGCATGCGGATTACCTGATGGTAAGCAATCAGCGCCGCCCATGGACACCCGCAACGACGGACGAGTTTCAAGTGCGTAGTCGACCTTTTGGGGATTAGGGATTTAGAGATTTTGGGGAAGGGAACGGATTGGGGTAGAGGAAGGATTGGGCCTCCGGTAACCTCACTCACACGGCGAAACACAACTCTCTGGTTATTTCACGCTGGTTTTCTGTGAGGCCGTGGTATCACTCCGGTCGAGCCGACCCATTCGTGCCGAAGCATGGCTCTCCCACACTTAGCATGCTCTGCTGTGTCTGAGTTACTCCTCTCTTCTATTAATCATACGATATGTGTGTGTTGTTTTTACGGGTTAGGTCGGTAAACGAGTAGACGGATTACCTGTTGGAAGGCAATCGCAAGGGCGGATCCACCGTTGTGGGCACGATGGGCATGCCTACAACCTGAAATAGGTTTGGATCGAAACTGACTATTAGAAATTAGAAGAAATTGTGTCCGACTTCTTCCTAAGTTTATTTACATTCCTAAGGCCAAAGTCCTGATGCTCAGAAAAAAAGAAAATATTCTAATTCATAAGTTCATAAACGATTTGCATGATTGTTAATGAGCATGTCCAAATGTCCATGCTCCAACTCGTACTTAACCGATTTTCTAGTAGCTGACGGCTGGAGCCGTGCTTGGGTAATCGACGCCGCGCCGCCCGTAACACCAAAAGGTGTTACGAGTGTACAGTCAGTCTTTTGTTTGTGCAAGTGCGTTGCCGACCTTTTGTGTGTTATTAAGGATTTAAGGATAGGAGATTAAGGAATTGAGGATCGAGGTGGAAGGATTGTGTATCGGTAACTTCATTCACGCGGCGAAACACAAATCAGGCGTTTTTTCACGTCGTAATCTGAGAGACTGTATCACTCATTCGCATTCCGCACCATCTCCGTCAATATGGGCTGAACATGACTCACCCACTCTTAAAAAATGTTAAATTAATTATAATAATAGTACCTAATTATATTCTTTTGAATCTGGACACATTCTAGAATACATGTATTAATTGAAACTTAACAAACATGAAGCTCTTCTGTCAATCCTTAGCACCGACTACTAAGTCTTTAACGTCATGTTGACCAAAACCTTCTGACGATGATGACTGAACTATAAATTACAATAATTTGTCCCAACAATCCCACAATGCCAATAAAAAGAATCTACTAACACAAAACATTCAAATTACCCTCCCACGCAATAGAAAGCGTTCACAAAAGGTATAATTTTCTGCTTGTCTGGTGACTGAGTTTCAAGATATGAAGCATGTCTTCTTTGATGGGGGATTATGCTTTTGTAAAAGAAACCAACATACGCGGTCCATTTACGAGCCATCTTGTAATGTATATTAGTTGCCAATTATAATTTACTAGCGACCCACCCCGGTTTCGCTCGAGTAAAATGCTGGTAATAAATTATTCAATTAATTTAATACTTAAATGTTATCTATACTAATATAATAAAGAGGTAAAATTTGTTAGTTTGTATGTAGGGGGTAATCTTTGGAACCCCTGGTCGCATTTCCAAAATTCTTTCACTGATAGATAGCTACAACGTTCCTAAGTGCTATAGGCTATAAAACATCACGCTACGATTAAATGGAGCCGAGCAGCGGGTGAAAACGCGCGAGAGTAGCTAGTTATACAATATATAAACCGTCCTCTTCATCATGATCTATTTAAAAAGACTGCATCAAAATCAGTTGCTTAGTTTTTAGATAGAACGAGAAAGCGACTTTGTTTTATACTGGAATAGGTTGCTTATCTTGATCCATCGCAGGCCGTATCATCGATTACCACCAGGGAAGATAATGGCCAATGGCGAATTAAAAAAATCAGCCATTCAGGGAAATAATAGTGAACCATTTTGTTAGAGAAGGCCCGTGCAAGCTACTCATGAATAGAAGTAACTTGTGACTTAAAACTTATACTAAGTATTATTAAAATCGAATTACGTCGTTATTTTAGCGCCGCCCATGGATACCCGAAACATCAGGAGTTACGAGTGCGTCGCCGACCTTTTGGGGATTAGGAGATTTTAGAATTGGAGAGGGTTTTTTTTGGGCATCCGGTAACCTCACTCACACGGCGAAACAACACGCTGTGGTTGTTTCACTCCGGTTTTCTGTGGGACCGTAGTATCACTTCGGTTGAACCGACCCATTGCTGCCGAAGCACCAGGCTCTTTAACGCATTATTGTTGTCAGCCAGTATTGGTCGACATCCTCACAGAAAACCAGCGTGAAACAACCACAGCGTTGTGTTTCGCCGTGTGATTGAGGTTACCGGAGGCCCAATCCTTCCCCTCCCCCGATCTTCTAAGAGAAAACCCTAATACCTAAGAGCTCGGTAAAGCACTCGTAACTCCTCCGTTGCGGGTGTCCATGGGTGGCGCTGATTGCTTACCATCAGGTAATCCGTCTGCTCGTTTGCCGATCTATTACATAAAAAAAATATACAGTCGAAGATTTTAACAAATTTTGGTGTTTCGTTTTTCGTTTTTCATGTACTATACAAGAAAAAACATTTTAATTCAATACGTATTGGTATTATTTCTATTAAATGACCACTGTCTCTCTCATGGACATCAATTCAGTGTGAAACAAATCAGATGGAAATATCACTTGAATGAATCTCAATGGATAGCGTAGGTAGTTGATTAATTCCCTTAAGATTGTCTGGCTATGATCGAAATCTATAAATACATTTTAATATTAGTATCTCGAATTTCGATATCTATATTAATGTGCCCAATATAGACTAGTCTTTAAGCAATAAAATCTTGAATACATAACCTTCTTAATAGTCAGTAAAACATCAAAATATTTTTTTGCAATCTGTGCAATTCTATTTTCAAACCGAATTAGTAAGATGTTCATGTCTATTTACAGATTGGTCACCGTCTGAACTGTTTTTGTCTGTGGTTCAAGTTACAGAATGATTTTCGCCTGTTCAATACGTAGTCATGGAATTAGCAGTCTACATCTCCTTTTGTTCTAACTCTCCCATAGCGATACTTCTGAAAGAGATTTCTGAAGACATAAGCTGTGCCTTTGTACCTTATGATTCTATTATTCTTTTTGGCTCAATAACTGTGCAAATTATTAAATCTTACTTCTTATTTTACTATTTTACTAATATTTTAAATGCGTAAGTTACGATGTTTGGATGTCTGTTAATCATTTACTCAATCAAAAGGACATAAGCTACTTTTTATCAATGTACCACGCGGCAGAAGCCGTGGGCGGAATAACACACACACCTCTTTGTCCCCCGGTTGCAAATAGTAACTACAGGCAGAGCTTGTGTCGAGCTTGTCGTACCTTTAACGACATCAGTAGCAAGCATGATGTAGATATCTTTTGTACAAGCCTGAGAAAAGCTAGAACCATGATAAGTGGAGAATTTTTTAATAACTAATTTATGTTTTTTCAAATATGTTTACATCATTTTTTCTTTACATAATTTTCTTGCAGTGTGCCTACTGTTTTATTATATTTACAATTTTGATTTTGTTAACTATTCTGGCACTATTCGTGTGAATCTGTAAGTGGCTCAATGTCACTATTTTTCTGCTAAAATTGTATAATGTAGCTGTTGATTCACCATTTATTAAATAAATAAACATATAAATGATATCCATTTAAACAATGCAAAAACTTCTTTCTTTCACAGCCTGAAGAAGCAGACATAAAAGACGGTTGGGTGCCCAACCCCCCCTGTGAATGGACCTGCGAGCTGACCAACGATGCTGGCTACGTCGTCTACTCGGCTCTCGGATCCTTCTACATCCCCATGTTCGTGATGCTATTCTTCTATTGGAGAATATATAAAGCTGCTGTTAGAACCACCAAAGCAATTAATCAGGGTTTTAGAACGACAAAAGGTGAGGATCTTCTGATTTACAAAAAAATATATTATAGCTAAGCTTTGTCAAAATTGGTCGGTTGTGTTTTCAAAGTCAAAGTTCAAGTCAAAATCATTTACACCAAGTAAACCATAAATAGATACATATTAATTACAGTATATTCTGCTACATATTAATTACAGTATATCTGATCTGTATGATCTTAGAGTTCTTTTTACTCAAGGATATGGTGTAATTTTCATTTTTGCTCACAACCACAGTTCCATTTTGGCATGGTAGGTACCTACTCTTGTTCAGACGGGGTTGCGGGTTAAGCGCAATGAGTCACCGCGGCGTCGGCCCAGAGCAGGAGAAGGAACTGGGGGTTCTTAGTCAGTAAGAGTCTGACATTCTTTCTCGCCTAACCCTGGGCGGGAGAAGTCATTTGATGATTTTCCCCTGACAAAAAAAGGGTATCTCCTTTTGTTTGTTTTTATGATTGGAAACCTTACCACCTACTGTTTCTATTTCTTTCTCCGGTCCTAGCCGCGATACATGATTGTATTTGCATTCTTTTGGTGTAGCATAAATAGCCAAATGATTTTGAATATATTTAACTAACGAGAAATGTTCCACAGCGATGCTGCAATATTATAACACTTTTCATAAAACAGAATCAGACCAATCGATGAACAGTCATTCAAAATTAGCAACTAAGCCAAAAATGATGGTGTCAAAGAACAAAATAATTTGTATTATCAGCCTGCTCTCAATTTGCAGGCAAAGGTATGGGCAGTCGGTTTGATGACAACCGACTGACGCTTCGGATACATAGGGGTAGAGGATCCAACCGTCCCCACGGATCTCCGCTGTCCAATGCCTCCAATCATTCTACGAGTACTTCCCTTAGTGCTTCTCCGGAAAGATTAAGAAGGTATGTTTTTACTAATATTATTAAGAGATTTTTACTTTTGTATGTAGGGGATATCTTTGGAACCGCTGCTGCGATTGTCAGATTTCCAGAATTCTTTCACTAATAGATTGGTAGTTATAATGTTCCTGATACTCGGGCCACACGAACGGGAAATGCCATTAATTATCGCGTCAATCGTATGTGTAATTTAATCAAACATAAACACATGATTTAACACTTTAAGCGCCATGGGGGTCACCGGTGACCTCCGTTAGTGGAGGATTTGCCTTCAACATTTTTCTGTCGGCAATCAAAGGCTTAAGGTATATTTTGCATTGTTTAATATTATCAATTATCACGACAATTATTCGCATGACCGCCAGTGTGGCCCCAGCATAAAGGTAGAAAAGTTATAACTTTTGGGTCATAATTTTAATCACCATCAGCCTATAAGTGCTCGCTGCTGAGCAAAGGCCTCTTCTCATACGGAGCATTAATCACCACGCTTGCTCAATGTGGGTTGGCGATTTCAAACTTATAATTAGAAATTATAAGTCCAGGTTCCCTCACGATGTTTACCTTCACCATATGTCAATGGTGTCTAAATATTCATACTCGGAAAAAGTCACACTGGTACTTGCCAGGTTTCGAACCCTCATGCATCAAAAAAAAAACAGAAATGCAATGAAAAAGGGCTCCTCTGTTGGGCAGTAGCCCGCTAGGCTGGACACGTCGCCTGATCGAAGGATCCTGCTTTTCCGATATTAGAGACCTTTACTCTCTGTCACCTAAAGTTATTTTAAGATCAAGACATTCTTACTATTGTCCATACTCTGTAGTAAGTTAGAACACTCAATAATCTTTAACTCGATGAAATTTCTAGTACTTATAAAGGTTTTGAAAGGTCTTCTCTATTCAAATTACTTTTCAGTGCTCAGTCAACTGAAGAAGGTATCTGTTGGTATTTTGTTAATTACAGACCGAATTTACTGAAATCCTTTTTGACCTAAGATCAAAATAAAAATACAGCAAGAAATTAAGCTAAAAAACCTCTATAATAAAATCTATACCTACATAAGTACTTTGCCCATTGATAAACAAAAGAAGCCCCAATCTCCTAGTTAATAAGACTCCAGAATAAAACATATACTTTCAATTTCAACTTACAGACACTCAAGCGCCCGACGAGCTCATGAGAAAGTGAAAATCTCCGTATCATATCCCTCATCAGAACAAATATGTCCAGCTCATGAGAACTCCATGTCTTCAAGTAGATCTCCCAGCCCATCTTTATACGCAGTCCATTATGAACGAGACGGGAGGGAACTGACAGAAAGCCGGTTGAGGGTTCGACCTTCGCACCACTTGGCTCCAGGACCTTTGTATGATGAGTATGATGATAAGCCAAGAACCACTAGGAGGATGGGAAAGAGGAATATTAAAGCTCAGGTTAGTATTTTGTTTGTATTATGGTTTTCTTTTATGTAATTGGTCGGCAAACGAGCATACGGATAACCTGATGGTAAGCAATCATGGACACCCGCAACATAGGAGTTACGAGTGCGTTGCCGACCTTTTAGGGATTAGGGATTTGGAGATTTAGGGATTGAGGAGGGATTGGGGGCGGGGATGGATTGGGCCGGTTGTTTTAAGAAATATGGTCCATAGTGTTCGATGGATTATTGTACGAAGTGAAAGCTGAACTTATGAATCTCTGTTTACCAGTTCTTTTCTGAAAGTAAGCAATAGGCGTCACCCATTGACACTCGCTTTATCAAAAGAGTTATTGCAGGTTCGTTGCCGGCTTCTTGTGGGTTGTTAGGGATAGGGGATTTAAGGATTGAGAACGTGGATGAAGAATGTGGCCTCCGATAAACTTGTAGCCGCACCTCACGACTACATACCTACCAATACCATATTCAAAACCATGTACCATATTTACCTTATATGACCATATATACCGATACCACCGAATACCTTACCATACATCAAAACCAGATACCATATACCTTCCACATACCAACGTTTTTAGACTTTCCGTTATCAAGAGAAAGATGATAACAGGTGCGGCTACAAACTTATTCACAGGGCGAAATACAAACCGTTATTGTTGCTTCACGCTTGTTTTCTGTGAGGCCTATCACTCCGGTCGAGCTGGCCCATTCGAGCCGAAGCATAGCTGTCTCACGAACAAATTAAAATATCCCTTGTCTAACCAAAATTGCCGCGGTTTGACCCCAAAGAATAAAGCTATTATCACATATAACCTATAACCATAACCAAAAATATAAAATAACCATGTATATCTTTTTAAATTTCTAGGTAAAACGCTTCCGAATGGAGACGAAAGCAGCCAAGACCCTCGGCATCATAGTCGGAGGTTTCGTGTTCTGCTGGCTCCCCTTCTTCAGCGTGTACGTTGTGAGGGCGTTCTGCGGGGACTGTGTCAGCCCTATCGTCTTCTCTGTGCTGTTCTGGTTGGGCTACTGCAACTCCGCCATCAACCCCTTGATTTATGCGCTGTTCTCTAAGGACTTCAGGTAAGATTATTTTAATGCATGGGTAATTCATTTTTATGTCACAACAAAAGATCAAACAGATTACCTGATAATAACTATATTTTTGCTAAAGAAATATTTTTCTTAGTTTACTCCATATAGTATTAGTCAAGGAAGATACCTGACTGACCTAATACAATGGAAAAATTGAAGCCTTTAAACTACTGAACCTCTTACCTACTTATTTTTTTTAATGGTTAGCCTAAATGACTAGATATTTAATAACTAAAATAAGACACCAGCCTTAACTTATCAGCCGGGGTTGCAAGGCAAGCGCAATGAGGCACTGCACCCTAGGCCCAGAGAAGGAGAAGGAACAGGGGGGGTTTTTATTCAGTAAGAGTCTGACAGTCTCGCCCCCACTCTGGGCGCCCACTCTGGGAGAAGTAATTTTTTTGTGATTTTCCACTCACAAAAACAAGCCTTAACTTATACATCGATACCAATTCATTTGCTATATGCATTTTCAAAAAACAAAAGAAAACTTTATTAAAAATAACAACTTACCAAAGTGAATTAACTGAAGAAAAGTTAAGTTATACGGACTAGTTTCAAGTTACAACGGGACTACGGGACACTCATTTATGAGAAGCGTGCCCGTCACGGCGACGGCTCGCAGGCGACGCGTGACGAATTTTAAACAAAACCTTTATTTATAGGTATCTTACGTACAAAATGTAGTCTACTACAGTACTGTAAGAGCTCTGTAAACATTTGGGTGTGTATTTTAATCACATTTCTTTCACACAGATTCGCATTCAAACGCATAATCTGCAAGTGCTTCTGTGGCGGTGGTGGGCCTAGAAGAGAATCGGATGGCGAAGGTTCTAGGCGACAAAACAATAAACCAACTCATTCGCACTCACTTGAAGAACATGACGCGAACAACCACACCTCCACCACAACTAGTACTAGCGCTGCAGATAGGTAAACGAAGATATTCCATATGTTGTAAATAGTTTTTGTAAAAAGGATCATAATTTGTAAGTTAAGAAGTGATGCTGATTGATTATTTAATAAATAACGATGTTTAAAATTACCCCCGGAAATATTAATTTAATTCACACTTTAAAATATCCTGGATATGTTATTCTTACGTTAACTGTCTTTCAAGGAAAGCTAAATGATTTTCTTGGACAACACGACTCTTAAATAAAAAATTTACAACACTGCCATCTATGTACCTACTATAGAACTACGACCAAATTGTTTACATTAACGCTATCGAGATGTAGCTATAATCAAAAATTTTAGCCACGCATTAATATTCTTTTTGCTGCTAAAAATTAAAAACGTCTTTTTATCCTTTTTCAGGTGACGGCGAGCAATGCGACGGCAAAATCCGCAGTTCCAGTCAACCGTCGCATGCGTTTAGTTAATGAAAGTCAACTTTAGCGTTTATTAACTGATAAAATAACGTAACACAATATATAAAAACCGTTTTTTATCTGTATATTGTTACCAAACGCGTCCTACTGTAGAAGTCATAATTATTGTTAGTATAAGTAAATGTGTGTATAAAAATTACATCGTTATAACGTATAAATAACATAGTTATTTTACCGTTATTTCGTACAAAATAGCTAAAATACAAGCTGTTTTAAAAATTATAACTGTGCGCACTTCAGTGAATGTTTTTAAAAAGTGAATTTATTTATTGAAAAGACTGTCAGAACTTAATTGTACCTAATATTACGTAATAAATTATGCGAAATAACCAAATTAATGTTGTAACGAGGAACTTTAATGAAATAAATTAAGGAAAAATGTAGATATCTATTAGACTATCGGGCGTGGACTGCACAGAATATATAAATGTTCATGTATAAGCACGCTCTGGATCTTTTTAGTATCTCCAATTTTTAAACGCTTATAACTGATACGTCATTTAGTACTTATCCTAGTAACTTATTCCTCACTCAACTCTAAGAGTAATCTAAGTAAAATTATGCCTGAAGCCTATAACATAATAATATTGTCCCTTTTCCATAAGTAGATAAGCTAGAAGTCCTAAAATTTCGAATCTTATAGTAAATTCTTGTCTCCCTTCATAACTTTATATAGTAAACAAATATTTTTTTTCCTCAACCTTTTGACCTACTTAGGAAAACATCTTCTGATTTAATATCTATCATACTTTCGAGCTTTTCATTTATAAATGTCATTCTAAGGATCTTGACAAGAACCAAGCTTGACTTCCACTAGTAAAAAGTCTTAATTAACTTTACAACGTAATTTAAACCAGCATCCGAACAATAGATCTAATTTTATACTAATCCAAGAAACTGTAAATGCCTTATAAATAACAAGCAGGTTTTGTTATAAAATTATTAAAAGAAATTAAAAAACTAAGCAATATAATACCGACTATCTGAAATTTAAGTCAATACGTTAAGTTGTACCTTTGTAGTTTGAACTGACCTTAAATATCGGAGGTCGACAGTGCCTGTTTTTTATAAGTAAACTGTATCTTTGAACTTAAACTAGACTATAAAAATGAAAATATAAATCAACAAATCTGTCTAAGGCAAATGTACAAACTTCTAGTGATTTAAAGGGGACGAATAAATGAATAGCCTGTCTGAATAACAGCGTAGTTGGTGCAACAGTGACCCATATCAAACTGTTCCAATGATGACTTCAATACCAAGCTGCGGTCAGCATAAACGGGTATTTAAATAGTCAATGGATAAATAAAGATCTCAACGTTCCTCAACTTTATTCGATTGTGTATTCGATGTTTTAACATTATATTCGTTAGGCGAGTTGTATGTTTACGTGTGAGCGATACCAATATTATGTGGATTAATATACGAGATGTTACCTATATATTGTTTTATTGATCCCTTTCACCAAAATTATATAACAATAATGTACTATCAGTGTCATAAGTGCATGGAGGATTCCAAATCAAAATCGTTTGTACGGCGTTTCATCGCCGTAATAATATACCACGTATGACATAGATGGCGCTGGTATACTAGTGGTATTGAAAAATATATATTTATAGTTTTTATCAGATACAAAGCTATTAACATAATAAATTTTTACACAAATTAATGCTACGATATTCCAAACCTTTTTAAAGCAAAGCACGCTATAACCAGGATTCGAACTCGGTAGCATAAAATTTACCGATGCCACTAGCCATTAGGCCATTGCGTAACGTTGAAATGTATTGAAATCATCCTACTCTTTATTATTTGAAGTTGTTTAGCAACTATATTTATTTATTTATTTATTTAAAAGCTTCATGCACAAGATACTGTACACAAGGTGGGCTTAATGCTTTGAGCATTCTCTACCAGTCTGACCTTTGGGTGATGCAGAGAAGAATAACAATGGCAGATGCAAGAAGCAAGCATGAAATTTGTGAAATTGTAAAAGGCTGAAGAATATATATACCAATATAATAAATCTACACATACAATACATATATATGTATATATATATATATATATCATTCATTACCAAGTAAATACATATATGTATACTTACATAAGAACTTACACATAATATTACATAAATACATATAATCATACACACACCATATATATCATGTCATGATTCTGACGACTCTGCCACTCTCTTTAACAGGAGCTCTCGAACTTTCCGCTTGAACGACAAACGACTGGGTGACAACCTGATATCGGGGGGGAGCGCTAACTATAACACGATCATAAATCTCAAAACAGTTGAGGGTAATTTAATATTAACTGTAAAAAAATTAAACCTTTTTGTTCAATCATAACATTCTTTACTATCTTTGAGTGAGTTCAGTTACGATTTGTTTAACAAGTTTTTAATATATATTTTTATCATGAGTTTGCGTTCAAATATTGATATGGCTACGAGGGCCCAAATAATAGCATTGCATAATCAAAGCTTAAATTATACTGAAATTTCGAGAGAAACTGGCTTAAACGTAAGTATTCTTGTAAAATGATCGTTCGTTATTTATTTTATTATCCATGGTTATCGATACATGAAAATATTAAATTATACACGTCCCTTACAGGTAAAGACTTCCACTTTATGGATATCTAAAGCTGTTTCAAGAAGAGGGTTCATTGGAGCATCGTAGTGGATCTGGCAGAAGACCTGATATTGACTCAGACCAGCTTCAACTTATGGGGCAAGGTTATGAGGAAAATTACTGGAGCATTGTCATCTTCAGTGATGCAAACAGTGAAAACTACATAGATGTGCTGAATGACGTCATGAAGATGTGCTAGTGAATGATAACGTTCGTGCAGGACAATTGTCTTATGTGTAATGTTCCATAATTGTGCAAGTGTTTAGTCAGCAATCAGACATACGGATTATTCCTTGGCCAGCGAGATAGGAGAAATAGGATCGATAAAAATGGCGGCTACACTAGTTCTTAGAAGAAAAGATATTGTTGACTATAGGATTAAGCAATTACAAGACCGGGGTAGCTATAATTTATTTAATGGATAAATGTTCAAACTTAGTGTTAGTAGGATAAATTTATTGACTACTTTATAACCAGCAACTGTTATTTACAGTTATGATTTTAATGTTTTACTAAATATGAGAAATAAAAATAAAAGCAATATTAATATCTACAGATGCTATCGATTGTAAAATAATAAATTATTTATTTATTAATTACTATAAACAATTCGTCCCATATCTAATGAATGCTATATCCCGGTCTTAGAAATGTTATTGATTTAAGGTCTAGCTTCAATTTCTTCCTTGTTCTGGAACGAATACTTAAGCTATGAGCCTTTGTCATAACATGATGCACAAAATGAATCACTTTAGTCAATACTTTAATTAAATTTTATGGGAAGGTAAAATAGTTGCAGAAGTAAGGTTGCATATTATATAGAATCGTATTATAACATTGTGTTTAAAACTAACTAATAAATGACTAGCATAACACAATTTTGATTTAAAATACTTATTAATTTTATAAAAAGTGTATTAAATAATGTGTCAGTTAACTGAAAAGTTATTAGGTCAGGGTATACACTATATAAGAAAGAAATAAATATTATGTTTTAAGAAATAAATGTCTGAAATTATAATGCCACTAAAAGAGTTTTATTTGTTATCCTTTATGAGAATTAAACTTAGTGTTAGTCCTAATCTGTAAGAAAATATGTTACTTTTACATTAATAGTTAGCACATATTATAAAAGTTATTATATATATTTATTAATATAATTTTATTCTAAAATAATATGTATATATATATATATATATATATATATAAATATATATTTATTTTTGTTATCTTTTATAAATATTAAACGTCAAATATTTTATTTATATATTATTATTATTGATTTTATATAAAAAAACCATTGTTAAAAAACCTGACTTTAAAAATTATATAACCCGGTATTGAACCGGTGCCCTTCGACTTCATTATTCTATCAGAGCTATCGATCGCATTTTTATAATGTCGAAAATGCGGGTTAGTTTATAACTTTTATTATTGTCTATTATTAATTATTGACGCCATCTTTTAATTGGTTTGCTTGAGTTGACTTAGATGGCGCTATATTAAGTCCTCGGAAATGAGAAAATTAACATAATTTATGTGTATTTATAAATATATTATTGTTTCTTAATTATTATTTTCACCATTAAAAACCTTATTGTGTGCCTCTGCAGTGTAAAGTATTCAAGCTTTGCAGGGTTATTTTCATTTAAAAGCAGCGCCATCTAGTTATCAATGGTAGCATTATGCAAAACCTGTCAGTCAATAGTCGACCTTAAGCTCTCCATGCATTTTTGTCACCCTTAGTACATGCACAACATTGTGTTTTGAAATGAAAGCGAGTTTACAGGCTCGATCTTTCTCCTTTTTTCCCCGAACGGTAAATTCCCAAAGAGTATGTCTTATCCCCAAAAACAAGCAATGCACTCGCAACTTAAACAAAAAACTTATTCAAATCCTAATATGGATACAAATTATAAGGCAACTAGTAAAATTAATAGCTTCCGTCTATCTTATTCTATGGCTACAAGCTACAACCTAACTAAACAGTTCAATTCCTGAATCATCCTGATATTAGTTGGAATAAAGTCTTAGACGACTTTGATATTAATGATAAAGAAAAAACAGTTGTCATGAAGTCCTTTAAGACTGAATCTGATCAATGAGTCTCTTTATACTATTTTATATGGGTACTATCTAATCTCGTGTGGTGTCAGCCGCTGCTCTGCTTCTACAGATCGTAGCGTGATGTTTTATAGCCTAAAATCTTCATCGATAAATAAACTAACAAAAAACAAATTGAATCAATAGTTCCGGAGATTGCGCGTTCAAACAAACTCTTCAGCTTCATAATATTGGTGTAGATAAAATAAGGGTTAAAATACTTTCCACTATAATTATTATAGATAGATCTATCCCTTTAAGGCTCAATTATTATGGTAAGATGTTCCAAATAAATAAGTTACCAATAATAATATTCAGCTGTTACCAGCGAAAAAAAACAAATGAATAAATACATACAAGATTAGAAAAGTTAGTTTTAAAACAATTACTAAGCATGCTTTAATCCTGTCGCATAAAAAATAATAAATGATATTCTTAAAAATATACTGAAAAAAATAACATTTAATAATTTACAAAACCAATAACTGAATTAAACTACGGTTATAATAACCGTTATTGAACACAACACACGGTACGAAGCACGGCACTACCAATATCAGCGGTCGTTCAATGTCAGCGTTCACATTCTGTCATCAAAACAAATTTCATTCATTCACTCAGTTGAGCGACCGCTTTCACTACTGAAGGATGTGTTTGTGGTTATTATAAAACAAACGGGTTATCAATATCGAAACAGTAATAAATCATCGAAGTTATTTATTGTGTCGTACACGTCGTTTATAATTTTATTGTGAGAAATATTAAAAGTCTGTGATAGTAAAATGTATTTCGGAGGAGTAGAAGGGTAAGTTATTAATTTTTGTATTCACTTTTTCCGTACACAAGTGTTAAATATCGAAAGTTGAAAGGCTCGAGCCTTGAGAATAAAGCATTCCTAGGTTTCACAATTGCTAATTAGTGGCTAAACGCAATATATTCATAACCTATATCATTTAGTTTTTGCCTAATTCTAAGCGGAATCTTCTCAACCGCCTAAAATGTCAATGCCGATTTTATTAATGTAAAAATATTTAATGTTATCAACTATTTTCAATGCTAACGTGTACTTTATAATATTTCGGAAGTTTTGACATATTTTATATTTTATTCTAGTTAGTTCCATATTTTTGTCACACAAAATAATGTTAAATGAGATTTTATTGAACTAAATGAAATCTCAGTTAAAAGGATAACAACCAACCTCATCGGTTTTCTTCGTTTAAAATTATTAACTTTTTAATATTTCCTAAACAATATTACTTTTTAACCAGCTTCTCATTAGTGCATTGAACCTCGCAAATATTTGCGTCTTTAGTGTAATCAACACATTAATTAAATACCTTACAGTATTTTAAACAGCTGTTTTAAACTTCTCTAAATTAATTTAAAATTAAATTGATCATACACCTATTGTGTAAAAACAAACAATGCAGTACATTTCACATACATTCACAACCGTAACTTTCGACCAATCAGCAGTCAGCATTCAATCGGCTTGTCAGCCACGCCGACAAAAGTTTAACAAACTAAATTGAACTTTATCTCTTGTAACTACGATAAATTTTTCGCTGTTTAATAATAAGGAATTCTAGTTATTTTGCTATTGCCATCGGTTGATGGCCTTGAATTGGATTTTTGTTAAGTTTACTTTTCAATCAGATTGATATTAAAATGTCAACTGGTTTGTTGAATGCACTTGTTGAAGGCATAAAAGACAAACCAGTGTAGAACACGCAAAAAAAAAATGATTACGAACACACCCCCGTTGATATTTTGTATTTAAATTTAAAATTGGAATGCGAATTTAAAATTGTTTTGTATGATGTAAGTGAGCTAGGCCAAGTCGAGATTATGATGATTGCTCAAAGTTTGTCGTAAGTGCTAGTGAGGAGCGTATCATTGTGTTTTTGGATTTGGTCACCGGGTTATGCTCGATGTAGCCGTTGCTAGGATTATTTCTTGAAATTCTTGGTAAGTAAATAATATGTATTACTCACGAAATTCACTCTTATCTGAAACGAAGAACAATCGTTGCACTCGCATTGTCACTTAATTTATTAGGCTAGACAAAATCCTATTGGAACGAGTTGCCTGTACTACTTAATTCGGTAACTCACCGTACTTAATGGTAACTAATCGGGTACCTAGGTCATGTAAGTCATTATGTATGGGTATAATTTACTAACTGATTTAAGTGTGGGAGAGCCATGCTTCGGCACGAATGGGTCGGCTCGACCAGAGTGATACCAAGGCCTCACAGAAAACCGGCGTGAAACAACCACAGCGTTGTGTATCGCCGTTTGAGTGAGGTTACCGGAGGCCAATCCTTCACCTCCCCCAATCCCTCCTCAATCCCTAAATCTCCAAATCCCTAATCCCTAAAAGGTCAGCAACGCACTCGTAAATCCTCCGTTGCGGCTGTCCATGGGCGGCGCTGATTGCTTACCATCAGGTAGGTAATTCATCTGCTCGTTTTCCGACCTATTACATAAAAAAAGTAACTAAGTAAATTTAGTATCTTAAAATATCGGTACCGTACTTTGCTCGTTTTGTTCCACAATCGATTAAAAATATAATTATTTTACATTAAAAAGAGAATAAACCAACAAATGTCAGTAGGTACCTACTGCAAGTTTATCAAAACAAAGCTATAAACTCTTTCGATGTTTACGATTTTATTGTATACTTAGGCTACTACGATATAATGAACTAATATCCTCTGATACTAGAGTATTAAATATCGATCTGAATAACACATACTTAATACGATAATAATGTTATATTACCGACCTGCATATTATATCTATGAGATTTGCATATATTATAACACTTTATATTGTAAATACTGTTAGCTACAACATAAAACAATGTGCTTATAATGGGGAGATGTGTAGGTTTGCAGACATTTTATTTTTGTCTGTGAATTTAATTTTTTTTTTTTATTGTTTATGTACGCAAATTTTTCGTACGACTTGTCTTAAATAAAAAAAGCATACAAATATTGATTTTCTTAAAACGAGTACTTCAATACAATAATAAATGGCATTTTAAGACAGACTTCGTTTAAGTATTATAATTTTATACAAAAAGGCTGTGAAATGTCACTAGAAATATTCCTGTCCCGATTCTATTTTTAAGAACAAGACTGGATTCTGTTCTGTTGTTTCTGACCAGTCAAATTCGATACTATTATTGTAATGCCTAAAACGGTGCTTTTTTGAAGAAATTTGTATGAAATCGCAACATTATGTCGTCAAAATGATTTTACCGTGAAACAGCATGCTTATTTCTTAAAAATTAAGTAGATATATCATGAAATCCATTATAATGAAAGTAGGTATGATTACATTTTACTAGCTACTCCCGCACGGTGTTTTATAGTCTTCTTCCCTTCCTCGATAAATGAACTAACAAACACAAAAAGAATTATTCATTTCGAACCAGCAGATCCGGAGATTAGCGCGTTCAAACAAATAAACAAACTCTTAAGCTTTATAATATTAGTATAGATTATTTTTGACGAAACTACCCACCGAATTCTCGAACTGAATACAAAACTATGAGTACTACTTACCTATAATTGACGGAATTAGGTCACACTCTGACCGGTATGCGGAATGGAAATATTTCTGAGGGACAACTCGCAACAAAACCAAACACGACTTTCAAAAATAGCGCCAAGTCTCAACGATTTGTTTGCGATTCGAGTTGAGGTGTGTCTCAATGCAACCAGTTATATCGGTCAATAAATGAGTTACGAGTTACCCAGTTGCAAGCCAAGCCCCTGTTTATTCTTTTAGTTGGTCGACATAATATTCGCTTGTTTTTTTATGTGATAGGTGAGCAAACGAGCAGGTCGATTACATGATGGTAAGCAATCAGCGCCGCCCATGGACAACAGCAACAGCAACAAAAGAGGAGTTATGAGTGCGTTGCCGACCTTTTGGGGATTAAGGATTTGGATATTTAGGGATTGGGGAGGGGAAGGATTGGGCATTAGGTAAACTCACTCATTCGGCAAAACACATTGCTGTGGTATCCCTCCAATCGAGCCGACCTATTCTTGCCGAAGCATGGCTCTGCATGGTGTTAACTGTTATTGTTTTATTAAACTCAGTTTGTTCTTAAAGTATATTGCTATTCACCATTCTGTCAATGATTTAGTAAGGAACAGTCCTTTTTTCATTATAAAGCTGTTATATGCCCGGTTTCCGAAAGCCCGATCAATGTTCTGTGAAATCAACTAACTAGGTGTCAAATCTCTTGTCAAGTCATCTAATTGGTTGTTGATAATTCAGTTAACCAATCAGAAGACTTGACAAGAGATTAAATTGATTTTAACATTGATCGGCCATTCGGAAACCTGGCGTTAGTGTAATTGTTATTGGTTCATCATAACTTCCCGTACCGTCTCGTAAACAAAAGAGGAATAAAAAATATTTACGTGCCATAATTATGCCAAAACTCGAACGACAAAATATCAAATAGGTACATTACACGGTTTTCTTATCAATCTATCTATACCCAAATGTATGTAGGTCACATTTCACAAAAACACGCGTTTTCCGCAAAAAGTTCCTATATGCCCGCATGATACGATTATTTCGATAAACCATTTGTAATCCTTGAATTCCTTGACATAGCTATAGCGAAATCTGTTTGTCTGTTATCTCTAATTTAAAAAGAAACATGAATTCCACAATTAATGTCAAATTCCTGTGTTTTGTGTTGTTTTTTACTGATAAATTTGCCATAGAATATATACTATCAAAATCGTAAACAAATTGAAAAGGAACCACGCTAGTATAAAAGTATTCCAATTTCAAAATCATAGAAAAACACTTCAGAAAAGTTTTTTTATTATAACTTTCGTGAGACATTCTAAATTATTTATTATGTTTTCGGCTTACTCACGTAACAATTTAACGAGGTACTCGACTAGTTTCAGCGAAATGCTGCTCATGAATATGGGCCTCTAGCATGGCTTGAAATTAGTCGAGCATCTCGTCAAATTATTACGTGAGTAAGCCGAAAACATAATAAATAATTTAGAAAAGTTGTTTACGTTATATTCACCAGTTTGTAATTGTAAGATACTTGGTAAATAGAAATCTCAATACAATCGTTCGCGATGTTTAATCTCATTCAATAGAGGAAGTCTGATAAAATTGCGTATGCTGTACACGCACGCAATGAAAACAGGTTCTTACTACAGAAAGTTGTTCAATCGTAGATTAGTTTGCAGTACTTATTTACCTACTTAAGTTATGGTTCACTGATTCAAGAAGTACCTACTTAAGTTTTACTCAGTACTACCACAGTATAAATAGATAGAGAATATTTATACTGTGGTACTGCTCTGATATTGTTCGATCACCGGATAAGACGTTGTACTGCGGCGTAACTCTTCGATACCATGGAGACATTGCATTTGTTTTCGTATTCAACAATAAATGTGGGTGCCAAGCTTCGGCACGAAGTAGTCGGCTTAATCAGAGTGATACAACGGCCTCACAGAAAACTAGCGTGAAACAACCACAGGGTTGTGTTTCGCCGCGTGATGGAGGCTACCGGAGGCTCATTCCTTCCCCTCCCCCATCCTTGTCCCAATCTCTATCTCTATTAAATCTCAGGTATCCCGAAAAGGTCGGCAACGCTCTCGTATATTTTCGGTTGTTACGGGGATCCGTCTGCTCGTTAGTCGACCTATCACATAAAAAAAGAACTTTCGTGTCCTTCTTTTTAACATTATTTTAATTTTAATAACCTTGTTGTTCTTTCTTTAATATCTTTCCTCACAAACTAAGTCGGTCTTCTATTTTAATATATTTGAAAATAACTTACACCCGGTTTCCGAAAGGCCGATCAATGTTAAAATCAATTTAATCTCTTGTCAAGTCATCTGATTGGTCAACTGAATTATCAACAACCAATCAGAGGTCTTGACAAGAGATTTAACAGGAGATTAGTTAATTTTAGCGTTGACAAGCCTTTCACAAACCGGGTGTTAGTCACATAAATTAAATCGGAAAAGCTTAGTCGCGTCAAGCAGCCTCCGCTTCGTGGCGACTTCGTGAAGACGAATGATCTGTTATTTAATCTGGGGGCACGGCATAGCCACAGCCAAGTCTAGAGCAATCAAATCAAAGAATATACTTACTACAAATACTTATTATTACAACAACATTAAATAATAGCTAAACTATTTCCTTTTCTTCTTATCATTTCAATTTTGTTAACACAATCCATGTCTCTACAACTGTAGTATCCACTCACCTTCAAGTGGTGTACGATAAGAACGATGATGATCTGATAACATTGTTATTGTGTCAAAACAACAAAAAAGTTTTCCTGATTTATTAAGTACCTATACATCTAAAACTTATACTTTATACCTTATACTGTTTCCATCTTTAATTCTTTCTTGAAGTTGATACCTATACGTTGTAAGTCGCAACATGCTTGTTGGGTTTAACATACGAGTAACATATTAAACTCTCTTAAACAACATATACACCCACGATCTCGGTAACGGCATTAACGATTTCGATGAAATTTTGTAATGTAAAGATTTTTGGGTACGAAAAATCAATTTAGCTAGGTCTAGCTCTGTTGGTCAAGTAGTGCCCGGTCATTTAGCGAGCATAGTAAATATGTGAACAGTTACCAGTATTATGCAACCTATCTAATTACAGTCTGCGACTAGTATGATAAAAGTGACCTTAAACAGATCAATTTTGCCATTCCTTTGCAGTGTAAAAGTCTGATGAATCTTCAATTGCGACACTTCGAAGTTAAATAGGCGTAAAATACCTATATCACAGTATTTTACTTATGTATTTATGTTACACGTAGACAGTGTTTTCCTAAACAATTACTCAAGTTTGAGCATGTTTTTCCCCTAGAACGTGACTTAAGAAGTCGTTGCATCGCTTTATAAAACCAAGAATGGTAAATTTTAATAAGTGTGACAACTAATTTTGTTTGTTCGTTTCCAACGGTTCTGCCATCTGTTCTTTTTAAACTACATAATTACGTTCAATCGTGGTAATTCGATGCACAATAGAAAAACAATTGGTGCACGAACGCAGGCGTTCGATTGGATGTATTAAAAATCAAATTCAATAATACTAACTAGACTTCTTCAAATACCTAAATGTATCCAAATCCAGCCGGGCTTGCGGGTGGAAACGCAATAATGTACCTACCACAGCCCCGGCCTAGAGCAGGAGAAGCGGGGTGTTTCGTCTGACACTCCATAGTGTAGAGTCATTTAATGTTTCTCTTCAAAAACAACTATACCTATCCAAATGAAATAAAGTGAAAGGTTTAAATACTAGAGCGACATTCCAACTAAGATGAAATGCAGTATTAAAAAACATAACACGATTTTATTGCCAAGTCTACGTGCATTGTGTTTTAAGTAATTGTGAATGCCTACGACATGAGTTGATGCGTCATCTACACAGGTACCTACTTAAATTCATATACCGGGTGTAAAAAGACACTTAATGAAGCCGAAAGCCACGTATTCTACCCATTATTTGGATCATTTTTTTCTTTAACACCATAGCTGGGACTCCACGGGTTCTCGAGATATTGAAGGACAAAGATGCATTTTTAAATTATTATTTTTTTGCGCAATCGAATTCTAAGTATTATTACAAAACTTTTCCATACAAATATTACCTAAATTTTCGATTTTTCTAAATAAATTACGCATTTGAAGTTACGAACAGTAATGTACGCAATAAATAAATGCAGACCCGCACAAAAAACATCGTGCATCTCAGTAGGAGCTTTATTTTACAGAATTGTTTTGTTGTTGCGAAGTAAAACGTCGACCTACGTACTTATCACAGCGTTTTAATGCTAAGCTGTGAACCTACGCACACATGACACAAAGCCCGTTTGCTTTACATTGCGCGCTATAGTTTTTTTTTTTGATACCTAAAAATAAAAGTCGTTTCCCAGTGATAATTTTAGCGTAAAGCTACTTAGTTAGAACTGCAGTATGCGTAGTTAACGGCTTCGTTAAGTGTCTTTTTACACCCTGTATATACGAGTTGAGTTCAAATGATGCATTAATAAAGTAAATATTTAAAAAGAAACATACAAATTCTTAACTTAAAAATATGTGTAATAAAGTGAAGTTTTTTTTTTCTTAAACATTGTTTTATTTATGTAGGTGTGTATTACGTGTATTTGTTTTATTTAGGTATTAAATATTTCTTTTAATGAACTGAACCTCTCGATGTATTTTTATTATAAATGTAGTAGATAGGCAATGTGAGTATAATTATGATAACTGAGTAATTGAAAGCAGTAAATCCGTGATAAAATCCCCTAAATAAACACTGATTAAAAATTTTGTAGGTGTGTCTTCGTATAGTTGCTAACAACCTAAAGCGCTCCTCAACTTAAAAACAACCTCAAAATAATAAAAATAAATGAGTCACTAATAAATGGTTATCTTTTTTTGCAAAGGGATTTACCCTAAAAGTATGTCAACAGACTTTACAGCTTAAACCCATAATCCTATTGATTACCGGTCGCAAGCCTTGAGACACGATAAGACTCAAAACACTTTCTTTGAACTTGGCCCTTTTTGCAAGCATTGATAACAAACGCTTGTCTGATAGATAAAAACATGTACACTTAATACAACAGTTATCTTAATAATCTTATATACAATCTAATTAACACATGTCCCTATATCCTAATGTATGCCTAAGAGGACTGACCGACAGACTGACACTATATATTCAAAATTTTGTTTGACTTTCAAAAGTGCCTGTAAGGGTGTAATTGGAATAAATGATTTTTGACTTTTGACTTTTTGACTAAATCTTGAAAACTTGGCAACTGATTTCGATGCGGTTTTTGTTAAATGTAGAGGAACAGTTCATCCATTTAATAGTGGAGATATTTAGTATCAACATTGCACATGTGCTAAGTCGCGACGGGTTCGGGTCGTAAGTAAAAGAACAAAAGGAACCGATTTAATTACTGACGGTTTAAAAAGACATTGTAAATAACAATAGGAAGAAACTAGGATTGATAAAATATTTACGAAGCCGGCTTACGCAGACTGATAGCTAGGGCAATGACACACAAGATAAGACGAATCAATTCGCGTATACTGTTTTTTTTTGATAGGATGGAAAACGAGCAGTCTGATTAGCTGGCAATCGGCACCGCCTATGGACAACCGTAATATCAAAAGAGTTACGGGTATGTTGCCGGTTGGGGGTTAGGATTTCGGAGATTTTGGGATTGAGGGAGTGGAAAAAGGATTGAGCCTTCGGTAACCGTACTCACATGCCGTAACACAACTGTCTGGTTTTACCACCCCGTTTTTCCATAGGCCAAGGTATCACTCCCGTCGAACCGAGCCATTCGTGCCAAAACATGGCTCTAGTTGTTTGTACCTAGTTTACGATTTAGGTTTTACCTAACGTAGATAAGGGTGAATTTGCTTTATGATATTTTAGATGAATATCTTGACGCAGCATTTATATTATTTGTGTCTATGCTACCTATTACGTTTTATAGTCAGTGATATTATTCGTGTAACAATAGATTGGACGGTTGAAGTGTTAATTATTGATACCTAAAAGTCGACAATCCTTTCATACTTGAATTATAAACGTCGTGGCCCGGATGTCAACGCACTCGCTGCTGGGGCATGGTGTTATAAATGGCGAAGAAATCTAAACTTTCAAATTATGACTTAGATATTTGCAATCTACATTGAGCAAGCGTGGTTAATTATATTGTTACAATTATTAATCCAGCCAAATAACTTTTGTCCACACTTACGCTAGCAAATGTTTGTTTTTATAATTTATGTTACCATAACTCAGGTCCTCAAGATACAGGCATAGCCTAGTTTTGGGACCACTAATATTAAAATAATGTACCGGCACTCATAGTTACAATAGTTTATAATGTAAGTTACTACGATAAGGACCTAATGTACCTAATTGTAACAAGTGGACTAATAAATTTATTCTTATTCTTATTCTTATATCTTTTCCGTATGAAAAGAGGCCTTTGCTCAGCAGTGGACAGTTATAGGCTGAAAATGTTGATGATTATACATTTCAATCTTTTATGGTACACCAATAGAAGGTTTACTTGATGGTCACCAATCGACGCTGCCTATGGGTACTCAGTGTTGCCGGCTTTTTGTGGGTTATAAGGAATTTAAGAATAGAGGATTTGGGGATTGAGAATAGGGAGAAGGATGGGGATTCCGCTAACCTCACTTATACCCTGAAACACAAAACAATGGTAGTTTCACTGTATTTTCTGAGACCGTCAAGCTGAACCATTCGTGCAGAAGTATGGCTCTGTCACTCAAGTAACATACTCATTACTAGAAATAATCAGTCACACTGACGAATGTGTCAATGCCGAATCCATGTAACAATGCAGTTATGTTTACATTGTGTCGTCATAAATGATAACACATGCGGCCATTGTCATTTCAGCCTTGGCATTGGTTGCACCGCATGGTCATTTGATATTTTATGACGTTACTATACTTACATACATAATGTCGTATTCAGTAATGTATTTATCAGTAGGATGTCTTAGTAACTTTAGTGGAAAATATTCTCACTCGAATTCAAATCCATCAATTGTTTAGGTAATTTGAAGTAAAAAATAAGACTTGTTTTTACATTCTGTATGAGCTAGCTATCTGCTAAACAATTTTTTTTTGCAACTCGCAACATCATTGAATAAATACAACTAAACTTGTACATATGTTGCCATAAATATAAAGTGCAATGTTAAAAATCAAAAGTAAACGTCACGTCTTTACGTAAAGGTCGTGTGTACATCGAATCGCTCACAACTTGTAGCCAAGGCTCGGAACCGGTTTAAAAAATACCGGTTAATACCGGTTTATTTCGGTTTATCTCCGAACTTTTCTTAAGAACGTAAACGTTTTAAGAACTTTATTTTAATCTAAATAAACCGGTTTATAGACGTACGACGTCGCTAAACGCGTTGCAACTTGTACGAATACCGCGCTGCCGCGCATAGCGGCGAGGTATGAAGACGTAGGTACTAGCGATATTTCTTTTCATTCGATATATTTTGTTTACCGATTAGTTTGGTCATTATCAGCTTAACTTCACGAAAAAAAAATTAGATGTTTACTCATTTTTTTATGTTTTTGCTGCGGAGCTTATTGATGCAATGACACAAATTTCCGATCCGAAACAAAAAAATCTTACTATTGAATAAAATCTAAACAGTACGCGGCATTTCTTTACAGTGCGTCCATATTAACCGGTTTTTATTGCTCTTAACCGTTTAATTCGAAAAAACCTTTATATTAATGCTCTTCCAAATAACGGTTTAAAAAAACCGGTATATAAGAACGAAACCAAAATGTAAAGGTTTTGCGTCAAGTACATAATAACGGTTAGAAAATTTAACCGGTATCCGAGCCTTGCTTGTAGCATATTTGAGGGAATACCTTCTTGCTCACTGTGTGAGGCAAAAGGGAGAGTGAGAATCTTACTGACTAATATCACCCTGATCTAAGTCCTGGACCAGGTCTGGGCCACGGTACATTTTTGCATTTTTTATGTGATAGGTCGGCAAGCGAGCTAGTGGATTAGGGATTTGGATCTTTTGGGGATTAGGGATTTGGAGATTTAGCGATTGGAGGAGGGGAAGGATTGGGCCTCCGGTTACCTCACTCACACAGCGAAAAACAACGCTGTGGTTGTTCCACGCCGGTTTTCTGTGAGGCCGTGGTATTACTTCGGTCGACAAGTCTGTAAGCCGACCCATCCGTACCGAAGCATGGCTCTCCCACACTTCAGGTTATATAAAATCATTCGGGTTATATCAAAGATAAATCACCGTTTGAACTTAGGACTTGCGTAAACGGAATTGCATGTAATTGTTTACTTATCGCATTTAAAATATGCATACAATGGTAATGGTAATACATACATAACCATGCATCACAAAAAAAGTAAATGCATTAAATTTATTTTACCAAATGTTAAAAGTAACCTATGTGATGATATATTATTAAATGATCAGAAACTAGAATTTGTAAAAGAGACTACTTTCCTGGGGATCACTGTAGATGAGAAGTTGCAATGGGGGCCCCACATCAGGTCTCTAGCAGGACGATTGAGCTCTGCAGCTTATGCTGTCTGGAAGATCCGTCAGCTAACCGATGTAGGCACGGCAAGACTAGTGTACTTTAGCTACTTTCACAGCATCATGTCGTATGGAATTCTGTTGTGGGGACAGGCATCCGACGTTGAGTCTATCTTTATCTTGCAAAAGCGTGCCGTCAGAGCCATATATAACTTAGGTCGTCGCGAATCTCTCAGAGAAAAGTTTAAGGAGATCAACATTCTGACCGTACCGAGTCAATTTATTTATGAAAACATTATGTATGTTAGGAAGAACCTACACTTATTTGTAAAGGTATCTGACAAACATGATTATCATACTAGACATAGGAATAGATTGAGTCAGCCTTTATTTAGATTGGCAAAAGTGCATAAGTCATTTCTAGGTTTCTGTGTTAAATGATATAATAAAATCCCAGTTGAAATTCAAAATCTAAATGAAAGCAAATTTAAATTATGTATAAAGAAACATTTATGTAAACTAGCATACTACAAACTAAATGATTATATACAAGATAAAAATGCTTGGAGGCTAGCTGGTCCTACTCCACAGGATGTTTAGAGGAATTTTTGATTTTAATTATTAAATTGTACACAATGTTGTTAATTTTTGATGAACTTCTAAGTTTTTGTAAATGTGAGTACCCTGTAACCTATTATAATTAAGTAAGACTTGTAGAATATAGGTACTTGTGTCAGCTGGGAGCTGTCATGCTCACTCAGAGGTCTCATTGGCGGTGGCACGGGCACTGGATCGCCCAATTCCCTATAATATGGTTGAGTTGGGCGGTGCTGGTGTACGTGTCATGTTCGTGAACGGGCGCCGCCAATTGGGACTGGTCATCTCCAGGCTGTCTAAATATGTTGTCCTTGAGGTTCACTTCTTTTTCGTACTTTTTGCCTGAACATTAGTGTTACATTGTTCTCACATATCAGAACCGACTAAATGATGTAACAAAGAAATGTATTGTAAAACTGATTGAAAAAGAGTAACCATGGAGTTTCTTGCTCGTTCTTCTCCATAGGAATCTACATTTTGGAACGAGCAAATAGCTTCACTAGAGGACGGACGGACAGTCTGACACGCTTAATTTTAAAGCTCATATTATATACTTTTTTCCTTTTTTGCTTGCTTGACGTTCAAAAGTGCCTACTGTGGTCTAATTGAAATAAATGATTTTTGACTTTGACTTTGATCACTAAGTTACATAACTCGCCTGTGTTGTATGAAAAAAGCAATCATAAATAATGTCTACAATAATTATGTTGATTCAACACCCACGCATACTTCACGTATCTTATCTATCTGGTATTCATTAAACTGGGGGCACCAGTACATGCCGTGGGGGGTAATATTTGCCACATACGCCGTAGGTTTTTATACTGGGTGAAAGAAGAACCCTTCCGAAACTGAAACCCTATTAATATCACGAACGTACTGGCGCGTAGCTTTCCGCGCACGCGTCGGAGTCAATAACAGAATAGACCATCACATACGGACCCTAACAGGACCGATGTTCAGCTACGACTGCAAGGCAAACGCAATTAGGCATCGCGGCGTCGATCCTGGAGCAGGAGAAGGCCTTAGTCAGTGAGAGTCCGACTCTCCTTGTCGCCATATACTAGGCGAGAAAAAAGATTAAATGTTTATCCCTCAAAAAAAAAAAAATTAGAAATGTTTTTTAATTTCGCCTGTTTAATTTTTTACGAATATCAGGTTACAAACAACTGAATAGTTTTTAGAAGCAACTTTCACTTCCCTGTCCAGCCCACCTTAGAGCCAACTCGAGGTTGTAGGTGCTAGCGCAATGATTTAGATAATACCTCTGTCCATCGAGGAGCAAGAGTAAGAGTCTAACATCTAACATACTTTTTATAATAACTATCGTGAGACATACTAAGTTAACTAAAAATCGCGGGTTACTCAAGTGTATATATTGAGAAAAGCTCTACTAGTTTCGAACCACAGAGGGGTTCTTCCTCATGAGCAGCGTGCGCGGACGCGGCGACGTCGCGCAGCCTACTGCTTTTCTCAATATATACACGTGAGTAACCCGCGATTTTTAGTTATCTAACATACTGACCCCACACTACAAACTAACAACTAAAAAAAGGAACCAAGGTGACAGTCGACTTCACCCACTGCACCTGTCATTAGTAAAAATAATATTATTTTCTGTTTTTATATAGTAAATAAATGAACTAAAAAAGCATTAATAAAAGATTGACGCAAAAACGTTACAAAAAAACAATGGTTGATTAATCATGCATTACCAATATGCTCCCAGTTCGATAATTCAGGCCATCTGGCATGAATTAATAAGTAATTGAAAACACCGACCACGAAGTTCTATGACCCCAATCGATACTTTTGTTCATATGGCCATAAATTTTTAACTTTTTTTGTCCTTTTACACTAATTTATGGGACTGGACTAAAATAAAGTTCGTATTAAGACGAACTAACATAAAACGCTTTATGCCATTCTATGCAGCGTCTATGTGTACCCCAATACTAATAAGTACCTTAAAATATACTTATATATACTTTAGAATGATCTACATTTAGCAATTAATTAAAATAACCACAGGAATAGAACTAAAAGAAAAAGACATATTTCTCTACAAGTAAGCAGAAAAAATGCCATCTGAATACAAAAAATCTACTTTCAAAACATGTAGGTACCTACTTTCCACAGAAGCAGTATCATTTATAATGGTTGATAAAACAGATTATCTTCAACCCTGTGGATTTCTAACCATCGATCAATATAGGAAAACACTTCATTTTTATTATGCTTTCGATGAAAAAGTAATAAAGTTTATTATTCAAAAACAACCATAAGTGGCCACCCATGATACTAATGTAAACGATTGAAAATAACATCATCGTATTATCTGTTGAAAACACATGACGCGTTCGAGAAAAAAAAGCAATGACTTGGCGGGAATTTACCATGCACCTTTAATTTGGCGCGAATTTTTTGACAGTGACATTTCCTTGAATTGTCATTAACCTCTGTTTACATTCTGGATTCTGGTTGATTTAACGAAAAACACAATAACTTGTTATGAAAATAATGTAGGTACATAAATTAGGAAAAGTCTAAAACTCTCAAAAGTCTGAAATAGTAGCCAGTTCTTAAGTGACAATATAATAGATGAACTTTTTCCAAAACTCATTTCATTGGTGTGCTTCTTTACCCACCTAATCTAAGATTACCAACTGTCGCCTTATACATATGTAATTATTGCCTGCACGGATGGTGCGGTGGCTGGGCAACTGGTTGCCGTGTCGCGGGTTCGATTCCCGCACGGAACAACTCTTTGTGTGATGCACAAATTGTTGTCTTGGGTCTAGGTGGCACGTTTATGTGAAATTGATGTTCGTTAACGTGCCCACCACACATTTGTTGACACACCATCCTTATGTGGGGCAAAGTGTTTCGAAGAAACTATAATGTATTTTTCGAATGAGTAGTATATCAAGACGTAAGAGAGAGCTTTTAGCCAAGTATAGTTCTTGATATTAACACATTCAGTGCCCCCGACGCGTATGTGCGTTTCCTCGCAAGCACATACGCGTCGGGGGCACTGAATGTGTTAATATTGGTGTAGGTTTTTCTTTTTAAAAGGCACCTATTTAACAATTACTTTTTCTATTCCACAGAGGCGCAACCCACTCCAACCTCGTAATATGTGACGAGACAGGCAAAGTGGTGGGCAGAGCCAAAGGTCCAGGCACCAATCATTGGACATTAGGCATAGATGAATGTGCCAACCGAATCATAGCGATGCTGCACTCTGCTAAAGATGATGCAGGAATCCCTAAAGACAAGCCTTTGAATGCTTTGGTAAGTTACCTCTATCCTCAACGTGGCTAAGATAGGCAGGAGTGTAAACTTGTAGTTTGTTTGTGTATAGATCAAAGTGTTTGAACGAACTAATATCCGAACGAATGATTACAAAATAAATTGTTTTGGATTGCCCGTAATCGGTTTTTAAAAAAAACCCTTCAGTTTATCTTACATTTTTTTCGCCAAGAGTACAGAATCTTAATCTTATTTGGAATTAAGTCGGTTTATTAAGGGATTACGATTATTCGAGGTACCCTTATTATTAGGCCTATTATCACTAAACTTGTTAGATCGACATCTATAAATACAGCAATGTTCACCAGCTGACCGCATGATGCAACCTTTTTGACCAGAATTTGAGGCACGAGGTACAACCAAGACAGTAATCATAATAATATAGAGTCGTTAGAAGTAGGAAAACTTATAAGTACTTTGAAGCAGAATGTATAACAAAGAACAATTAGGTACTGCAAGAGGAGTAAATTCATCATCATAATGGAAGCTCGTGCAATGAAGCGCCATGAACGCAAACGTGGCTCAAACCGGTGCTCAATGATTTGATTTAAATTGACAACACAACAACTGGTTTCTCATTATTACAAAGTCATTCATCATAATTCAAATTAATTACTTTTGTCCAATAAAGTATTATTAGAAATGATATCTACGATAATTACCTCTTCATAAAGTTTCATAACACAATAACCTCAAAATGACCTCAGTACAATAATACACCAACATTCAAGAAGCATCAATTATTCTATTCTTCGAACAATTCTCGTCCAATCGCCTTCAATGATTTTAACCTTTGCTTTGATAACAGGGACTTACACTGTCAGGGTGCGAGCAGGAAAGCAGTAATTCGGAACTAGCTGCCCGTGTGAAAGAAAAGGATGGCGATGCTGCGAATGATATTTACGTGGGTTCGGACACCGCTGGTTCCTTGTTCACGGGAGCTCCTAATGGAGGAATGGTGCTTATTGCTGGTGAGTTATTATAAAAGATCTTTTTTTTTTTACTTGCTATAAACTAGTGCTTGACTGCGATCCTACCTGATGGTAAGCAGTGATGCAATCGTTGATGGTAAGGCGCACTAGTTTATTAAGAGCCTATTCACTCTAGCCTTGAAGACACCTAAATTATATTTGGACGGAAAGACTGCAGCCGGCAAACTGTTCCAATCCCTCGATGTACGCGGTATAAATGACGAGGCAAAGCGCTTAGTCCGGGCCGCAGGTGTCTCAACAACGTAAGGGTGGATATTTGCCGTACGCCGGGATGTCCGAAGGTAAAATCTTCTTCATGTGTTCATTTGTCATGGGTGGATTGCGTACCATCAGGTAATCCGTCTGATCCTTTGCCGCCTTATTCCACCTACAACTGCCGTCGTAATGTGGCCTACTCGTATGTCGAGTGTTTGCGGAACAGAGTGTAAAGTTCTCTAAGAAAGTAAAAAGAGAATCCTTTCCCCAGGTGAATCGTAATATTTGTGTTTCTTCGCGCCCAAACTTTCCTTGCGCGTTTAGGATTTGTGACGTCATTAGTAGACTTTTGACCGTCGATCTTTAGATGTAGCCGGACACAAGAGGTTGCTAATGCTGGATGTGAGGTCCCAGATTTGATTGAGGATTGGGCTGAATGTAAGTGTATTAAGGTTACTCTGGCCTACTGAACGACGGTTTCCTGTGAGGCCGTAGACTCGAGTTAGCCCATTCATGCCGAAACATGGTACTCCCACTTACAGTCCACCGACCTAAACTAGTATATTAGATACTAAGTACCGTGGCAAAATAGTAAGAACATTTACCGATTCCCGAAAAAATATAGCGCACTTTTGTATTTTACCTTGTAAATGAATAAAACTGAGGTGTAGTTTAAACTAATATTAATTCAATAAAGGTTAAGGACCTTTGGTATTGCGAAACGTGTCTTTCAATGTTTTATTGACGTTACGCACGTAGAATAGAATAATTGGATGCTTAATTTTGAATATTATGATATACTAGCTTTTGCCCGTGACTTTGTTCACGTGGAAAAGTTACTTCCTGCAGATTTTTGGAATAAAAACTATCCTATGTCCTTTCTCGAGTTCCAAACTATGTCTGTACCAAATTTCACAGAAATCGGCTTAGTAGTTTAGGCGTGAAGAAAAGACAGACAGACAGACAGAGTTACTTTCGCATTTATTATATTAGTTAGGATTTTTGACCTGGCTTATCAGGGTTTATGGCCTATTTTTGGACTTATTTGGTGAATACTGTTTGCCTGTTATTGTCTAAAAGGTTAGGTGTTAAGCCAGGGTGTAATAACTTTCTCTCAGCTGCTCAGTTTTGTTTTTGTTATATTTTAGTACATTAAAATACTAAAAAACTGGGTTAGGTATTACCAAACTGCGTAGCGAGCGCGTAACTAATGTTCCTTCTTATTGTTATGAATCGCGAAATCAAAAAGGTCAACAAACACGTAACTCTTCTAGGTCAGAAAGTTGATTTTCTCTGTTATAAGGTTGAATGATGAGAATCTCTGAGTTCATAAAAAATCACGTTTAAAACAATCCTACAAAGAGAAAAAAAATAACTCTATATTCCTATTAGGAACTAACAAATATAAATTTAGAAAGAATTCCAAATTCAAAACGCTGACAGAACCATAAATAACATCCACTTTGCAACCAGTCTTACTTTTAACAAGTAGGCGCGAAATAAAAAAATTCTTAATATGCGAAGTGGCTATCGGACATTTTTATCAAATAATTTATTTCACAAATACTAGCTTGTTGTTAGCGATTACTTAATTAAATATGCAGTTACATCAGGAAGCTAGTTTGAGACCCTGACACGAATACTTTCGACCAATCAAGTGATTATTATTATCTGGCATTTGATTCTGGCGCCATTTTTTTTACAAGAACTCTTTACAAATTCTTAGCAAAACAATACACTCACTCTTCTAGAACTTCAAAGAACTTAGTAAAGTTCTACATATTCAATGGAACATGCACACATTGTTAATTATACGCCCTATGCAAATATGGCGAGATTAGTCTTGTGAGCTATCTGAAAGACTTCTGTAGATAATAACTACGCGAAGCTAAACGTACTGATTTAAATTGGACCTTTTAGATTTGATACGATGATGAACCAACTCCCAAAACTTCTGTGAGGAGTAGGTATAGGGGATTACTAAGAAAAAATAGTAAAATATTTAAGCAAAAAGGCAAACATTTTTGCTCGTATAAACCTAGTTCACACCACCTACATTTGTCTTCAAATATACAGTTTCGATTAAATAGTAATTTTATATCTTTGTGATGCAACTATGTTAATATTGAATCATTAAGTTCCCCATATTTGGTCTTGTTAGGTATAATTTTATAGAACTCGTTTCTAAAACCAGATACTTATAGTTAGAATTTTATTCAAAATAATGCGGATGTTTTGTTTTGGTGTTTAGTTCGGCACGGGCTATAAGCGTGTGTGATGACCATGTGGTGCACTTAAACCGTCAATATTTTTTCTTTTTATTAAAATATTTGACTTACGCACGTGACTTAACTTAGAAAAAAAATGAAACTGTAAAAATAAAAGTTTAAGTCATTTCGAGTCCCTATAACTATAAGATATTTATCATAATTATCATAAAGTTTATTATTCAGAATCATTGTTGACAAAGATACATTTTCCTCAAGAAAACGGACCATCAGACGCACGACAGTCAAGACTTTCTATTGTACCATAGCAACTTAATAGCCACAATTACTCGTACTATTCATAATCGTTACCCTGCACTGATTATTTTTCCTGTGCCATCATTGGTGCATTTCTAAACATACAATTTTACATACAAATCATACCCAGATCCGGTGTAGCAATTTTTGGTACTTACCAACATTTGTTCCGTGAGGGAATTGAATTTGCGATGCGTTATACCCAACCATGCCGTCAACAGAGCAGTATTAATTATTGTCAATTTTAGATAACTTCGATAGTAAAGGCTTATTTCACTATATCTGGATATAAACTTTTTTTTATCAGATTTTTAATATAAAAACTAACATATCGAATGCTTAAAGCTTGAAGTTGGTGAAACAGCTTCTACGTCTGATGTAAAACACAAAGTTACCTACAGTTCGCAAGTCTTTTTATCAAAAAGATTTTCTAAGACCCACAGTGTCAGACAATGTACTTATAAATATTACGTGTGGGAAAGAAATAAATAATCACACGGTCGAGAATTTATTTGCCTTGAATTGAGCAAAACAATGAGAACTGTACTAGAAATAAAAGTTATATTTTTTAATTTTAATGTAGACTACTAGATGTAGGTCAACTAAGTCGTTACAAGGTTCATGAAAATTGGTCACATAATGCTGTAATATCCACCTACATTTTTTAGCACGCCTCTAAAATATTACAATCTTCATTAAAGTCTTTTGTATCGATTGAATAAAACTCGTGAACAAACGAACTCGATTTCTTTCGGCGAGATTATGGGTTCCGGTATGGCTTGGAACTAGTCGAACTTCCGTCAATAGTCAGATTTATTTTATTAATTTTGACATAAGTGTGTAAATTATTATAAGAACAATGAGATTTATTTTATAAAATCTGTCACTTCACGACAAGGAAGTCTCACATTGAATTATTATCATCATATTAGCAAATTGGTAGTTTGATCTTGCGCATCCCGCATTTAAGCACCTAAATGTGGAGGTAGTAATGATACACTTGTTATACTAAAATATGCCATTTATAATGCATTATGACATTTATATTAAACGCCTACATAGAATTCTCCCACAATGAAGGAAGATACTGTGAAGGTCTAATGATAATGTCACTTTTCTTAAGCAATACATAAACTATTATTTTGCATCCTTTTGCGATGGTCTCTGAACAAATTGTATCTTATCTGATACGTTTAAATGGCAATTCTTGTGTATAAATATTTATATTTAATCTGAACCTTGAAAACAGCTGTAATGATTTTCATAAATTTAAGTATAAGTACAGAGGTTTTCGGTAGCGATAAATAGAACTAGACTTCTTTAGCGGTTGCAGGAGCGCAATACGCTCGATCCGCAACCTCGGCTGAACATCGGCCCTGCTAGACCCCATCGTGGGGGTCTACTGGCCCGTTGAGGTGCGCGCGGATTCATTTTCAGACTATGTTAAAAACAATTCCAATCGCAGTTCGGTCATCCAAGTACTTATTTATCATTCACGCGTTTCGCGTTTGATCTCCTTCCACGGTGTCGCAGTTATACGATTTTACGGCATTACTAGTATGACATTCTTAGCAATATTTAAATTAAATTATATACGTAGGCAACACTTATATTTTTCAGAAAAAACTCGTGTTTGGACACCCAAGAGTTGAGAAATGTTTCTATACCAACTCGCTTTCTTTTTTCATTTTCACATTTGCATATATCCGTTGTGTTATTGTTAACTAGAAGTAGGTCGTTATAAAATAGGACAGCAGCGAGGCTGATAGATAACCTTTGACCTTGGTGTCATGTCGCGTCAACAATACTGATTGTGGAAAGGGAAGTATCCTCTTAGGAATTTCTGTAGTATACATTGTGTGTTTTTCAACCTCTGGGTCGCTTGCCCCTGGGGTTCGCAGAGTCTGTTTAAGTAGGTTAGGAAGGTCACGCTTTAAAGGGATTTATAATTAGTTGGCAAAGCCATTTCAGTTGAAAAAATAATGAAGCTTAAAGGTATTTTAGTGCGAAAATAGTTAACAAAATAAAAAACGTAATTTGGCTGCCGCGCTGTGGCCGTTTTGCTCGAGACTTGGCTGGGCCACTACCGTGCCCCCAGATCATTTAAAACAAGAACCAAGTTTAGTAAACAAAATATAACATTACTTCTAAGATTTTTTCTATTTTAAATATTAGACGGGGCGGTGTTGAATACGAATTCACTATGTATTATTATAAAACAAATAAATATTTTGGATTGAGTTATTGTCGCTAAATCAAATAAACAAATGCAATGCAATTCAAATAAAATCAAGCTACATAATATTATAAAAAAAGTCTTTGTTTTTTTTTGGTAAAACGTGCTAATGTCCGAATTTAGTGGTTCTAATTGGGAATTTCATTTATTGAGGAAGGCTATAGGATACAAATAAGCAGCGGTTGAAACTGCGTGGGAGTGGCTAGTTGTTAATAAAGATGAGCTTGACTTATTGCGTTGTAAGTGGTGACAAAACTATACTTGTATACCAGAATGGTCTCCAGAGAGTTTACTGTTCATATAATAACTACGCAAGAAGCTTCATATTGTTTGAATAAAAGATACAATATTTTGCTAACGAACTATACTTATTATGTAACACGGCCAAGACCCGGAGGATATGGAACGTGGTTTTTTTTATGCGATAGGTCGGCAAACGAGCATACGGATTACCTGATGGTAAGCCATCAGCGCTGCCCATGGACACCCATAACAATGGAGGAGTTACGAGCGCGTTGCCGATCTTTTGGGGATTGAGAATTTGGAAATTTTGGAATTGTGGAGGTATTGGGAGAGGGTAAGGATTGAATCTCTGGTAATCTCACCCAAACGGCAAAACACAACGCTGTGGTTGTTTCACGCCGGTTTTCTGTGAGGCCGCGGTATCACTCCAGTCGAGCCGACCCATTCGTGCCGAAGCATGGCTTCCCCACACTTATCAAACTTGTGGTGTTTTAAAGTCAGTAAGAGTCGATGCACTCATCTCGCCCCAACAATGAGAAGATATATGACGTTTGCCCCTCAAAAAAAAAATTTGATTCCCAGATTTTTATTGACTCTATTCTATACAACTACGCAGAATGCTGAATATTGTGGGCAAGATGCAAGAAAATGCAGATGTTTAGGTAGTTAAAAACATAAAAAAATATAGTCGAGAGCTAATACAGGATGCTTAATATTAAACATTGTTTCTGATAACGTTTCATAATTATGTTTACTAACGCAACACCGACGAGTGGTATTGTAAAACTCGTCATAGATAAACTTGTCATATGTGCTAAATGATATTTTATACTGTAAATAATCCATTGTTTAATGCTAAGCACATCTTCAGGCAGCATTTATTAGTTATTAGATAAATAAGAGAAACTTGTATGTACACAGAGTCCTTCTTTTAATAGATTTTACGCCGCAAGGGTTTTCAACAGTCAAAAAAGTCAAAAGTCAAAAATCATTTATTTCAATGAGACCTTCACAGGCACTTTTGAACGTCAATCAAAATTTTGAAGATGTAGTGTCAGTCTATCGGTCGGACCTCTTAGTGAAGCTATTTGCTCGTTCCAAAGTGTAGATTCCGATGAAGAAGAATGAGTAAGAAAAAGATTTCCCTTAAAAACTCTTTTAAACTATTCTCATATGGCTCCTTGTGTCTTTGTTTCCAGGTACAGGATCGAACGCTCTTTTGCGAACCCCTGAAGGTGAACAACATGGATGTGGTGGTTGGGGGTACCTTCTAGGAGATGAAGGCGGTGGTATGTACTGCATTATACTAAATTATAAATAGTGTCTTAAGTATAGTCTTTACTTTAGAGCCATGCTTCGTTTTTTATTCTCCTAAAATAATATCTTCTGATTTATTTCGTTGCGGGATCCAAGACAGTCATTCATGTCCATGGGACGCGCCGGACTTCAGTGTTTTGGGTTTTTTCACGGTTCTATCTACTGTAGATCCTGGCTTACAGGAGTTGCAGCGGTTTCGGGAGGTTGCGGCGGGCTTATCCCATTAAAACAAGCCAAATGTGACCAAAAACACGAATTTTCCGCCAAGTACCAAATGGTAACTGACCTAAATATGTAATGTTAGCGAAAATTCTAATAATATTTTTATGTTTAATATTACATATGATATTCATTTAAAAAAAGCCATGAGTATAAATGTGGATGGATGGAGAGGGAGACCAAAGAAAATATGGATAGATTGTGTGAGAAATGATATGGAAGACAGAGGAGTCAGTGATAGCGTGACGGGTGACAGGACAGAATGGAAGAAAAAAAAACATATTGCGCCGACCCCAAATAAAACGGGACAGCGCAGGAAGATGATGATTACATATGATATTTGTAGTTGATAGATATACGAGTGTATACATATACTTAGAGTCATTAATAATTTAATTTTGTTTAAAAAACTGGTCACAATTTTTCCGTGTTTTGTTTTTCTTCGTTGCACCGAAGTTCTCTTTCCATCACCTTAGGGTTGGCTTTCAAGAATACCTATGGCATTGAGCCCACACTTGTATTGTACCTACTATTGGTTTCAAATGTAAAATCATTAAATAAATATTACTATATTCTACAAATCTCTTTACAGCTTACTGGATAGCCCACAAAGCCGTTAAGATGGTCTTTGACGATGTCGACGGCTTGCAACCTTCACCGTACCCAACTGATAGAGTTTGGGAGGTTATAAAGGAACATTTTGAAGCTGACACCAGAGCTGATCTTCTACCACACGCTTATAAGCACTTCGACAAGTCTATGTTTGCCGGTAAGTGAACCTGTTTAGTAAAAACTCTTTTGACTAATGTTTTATTGTCTATTAGCTTTTGCCCGCGACGCCGTTCGCGTGGAATAGTGACTTCCTGCAGATTTTTGGTATAAAAACTATCCTATGTCCTTTCTCGAGTTCCAAACTATGTCTGTACTGTGAAGAAAAGATAGACAGACAGACAAAGTTACTTTCGTATTAGTTTGGATTATATCTATGACTAGCTACTCTCGCGACGGTTTCACCTGCTGCTCGGCTCCTACTGATCATAGCTTGAAGTCTTGTTCGATAAATGGACAAAAAATAATTGTTCATTTTAAACCAGTAGTTCCGGAGATGAGCGCGTTCAAACCAACAAACCAAAAGTTATGCCAAAACATAAAATCCTCTTTGATCAACAGGAGTGACATCAAAGCTATCATCGTTAGCCTACCAAGGCGACGAGCTGTCTCGCCACATATTTTCCTGCGCCGGCGCCGCACTAGCTTCCCACACGGCTGCGCTCTCGGTCCGAAGCGATGCGCCACGACTGCGCGTTGTATGCGTCGGTTCTGTGTGGAAAAGCTGGGATATACTCAAGCCTGGTTTCCTAAAACAGCTGAGGAATAGAAAAGTAAGTTAAATAGGTATGATTAAATTTAAAAATTGACTTGGAGAGTCGTGGTGGCCCGGAGGTTAAGTGGCCCGTTTCTCATACACGAGAGTTCGAAATCTGGGAAGTACCAATATGAGTCTTTCCGAGTTATATGTACTTCCTACTATTATAATTAGTTAGACACCACTGATTTACGGTGAAGAAAAACATCGTGAAAAAACCTATTATAAGTTTGAAATCGCTAATCCGCTTTGAGTAAGCGTGGTGATTAATACTCAAACCTCCGCGTGAGAAGAGATCTGTGCTCAGCAGTAGGCACTTATATCCGATCCGGTCTCACTCACACTTATACTGACTAAAAACCTCTCTTGCTGCATGCCGGGACCCATTATTGGGCTTGCATCCGTTGGCATTATCTGTCAATAACTCCAAACCAACACACACATCACAGTAATGTTATTTTGTACCTTTATGATCAAGTTTTTGTGGCGTCTAAATTAATTGAAAATGTCACTTTGGTACTTGCTAGGGTTTGGACCCTCAATAACATTGAACATTATCTTCTTCATCCATTTTCAAATAATTAATAAACAAATTCTTTCTCTTTACAGGTGAAAACTGAATTAGAATTGGTGAGACTTCGGGTTTCAAGCGCCATGGGAGCCGCTTGGCTGGCAGCTAAGCACGTTAACTACGAACTACCTAGAGATGACTCCGCTTTCTGTTCAGTCTTCTACACTTACTACCCCGAAGAAATACTTAACGGCAATGGAGATGCCGTGAACGGTGTTGCCGTAAACGGAGATGCCGTAAACAATGTTGCCGTAAACGGTAAAGCCGTAAATGGAAAACTGAATGGTAATGGAATAGCTAACGGTAATGGGAGTATTCATACTGAAAATTGGAGCTAATGGTTGTTTTATTTGTTGTTGAAAGTTGAACAGCTTGGTAAAGATTTATTGACTTTTTTCTCTAATTTGACTACTATTTTGAAAAGGTTCAAGAAACTTGCGTACTTTGAAAAGGCTGGCAACGCGCCTGTGACTCCTATGATGTTGCGGGTGTCCATGGGCGGCGTTGATCACTTAACATCAGGTGATCCTTCTGCTCGTATACCTCCTATACCATAATAAAAAAAGGTTTGGTAGGTTCTCGTTGTCGATTCACCTCCAGGTTTAATTCTTCGAAAATCTAATTAAAAATAATGTACGTAACTTGTACTTCAGTGCTTACTCCTACTAACTCCATAACCTTTATAAATATTCGATGCAAAAATTAATCTGACTCAGTAGACCAAAGACAAGCTTGACATTTGATTACGAACCTAATTACATCACAAGATTAAAGTTCAAATGAGTTCAAGTAGAGACATTTACAAATGTAGGCAATTTACACTCAATCTTCTTGCAATTTTAACCTCTACAGCTTTCATGGTAGAGTTCATTATTCTATTTACGCTATATTTTTACCAAGCTGTTATTCAAAGTTGAACGCAATTTTCACAAAAGTTATGTTGTAGTGCCAAAATGGAAAGAAAGATGATAAAATTTTTTATTTTTATTTTTATTTTACTTTATTGGGACATAAAACAGTTACACATTACAATAAAGTATGACACAATATATTTAAAACTAAGTAAACGTGTAACCCACACCAATGTCCGCGAAATAATAGCTTAAAAAATTATTAAACGCGTGCGTTAATCATACAGGAAATTTAGTAGGGAATTACTCGTGTGTTATTTGAGGTAATAAGAGTTAGATAACTACTTTAAGGATTCAATAGCCATCCTTTTGAACTTAGAGTGCGTAAGTGCAAAGATATCTAATTCGATGAAGTGTGTGTTATACGTATCTACGATGCGTCGAAGAGGCGCCCGTGCGCCAGCGTGGGTTCTGCACCTGGCGGTGTGGAACAGCCGAGGCACGCGCGCCCCTCGGCCCATCACAGTTCTAGGTACAATGTAACATATGCTATTAGTAATATCTGGACAATCGAATCTGTTATTACACAAACCATGAAGCATCATGGCCATAAGTAGGCTGCGTCTTGACTCCAGGCTCTGAATCTTGTAACGTTTTAATAATTGAGTGTATGGTAATTTCGACTTGGTGCATTTGTAGTGCATAACACGTAAATATTTTTTTTGAACCATTTCAATTCTTTTTATATAAACATCAAAGATAGGACTCCAAATCGGGACTACAAATTCTAATTGAGAGCGAACCAAAGCTTTGTATAGCAGTAGAAACGTAGATGGTCTTTTAAAGTCGCTTGAGGATCGCATAACGAAACCAAACATACGATACGCTTTGTTAACAATGTTATCAACATGGAGATTGAAATGCAATTTCGAGTCCACCACAACCCCAAGATCTCGAATGTGATCAACTCTTTGTAGATGGGTACAATTGAGACTATAATCAAATTGTATAATGTTTCTGTTTTTTGTGAAAGTGATTGCGTTACACTTAGGTAAGCTAAGCTGAAGTTTGTTGGAAGAACAATAAAGGGGTAGCCTATCGAGGTCTTCCTGTAGAAGTAGGCAGTCTTGAGTGCTCTTGCAAGACTTATAAATCTTAACGTCGTCGGCGTACATAAGAAATTGGGAGTGAATGAAGCATTTCTTAATGTCATTAATAAACAGGGTAAAGAGTAGGGGACCCATTATTGAGCCCTGGGGCACTCCGGAGGTGACAATAATTGAGTTTGATTGGAAACCATTGATTACTACCTTTTGGGATCTGTTAAATATATAAGCCATGAACCATCGTAACAAATTGCCACGGATACCATTATATGCTATTTTATCTAAAAGCAGTTTATGGTCCACCCTGTCAAACGCCTTCCGAAAATCCGTGTACACAGCGTCCACTTGAACTTGCGCATCCATATTTTTAAATATAAAGTCTGTGAATAGCATGAGATTAGTATTCGTCGAACGTCGTTTGACAAATCCATGCTGCTCACTAATAATGAGATTATGAACATGAGAGTACACTTCACTATGTACAAGACTCTCAAAAAGCTTAGACAAGGTGGATAGTATAGAGATAGGACGATAATTTTGTATATTATTTTTATCGCCACTCTTAAAAACTGGTGTGATATGTGCCCGTTTCCAAATATCGGGAAAAAAGCCTCCTCGTAAACATTTATTAAATATAATATGAAGTGGCAGTACAATGTTTTCTCCGGTTTTCTTTATGAAGACGGGTGGCAAGCCATCGGGACCAGCACCTTTATTTAGTTCTAATTGTTTTATTGCATTATGTATAACATTTACCGGTAAATAGATTTCAGAGATATAGGGCGAATTATTTGCATATATGCTCGGTGGCTGCCACATCGCAGGGTTCAAATTAGTAGGTTCATAAACGGAGGTGAAAAAGGTGGAAAACATGTTACATATTTCGGTTGGATCATTTGAGTTAAGATTTTCAAGAAACATGTTAGCTGGAATCTCCGCCCTGCCCTTCCTATGTGAAACGTATGTCCAAAAATGTTTAATGCTAAGCGGTATACTATCTTCGACTGATTTCATGTATTTTTTAAAGCAATTGTCACATTCAAATTTAAAACGTTTACGGTGAGTAGAAAAACTTACATAATCCGATGCATTACCATACGTTTTCCATTTCAACCAAGCTTTTTCTTTGGATTTGAAAATACGAATGAGGGAAGGTGAGAACCACAAGGGAAAATCAGAGTTCCTGATACGAGACAGCGGGATATGCCTTTTAATTATACTATAAATTTTATCGTAAAATGCGTTAACCGATTGTTCAGCAGAAAGGTCGCAAAGCAATTGATTCCAGTCTAACATGCTTAACTCGTCATTAATTAATTCATAATTCGCTTTAAAAAAATTATGTCTCATAGATGAGTTACGTTTCATTGGTGTAAATTTCGTAATAAATGATGTTGCTATCGAGAAAGGTGGATGGTAAGCATCAAGCGGTAGTAATGGCGTACACGTTTTAGACTCACATTCAACATTAGACAAAAACAAATCCAATATACGCCCCAAATTATTTCTTAGTGTGTTGTATTGGAAAATATTAGATAAAGAAATAAAGTTGCATAAATGAATGTCCAAATTATCAGTCGGTTGAGGAACAACATAATTACATCCACTACAATTCAGCCACTTAATGTCAGGTAAATTGTAATCGCCCGTTATGTAAATTGCTTCTGTACTAATGTCGTTAATGAAATCAAGTAACGTATCAAAATGTGATGTGTACAAATCGTCCGGAGAACGCGGCGGTATATATGCTGCACTTATGATATGGCGCTTTGTTGGGTGCGAACCCGGCAGTTGCACAAATACATGTTCAATATTAGCGTGAGAGGGGCGCACCATAATGTTAGTTGGTCGTAATGAGCGTAGGACGGCTATCAGAACCCCGCCTCCGTCACGTTTCCCAGTGGCGCAGCGGTCGCGGTCGCATCTGAACACTAAATAACGGTCGTCTATAAACTCAGCGTTGGATATGTTCGGTATAAGCCAGGTCTCTGTTAAAATTATTACGTCATAGGAAAAAGACAAGATATTCATAAATAATGTATGTAGCTTGGTACGCAATCCACGACAGTTTTGATAATAAACATTTAGATTGTATTTATCCATCGAAATTAGAAGAAATATAAATGACGTTACCAAAACAAAACCTGGAGCCCAGTTCAATTACAGTTTTTGTCCTAAACAAATAAGAGTGTGTTAAACGGTAATCGTAGAAACACAACTTAATACATGTTATCGATAGTAGCAAATACAATTGAGAAAAATGTAGGTAAAATGATATATAATTACTGTATAAGTGAATACCAAAGTTAAATGTGATTGTTAAAATAGCAACTGCAACTAGAATTAGGATAAGCTTACAGGTTATTAACACAAAACAAATCAGATATACATTAAAATTTAAGTTAATAGTACGTATGTTTTGATAATTGAGGGTTATCGTAAAATATTTTTCACTCGCATCATTAGTAGAAATACAGAGTAATGTTTGAGTCAGAGAGCACAGATTGTATGGTAAACAAAATATCAAGTAATAAGTTAAGTAATACAAGTGTAAGTGTAAGCGCACTTTTGCATAATTATAATTAACGTTATTAAATAGTTTATTTAGATTCTTTATTATAGGGTTTGATTTTAGTGAAGTCTTTTTCGGAGCGAATAGTAAAAGCTGCTTCGGAAATATCAGCGCGAACGAGTATGACTCCGTGTTTGATCCAAACAAATCGATGCCCGTTTTGCTTAGCAATCTCCTTTGTTTGACGAAATAAGTTCTTATTATGTAGCGTAAGATGCTCGTTGATATATATTTTCTGTTGGGGATTGCAACTCAAATTAAGTTCTTCAGATGTGATTCCCTTTTTGAGACGCGCCGCTGCAATGAAGTTATCACGAAGTATTTGGCCGGAGAGTTTTACAACTATGTTCTTTGGCTTTAAAGATTTCGGATTCATTAGAGGAACACGATGAATAGCAATGACATCACGAGGTGATAACGGCTGCTTGATTAAGGTGGCAATGTTTTCAAAGATCGACATTAGATTTTCACCGCGCTTCTCAGGCAGATTACTTATCTCGATGTTACAGTTCCGGGATTTCTGTTCAGCGGTTTCCAATTTAGTTTCCAGTATTGCAATCCGTTGTTGGACTGCATCAGGAGAAGAAACCTTTTCCTCGAGCAGCGTCACACGTGATCCAAAGCCCTTCAAGTCCGCATCTAGGCGATCATATTTGTCGCTTATGAACTTGATGGATGACTTGACGTCTTCAAATTTGGATAAAAGTAATGCACATTTTTCATCTTGTTTCATTAAGCAAGTTTCGAGCATGGATTTTATGTTTGCCTGGAAGTCTTTGAGTTCGTCACGCCAGTCCGGGTCGCTATTATTGCTCGATATGCCTTTACGAAATGTGACGTAAGGGGGAGGAGACTCCTTTTCTATTAAAGACCCATCAACACTCATTTCACCTGATTGCGTTGGATTGTCGACGTCACTAATTTGATCGTAGGTGCTGTTTATAGTATTCATGACAAGTAAGTTATTAGTCTCTGTCCGTAACACTACTCTGTGTAATGCAGGTAAACGGGTTCGCGCGCACAAAAGACTGCCGATAACACCGATGGGTTTGCTAGTCACACATGCACTGTTACGCACACTAAGTTATTATTGTTTTAAGTTACACTGAGTAGTAACGAAACGACCGGTTTGCTCCGGGGCGCACGACGGAATGAAAATATACTGAATGATCTAATAACGATTGTCATTTTTGTGAATATTGCGTTTCATTATTAACGTTTAATTTTTAAATTAAGTAACAATGAATTTTATTATACCAAATGGATTGTAGAACAAGATGGTAAAAGTATGTGGTACAGTTTTGCGAAATGTACTTTTTATGTTACTGTAAAAGTTCGGTGTTGGTAAAACTTTGGTCTTACTAGTCATACTAGGGAAATAGACTATCACTAAAATCTTTATTCAAAACAGCAAAAGCACGAGTTGCTCCTTCGCGGAAATAAGCTAATATTATTTTATACAATGCTACTAAGTGACTGTTGTGTGTAAATTTATTTTACAGGAAAAATGACATTTCAAAAAAAAAAACTTTTTCTTTTCTGGAAACATACGGTGTTTCCAGAAAAGAAAAAAGTTGTATTGAATTAAATGTGCCGAGTTTCCAACTTTTACAGTAACACAATAAAGTACCTAATAGAAAAAATGTTAAGCTTTAAGATTACGTATGATCACAAATGCATATCCCTGTAAAAATAGTTTAATATTTTTAGAACATTTGTTTCCATGCCAATTGGCCGTATCCAACAATTAAAATATAATTGTATACATAAAATATTTAACAAAGAAGTGAGAAAGAAATTGTCCTAATAATTTCCACTCAGTGACAAAAGTCATTATTGTACTCTTCGTCGCCGGTTAGCTTTAGTGTCCTATTAACTAAAACTTTTTCAAAAGTACGCTGTTCCAAAAAATAAATCAAAGGCTCTTAGTAACAGTTCCTTGAATTGAAATATAACTTAATAAAAAAATATATGAAAATACATTTTTTTTATTTGTAATTGACTTTTGTCGCTGATTATACATTGATACTACGCAAACCGCCTATTCTCATAACTTATATTGCCTACAGATGTAGCTATTCGTTTAAATTGTATACTAAAAGTATCTACAAATTAAAGAAATCTTAGGTATTAATATTAATTTATATCTTCAAAATTTCTTTGCATTGACGAAATTATTTTGAAACTTTAAATAATTTATATAACCTAGAAATAAACGGAGATTGCAGAACGATCTGACAGTTGCCACAGAGTATATTGATCTGATTGACATTTAAAATGGCGGGAAATATTGTTTATGACTCCGATACATAATTATCCCATGTAGTTTTCTTTATGAGCGAAGCCACGGAACAAGGACTAGTATTTGTTTTAAAAAAGTCGAGTCGTAAGCTTAGCTTATAAAGGGATAATTGTGTAAAGGCTGTATAAAACCTTATATTATTATTAAGTTTTACCTAAAAATCCGTGTAAATAGCTATAGTTCCTATTTTACGTAGATATAAGCTATTCTTTATCGTAAAATTTATTGATAAGTTATTGTAAAATAAATAATGTAATACTGAATGTATAGTATGAAATATATATTTTATTTTGCGTCTAGTTTCTTGCATTTTACTTTACCTACCTATAAAACGAATAATGTCGCAGATTTGTAAAAAAGAAGTTTTAATACATTTTCTTTTCTCACACACTACAAAATAACTGAACTGTTGACTTAAAATGGCTTTACCGTTGGACCGCCACGGTTAGCAAATAGGATAGTCGACAATAAAAGTTTTTTTTAAGTAGGCACATACATTTTCCTCGTCGTCTACTTAATTAGTTTTATTATATTATTACTAGAACCGTCGCGGAAAAAAGGTAAAATAAAATAACTCCATTCAAATAGGGTGCACCTATTATTTTAAAATTCGCAGATAATAATGGACATAATTTTTAAGCAAACCAGAATTCAGTATAGATTTTATTATTAATTATGTTTTATTATGTTAACTAACCTACGTATTAACTGCGCAGTTTCATATACTAATATTATAAAGAGGTAAAATTTATAAGTTTGTATGTATGTAGGGGGTAATCTTTGGAACCGCTGTTCAGATTGCCAAAATTATTTTACTGATAGATAGCTACAATGTTTCTGAGTGCTATAGGCTACAAAACATTACGCTACGATCAAATGGAGCCGTGCAATGGGTGAAACCATGCGAGAGTAGCTAGTAGCCTATGACTTCCTCGATAAACTGACTATCCAACTGACTGACCAATAGTTCCTGAGATGAGAGCGTCTAAACAAAGTCTCCAGTTTTAATAATAGGTGTTAAAAATAGATGAATCAAATTCAAGTCTAAATCTCTTAAGATTCCTTTTACTTTCATTGTAAAAATATTTAGAACGAAACAAAGTTGATAAACCAGATTATTAATTTAATTCCTGGCTATAGCCAGTGCGCCAAACCTTGATTGAACGCAAGGTCATGCAATGGACCAGTAAACAAACAAGTAGTTCTACTTTTAACATGCTCCTATTATTATTAGCATTGTAAATAGAAATGTAGCCGTACTTGATTTAATGAACTTGACATACCTGATTCGATCTAAATTCGTTCTAGTCATGGTATTGAGAGAAATAAACAAATTAGGTACTAGATTTGGTTACGCTTAGGCGCATAAAGGAATGCCATACTTTCGCATGAATGGCCCAGCTCATACAAAGAACGGACGTGAAAGAATAACGGGTTCATTTCTGCCTAATATCAATTCCAATCCATCCCTCGCCCAGAAAAATTAATGGTACCCACCATTAATTTTAATCAGACAAGAGGAGTTACGAATATTTATTTTTCATCTCTATATTATATATGAAGAGTTTTTGTAGACTTATTATTCGTCATTATAAAATGTATATCTATAGTCTTAGCCCAAGTTGGATTCGCCTTTTTGGAAGTAGCGGTAATCCTTTTTTTATTTGCTGAGAGCCACGACAAACCGATCTTAAAACATTCTTCTATAGGTACTTAAATTTCTCTAAAAAAGCGTGTTAGTACCTACCTAAGTTTGATAATGGATGAACCATTATCCTACCCCCTACGTAGATGCCGCAATGAGGCACCGCGACCTCGGCACAGAGCAGGAGAAGGAACAGGGGGGTTTTTAGTCAGTAAGAGTCTGACGCTCCCTCCTGCCCGGCCCTGGGCGGGAGAAGTCATTTGATGATTTTCCTCTCACAAAAAAAAAAAAATAAAACCCCCTGCGTAGATCTGTACCTAAGTTTTTGTAGTCGAAAATCGAATACCTATGTATATCGAAATGTGCTTTATACTTATTTTCTAAAGCCATTGGTTTATTTAGAAAATATCAAATCAAAAACATCTACATTTCACCTTTCTTCTTTACAAAACCATAATATCCCACAGTAAGAATGCTTTGAATTAGGTTTTAAACAATATGAATTGAATGATAAGAGACGTTTTCGTTCACTTTTTTATCTGTATCAAAACCACTTTACACAACTGTTATAACTAGTTAAATAACCGTTTTTTATGTTTTTGCACGTCACTTTGACACTAAAATGACGTTCTTTTGCTCACTTCATCCGTCACTCACTGCGGTATTGACAGTTTCACCATCAACAATGAATATTTCGAGATTTTCTCGTTTAATACAAATAAAACCTGTTAAAAACATTAGTTATAGATGTGCCAGTCGTGCATTAGAAGCGTTTAATAGCAATAATAATAGGAATGAAACTAAGAGCAGTTATTACAGAGGAATTTTGGCGGTCGCGGCTGGGGTGGTAGGTTATATCAGTTTAAAAGATAAATTATTAGCTGCGACTGTGATAAACAATGATTTAAAAGGTAGAAGAGAGAAATTTAACTTTATAGCTGATGTGGTAGCTGTATCGGCGCCGTCAGTCGTGTATATAGAGATAAAAGATGGAAGAAGATTGGATCTGTTTTCGGGCCAACCTGTGACGTTGTCCAATGGATCTGGGTTTATTGTGAAGGAAGACGGCCTTATTCTGACTAATGCTCACGTTGTAGTAAATAAACCGAATGCTATAGTTAACGTGCGGTTATTTGTAAGTATTATTTTTATTCATAATAATCCTGCAAAGCTGTATATTATTATTTAAAATTGCCTCATATAAACAATTATATTGTATGTACTTATTGTGTTATTTTATCATTTAAGCTTTAAAAGATAGTATTCATAATAGAAATCCAGCCCATTTTCCTACTGGTTGCTCATTATTGTACATTGTCTACTAAGACAAATCAAAACTATTAATAAATAACTGTAAAAGATAGATATGTGTTTAATGAGAAAATTAATAGATTGTTTGGATTACCGCTAGAGCTCATTAGCATAGATAGATTGCAACAAAAATAACATACCTACCTAAATTCATATTGCGAGGAGCCATATGATGTAAATGGCGAGTTGTAATTTGACTTACTTAAATGATTAAAGAGTAGATTTGTGTTTGGCAGTACAAAATCTTTAGGCCAAGGATCATGGATATGTTTCCTTATTATATAAATAAAAAAAAACATTTATTATTTACATTTCACTTGTCACGAATTTCTTTAACGAGAATTCCACTATTTCCCATTCTAACACAAACAAATGTTTAAGGGTGGCCAAAAATTAATCAACTTTTTTAATTCGATTACACAGGCAATTTTGAAATTAAAATAAAAACTATAAAAAAATCAAAAATGTTAATATAGATTATAGACTAGCTAAAATCATCATATTTAATAATAATAACATACACGTGTGTTTGTCTATGTATTGTTTTCATCATTATGTAAAAAATACTAAAGGAAAATAATGAGTGCCTGGATGAGCAAGCTTAGCTTTTTTTCCTGAAAATGAATATACCTTTATTGATTATATGTAATAAATACCCCATATCGTTTCATGAAATCTGACATAGCCATTTCTGAGATTACATGACTACACTAGAATTGATTGTTAGAAAGTTTTTTAACTAAAACAAGCTGTATAAACTCAGTCTATTATAAAACCATTTCAAACATTTTTACATTTCTTTCTATAATTTTCAGGATGGATCAATACACACTGGTTTTGTAGAGGATGTGGACTTGAAGTCAGATCTAGCAACTCTCCGGATACCGGTCAAGGGTTTACCTGTAATGAAATTAGGTTCATCAGCAGACATCCAGCCTGGAGAGTGGGTTTGTAGGACAATGCTTATTATTGTATCTCATAGTCTATGTAGTTTAAATCAACATTTAAAGATGCTAAAGCTGTTCCATGCTTCAATATGTAATAAATTAAAACCAATTTTATGCAAACTTTACAATAACTATATACTACACAAACTCAAAATATTTAGTTTGCATATTCCCATTCTTAAGTTTTAAAATTACATTAAATTTTCTTAAATTTCTCTGAAGTATGATGTGAATTTTTATCTATACTGTCTGTACTAATATTATACCTACAGAGGTAAATTTTGTAAGTTTGTATGCATATTCCCATTCTATGGTTATAAAATAACACTAAATTTTCTAAAATGTCTCTGAAGTATGATGTGGATTTTTATCTATACTAATATTATATAGAGGTAAATTTATGAATATAATTTAATAATTTATGAATGTAAAACATTTTTGTATAATAGAATGAACCAGTACTCATACACTGTAAAAATCTCCAAAATCTGTAAACAAAACAAAAAAAAAAGATACTTATAAGATCCCCAAAAAACTCATAACCATCCCGTTTACTTTACCATATAATATAAATGTTGATTTTCTTTGCAATGGTTTGATTTGTTCTTGCAGGTAGTGGCAATGGGTAGTCCTCTAGCTCTGAGTAACACAGTGACCGCTGGTGTAGTCAGTTCTACTCAAAGAGCCAGTGAAGAACTTGGATTAAGAGGTGAAATTTTTGAACATTATAATATGTAGTAGATATTTTCTATTTTTTTATTCATTTCTATTTAAAACCATTGTTTTGTTAAAACAGTTGGCCCCCGAGTACAAAAAATTCTTAGGAAAGGAAAAGTGAATATACTATTTTCCCCATAACAAACCTATTAAACATAAATCAGAGAATTGTTTTATTGGAATTGGCTTAAAATAAAAACATTACTACCTACCTTCGTTCAAGTATTATAAATATTAACTCTCAAAACTCAAACAAATCGGATTTAATGGCTAAAACTGATTACTGAAAATGTTTTGTTTAAGGATGATATATAAATGTACCTAAATTATTTAAATAAACATACCATACATAGTAGTAGACTACAATACACAATTTTTTTGAGGCCTAACGTCATTTCAATTCGACACACAAATTTATTTATTATGTTTTCGGCTTACTCACGTAATAATTTGACTTATTTCGATTATAATAAAAACACACAAATTTCCCACAAACTAAACTATATCCTTTTAAATTTTAAGGCAAAGACATGGTATATATACAAACAGATGCCCCAATCACATTTGGAAACAGTGGAGGTCCATTAGTAAATCTGGATGGAGAAGCGATAGGCATAAATAGTATGAAAGTCACATCCGGTATATCCTTCGCTATACCCATAGATTATGTCAAGGAGTTCCTAGCTAAGAGTAAGTTTTTCTTTTCAATTTTGTGTTTGTGATGTCTTTTTTGTGTTTCTTTTGTTTTTAATATTGCATGTGAAAAATTTTTTTTGCCTACTTCTTAAACACTGATTAATATTGGCATGTCCTGTCTGATTATATTATTATCTATACTAATATTATAAAGAGGTAAAATTCGTATGTTTGTAAGTTTGTATGTAGGGGGTAATCTATGCAACCGCTGTTCGGATTGCCAAAATTCTTTCACTGATAAATAGCTGCAATGTTCGTGAGTGCTATAGGCTATAAAACAGCACGCTACGATCATATGGAGCCGAGCAGCGGGTGAAACTGCGCGAGTGTAGCTAGTTTGACATAAATCTGATAGCTAAATGTGTCTATGTAGTAGCCAATTGTACTTAATTATTTATGCTGTGTTACAATCAAACATAGTATGTACATATATTAGGTTTATGTAAGTGCCATACTACTAATCAAATTTTGTACAAACTTCACATAAAACACATACTAAATATTCCGAACAAAGCCTAAACATTTGAGCCTGTTCTTGAGTTGTAAAATTTACCGAAAAGTATAGGTATAGATACATATATATATTTTTTTAACAAATATTTTTTTGCAATACGTAGATTGCAAGTTGAAACAGATGTGATGAAAGATTCTTCATTGCAATACATTGATTTTTGGTTAAAAAAATTTTATGAAAAAATTTTTATAACATAAACTTTAATTAAACATTTGTATTATATATTTTTATTAATACACGCGATGCCACTAACTACTTGTTAGTCAAATGCATAGTTTTATAGGTACCTATTAGTTTTATAGGTGCTGCCTGTACTAAATACTTTTTTATAAGTATTAGTTTATTTTTTTTCTGTTGTCTTTGTTTTGTGCATGTTTTTGATGTTATAGTATTAATGTTTTATCGAAATAATTAGTTGATACTTTATCTAAATGAATCCAGTTTTGAGATAACCAACCTACTTAATTGTTTTTTTGATAATCTGCAAAGGATTTACCTCTTTTAATATACTTTGTACCTTGTTGGTGTAAATTAGAATATTTATTATTTTATATTTTTTTTGAAAAATTTTGCTTAATTTTAGTATGCCGAATATATAAAGCTAAAGAAAAATGCGTCTTATTGAGAAAGATACAGATTTGATTTTACTTAACATTGGTTATTAATAGGTTTTAATCATAACAATACCTCAGTTTATTGTCATATTATGTAGATGCTCTCTATTTGCCTACTATTTCTACATACAGAATGTTTCATTTTTACAAACTGTCACTATAGAGTGTTTTTTTCTACCTAAGATAAACATGATGAGTTTTTGATTATAAAAATACCTCAATTTATTGTAATATGTAGTTGCTCTCTACCTGCATACATTTTTTTAACTGTTATCTACAATATGTTTTTTTCTACTGAACAGATATACAGGATGATGTTTTTTTTTGTTGTATTTTGATGTCTGCTCCCAACTTTTTATACTCTATGGCTAATATAAATTGTTAATTTAGAACGCCCCACAGGGACAACGAAGTCGCCACAAGTGTCGAGACGGTACCTCGGCATCACTATGCTGTCTCTAACCCCAAATATACTCATGGAGCTGCGAATGAGGAATCCTGAGGTACGTTTATGATTTGTTATCTTGAACTTGAATTTAGAACCTTAAGTATAACTTGTGAAAATCAATTTTTGAAAGTACTATCTGCCTAACAGATTAATTATCATTAAAAACACTTGGGCACACTAGGTATACGTTTAAATTTTGTATATGAAATGTTTGCAAAATGTATTTACGCTCATAACAGTCGAATGACTGCACCTAAATTGATAACTGTTTTAGGGAATATTGGTATAAAGCGCCCAAGTGAAACTTTTGCGGGCTGCTAGTAATTTATAATAACAAAATATAAGACATACAAAACTTCTCGGATGAACGACATTGTGAAAAATATACTTTATTATCATAGCACTAATGCTTGTTTTTCATTGTTCATACAGATGCCGTCTGATATTGAACATGGAATTCTCGTCTGGAAGGTTATCATCGGATCGCCAGCGTACAAGTGAGTGTTTTTTTTTATTTAACTTGCAACTGTGAAAAATTGCGATAGGTTTTAAGTATAGATTGTAGTGTTCGTAACTGTTATGTAAAAACTACTGAATGGATTTCGATGAACATTTTCACAGTGATATCTAAAATAACACATTGAATAACTACATTTTTTTCTTGCAAGTTATAACCATGTATTTTTTCGCTTTTCAGTGGAGGCCTACAGCCTGGAGACATAGTAATCAGCATAAATGACAAACCAGTGCGGACAGCGAGCGACATCTACCTGCTTTTAGAGAACACTAGCGGCAGTTTGCGTATTAATGTCGTTAGAGGGCGCCAGCGGATGGCACTTACAGTTACGCCCGAGTCTCACTGACAACCAGACGTGTCTACGGAAAATTAATAATAATAGTTTTGTACACATAGCCGCATTAAGCTACATGAAACCAGTTATCAAGGTCTCGCTCTGTGTCACTTTACTGCACATTCAAGGCTCAGCAATACTGGATTAATAAACAAGCAGAAAAAGCAATATTTTTAGGTTGCAGGCCGGCAGTTTTTTTCTTAATAGTTTTTCAATACCTTATTAGGAACAGGTGCTAAAAAATAATAACGTTAGTACTGCTTTTGTAGACAAATGTTGCCATACGCCGTATGCTAATATTGCCATTAAAAAACAGATCACTTAAATATAAATTATGATACGCGTTTGTGTACTAGTAAATTGTGTGATTTTATTATATTTTGTTGAAATTCAGACATTTAAAAGTATTTATTATTTTTTCAACATGTAAATATTTATTTTGTCAGTTGGTTATTATGTTGACTTTGACATTATAAATGTAATTTTCCCAGAAGTTTTTTTTTTACTTTACAATTCCTATAAATGGGCGTTTAACTGAGGTTAAAAAACTATCGGGTTCCATATTTTTTTAATAATTACACAACTAATTTGAAAAAATTCACCATAATAGTAGAAGAAATTATGTTACCTGTGTAAAATGATGTCAATTTTATTATTTTTTGTCTCATTTTTTGCATAACATGTAATATTTAGACCATGTTTAGGTCTTTAATTCCATTCCTAGGTTGGACACCTTTTTGTTTATTTTTTCTTGCCTATGTATGTTGGATAGTATTTTTCTAATATTTTACAGAACGCCGATTTCTCAATACCGATAAATATTTTTGTTTGCACTCGCCAGATGGCGTTAGTACGGTTCTGTTATCTTAGTTTTCACAATTTGAATGACTTGCCATAAAAAAAATGGACAATTTGTACTATGAACCTTAAGCTACATTAGCGCCTCTAGTGGCGCGAAGCCCTCATTAATATTTGTCTTTTCTATAAAAATCGAAGACTATAATATAAAAATAATGAGAATGAACTGGTTTTACATTTAATTTCAACAAATAAAGTTAATTTAAATAAATGAAGGCAATTATATATTATATTATTTATTTTCGAAGCAGCAGTATATGTTTTTGTATAGTTTTATGTATATTTTATACATAGTTGTTGTTAAGAATGTTTGTATGTATTATAGAAAATGTGAATGAATATTTTGTTGTTTTATTATAAACGTCACTTTTACAATATTGTTTACCAACTGCCTCAGATGTCTGAGACTTTGTTCCAGTTTTAAGTCCCTTGATTCAGTTGGGATTTTCTCAAAAATTTACACGTTTTTTATGATTTAAGATCATTTTAAATAAAAAATTAAAACAACAATTAAATTTTTACAAAAAATACTTGATTTTTTCGTAAAAATTTAAATTAAAGTAGTAGGGTACAGAGATCCTCCGTTTGGCCACTGAGCAGACGAATGGTAACAAAAGACAGTGTCGCGAAAGAGTGCCTTCTAAGTCCAACATTTAAGCCCTTTTAATAAAATAAAGATTAAAAAAAAAAAAAGTCCAACATTTTTTGGAAAGAAGTCAAATCACATGGAGCCCATTTTGAATTAAAAATCTGTCCGCAAATTACCGCCATTCAATTCAAATGTCACATTCGAACAATACGTTTTTCGTAATTGAAATTGCTAATGCCGCGTATGATTGACATTTCAATTTGCTTATAATAATTGCTTTGTTTGTAAAAAATGAATAAACAAAGGTGCTCGTATAAATAAAATAGATTTAATAAAACATGTTTTTAATTTTACCTCGCCCTTATTTATTCCTTAATTTTGTCATTTAGTTCAAACAAGTACCTTATAATTAAGTAAAACGAATGAAATTGTAAATTTAATTTGAAGATACATTTTTTATTGTTGTGTTTTATTCCATTCGTAACTTTTAAGATTTTATTTTGTTAGGAGAAAATCATCTAAGTAATTACTTCTCTTGTTCTCTTCCCGGGGTAAGGCGAGAGTGAGTGTCAGACTCTTACTGTCTAAAACCCCCCCGTTCCTTCTCCTGCTCTTGTGCTTCCCCGCAACCGAAATGTAAGGAATGGAAATAAAAATAATAAACTTGTTTGTAATTTTAAGCTTTTATCAGGATAATTATTTTTAAGATTGACGTGACTGTGGCACGAATGGGTCGGCTCAACCGGAGTAATACAACGGCCTCACAGAAAACCGGCGTGTAACAACCACAGCGTTGTGTTTCGTCGTGTGAGTGAGGTTACCGGAGGCCCAATCCTTCCCCTCCCCCAATCCCTTAATCTCTAAAAGGTCGGCAACGCACCCTTAACTTCTCCATTGCGGGTGTCCATGGGCGGCGCTGATTGCTTGCCATCAGGTAAACCGTCTGCTCGTTTGCCGATCTATTACATAAAAAACCCAGTTTGACAGAAGTTATACAAACTCCTTTTTTCAACTCATCCAGAGTTTTGATCACTCATCCATTCCATAAAAAGGAGTTTGTAATACGGAGCACGCTAATGAAGTAAGGGAGAAGAGGCATGCTTGGGCGCGAATTGGCCGGTTCGATCGCACTGCTACCTGCGACATTGCTTCACAGAAAACAGACGAGAGACAACCCTTGCGCTGAGTTTAGTGCCGTTAGTTAGTTAGTAAGTTAACCAGGCTGACAATGCATTTCCATGAGCGCCGTTGATTGCTTACCATCAGATCAATAGATGGCATGAAAGGGTGGGTCTTCTACATCAGATTTTTTATAGGAGAATCAAAAAATGTGATTTTTTAATACTTATTGAATTTGTCATACGTACTGGTAGTTTGATATGCATTCAGTATTTTTGATTGAGCACTGTACAAAACTAGGCAGGTGTGTAAAATGCTGCTTTTATGGTATAGGAGGTTAAGGAGCAGACGGATCACCTGATGGTAAGTGATCAGCGCCGCCCACGGGCACCTAGGAACAATATTATGACATAACACCACCATTCTAATTCTTAATCAACCTCTCTAGTGAATCAATATTGTTTTCTATACTCGGAATTTTAATTCCATTCCAGATTTGACAATTTCGGTGTTGCAACGTTATGACACGTAATAAATAGTGACGTTGCGAAATTATTCGATATGGAAATCGAATATTTCTGAATCGATTCCTCTCGTTTATAAATTTACTCTCGTAAATTAAGTTTATCAGGAAATAAAATATTTTTGAACCGATAATTTAGTTTTGACAATTAATTAACGAACTGAGACTTTTCTTTGGTAATTGTGTGTGAAATTAATAAAAAATGTGATCATGAAGGAACGTGACAAATAAAACAGACATTTTATAGAATTCTAAATTGTCACCGTCATCGCGATGGCTATCGCTGTTACTTTATGTAAATACTATATGTATTTATTATGAATTGTGTCTGTGATATTTATTGTCAATTTACATATCTAGCTTACTCATTTTTTCCTCTTCTTTGAAAACATGGGATACACATTTAGACCATTCGGTAGCCGTAATTTTTTGAATGCCTTCCTGAAACTGATTCACTGATTGTTTATCGATTTTTGTGTTCATCACTACACTGTTATATGTGGTATCATTATTTCACAAAATGACAGTGGTCAATGTCAAATCAGGAATCGAATTAAAAGTCTGACTGAAGTAAAATAGCATGGATTCTAATCACATGCCCGATCTACGGACTAAATGACCCTCGTAACAAGGAAATAATGGCAAAACGTGGTTATACTGCCTTTTATAAATAATTTTATGCCTCTATCACAGTTTTTGGTAAATCCTTATAGAACTGCGGAATGAAAGAACATTTCATGGCCCATTTAGTGGATAAAGACGCATATTTTTATATTCCACTTGAGCTATTTTTGGTATAGTCTTTGCTTAGTAAGTGGGTTTATGGGTCATAAGTCGAATCCATAACTATTTCGGGAATACGTACGGTCGATTTAAAATTAGGGGCTAGATCAGATATGAGGCTCTTTTATCCGCTTTCCTGAATATTTAGCAGCTTTACGTTCAGTTGTGTTTGAGGAAGCCATTCTTAAACTTATTTGTGACTGTATGACAATATATATGCAAGTGTGGGACGAATGGGTCGGCTCGACCGGAGTGATACCACGGCCTCACAGAAAACCGGCGTGGAATAGCCACAGCGTTGTGTTTCACCGTGTGAGTGAGGTTACCGGAGGCCCAATCCTTCCCCTTCCCCAGATCGGCAACGCACTTGTAACTCCTCCGTTGCGGGTGTCCATGTGCGGCCCTGATTGCTTACCATTAGGTAATCCATATGCTGGTTTGCCGAACTATTACATAAAAAAAATCAATCATGAAAAGTCCTAATTACCTATGACACGAACATCGTCATTAGGTACTTGTTACTCAGCATAACACAATTTCAACATTTAAAACTAACTATTAAATTACACGTGAAATCTTTTCTTACCACGTCAAAATATAATTGTAAAAAGAAAAATCAAGTTATTTAACTTGTCTAGCTTAACGTACTTATAAGTAAATACATGTATACGTAAACTTTTTATAATTTAGTTTTTTGTATGAACACTAAGCTTTGGTAAGATTTGACTGCAGGTATTTATTTGATTGATTTGTATTTGATGGACTTAGTGATTGCCATATGCCTTTATCTGAATTATTTTGTAATTCTCGATGAATTGAAATATACAGAATGTATATTTGAACGAGGGACTTATTCAAACCCATTTCAATGCACTTGAAATTACTTTTTTGATTTTTGAGGTTTTTTGTGATAAATAGGTACCTAAACATAAACATATATAGTCATTCACTGAATAGTAATGGGTGCCAGCGGTTTTTTTCTATTTTTTGTTAGGAAAATCATTAATGACTTCTCTCGCCCTGGGTGTGGCGGGAGGGAGTGTTAAAGTCTTACTGACTTAACCCCTCTCCTGTTCCTTCTCCAGCTCTAGACCTAGGCCGCGGCGCCTTATATTGCGTTTACACCGCAACCCCGGTTAAACATCAGACCTATAGGGACCCGTTTGTGGTGCGTGGTCTATTGGCTCTTTCAGGCGCAAACGCACACACGCGGAATGCGACACGCCGCATGCTCGGGTCTGACTGGGTGCGAGCGGTGATTTGTCGTTGCATGTGGATTTAACTAAATATAAGTCTTAAAAAAATAATGTTCTAAAGATTTACTCACTAAAGATAAAATTTTGAATTGGCATTATACAAAATTGTTTCTCAAACTTATAGATGTTTTGCTTCGGTAGTCACTGCCGTCGATGATCATGATGAAAATAACATTATGCTTATAGGTAAGTATGGATACAAAATTGTAGCTACAGAACATTGTAGCAGGCGTAGCGCGTAGCAGACATGTCGAATGCAATTACAGATGTTCATAACTTAAAATTTTGTAGCCATCGCTTAAAAAGGCTTTTAGGGTTACCTCAGCTAATGTAAGACCATCTAATCTATACTTTGGAACAGCTGGTCGGTGTGCCAAAATTATTTCACTGATAGATAGCTACAATGTTCCTGAGTGCTATATGCTATAAAACATCACGCTACGATAAAATGGAGCCGAGCAGCGGGTGAAACCGCGTGAGAGTAGCTAGTCATTTATAATTAAAAATAACAGAACTTCGCTTAAATATGTATAAATAAAACATCTGTTAAATCATCAAAGATGCCTTAAGTACCTACACGTTAAAAACGAGTTACTTAATAAACACTAAATTATAAAAAAAATACAAAAAACAAAAAAGAATCTGTGCTTTGCCTCTTAAATCATGACACCAACATCTCAATAAAAACAATTAATCAAAACAAATTTTCCTCAACTCCATTCAAACAGAGTATTACAATAAATAAAAAAACATATTTTTCAAAAGTCTCCTGTAGGTATATATGTATATTCAACAACGGTTTAATCAAAAACCATCGAGTCACAGCTGTAAAAGCAATTTTTGCTTCCTCGGTAGCAACGTCCAATTTCATTATGTAGGTATGTTTGTCCCGGCAATACTGGGCGAATAAACGTTTATTTAAGTTACCATTACGTAACACAACGACATTGTGGTTTTAATTTTTATTGCCAGCTAAATAATTTAAGACAGATTTATCCCTGAACATTATTTTAGTTCCCTGAGGTTAGCCAGAGAGAACGCGTAAGTAAAGTCTAACTTTCCAAGTTATTATAAGTCTTAGGAGCAACCCTACTGTCGTGTTTCGGGCACAATAACAGACTCTGTAGCATATTTTTTATGCGATAGAAGATAGACTACAGGGTGATTATCAAATTGTAAGATTGTGGTGTGGCAACCCGAGAAGAGGTACGAGTCTATTGACAGGTTTTTGGGGATTTTTTTAGTGTTTCGGAGGATTTATGGATTAGGGAGGTATGGGGGATGAAAGGTACCTATTGGGCCTCCTGTAACCGCACTACAAACGGCACGTTCTGGTTGTTTTAGCTGGTTTTTGTGAGGCTGTGGTTTGCGGCGATCCATTCCATGGTTTTCATACAAATAATAATCAATATAAAATATAGAAAATATACGTAATTCTCTTCGTTAAGGGAACGTTATTCCTTGGTTTGCAAATACACTTGTGACCATTGGATTAATTATGCAGATACCAAATTACAAATTTTACAAGATTAAGAAGAACAGGATTAATGCAAATGAAAATTGAATTCTCAAATCCCAATATTGCACGAATAAGATGGTACCGATTAAAAATGAAAACCTAAAACAAACATCAAAAGACCGAAAAGTTCCACCGAAGTGAATTGAAACGGGCGATGAAAAATTAAAATATCAAATATTGAGCTAATCTGAATTCGATTCACAAAACGAGTACGATGCATCAGTGTACCTATCGATTAATAAAATATCGATTCTTGAATAGTATATTCGATTCAGGAATCGATATTTTACATCATTTTTAACACAAACTAGGCCAGGTAACAAAATGAGACTTATATTTCATGCAAGTAGCTAGCAAAAAAGCTGGAAACCGTAGTGCCTTTTTTCCGTTGCACGTTAGAGTTAGTTCTCGATAATTAAACTAGATGGCGGTGGCGCCTCACACGGTTTTCGGTATCTACTATCCTTGCTATGTTCACTCACCTTTTGTTATATACATATGTATGTAATAAATTAAGCCCTATCATGAAAGACTTATGACACAATAATTATACAATATATCAGTGAATACACTGCACTGACAAAGTCTCATCAAAATCCTTTGTCCAACTTCCAAACCAAACGAAACAGTGACCAGTGCATTCAAAATCGAAATCAAAAGTAAGACAACAGGGTTGGTTTTCCAAAATCAAGATACGTGACCGCAATATCCAATGAGATGTTTGTATGTTTATGGAACTTCTTTTTAACGGTCTCACAAATAGTCGAATGCATTTACTTGAATGTTTATAGTAATTTGTATTGTTTTTCTTATTTATTTTTGTGGTTTGTTTTATATTTATTGAATACTTTGGGTTTCTTTATTTGCCTTGTTCTTTATCTTGGCCTTTTAAACTAGATTAGATCTGCAGATTTAGAAGCAACGAAAATCGGTCCGGTCGGCTTGACCGGAGTGATACCACGGCCTCACAGAAAACCGGCGTGAAACAACCACAACGTTGTGTTTCGCCGTGTGAGTGAGGTTACCGGAGGCCCAATCCTTCCCCTACCCCAATCCCTTTCCAATCCCTAAATCCCCAAAATCCCAACCCTTAAAAGGTCGGCAACGCACTCGTAACTCCTTCTTTGTTGCGGGTGTCCATGGGCGACCGTACCGACGTACCGACACGTCGGTACGAATGGGCCTGAAATAAAAGTGACGTGAAACAAAGCTTGGATGAGTTTCGCTATGCGTTGGTCAGATTACCTAAGGCCCAGGTGTCCCCCATCCCCATTCCACCATTCCACTCCAGTTCCCTATCCTCAAATCCCCCAAAAAGCTTCAAATGATCGGTAACATACTCTTCTGGTGTTCTGGTGTTTTGAGCGTCAGTGATGCAATCGTTGATGGTAAGGCACACTAGTTTATTAAAAGCCTATTCACTCTAGCCTTGTGGACACCTAAATTGTATTCGGACGGAAAGACTGCAGCCGGGAAACTGAGCCGGTGAACTGATCCTCTTTGATATGAGACGATCGGTCCGCTAGTTTGCAGACCCGTCATATAAAAAAACCGTTTTTTTATCTTCCTACCTTACTATGTGTATAAATAAATACTGACCCCAGACTGAATGCAATAAACTAACCCAGAATCAATTTTAATTTTATTTTTACGTTCCAAACGCGATCGTGACGGTCGTTTGATGATCGAAATAAAGTTTCGTAGATAAATCGAGTTATATTTTACTCGTAAAATGGGAAATCTGTATTAAATTGAACCGGGCTTCAAATGACAGAGACATTTGTTGAGATTATAAACTTGTCATATAGCCAAGTTAGAAGGTACTCTGTTATAGTTGGTTGTAGTAAAGGTAGCTGCTTTTTTTTAGCAAAAACGTGCATCGTCATTAACTTACCTCCCCAGCGCTACCCAATTCCTAAACCTATGCAACTCATAATGCCACATAAGGCCAGAAACGCACCTGTATCTATCGTGAGACATATGTATAATTGAAAATAATTTGATGCGACCGACATGCACGCTGTTCATGAATAAGAGTCCCGTTGTGACTTGAAACTAGTCGAGCTCTTCTCAGTTAATTTACGCGAGTAAGTCGTTTTCTTTAATAAATTTAGTCAGTAAGAGTCTGACAGTCTCTCTCGCTCAACCCTGAGCGGGAGAAGTCATTTGATGATTTTTCCCTGACAAAAAAAGCAGATTGAAGATGCGATGTCATTCACTTATTCAATAAAGATAAATGTCTTTATAAAGACAACGGATATCTTTCATTTTTGTTCTGATAATGGAGTTCTTCACACTCGAACTATTATGTCGAAATCAGTTTAAACATTATGATTACAAATAGTAATCTGTAATGGCGTAGGTACTTACATAACTTTGGGGACATTTTTAAAAGAAAGAATGAATGTGATTGAATTATTGAAGAACGATAAAATACAGTCATAGGAGGTAATGAAAACGTTTTAAGTTTTTTCTGATGAGTGAAATGAGAATCATAATTTGATGATGACCCACGATTTTACTTTAGATTAATGAATTTTGTGCGACAAATATTACTGGAGAGTTTTTTTATGGAATAGAAAAACCAGCTTACTGATCGCCTGATGGCTATGATTTCGGTTCAGCTCGTTTGATTTTTGTTCGGCTCGTATGATTTCGGTATGGCTCGTATGATTTCGGTATGGCTCGTATGATTTCGGTATGGCTCGTATGATTTCGGTATGGCTCGTATGATTTCGGTATGGCTCGTATGATTTCAGTTCAGCTCGTATACTTTCGGTTGGGTTAAGCACCAATAAGATTCTTGTTAGTTAAATTTAAATGTTGTGGATGTAAAGAACATACAAAATAAGCTAAGTTACTAACGTGACGCTACTGTGATTTTAAACACTACTCAGTTCTAACTCATACCTGTTTTCACGTAAACTAACTTCGCAAACTACGAAACTAGTTAGGCTACTAACGGATTATGTTGACAGCTCCGATTGTCCTTGTTCCTTGTACAGGCCGGATGAAACTTCCTAGTATGTTAGGTTTTAAGTTGGTGTTTTGATTGTATTATGTTTTAAATTCTTAATAGGTGAAGGCCTTGTTTAGTTGTGGACGCAGGTTATATGGACTTAATCTGGTTTGAACTCGGCACTCTAACGTTGTACTTACACTTTGACATTTCAAAGTATACATAATCTCTAACTTCACAGAATGCCATAGTAAATCGAGCTTGTGTTCTCGATCCTCTCCCCTCATTCTTGATCTCCAAGTCCCGAATCCCGAATCCTCAAATCACTAACGACAGTAACAACCCAAAAATTAAAGGCCGGCAACGGACATTTAACTCCTTTGGTATTGTGGATATTAATGGGCGGCATGTTTAACATCAGGCGATTATTCTGCCCGTTTGACGACTATTAACCCGTTGAATGTCGGTTTATACGACACAATAGAAAATACATTGTGTCTCGCGTGGGTCGACGTTTAAGACATACGAAAGGTTAAATCAATAAAGACTGTTAACACTTAAACGAATACATAACTATTATCCTTAGTTAGTTAGGTACATTATGAGTTCCATGTACAATCAGCCGATTTAAAAGCTGACCCACCTTATTGAGTTTATAAAAAAAAGAACATTGTATCATTTGCTACAAAATTCACCAGGGAAAAAATATAATCAGAAATCAATGCTTTTTCAATATTAGTACAAGAACAAGAATAAATTTAACATGACGCCGACTCAGCAAAAATGTAATGAAAACAGAAAAAGTTTTGCAAAACTTTATTTGTTGTTTTGTGTTTTGCTATTGAATAAAGTGAAAATGCCAAAAATATTATCTAATTTTAGTTGATATATCGTCCAACTTTGTGTTACATAAGTAATCGTTTTGTTTCAATGATATTGCTACTCGAATTGATTTCTTTATTTGGAGACAACATAGTATAGACTAGAATATAAAAGTGTGGGAGAGCCATATTTCGGCACAAAAAAAAACTCGAAACAACCACAGCATTGTGTTTCGCCGTGTAAGTGAGGTCACCGGTCTTCCAATCCTTGCCCTTTCCCAATCCCTCCCCAGTTCCTAAATCTCCAATCCCTAAAAGGTCAGCAACGCACTCGTAACTCCTCCGTTGCGAATGTTCATGGGCGGCGCTGATTGCTTACCCTTAGGTAATCCGTATACTAGTTTGCCGAACTATTACATAAAATTATATTATATTTCGTAGAAACTTATATAAACTTGATTCATGAATCGAAACATCATTAGCTCACAATAATATAATTATAATTACGACTGTTTTACTAACCAGACCGTCAGATTAATTGTTTAATAAAATAAAGTAACATACATGCATTACCGTGGTATTATAATTATGCGAGACTGCAACGGAGATTAGCATTTTGCTGGTCATAGGCTGATTATAACCCAAAAAAAAAAACACAAAACTGAGATTCTAATCTTTTAGTGTCTTTGTAAAGACACGCAAATAAAATGGTTGACGGGACTTATACAAGTTTATTAGAATTAACAACCTCCATATTGAGTTTAAACATCTAAAAAGAAATCATAAAGTGGAAATTTGGAGATTTACCTACTTATGTCTGTATTTATGAGTTTTGAACACAAAACTTCGTCCCCACGAAGCTAACATAAGTTTTCTAAACTTGGTGTAGGTAATATGGTAATCCAATGAACTCAACTTACAACTGAAAACACCACTAAGTACAATCAACAGATTTTATACATGAACCGATAGCAAAAAGCGCATTTTGATAAAGATAAAAGAAAATTTACTTTTTCATTTTTCTAAAAATATGCAATTTGACATGCACATTACACTCAGATCTAGAACAATAAATTATTGATCACACAAAGCCGCCCGTAGACATCAAAACACGTTAGTCTAAAAAAATACATCCTATAAACTTACATGCGTACTTACAAATTTCTTCGCAAGATAACTGAATAATTTGCTTATTAATCATTGTTACTAACGTATCAAAGATTGTTTAAATGATCATTTATTATAAATTTAATAATTATTTTGAACGCCAGTTGCGGCAAAACATGTTGATACATTAGAACTTTTACCTTACAATCTGCTTTTGCATTTATATGTATAATGTTACCTACACATGATTATCCAAATAAATTTATCTTTATCTTTACAATATTAAATGATCTTCATACAAACTTATTAAAAGTCAGAGTGGGTTATGATTCAAACACATCGATTGTACCTAAACTTTGACGATAAAAAAAATATTTTCGCGATCTCAACATGTTTTAATAAACACATGTCTCGCAAAAACTGCTTTAGTTGAACCCAAAATTTATGGAGGTCGGTGACAGACAAACAGATATAAATCATTCACAAAAGAATACCGAGGAAGACTTCAACCGTGACTTTGGACTGAGCCTAACGTCGTGATATATTAGGGATACATACCTAATAAATACATTAAGATCTAATTTATTTACATGTCCCGAGAGATGGGTAGTCTTGGACGTGGGGCTTGACATTTCATCTCTTTTTTGTCGTACAACTTTTTAGAAGCGCTCAAAGTTAGAATTTATTTATATTAGCCGTTCGGTATTAGGCAAAGGATTTCTAGGTACGTGACTGATATAAAGTATATCTTTGTACCGGTGTATTATATGTACATAGAATACATACCAACTTCGTGTACGAGTATTTACAAGTAAGTTACTATATTGATTATTACGTTTTCGGCTTACTCACGTAAATATCGCTCTTTGCCCACCATACACCTCATGAGACCACCTAGGTGTGCAGCGGGAAGTTTTTTTTACTACTGTTCACCTCTGCTCACCTGGGTGAACCGTGGGACATATAAAATTTCCTCCGTCTCTCCTCGCTCTTTGCGACCATCATGAGACCATAATGAGGTGTACGGTGGGCAAAGAGCGGTAAATATTTGAAGATTTACTCGACTAGTTTCAAGCCATGCTAGAGGCCCATATTCATGAGAAGCATTCCGCGACACGCGCCGCGTCGACTGTCGCGCTGCTACCCCGCGCAGTCGCAGAGTAGCACCCACGACACAGGAACTAATCCTAATGTGTATAAAAATAAATATAAAGTATTTTTATGTCTACTCTTTCATGAATAAACACCTACCGACATATTTTCTTAATTCCCATCGTAATTATAAAAAGTAATTATAATATACAGTCCCTTATAAACTTTTAAACATAACCACCACCTAATTAAAAGGCGAAAAGTCACGGAATCCGACAAAATAACTCGTAACAAAGTTAAAATAACGATAACTGTAACGATATCTCGTTATATCATGTTTCGTATCGTTATTGTTAAAAGTTTCTAACATTCCAATTTTCATTTGAAGTTGCTTGTAACTTCTTAGCTCATACTTTTGTGTTGGGTGTTGAATCAAGTTATAGAATATATAGGTATTGGAGTAACGCGGCTGTCGAACAAAGAGTGCCTTGACAGAGTGGATACCTAACTCGGGGTTTTTTTATGTGTTAGTACGGCAAACGTGCAGACCTGATGGTAAGCAACCAGTGTGTGACACGTGCAGCAATTAAGGAGTTACGAGTGCGTTGCCGACCTTTTGGAGATTAGGGTTTTGGATATTTAAGGATTGGGCTTGTGACCTCACTCGCCAGCAGAAACACGAAGCTGTGGTTGTTTCACGTCGGTTTTGTGTGAGAACGTTGTATAACTCCGGTCTAGTCGACACATTTGTGCTGAAACATGGCGGGCTCTCTTACACTTCAAATCATGGGATTTAGAATAAATTTCCTTAAAGAAGTGTAATTTAGATAGTTTAAAAGAAATTAAAGATAAAAGATACATGCATGGCCAACCAGAAGCAGACCCAAGCGAGCGTATGGCGCGCAGCGTTCCACGCGTGCCTGGTTTTGGATTGCGGGCCAAGCGCAATAAGGACCCGCGGCAGCCTTAAACTGGCAGCCTTAAATAGGAGTCATTTCATCCTAAAGCCGTATATTAAATTTAGAAATAAGTTGATGAATTTGAAAATAATATAAGAATTATGACAAAACAGTTTAAATGTGGAACGTAATGTCTTTCACAGAAATAAGTGTGGTAGACCCATGTTTCGGCACGAATGTGTACGAGTGATACCACGGCCTCACAGAAAATTGGCGTGAAACAACCATAGCGTTGTATTTTGCCGTGTGAGTGAGGTTACCAGAGGCCCAATCCTTCCCCTCCCAAAATCCCTCCTCAATCCCTAATCCCTAAAAGGTCGGCAACGCACTCGTAACTCCTCCGTTGCGTGTGTCAAAACACAGTATAAACAATTTTCCTTAAAATAGAACAAACATTTTACTCAAAAAAAAAACTAAAACCGTTCGTACATGTACACCTCTCAGTTCATCTCCGAACTATTACTTAAGTGCTTTAGCAAACAAAAACTTAATCCTAGACTATTAAGTTTCAAAATTGAGTGCATTAGTGGCTAAGAACACGACGAGAGCGTGCCACATGGCTATTAGGTACTGGACCACGGAAGTAGTCGAAAATGTTCCGCTTTTAAACTGAAGTCCGTCTATTTTATGGAGTATCGTGCCATGTCGATGGAGAGTCGATTTTATTGGTTCGGTAGTAGGATATCCTTACTTGTAAGCCGCGTGGAGATGCTTGAGTAGAACAATACATATTAATATTTATATATATATATATATACTTTACTAGCTACTCCCGTACGGTTTCACCTACTACTCAGCTCCATTTGATCACAGCGTGATGTTTAATAGCTTATAGCACTCGGGAACATTGTAGCTATCTATCAGTGAAAGAATTTTGGCAATCCGACCATTGGTTCCAAACATTACCCCCTACAAACAAACTACAAACCTAAAAATTATACCTCTTTAAAATATTAGTATAGATTGTAAGCACTATTAAAATCACAAAGGCTAATACCCTTTTTTAAATAACTTCATCTTATTCGTTCTTTATCATATTATTCATGACCAGCGTGCGCGTCTAAGAGTCCCGGTGTTAATTGAAACTGGTAGAGCTTTTCTCAATTCAGTCACATGAGTATGTCATTATTTTTAATAATTTTCTTCACTATGATAAGTTCAGGTTTCCTCACGATGTTCTCCTTCACGGTATTTCAGTATATCAGTGATGTCTTAATAATCTTAGAAAGTAAATATATCTCGAAAAAAGTTACATTGGTACTCGCCAGGTTTCGAAGACCAGTACATGTAGCTACACTGACGTACAGACCAAGACACAATTCAAAGTTGGTGTTACAAAAGTGCCTGTGTAAGGATACATTTTAATTATTACTTACTTTTATTTTTTAGCTACTACTAATTTTGCGTTGAGTAAAGCTTTATTGTTAAGAGATTTGAAAATTCGAAGGATTATTCTCTCTATGCCCTTGGTTTTGAACTTAATCTTGCTTGCCCTGTACCAATTACCCATGCTATCTTATTGCATATTTAGAATGTGCCTTCATAGAACATTTCGGCAAAGGAATCCCAAAAGCATAACCTGGAAACTTCACCTAAAATAAAATCAATCATACCAAGAAAATGACCTACAAAACACTTAGGTACTACCATAACTTTTAAGTTAGCAAGAAACATTTATTTTATTCCTAAAGAGAAAAATAACTTCTTCACAAAGATACCAGATAAGTTCGCATAATAAACAAAAGAATGGAGAAAAAAGTATTTTCGAGTTTTTTTTGTTCATTTCACTTCGTACTCCTAAAATGATGATTGATGATCCGTTTTATGAATGTTGCTGCTGGTAAAATATGAGGTTCTTTGAAGGTAAAAATATACTTGAAAGTATTGTTTGTTTCAAAAATAGATTTTGAAAAATTGAGTCGCGAGTTTGTGGAAGTGCTATTACTGCTTCGTTGGTCGAGTGATTGGAAGCGCGTCTGCTGAGAGAGGGATTTTAGGTTCAATACCCAAGTCAGACAGAATGTTATTAGGGATTTATGGATTCGGATTTCAAAAATCGCTCAGTCATATCATCATCCCTATTTTACAAGAGATATATCATTCAGACTACACAGATGACGCGGTAGCTAGAGAACCAGCTGCCAAACAACGTGTCGTATGTTAATTTTTCGGGACTCGGTGTCGTGTGTATATGAAATTAAAAATTGTGATCAATAAAGAGGAGAAAATCCTAGTGTAGGCAAAGGTTATAAAAAAAAATACTTTTTACTTATTGTTACAATTTTATTATGGTATATTTAAAAAGAATACATCTTCAATTTTGTATCATTACAAAAGGGTTGAATAAATATATTTTTTAATTTTAATAACCTATCGGTCAGAGTTATTAATATTCATAATTATGTTACTAACGATTTCATTACACATTTAATCGATTTTAATTAATAATTCGAATAAAATTTCTTCATATCAATATGGTATAGCTGTCTCCAACTCATATTGCAACGTGTGTGAAGTTATAGGGTTGTCACTTTTGAACTTCATTTATTTACACGACTTCATAGACTTGACCTACTTCTATCATATTCTCAATAATATAAAAAGTTATTACTTTAGTTAGCAATCATAATTTTAGATAATTTTTATAATACTTAGGATCTCATTGAATGATGACCTAACCCATTAATTTATCATCAACTATAAAATAACCTCAAAATCAATTCTTGAACTGAATCACATTAATACCAAAGTTTAAAATACAAATATATTTCATTAAATCTTCAAGAATCGGAATTATGGTCTATATTAAAGTTGTCGCTTAGGATTTTGAGTGATGAAAACGCGACGAGGCGATGCAGTCACAGGATTTATTTCAACCAGTTTAGGAAGTCGAAGAAGTTCCGTGATCAGACGAGGTTGTCTTTTATCCAATGCACCTTTTGGATGGAGGTCTAACAAACCTTCTTTTTTAAAAAAAAAATGTTACCCCACAATAGGATTTTCTCATGTGTCGTGGGTACGGTTACAAACATACAATTTCACATACATATGACACCTAGACCCCGAACAACAAGTTGCGGATCACACAAAGAGTTGTTCCGTGCAAGAAATTTACGCGACACGTTGCACGGCAGCTAGTTGCCCAGCTACCCACCAATCGTGCAGTCACAAGGCATTTTTCTAGTCAAGTTCTCTATAAAACAAATGATAATCATGGAAAAATACATAAGCTCAAAAATGTACGACGGCCATGGAAACGAACCGGCGTGAAACAACCACAGCGTTGTGTTTCGCCGTGTGAGTGAGGTTACCGGAGGCCCAATCCTTCCCACCCCTAATCCCTCTTCATTCCCTAAATCTCCAAATCCCTAATACCTAAACGGTCCGCAACACACTCGTAACTCCTCTGTTGCGGAGTTGTGTCCATGGGCGGCGCTGATTGCTTACCATCAGGTAATCCGTCTGCTCGTTTGCCAACCTATTACATAAGAAAAAAACGAAATTTTCTGAGAACAAAAGCTGTAACAGCAATAAATTTTTAGTTTTTCGTCACGACACAACCCTAGGCAGCCATTACTTTAATTAGTGGCCGCTGCTCGCCGCAGTGTATCGTGCATCTCTTTCACACAACTAAACGAGCCGCGAAACTTACTTCATCTTGTACACACGGTTTTTTATGTAAAAACTAAAGCGTAACCGTTTCACAGTAATACATCCCTATTTCTTGAAACATTTTATATTAAAACGTTTGAAAAAAATGTAGTGGACTGAAAATGGTCTATAATTTTGACGATATCCATATTTCATTGATGGTTGTCTTTCACTTTTTATTTATCGATCCTATTCAGAGGGCCTGCCGGTCGATGCCAGCGCGATTATTTACCGTGGACCCGGCTCCTTATTGAAGGAACGGGTTGTTTTTTAGTTACTAAGGGTCTGACACTCCTGTCGTCCCATCCTTGGCAGAAGAAGGGATTGGGCCTGCGGTAACCTCACTGACACGGCGAAACACGAGGCTGTAGTTGTTTTACGCTGCTTTTCTGTGAGAGCCGTGGTATCACTTCGGTCGCACTGACCCATTCGTGTTGAAGCTAGGCTCTCTCACACTTAAAATATTCCATATACACGTAAAATGATTATTTTTTTCGATGATTCATTTTTACGTACCATACGTAACCGTTTACACATACCTACGTACTTTTGGTTCTCTTTATTTAGTTAGGAACTTTTAAACATAGGACAGCCATGTCAGTCCCATCGTACCTTATAAAGTAATAGTTTCAAGTTACATACGTACTTAAAGTTTTACTTTGGATACATTAAAATTTAAGGCAGTGATCTCTGTGCTGTCTTGATTCAACATTTACAGCTCCCCTGACTATCGTCTCAGAGAATTATAAAAGTGCGAAAATAGACAACAATCCTTGCAACATATAATTACGCGGGTATTAACGCGAAAATAATTATTTAAATACCTTGGTAGGCTTAATATGACGGCCTAACATCGTAGAAAAGGAAAATAAGGGGTAGATAAAAATTTATCGACCTGTGCAACGAGGTCGAAACGTCAAGTCTACTAAGATATTTAAATAATTATTTTCGCGTTATTACCCGCGTAATTATATGTTGTAAATATGAGACGCGAAAGTTTAAAAGTTAGTTTAACAATCATTGCAAGCAGGAACAGGAGAAGGAACGGTTTGGTTCAGTCAGTAAGAGTCTGTCACTCTCCTTCGACCACGAAGGGCAGGTGAAGTAATTAAATGATTTTCTCCCTCAAAAAAACCTCCGTGTATAAGGAAAAATAATTCGGAAACGCGAAAAACAGATGTCATTTAAAGTATACAACTTTCTCCTGTGTCCGACGTTGCTTTTATCTCTGACAAGGGTTAATGAGCGAAAACAAAGAAGCTTATTTGGAACTCATCTACTAATTGATCAGTAGGTAGGTACAAAACACAGCAGAACAACCTACTCTTTTCTGTCAAATTCCTTTTTCAACTTTATCGTTTTTGTATAAAGTCGAGATTTCAATGTTAGTATAAATTAGTGTAGGTTGACCTGCTGCCCATTTTAGTACCTACCTTCCCTTGCCTTGATTGCCAAGTTTGTATAACTAATTTGTTTGTTCAATGTTTGAAGACAATGGATTTTGATTATTCGAATGTTTGAAGGATTTAATGTTTTAGTTTCGTGTTTAAATTGGCAGCTTTGATGCTGCTGTGGCATTGGCTGTTTGTTATCTCGCGTTTCAAGGCTCGAAATTAATATTGTTAATGTAGAAAAATAAATTAATATTTATTTATTCATTTATTCTTTACTAGCCACTCGCACGCGGTTTCTTCCGCTGCTCAGCTCTTACAGATCCGTAGCGTGATGTTTTATAGCCTAAAGCCTTCCTCGATAAATATACTATTTAACAAAAATATATCAAAGAATTGTTCAATTTCAACCAGTAGTTCCGGAGATTAGCGCGTTCAAACAAACAAACAAACTCTTTAGCTTTATAATATTAGTAGATATATACAATTGCATATCGGAGAAATTGATGCTAGAAGCATTTTCTGCCAGAAAATTTATATTTAGTTTCTCCTAAAATCTGCAAGTTAGATTTGGATGATAAGGTGATACTGCCCTGTTATAAATAACTTTAAATTAGAGAAGAGGTAAGGAGTTCTATTACAGTGGAAAAAAAGTGTATTTTACATTGAAATGTTGATTATTAAGCCCAATAGATGACTTTTGACGCCGAATTAAAGAGTGCTATAGTTTCATTGCCATCACGAATGTACCTCCGTGGTCTTCAGACGCTACTGAATGAACAGGGTGGTTTTTAGTCAGTAACAGTCCCTCTTGCTCCGCCTAGAGTGGGAAACGTAATATAGTGAAAAGCAAAGGCCTCACCCAAAGAAGGTGTGAGCATTAATCACCACGATTGCTCAAGGCGGCTTAGCAATTAAAAACTTGTAACTTGAAATTGTCAGTTCTCACGATGTTTTCTTCGCCTTAATTCAGTGTTGTTTAAAGGAAGAAAGCACATAATATAGCTTGGAAAAATCACATTCATACCTGCCAGGTTTCAAACAGCTTTTTTTTTGTCAGGGGAAAATCAAATGACTTCTCCCAGTCAGAGGCGAGAGAGAGTGTCAGACTTTTATTGACTAAAAACCTCCCCATTCCTTCTCCTGCTTTAGGCCGAGCGCGGTGCCACATTGCGCCTACCCCGCAATCCACAACAACCGTGGTCTATTGGCTCATTGAGGCGCGCGCGAAACGCTACGCGCCGTACGCTCTGGTTCTGGTCCTAGTCCGCCGACCAGCACTTACGGTGGCCGGAGTTCCAGCATAAGGAGCGAGCGCTTTATCTTCCAGGCCATCACGATAGAGAATGTTAATTGAAAATGACCTTTACGTTTTTAACTTAAAGTTCATTAACTAATTGATCTAATGAACTCGGTTCGTATTAAATTAGTAATTTAATTTGCTCTTTTGGTCTGTTCTGTAGAAACTGCAGCGTTATGGTGATGAAGTTGGAATTTAATAAAGGAATTATCTTATTTGACTAATTAGGTAATAATGATTCTCTATACGAATTGCAATCGGTGCCGACTATGGATATGCGTAAAACCAGGGAGGTTTCGAGTGCGTTGTGGTCTACTTGAAATAACGAATTTGATTTGATTTTGGTGTTGCAGGTGTTCAAAGTTTTATTTTTATTTTATGGAACGGGTCTGCAAACTAGCAGACGGATTACCTAATGGTAAGCAATCACAAAAGGAGTCCAAGTGCGTTACCGGCCTTTTGCGGAAAATTATTTTCGGATATTTAAGAATTGGAAAGGGATGGGGAGAGGGAGTGACTGTGCCTCTGGTAACCTCACTTACACCGCGAAACACAACGCTGTGGTTGTTTCACGCCGATTTTCTGTGAGGCCGTGGTATCACTACGGTTGAGCCGACCGTACGGCGCTGATTGCCTGCTATCAGGTGATACGTACTCGTTTGTCGAAACACATTATAGTTTAGATACCATGATACATTTTAAAATTATTGTCACTCATATGTTAAAACATTGTTGAAAAAATAATAATGCAATTTTTTCTAAAGTTCCTAAATTATTTTCATATATTATTTTATTAAAAAATGTCCATTAATTAACTATCTAGTTATTAGCATGGTTATTGTATAATAATAAAACAACAAAAAACATATAGAATCCATTCAATTTTGATCGTCGAAATGAAACGAATAATTGAAGTGAAATAAGACTACCTATCTATACTAATATTATAAAATTTGTAAGTTTGTATGCTTGTAAGTTTGTAAGTTTGTAAGTAGGTGGTAATCTTTGGAACCGCGGGCCGGGTTTCCAAAATTCTCTTCACTGATAGATAGCTACAATGTTCCCGAGTGCTATAGGCTATAAAAATCACGCTATGATCTGTAGGACCCGAGGCGCGAGTGAAACTGCGTGAGAGAAACTATTAAAAAAAAAAAACTAAACTTAGTCACTACTCATGATAATTAAAGTTAATTACTGCTAAAGATATAAATACAAGTATCAGTCATAAAATTTTAAAAATATATTTTATGTATTTTTTTTGATGTACTTCTTGAATGAAATAAAAATAATTATATTTTTTCTAAATGGCTATAAGATATTCCTACTAAAAGGCATTTCAAGGTTATCCATTCATTATCGAATCCCCTGTATAAGTTATATAGTAAGTATAGAGAAAATGCCATGTATGTAATCGTCCTAAAGTCCATATTACCTATATACTCCTATACATATATATTGCGTGTTCCCCGCCCAACATACGGTTGCCTAGTCGTTTAGAACACATTGCAAGCTACATTCTACTGAGTTATAATACTGATACCCATGAATGTTTGTTGCGAAGTGAATTACAAGTTGCTGTAGTCTTGTTCATTTGTTTGTTCAGTCATTTGATTTTACAAGCTAGCAGATATGTTATAGAACCTGCTTGCAAGACTGATTTCTAATCGATTGTATTGAGCTTATAGCTCAATATATACATATATTTATATATAACATGCGCTAGTAATCTTTATATTTGTGGACGGAAAATCGTCAGATGACTTCTCTCGCTCACGATATAGAAGGCGGGTATGTCAGACTCTTACTGACTAAAGCACTCCCGTTCCTTCTTCTGCGCCAGGCCGAAGGCCACGGTAAGGCGAGAAGGCGGGCATGTCAGACTCTTACTGACTAAAACACTCCCGTTCCTTCTTCTGCGCCAGGCCGAAGGCCACGGTAAGGCGAGAAGGCGGGTATGTCAGACTCTTACTGACTAAAACACTCCCGTTCCTTCTTCTGCTGCCGCGGTACTTTATTCTGCTTGGCCTTGGCTTGGCTTGCTACCCGTGACCTCGACTGAACATCGGCCCTTTTGGCCCCGTCTTTGAGGCGCGTGCGAAAACCTCAAAGATGGCTGATCTTGGGTTTAGTTTTAATTAAGAAACAATATCGAATTTTGCACAATTAGGTGTTGCAATATTTTTCAAACAATGCTTTATTGATTTTCTATTGATAGGTATATTTTGTTCAATACCCGATTTGCTTTCGGTAAAGTATTTTCAATCTAAACTTGTGTATAAAAATACTAGAATGAATATTAGATATTTCCCAAGAAAAAGATACCAACTATTAAAGAATGTTAGTTTATTGGTGCCCAGCGAAGATTCGCGAACCTTTTTGCCGATAAAACGATGCAATAAGAAAACATCGTACAACATTAAATATGGAATATCATTACCAATAAATGTTTGGCCTCATTTTCTTACCAAACTTCATTGGGTCAGTTCTCATGAGAAAAATATAGCGTTTTATGCATCTTAAAAATGTTCAAGTCAACTTTTGGGCAGCTAAAAGTTTAAGTTTAAGGATAATGGGAATTTTTGAATAGCTATATCCTTTTTTGCGAAAATTTTTGGCTCTCTTTTTGGTAATGAAGGGATAAGAATGATCATTAAGGCCGTGGTAGAAATGATGATTAAAAAGAATGCTTAGATGGATAAAGAGTGCTTGGTAATGAAATAAAAATAATACATTATAAATTAATTTAAAAACCTTCTTTGTACTACTTATAATTATTATAAACCACGAAACGCAGAAATAATGTTGGGTGAAGTTTGTTACTCCTTCGAGTAAAATCTTCTAACTGTTCTGAATGAAATTTGGCATAAAGATAGATTATCTTTATATCCCTAGTTACTCAATTTTAAGGTCTTAAGTGAAATAGTCCTCTATTATAATTGGTTCAATAACGTACCGAAAAAAATACATGAGAAACTTTCGACGTATAATTTATCAATAACCTATAATTTATAACATAATACGTGATAAACCAACACTTAAATTCATACGACCAAATAATATAAAAGACAATAGTCCAAGAAATGAAAAAGACGTGCAACTCAATCCTAATGTGGGAACAGACAAAGTTTGAAAAAAAAACTCCGCCAAAAAATCTCCCCAAAACTTTAAACCATCGAAATAGCAGTTTTCCTCAAAACTTTTTAGTCCTATAAAACGGAACCACGAAATACTGGCACAGGGTTTATTAGCAAGGAACATTATAGAAGACTCGAGGGCCAGTTTATAAGCATTACATAAATGAGGGGCCCGAGAAGTGCGGAAATTAGATGTTTGAGCGAGCGAGCGCCGACTCTGATGTACGGACAGTTCCTGTGGCGTACAACGGAAAGAAAGACATTTATTACATTTAGTTTTTTTTGTATTATACTGGATCAACTGAAGGTAATTTGCGATGCACCAATGGAGTTACAAAGGCGATGCCTTCCCTGTTTTTCATGAGGTAAGTCGGCAAACGACCTGATGGTAAGCAATCGTCGCGGCCCATGGACACTCGCAACACCAAAGGAGTTACGAGTATGTTGCCGACCTTGGATTTCGGATATTTAAGGATTGGAGAAGGATCGGGCCTCCGTTAACCTTACTTACACTGTGAAATACAATGATGTAGTTGTTTCACGCCGATTTTTTTTGAGGCCGTGGATTCACGACATTCGAGCCGACCCATTCGTCCTTTTAGGAAGTTTAGGATTGGGGGTTTTGATTAAGGATTTTTGAGATGGCAATCCATCTCAAAAATCCTTATTCAAAACCTCTATCTAAAGGCCTCTATTAATCTGACTCACAGAGCGAAACACGTAACGCAAGCGTTTTGCGCGCCTCAAAGAGCTAATAGACCACCGCAGACGGGGCCCTAAAGAACTGATGTTCAGCCGGGGTTGCGGGGTAAGCGCAATGACGCACCGCGACCTCGACCTAAAGCAGGAGAAGGAACAGGGGGGCTTTTAAGTCAGTAAGAGTCTGACACTCCCTCCCGGGAGAAGTCATTTGATGATTTTCCCCTAACAAATAAACGTTGTTTTACACCAGTTTTCTGAAGTCCGGTTGAATTTCGAGCCGAAGCTTGGCTCTTCCACACTTAAATTCGACCTTTTCTGTGGTGAACAACGGAAGGAAAAACATTTGTTATATTTAGTGTTATTTATTGAATGTAATGTGAGGGAAAATTGAGTGTTAGTGGACTGTTTTCATGTTATGGGATGAGGAAGTAGGGATGATAGCTTCAGTTGATGGAAGGTTGGACCCTAAATTTGGGCAACCGGGATTTTGTGACTTCTATCATATATAGAGATTTGTATGTTAACATTGTAGATAAGCCACGCAAATGTAGTAAGTATGAATGGTAGTTCGTGTTTCGGTTTTTTAAATTATAAGTATTGTTAAAATTTGAAAGAAAAGATATCGCTTTCTCTGTCTCTATGTCCTATGTTATATGTATGCTTAAATCTTTAAAACTACGCAACAGATTTTGATGCAGTTTTTTTGATAGATAGAGTGATTGAAGAGAAATGCCTATATTTATATTAATATCTATTAAATAGTGCAGAAATTCAGTATCAGCATTTCAGCCGTGAAAATCAGTGGCGGCAGCGGCAGTTATTTTACCCTAGCGAAGGTAAAATAAAAATATACGTTTTTTTTTATCAAGCTACTAGCACTTCCAATACCTAGTACTGCTATGAATGAATTTACAGTTTACATGATAATTTCGAATCACAATCGTATAAAAAGTTGGACTGAAACCAATCTTATGAATACGATTACCATTTTATTTAATTGTACTAATTAATCAGTCGTAGGGACGTTGCCAACACGAGAATTAATCGCTCTGGATGGAAGAGAGTGTCAGACTCTTACTGAATAAAAAACACACTGTCCTTTTGCCCGCTCCGGACTGGGGCAGCGTCCTTGCAACACCGGCTGGTTTCATGGATGAGCTAATTTTGACTTCAATTGTTTTTAGAACTTGATTTTTATAGGATATTTACTTTGACTTTGACTTTGAATTTGAGTTTGATTTTGAATTCGATATTAAGTTTGTTTTTGACTTTGAATTCGATTTTGACTTTGACTTTGACCTTGGATCTTTGTATTGATTATACCTTTGACTTTGACATCCACGTCGCAAAAATACATTGTATTTGGAGTTTAAATGAAAGTTTGTAATTAATGAGGATAAGTTGCGCTAACAATTAAGACCGTGTGTCTCAAATGTAATATAAAGCGTGTGTAGTGTTAATAAAAATACTTTTTCTCGTGGCCAATTCACTACTCTTCACTGACTTGCTGGGCGATAAAAATAACACGCAAAAAACAAATCCAATAACTCTTTGCTTAACCTCTTCAGCCGTCACCATTTTTAAGGTTGAAAAATCAATCAACGACTTTACCTACCCTGGGTGGGGCAAGAAGGAGTGTCTTCTCCTTCTTTTTTCTGTAATAGGTCGGCAAACGAGCAGACGGATTACTTGATGGTAAGCAATCAACGCCGCTCATAGACACCCGCAACGGAGGAGTTACGAGTGCGTTGCCGACCTTTTAGTGATTAGGAATTTGGAGATGTAGGGGGATTGAAGAGGGATTGGGTCTACGGTAGCCTCACTCACATGGCGAAACACAACGCTGTGGTTGTTTCACGCCGGTTTTCTGTGAGGCCGTGGTATAACTCCGGTCGAGCCGACACATTCGTGCCAAAGCATGTCTCTCCCACACTTAACCTACTGACTAAACACCACCCTGTTACTTCTCCTGCTCAAGGCAAGGCCAAGGTTTTGACTGCACGGTTGGCGCGGTGGCTGGGCAACTGGCTGGTGTCGCGGGTTTGATTCCCGCACGGAACAACTCTTTGTGTGATCCACAGATTGTTGTTCCGGGTCTGGGTATGATGTGCATGTGAAATTGTTTGTTTGTAAACGCACCCACGACACAGGAGACAATCCTAGTGTGGAGAAACGTTTTATTAAAAAAAAAAGGTACGGTCAGCTGCAGAGAAATGGAACCCCCCTGAAGTACAAATATGTATGCAGCTACCTATCTGCATAGGGGACTCCTTTTCTCTGCAGCTGAGTGTACATTATTGCTCTAATCTTGTACCAGTAACCCCGGCTGAAGTTATACTTCTACGTAAGTAAGCGTTAGTGTAAACATATCAACTCACGACACTCAATTTCCTGACTCACCGTTTGCAACATGTAAATAAAGGCAGCTATCGGTAAATACATACATCACTGACGCATATTTAAATAGCTTTTATGTAAAGATGACCTTGAACAGTGGATATCGCTACGTAGTATAAAACAAAGTTGCTTTCTATGTCCCTATATCCCTACTTATGTAAAATTAAGTCTTTAAAACGTATCTTGATGTGTTACCTAGGTGGACCTAGGCGAGAGCAGTCATTTGATTATTCATTGGTTTGTCATTGATTAGTTATTGGTTATACTACTATTTATGAAAGGAAATAATGATCCCCTTTCATAGAAAATTAACACATATTTCTTAGAAGCTACTTCTGTGGGATCTCTAAAATCTTGGATCCTGTGCAAGCAAACAAACATTTTTACTATTTCAATATTAGAAAAAGCGACTTTGTCCTATACTAAGTATCTAGATAGAAATAAAAAAACAAATTAACGTTACAAAACAATCAACAAACGTGAGTGAATTGAATCAATGTGAATTTTTACTCGCCAAATACTTACCCTACTATAATCCTAACTTTGAGAATCAATTGCAAAAATTTAAAATTCAAATAAAATATTCAACCGATAAAAATCTCGTTCAATCCTATGCAAGATAAGACGACTAAAGCTCCATCTATGGAGTAGTTTAAAAGGTAGAACTGAATTGAATATTGGTCGTTTCAATTGCTCCACTTGAAAACTTGTGAAGATAAGATTTAACGAATATTTCTCTATTCCTGGAACGTATTGTAATCGAGCCAACCATTTAGTTAGCAATCAATACATTAATTGTGATTTATAGATGACTTTTTAAAAAAGCATTGCTCCACAATAGCATTTTCTCCAGTGCCATGAGCGCGTTTACAAATATACAATTTCACATACACATCACACCCAGACCCGGAACAACAATTTGTAGATCACATATGGAGTTCGAACTCGGCGGTAGCCAGTTGCCCAGACACCGGGCCATCCGTGCAGTCAAACAACAATATGGAGTCTTGTCAAAATCACTTGAATTGGTTAAGATTTATCTTAGTTACTAGCATTTATCTTAGTTACTCTCGCATGGTTTCACCCGCTACTCGGGTCCTACAAACCACTATAGCACTCAGGAACATTGTAGCTATCTATCAGTAAAATAATTTCGGCAATCCGACCAGCGGTTCCAAAGATTACCCCCTACATACAAACTTACAAATTTTACCTCTTTATAATATTAGTATAAATTAAAGTTAAGATCGTGGAGTGTCCACATCACCGATTAGCATAAAATATACTGAATCGCGACATCAAGTTATTGCAAATAACTATACTGTATCATTGAAAGTGTTTGATTCCGTAAGAAAACAAATCATATGTGTACAACAACATCAGTTATAAACTTTTCCAATTAATAAAGGTGACAGAATTTATGAAATCGCCACATTAGTTTTTGAGTTTTTACACACTACAAAATAAACGAGATAATTATTCTTTTTTGATATTTTTATAAATAATAACGTATGTAATAATAAAGTTTACATACCTATCACTAGCCTAGGACATAATTACGATAACTGTTTACTTATCATCATAAATTGATATACTATTGCCACAACCCGCAAAGGGCTCCGACCATCTTACATAGACCTCCCAACCCTCACTAAACTCTAACATCAGTAGGCAATGCAGACAAACATGTTGAAGAATTGGGGCTTCACCTAAATTGGTCGGTTTGTTCGTTACTTCAGTATAGCGGTTGGCGTGGCTTTCAGCGCTCGTGTCCCGGGCTCTTCGTGAAAAGATAAATAGAAAAATAACATCGAAAAATTATTTAAAGTAAATCGTATACTGTTCGTGTATTAATTTTTTTTGTGAGTTTTGAATTCGTGCTTGGTGGTCGGAGACAAGTTCTTTGAAAGTTTACGGTAAGTTTTTTGAAATTTATGTGAACTTTTTTGAATATTTTTAATACTGAAATTTTTTTAATAATTTTGCTATGTTAAGCTATACATATAGGGGCATTATTCGATATCTTCAAGGAATGTCATTATAATAAGATTATTATAATATTCAACAGCAATTTTTTTCAAATTGCTTGTCGTCTATTTGTTCCATTTTTTGATATTTATTGATAACAGTGTGTTTTAAATAATAATATTAATAGGCATTTGTAAGTTTTTTTTAATTCTAAATTATTAATTCAGAAAACTTAATGTTGTGAAATGTTATGTAAGTCATTGAATTTAGATCACTGTAGAATAATAAAAAAACAGTTGTCATTAAATTGTAAAAAAAATTGTGACTCAAAATTTCTATTGAAAATTGTTCGACACATTTTAAATCTGCAATTAAATTGAATAATAATAAAAAAACCGTAATCAATAATTACCAAAACAACTTTAAGCTAACGCAAAATAACTGTCTAATAAAAAAGAAAAAGGTTGAATTAATTAACTTTAAAAATGAACGCAATTTTTTTAATTCAAAAGTTGAGCTAGAAGTACGTATTCATCGGGTTGAACATTTTAGAGCCCGCATCGGAAAGGGCCGCGGACTTTATGAAACATTTCTAACAAAACATAGCTTTATGTATATGTAAGTATATATGTAAAGAGGTCCTATATTGATTTACTAACTGAGTTATTAATAGACATAAAAGTATACCTAAAAATCATGATATTGCCGATTCATCTCGAGTGAAATTAGGCAGGACTGTTGATTAGACGCGGTGATGACAGATTAAGTAGGTTTTTGACTGAATCGTATCCAAGGATTGGAAAAATGAGCCAAAGGCGTAAAAAGTGCTTTTTTACTAGGTGGACGATGTTGTTAGAATCGCTGAAAAGTAATAGATTAGTGAGCAAGTATGACATGTTTTTATTTAGTACTAGCTTTTGCCGGCGACTTCGTTCGCGTGGAATAGTGACTTCCTGGAGATTTTTGGTATAAAAACTATCCTTTGTCCTTTCTCGAGTTCCAAACTATGTCTGTACCAAATTTGACAAAAATCGGTTCAGTAGGTAGTTAAGGCGTGAAGAAAAAACAGACAGACAGACAGAGTTAATTTCGCATTTATAATATTAGTTTGGATTGGGCAGGCGTTTGACTGCTAACACGTCTGGTCTCAAGCGATGATGCGACCTACGATGGAACACGCCTACACAGTGACATGATACACAATTTGCTATATAAGTAATTATCGACTCTTATGAATTCTTTCATGAACTCGAGGCCGTACCTTTGAGCTGGTATTCTGGTAGAAAATGCTTAAGGAAAAAAGTACTACTAACAATATATAAAATGATTGCCATGCAGCTTACATGAATAAATATCTGCTTCTTATTATGATCAGACACTGTTGTTATAATTTTATGCGTGTTATAGTATGAAGCAGCAAATAGAGGCCAAATAACTAACATCTATTTCTATGCTAATAGAAAGAAGGGCTACTTTCATTCTTTGAGTATATTACCAGTTCATACAATTTTTTTTATAAGTGGCTAGGTATTTCCCTACATCTGGTAGGTACTTCACCTAATATTTAAGTAAAGTTGAATGAACTTTTGTGACAAAGGTATTTTTAACACCCATCAATAATAGGACTCGCAAAGGTTTTTAGTGGCGAGTTTACTGGCTCTGTCAGTAATGTTGATGCAGCAATCTCAATAGATGAACAATATCTAGTACCCAACTGAAAAATATTTCAGTCAAGACTTTTTTTAATCAAACGCCTATCTGAGTTGCCATAAAATACACCCTTAAATAATAATAACGGTCGAATTTTTAAATTTTCGACCCAAAGTTGAAAAGTTTCTTAGTAAATCTTGTTGAAGTGAAACTGTTTAAGAATGCATGAGAAAGTGAGGGTTCGTTTAGGCCTCTTTACAACTGAAACTGAAATATTCAGGCCATGTTCCGATGCTCTCTTGATGTTTCATAAACTGTGCTAGTTTTTTTAATCGGAATCAACAACCGATGAAATTAATTTTGAGAATGAATAATTTCTTTGATTTGTCTAAAGCTTTTGTTATTATGTTAATGTTGGAGAAGTGAATAAATTTTTATTGGATGTTCTCCGGTCATTCATTGTAACAATCAGCCATTGTGTAGTGAGTTTCCGGGAAAATGATTTCAGATATTTTTGATAACTTATTTTGTTTATTGTGGATCACGAACACAACGGTTCATTTTACAAATTGGACCCAGAAAATATACGTTGAAAACCGAATCCTAGTTATATTCTAAAATGTTATTATAATTATGTTAAGTATTGATTAATTACATGTGATCCAAAATGACCTATACCTAAAAGGTGGAGCAATGCGAAAGCCTACGAAAATTTTTTTGTTTTTGTAGGCTTTAGCACTCTAAAATTGTCACTGATTAAATGTGTAATTTGGCATTTTTAATTTTTGGTAGATATGTGTGAGAATACATTATATTGTTATATTATGACAACAACAATACTTCTTCCAACCAGAGATATAAAAGTTCGAGAACCCCATTTCTTGCTAAGTCACGTTTGCCACAACATTCAGTAAAAAAATATGTATCTATTATGTTTGCAAATTTACATAAAATTTTCTCCCAATTCGTTCGCTCAAGGAATAGTTTTTTGAGTACCATTGAACAAACCGCAGGCCAACTTAGGACCCCAATTAGGGGATTACCTTACACCGGGGGTAAAGTATAGGTTTTTGGTTAAAGGGTCATTTTATGGTAGGGCCACATTAATTAGGGTTGTGCCTTGTAAGACGACGCTTAACATTTTTAATACATACCTTCGTACTTAGATTTATAGGTAAGGTAACCCTATGTTGCGGTGAAGGTATTCTTAACTATGGAGAGTAAATTCTATTGAAGATTTTTAATGGGTATTTTTTTAATAAGAAGACAATCGGCCTGGCTTTACCGACGTCGGCAGAAGTCGCAAACAGCTGCACACAAAATGTGTTAATAGTTTTTATTATAACTTTTGTGAGACATACTTAATTAATTATTATGTTTGCGGCTTACTCACGTAATTAGTACCAGTAGCAGCGCGATAGTTACCGCGTCGTGTGTGGAATTCTGCTCATGAATATGGGCCTCTAGCATGGCTTGAAACTAGCCGAGTATCTCGTCAAACAATTACGTGAGCAAGCCGCAAACATAATAATTAATGTGTTATTAGTATATGTAGCTGTGCTTATAAATTGTTTCTTAAATCTTTCCTTAACATATCTTTCAAAATAGAACATTGTTAAGGAAGAAGTGAGTTTGATAGACGAGGTATTTTCGAGGTAGGGATGTCCCTGACTACCTCCTTCCATTAATAACAAGGATGATACTTCTTGTACTCGATATTGATAAATAGCTATGACATACGATACTTCGACAGAGTTCTATTATTGAAGTGTTGCCAGAAAAATATATCTTGGGAGTTTTTCTTTTTTGGTGTGGCAAGTTTTGTCAGTGGTTCTTGAATGCTTGGTTTAGGGTTGATAAGTTTCATAACTTTATAGAATCAAATCTATACTAATATTATAAAGAGGTAAAATTTCTAAGTTCGTATGTTTGAAAGTTTGTATGTAGGGGGTAATTTTTGGAACCGCTGGTCGGATTGCCAAAATTCTTTCAGTGATAGATAGCTACAATGTTCCTGAGTGCTATAAGCTATAAAACATCACGCTACGATTAAATGGATTCGAGCAGCGGGTGAAACCGCGCGAGAGGTGCTAGTTAGAACATAAAGCTTTAGGAAGATGAGTTAGGCAAAGAATTTAATATGACTTTAAATAACAACAATGGCATTGAAAAACTCATAACTCATCAAAATTAATCAACTTGCTCAATATGGTCACGGCATGTGCCATATACGAGAATCAAGATTAAGCCCTACTATGCTTTGTTTGTGAGGGTAAACTCATGAAATGACTTCTACCGCCCAGGGTATGGCGAGAGGGAGTGTTAGACTCTCACTGACTAGCCTCCCCCCTCCCGTTCCTTCATCAGCTCCAGATCGAAGTGCCTTATTACGCCTGTCCTGCGATTCCGGCTGACCTAAGTATGCTGGAGCGCAGATCTTTGTAAGACACGGTTTATTTGCCATTGTTTCATGTACCGGTAAAAAAGAGAGGCCAAGCCATAAAATAAACTTAAAATAAAACATTGATACCTGAAACCAGAAAACCTTCATCCCTCAAAATATGAGTATTTTATTCTTGTTCTTCTTGTAAATTAATTTCTTAGTTTTTATGAGCCCGCAATATTAGGTTATTTTACCCCGAAGTATAATAAACGTTGTAATTACGGTGTAAGGTTTGCTCAGGAATATTTTTAATAATTTTGTACGAAGAATGTATCATAATCGGGATATAATTAATGTAGGTACTGTAACCTAGTTGTCTGATAATTAGAATAATATTCTTCATATTTCATAAAGAGAAAATGAATATTAAAATTATTTCACTTAAGATTCACCAACTTTTAAGTATGGTAGAACCATGCTTCAGCACAACCCAACCGATTGATACCACGACCTCCCAGCAAATAGAAATATTGCTTGCGTTGTGTTTGGCTGTGTGAGTTAGGTAGCCAAAGGTTCAGTTCTTGCCTCGAATCCCAAAACCCTTAAAAGAATAACTCTAAAAAGCCGGCAACACCCTTATAATTCTTCGATTTTGCGTTCGTCCATGGTCTGCTATGATTCCTTACCATCTGTCCCTGGCGATTGTCACCTTTTGCTTCACAAACAAATTAATTAAATATTATAAAGCGGACGTTAAGTAAGCTAAAACATTAAATGTCGGAGAGGCTCGCTTCACAGAATTCTGGCGTGAAACAACCACAGCGTTGTGTTTCGCCGTGTGAGTGAGGTTCCGGTAACCGGTTCCAGGTCCAATCCTCCTTTGTGTCACCTCCCCAATCCCCAAACCTCTGAAACCATATTTCCCCAAGAACTTCTAAACACTTTTGGTGACGCGGGTGTCTATAGGCGGCGCATATTGCTTACCATCAAGACATCTGCTCATTTGTTGATCTATCACATAAAAAAGCCAAATGGTTTAATAACAATTTAAGAAACACGTTCGATTAAAGATTAACCTTAAACAAAGGGGCGTTTAAATAAATAGACAATATTAAGATGCCACAGATGATTAAGAAAATTTTGATGGACTTTTCAAAGACAAAGTTTTTATTATCTATTCAGTTTATCTTTAGGTCAGTTAGGTTAACAAATTTAAAAGACACAAAGGGCACTAGTGTTGGGTAATTTAATAAACAGTATTGGAAATTTATTATAGTTTTAAATCTTTTAAATTATGTGCATCTCTGCTTAACCTTTCAGAGAGTAAAAGGTGGTTCCCTCACTTAGATAATAAAATATTTTGTAAATTTTCTCTACTAAACATTAATTACAAAATGGCTCACTAATTATGTACGGAAGAAATTTAATCAAAAAATGTAATCAAAATCTTCCCCAATACCAGGAAAGGTCAAAGGTCGTCAGACCTTTTTAAATATATGATTAAAGTCAATATTTTTCGTCGCTAACGATTAGCCAGATTCGAAGGCAAACAAGATAGACCTGAAAATTGCCTTTGGCCACTTCGCGTGAACATGACTCGGTGTTTTGCGGACTCGATAGCCCCGTGATATTGCATTTTCGGCTACAATTTTTGTTTGGGAAAACTTATAGCCTCATAGCCTAGTTGGGAAATGGCCAGAATGGGCTTACGTGGCTTTTGTACTGTTTGCTTGTTGGAGCTAATGAATGTACAGAAGTTTATTTTCGTAATTCTACGATACCGGTTCTCTATGGTGTTATTTGGTTTTTCGAACAATGCGAACTCTTACAAGTTGTGATTGTGTATACGATATTAACCAATTTTGTTTACCTTAGAACTATTTTTTATGTTATATTGATTACCTGATGGTAAGCAATCAGCGCCGCAACGGAGGAGTTACGAGTGCGTTGCCGACCGTTTAGGGATTAGGGTTTTGGAGATCTAGGGATTGGGGAGGGATCGCGGGAGGGGAAGGGTTGGGCCTCCGGTAACTTCACTCAGACGGCGAAAATCAACGCTATGGTTCGTCGACAATCTTGCCGAAGCTTGGTTCTCCCGCACCCCGTGATAGAAGTTATTTCAGTTATATCGCTGATTGCGTTACATACAATAAATGGCTCTCCCACACTTAACTGACACTCACGCACTCCAGGGCTGTGGTATATTTGTAATAGTGGATATTCAGAATTACATAAGTCACGGATTGTCATTTATTTATATTTATTACGAGCGACACGCCAGTCTCCGAATATACGTCAATTTGGGAAGTCCATCTTTGATTGTGCCCCCGGCAGTGGTAGTGCCCACAGTCCTCAAATCTTTCTATTTGTCCAATCCTTTTATGTTCTCCTGTATTGTAGATACGTTAACTCACATGCACAAACCACCCAGACCCAAAACAACAATTTAAGATCATGCGACACGTTGCATAGTAGCCTGTTGCCAATCTAACGTGCAGTCAAAACAAATATGAATGATTAGGTTTTGAATTTGATAAACTTTTCTAAAAACAAATTCTTATTTAAATAAAACTGAAATTGATTCTTGAATCAATCTTTCAATCTGACCAAACGTTAGAAACTTAATACAGCTAATGAGTCTAAAAAACTATACTACGTCCTTTCTCTAATTTCAAACTATATCTTTACCAAATATCACAGAAATCGGTTTGTAGTTTAGGCGTGAAGAGAAGACAGACAGATTTACTTTCGCACTTAGGTATAATATTATTTTGGATTTCGTCCATAAATGGATCTGTTGCGACGTGAAAGAGTGACAAAATTAAGGATATACAAATATAAATAGAAAATATATAAATACACTTTCGTATTTGTAATATTACTAAGAAAATATAAATTCTAACCAATGAATTCGCTCCGAAAATTACCTAAATAATATTTTTTACTACTTACCTTACGAAAAACAATTTTCCTCTACCCCAGCCTATACCTTTAAGAAAAAACAAGCTCTAAAGTTATGTAACATAATTAGCCTTTTTGCGTGACTGGTAAATTGGTAAGCGTAGCCGAACTTTAAGTTAGTGGCAATTTAAAATCAATTTACAAGCTTTGGAAATCACTTCGTTAGTTACTAAGATCAAATCTAACGCAAAATTGCTTTTCAGCTATTGTTAGTAACAGAAACAAAATTTGGCCAATAATTAAAATAACTGATAAAGGAATTAATTTGTTTTCAAAACAAGTGGGTTTTATAATCTTAATTGATTTTTAAATTGAAGGAAATGGATTTCCTTGTTTGTTTTTTTTTTATTTGAATCTTTGTATCGCTTTGGAACGAGATGTTAAGATATTTGCAATAAATATGACGTTGTATCGTCTAAAAAAAGTACACGTTTAATATTTAAACTTTTTCTTAAAATTGATTTTTTAAAGTGTAACGATGGAGTTTTTGCTCTTCCTTTTCCATTGAGTCTAGACTCAAGGACGACCACCTAGCTTTACTGACGAACAGACTTTGTAACTTTATTTCTGGCTTAATTGGAACAAATGTTTTTGGCTTTTGGTTGTTTTACAATAATCGTTGCCAGTCGATCGTTACAAATCAAGAATATAAATAACTAATGGAATATGTAATATAATGTGGGAGAGCCATGCTTCGGCACGAATGGGCCGGCTCGACCGGAGTGATACCACGGCCTCACAGAAAACCGGCGTGAAATAACCACTGCGTTGTGTTTCGCCGTGTGAGTGAGGTTACCGGAGGCCCAATCCTTCCCCTTCCCCAATCCCTCCTCAATCCCTAAATCTCCAAATCCCTAATCCCTAAAAGGTCGGCAACGCACTCGTAACTCCTCCGTTGCGAGTGTCCATGGGCGGCGCTGATTGCTTACCATCAGGTAATCCGTCTGATCGTTTGCCGAACAATTACATAAAAAAAAAAATATAATAATAATAATGTCTTCGCAATAAAGAATGTTACATTAAAGTACAAAGAACTCAATACATAATTCAAAAAAGGTTGTCATATTTTTTCTAAAAAAACAATCACCGCATCTGATGGTCCAGCCACTGTTACATCCTTTTCTAAACGAAACGACGGGATCCTAAACAATGAATAAATATGAAAAAAGGGCTCCCAACTCACCCATTTCCTCGAAACCCTTCCCGTTTTCCAAACTAAGATTAATGACACTTTTTTCCAAAATTCTTAACAAGCGATGAAAATGGTAAAATGGCGGCTTGCGATGTATTGCAAGAATAAAATTTATGAAAGAAAAAGCAGAAATTGTTTATTAATGATTATAATATGCCTATAAGTGCCCACTGCCGAGCAAAAGCCTCTTCTCGCACGGAGAAGGTTTGCGCAATAATCATTTACGCTTTGCGCTCAAGGCGGATTGGCGATTTAAAACTTATAATTAGAAATTAAAAGTCCAGGTTTCGTTTCGAAGTTTTCCTTTACCATGTGTCAGGGGTGTTTAAATAATCACAAAGAGTACGTATAACTCGAAAAAGGTCAGATTGTTAATTGCCAGGAATTGCCACTCTCATACATGGGAAGCGCCTGCCTTAACCTCCGAGCCACCACGACAAAAACTCTTAGTACACTACAAATAGTATAAAAATAAATATCCATTTAGAGGCAGGTGCCAATCTTCCAAAATGTTTCCAAATAATTGTCACAAATCACCATTCAATCCCAGAAAACAACTGAAATCGAGAACGGAAAACCAAAAACGATTTCAACGATAAATTGCAATCAAGGATTCAAAACACGGCATCCTCTCGCAAGGAATTAACGCACTTGTATAGTCACGAGAAGTCGGAAAAGTCGAATAGTTATAAGTCGAAGGTTACGACTTCCGCACAGTTTTCATTACGACAAATTGTTTTTGTTGTTTCAAATGTCGATGTTGTTTATTTGATAAGAGAACCATTTTGTTTTATTCTTGTTGTTTAGTTGTCGGTTAATGCGAGATTGATTTTTACGACGAAAGAAAGTTTTATGTAAGGTAACTATTCTTAGTATGTTTGTTTACTTTGATAGTTGAGTGATTAGGAGGTCGATTGGAAAGGGTAATATTATCTGGGACAAGCTCGCCACGACCTCTCAAAACAACGCCTAGAAGCCTGGAAGCTGATCTATGTTAGATACAACTAACACATCATGAAAACATCGAAACACTGAAGTTCTTAGGACACGAGAAATGGTCGTGGATCTAGTAACGAAATGATATCAAGATAATATCAGAGGTTTAGAAAACGGAATAGTTTTCACTGTGAATTTAATGCAGTAAACAGAATGACTTAAGCCTTAAAGGTGCAAAGAGGCACAACAACAAAACACCACACTGTGGAACTAAAAGAAGTTCGTACAGCGAGCACCGTGGAAATCAGACTACAAACTATGTATGTGTATTAGTAAATATTACCTATTATATTACCTATGTATACTTGTTTTAAGTAACAGGTATTGCAAAAACGCATAAACAAATGGAAATTAGTTCTATGTTACTTAATATGTGGTAAGTCGGGAAACGTGCAGCCAAATCGCCTATTTTTTTTAACAGTATCAGTAGTCTTCTTTCTTATAAATGTGTCCACTGATACAAAAATATCTTTAAATCATTAAAATATAAACTTATGCAATGTTACCACACTAGCTGTGAATATATGCGTTAGTTTCGCAAAGCCTCTCAATGCATTTGACCTATTTTTAACCGCAACAAAATATTATGCGCGTTCGTGATGACGACATTAATAATATGCTAGACTAGCTTCTGCCCGCGGACTCACACGCGAATAAAAGTGATGTGTCCCGGAACTCAAATACGCAAATGAAGTTTATTTTCAACAATAAAGAACTCTGGAACATCAGAGCTATCTATTATAGAAAGAATTTTAGAAATCCGACCAGTGGTTCCAAAGGTCTTAGAGATCATATTATACGGCCATATTATCATATTATAAAGGCCGGCAACGCACCTGTGACTCCTCTGGTGTTGCGGATGTCCATGGGCGGCGCCGATCGCTTACCATCAGGATCCGCTTGCTCGTTTGCCACCTATTCCATTAAAAAAAAAACGATCTACATACAAACTTACAAATTTTACATCTTTCTAATATTAGTATAGATATACATACACGTTTTTCTATTAAACTCTTTCTGAAATACGGCAATCTGTTGTTTAAATAATAGGTTACTGATTTGTCTGATACTATTATTTTCTGCTTTTGGTTTTCAGCTTGGAGAGACACTTCCCAAGGGAGGGCTCATTCCGTCCTGTTAAATCTATCTCGTAGAGTTGGAACACTTTACCCTTTTTATATTGAATACTTTGATCTGTTATGAGTCTGAGGGCAAGATCTTTTTTTTGTTAAAGCCTTTTTTGATATGGGAGATATTTATTTTTATATAATTTGTACATGCGTTATTGATACTAGGCACATTTTTATCTAGGATCTTTACACATATGTCATAGCCTGGTTAAAATAGGTAGCTCAATCAATCAGCTAGCCCCTTAATCACTAAAACAAGTACAATTTGAGTAGCTGTTATTTGCGATGGCGATTTGATTTCTGTCCGTGTCGCAGATCTTACATACCTAACCTAATCAACTATTCTAGTAATCTAGTTTTCATGACAGTCCCCTTCAGCCTTCAACTTACAGTCTGAATGAGAAATTTAGCCATTCAGGCCGGTGGCTGTATAGGCAATCCAACTATTTGGCTGCGACATACATATCTATTTTAACACAAATGAAACCGGAAATGGTTTTTTTTTAATCCTGTGTCATGGGTGCGTTTACAAACATAGAATTTCACATGCACATCACACCCAGACCCGGAACAACAATCTGCGGATCACACAAAGAGTTGTTCCGTGCGGGAATCGAACCCGCGACACGTTGCGCAGCAGCCAGTTGCCCAGCCACCGCGCCAACCGTGCTGGTTTACTCAAGGAATATGGTTGATTCCGCTTGCCAATTGTTTCGGCAGTCATTAAATTTGTGGCGATCTCTTGATCGATCGGTAACGGAGAATTACCTTCCTTAGTCCTTTTTTCTGCACATTGTCTAACTAAGATATTTGTTCGTATTTGTTTCCTTATCTTCAAAACTCCTCTAATAAGTCCATTTATTGCCAAGTATATATAGCCGTCGTATACTTTTCTTAAGCTCAAAGTTGCATACATTTCTGTGGTAATTCTTTATTTTATACAATGTTACCTCGATTAAACTATCTTAAAATGTCTACCGATGTTCGCATTACCTCAAACCGCAAAACATGATTTCTAAGACCAAACATCTCCCTAAATTGTCCGTCCATAACAATAAATCAGTTTGATTCCACCATAATTCAAATACGGACTAATCAAGGCGATCCCTTTGACGTGTCCCGAGACCGATTTAATTCCGTTCGGCAAATACTTTCGAGCATAGATTGCGAAACTCCGTCCGGGGATTTTCGTAGTCGTTTTCGCCCGCATTTTGGCTATTTGAGAGCGTAACTCTTTGGTGTTAGATTTGAAAAGGGAACGCTGAACGGTTGTGGAAAATGGATTGTGTGCCGCTTATGTATTGTTTTGTTATCTGTGCTCGTTTTCTAGATGTACGATTGGAGGTTTTGTGTTTCTATTTTTTTTATTGTATGTAAATTCTCTTGTTAATGCTTAGAAATTATAATTTGGTGGTCTTTTATCAATCATTAACTAGTAATGTTCTAGTTTCCACATAAGTCTTATTAATATAGTAAATTCTATTATTATATACACTCGAATTTTGAAAATTTAAGTGTCATTCTACCATTTTGAATATGATTAGTGGCTGAGCAAGGGTTCGAATCCCGCACAAAATTGTGTGATCAACAAATTGTTGTTTCGGGTTTGGGTAGCTTGTGTTTGTGAATTTGTATGTTTGTAAACGCATCCACGACAATACAATACAAAAAGAAACCAATTAGTAATTTCAAATAAAACTAAATTATGACATCACAATTCAATCCAAAATGGCGGTTGCTGTTTCTTAATTCGGAGATCGTAATAGTTGAAAATCAATTCTAAGTAACTGTTATTTAAGTACAATTTAAATCATAGTATAAATTTAAATATAATTGACACTAAATCAAGTCGAGTACAAGGTACTTGTCCGAAGTGCGAATTAATAAATCACTCTTTTATTCGAGAGCCCTTTGAAGCGTCCGTCGCTGGGAGGCCCTTTGAGATGCTGATTTAAAAAAAGAATATTCTTTATCGTTCATAACCTTTTTTTCTTCTTTTTATTAGGTGCCAGTTTTGAAACGATTATTTAATAGCTTGTAATGTCTTATAGTATCTACACATTTTATTTCAGAAATCTGAATAATTGGCTGTTTCAGAATTCGATATACGCATTTTGATTGTGACATTCTCAACTCTAATTTTAAGTGTAATAGAGTCTGGAATGATATCACGGTCTTACAGAAAACTGGCGTGAACAACAATTAAGTTTTGTTAAGCCGCTTGATAAGGTTACCAGAGATCTAATCCTTCCCTCATCTCCAATTTCCCAATCTCCCACCCCTTAAATACCCAACTCCACAAAGGTCGACAATGCACATGTACCTTTTTTGTGTAGGTAGTATCCATCAACGGCGATTGCTTATCCTTAAGAGGCGCTAAAAGACCACGCAATTATATAAATCCATGAGACCATGAGACTATGAACTATGTATGTTGCTTAGTTACCTACATTGTTAAACATAAGTGTGGGAGAGCTAAGCTTCGGCACGAATGGGTCAGGTCAAATGGAGTGATACTACGGCCTACCCGAACACCGGCGTGAAATAACTATAGCATTGTGTTGCACGATGTGAGTGAGTTTACCGGAGGCTCAATCCTTCCCCTATCGCTCCCCAATCCCTAAATTTCGGAATCCCTAATCCAGAAGGCAACGTACTCGTAACTTCTCTGGCGTTGCGGGTGTTATGTACGCATGTAAAATCATTATAACGTCATAATAATATGTTGGGATCTTATAAAAAAAAACATAGAAAAGTAATTGTATCATTTTTGACATTTGAATAAAAGTAATGAATATGGCTAACACTTATAATTATTTTCTAAGTGCAATAAAGTCAGTGAGCATGCAACTGACTATGCAAAAATTTTGACTAAGTGATAATGGATGCATTCTTACCTCAGAATATAGTTCCGCAGCCGCGGAGGTATATCAGCGTCGGTAACGAAACCATAGCGAGATTTAATTGGCTCGTAACGCCATCTATCGAGCTATGAGTAAACGTTGCTTCAGCGGAGTTTGTCGGCTGTGCTACAACATAAAATTTTACTGTTAGTACAGATGATAGTTAAAATTAAATTCGCTCATTACTTTGTAATCATGTTAAATCCAAAATGGTTTCAGAATCTAGAGGTGTATTCCATTTTTTAAAAGTCTATTCTTTCATTTTTTCGATCGTGATTGCGGGTACAAGCTCAGTATTTAATTGTTCAGCCGGATTTGCGGGGTAAGCGCAATGAGGCACCGTGACCTCGGCCCAGAGCAGAAGAAGGAACAGGGGTTTTTATTCAGTAAGAGTCTGACACTTCCTCCCACTCCATCCTGGGCGGGAGAATTTTACATTTGATGATTTTCCCCTTACAAAAAATAGTCAGAATTGTACCTTGGTAGTTACTAGAAGCAGGAGAAGGAACAGTATTGTTTTTAGTTAGTAAGAGCCTCACCCCACCTAGGACAGGAAAAGTAATATGATGTTATTTCCCCATACAAAAAAACTGAACATTATTCATTTTGTTGCACGGCGGCACTTGTTTTTAAAGAAGCACCTATCGCATACATAACGACGTATCCACATCCTGTACGCATAAGGTTTACATTTCAATGTAATAAAAGGTATTCTTTTCTTCTTCATATCTTGTGTGTACCCGTATCTATGTATAAACTTTATATCACTACATGGTACTTTCTCTGTCACTATATGCGCCTAAATCATGAAAACTACGCAACGGATTTTGTTGTTGTCTTTTCATTAGATAGAGTGATTAAAATGGAATGTTTATAATATATATTTAACTATGTAGCTCGCCCCTGCTTCGCACGGATCTCATCATCTCGCTTACGATGAAAGGGACCCAACTCTCCCCTATGCTTTTCTAAAATTTTCTTTCATAAGAACCTTATGACCTGACAATAACACACATAACAAAAGAAGAATCAGTAGAATTTGTCCAGGCATTATTGAGTTATACGGTTACCAACATATTTTCATTGCGATTCATTTTTATAAATATTAATGGATAAAGTCTATTAAATTATTAATATATATTTTAAGTGTGGGAGAGCCATGCTTCGGCACGAATGGGTCGGCTCGTCCGGAGTGATACCACGGCCTCACAGAAAACTGGCGTGAAACAACCTCAGCTTTGTGTTTCGCCGTGTGAGTGAGGTTTCCGGAGGCTCAATCTTTCCGCTCCCCCAATCCCTCCTCAATCCTTAAATCTCCAAATCCCTAATCCCTAAAAGCTCGGCAACGCAGTCGTAACTCCTCCGTTGCGGGTGTGCACGGGCGGCGCTGATTGCTTACCATCAGGTAATCCGTCTGCTCGTTTGCCAACCTATTACATAAATATATATATATTTAATATAATCCATTAGATCGTGGAGATATTTAGTATCATAATTCAGGCACCTGTGCGACTCTGGCAAAGATCGCTAGTTTGCCAATAAATGGCACAAGCATTTGTATTGGGATCTCAGTACCTAATCCCAATTAGCAACAATGGGTAACTGTGTACCGATTGTCTATTCATGACAATATTTGACCAACATTTGAGAGCTTATTTCGACGCATTGTGATATTTGACTAGTTTGTATGGATGGCCAAGCGAGGTATGTGAGCATCACTAATATATACCGAATTGGTTACTAATTCTTAATAATGAGGATTATAGTAATATTCTTTAATTAAAAACGTGGATCGAACTTGTATTTTTCCTGTGTTTGTTGTGTGTTTACAAAAACCTTCACGTGGATTTTTTTTTGTGAGGGTAAAATCGTCAAATGACTTCTCCCACCCAGGGCAGGGCGGAGGGGAGTGTCAGATTCTTACTGACTAAAATCCCCCCTATTCCTTCTCCTGCTCTAGGCCAAGGTCGCGGTGCCTCATTGCGCTTACCCCGCAACCCCAGCTGAACATCAGCTCTATGGACCTTCACGTAGATGCGATTTTAGTGTGGGAGAGCCATGATGCGATATGTGTGTCGTATAAAACAATGATTGTGTTGTGTTTCGCTATGTGAGTGAGGTTTTCTTAAGACCTTATCCTTTGCCTCCATACCTAACCCTCTTTATCGCCAAAGGCCAGCAAAGCATTTATAACTCCTTATTGTTTGTATTTTATTATTTGATAGTTGTCCATTTCATCTTTCAGTTCGCAACAATTTAGCTTGCCCGGCCCACTCAGACTCGGAACAACAAATTGTGAATGACACATAGATCAGGGGTTGTCAAAAATGTGATCTACAAAGTTTTCATCTCCTACTATATTACATTAACGCTGTCTTAAGCTGCTCTCGCGCGGTTTCACCCGCTGCTCGGCTCCATTCAATCGTAGCGTGTGATATTTTATAGGACTCAGGAACATTGTAGCTATCTATCAGTGAAAGAATTTGGCAATCTGAGAGCAGTTTCAAAGATATCCCTACATACAATGGGGAGTCCGTTTCTTCACAGTGTGACAGAATTTAGGGGTGGAGCTGTTCTGAATCCACTCGCTGCCCTGCTTGGTAGGAAGCTATTGTGGATTTCACAGCTGAGTCTGTGTTGGTTTACTCTCGACAGGTGTCGACGAGTCAGCTTTCGCTGCATCGGTATATGCGGCATGTGAAGGCATTCAGGCCAATTTGTGAACTCGTTATACAAACTTACAAATTTTACCTTTTTATAATATTAGTACCTAAACACACCTTGTTTTAACTCTTGTTTACGTCGACGGGGCTGCAGCAGCAGACCACGTCATTAACCCTCTGAAACGCAAACATATGAACATTATAAGTAATATATGATATATCGCACGACGCGCCGCTGGCGTATACAAGGCCTCGGAGTTGAGTGAAAACTGAATATTAAGAATTAGTCAAAACTTTTCTCATATCCTTCAAAGGGGTATGCGAGAATATCGTTATGTAGGGGGAAGCCCATTTCCATATACCAAAAATATTAGCAGACGTCGATATCAGCTATTATCGAGATTTTTTTGCAAAAGGAAAATGGACGCTAGTAACCCAAATTGATCTGGGAATTTTGCGACCACTTCACCTACAAGACATTCCTTCTCTTAATCATTTGACCATTTTTCAGTCATGTTATTTTCCAAAATCAATTGCTAAGGATTCGGTAAACATTAAATGACTCGGCGTTTAGTAACATACTAATACTAACCCCCATCGTTAATGAAACAATGAATTTATATTTGAAGATAAAATATTTAATATACTTATAACTGACTACTCTAAAAACGAATGCTGATAAAATCTTGGAGGCCTATCTCTCTTAAAGTCCAGATAAATACAAAATAATATATTTTCTTATCTTCTTTTACAAAATAGGGCTAAAAAAGACCTTCTTAATTAAGAACTAAAACCACTTTTGCAACCTAAATACAAACCTCATTTTAAATAAAACCTACCACTATAAACTATCGATCCTTAAAAGCAAAGATTATTGAACAAAAAATGTTAAAAACTTTTACCTGGTGCCCGCTAAAACCCTAGCCTTGTTTATATCGGCCATGTTTTTTGCTTCAGAACTGGATTGTTAGGAAACTTCTTTCGTTAATCTGTTCGATTAATATTTTAGACTAGCTTCCGCCCACGGCTTCACCCGCGTGGTAGGTTAATAAAAAGTAGTCGATGTTCTATTAATTTGGCACAGGTATATCATATACTCCGGGTATATAATAAATTTTATTCAGATCCGTCCAGCCATTTTGAGGTGATTGAGTAACAAACATCCAAACACCGTTACTTTCACATTAAACATATAATATTAGTAAGAGAAAGATTCTAGGCTTCATAGAATAAAGCATAAAGTGTGTTGTCATTTTTTCATGTTGACTGATAACCTGAGGGTACGCAATTGGCGCCGCCCATAGACACCTCCAGTACCAGAAGTATCACAAATACATTGCCGATCTTTTGGGGATTAGGGTTCCAGTGATTACGGGATCGGGGATTGGGAGCGATGGGGAAGGAAAAGGCCAATCCTTCTGTAACCTCAACCACAGTGAGTCCGTCACTGTCACTCTGGTCGAGCAGACCCATTCATGTCTGTTCTCTCACACTCGTAAACCATGTACGTAACTTCACAATCATGGTCTCATGGTCTTATGAATGCAATTATTGCACGGTCTTCTGACATAAAACAAAAACCTAGTGAAAAAAATATCTATAAAAACACCGCTAAAGTGATAAAAAAATTTGCTCCAATCATAAGCTACGTCAGAACCAGACATATCTTGGGATTAGTAGCTAAAATGGAGCATTTCTTTTAGTGTAAGAGCCAGGCCTGCAGTTAATTACAGCAATTAACTAAATCATCTAATAGTGCCTTCTAAGGTCCGCACTCCGTTGCAGTCGAGCGATTAATTTGCTTCAGTATTATTATGGAGTGCCTGGACACTGCGTGTAATAAAACATAACAATATAATTTTATTGGTTGCTAATAAATGTAATACGCATTTCTAACCAATTATAATTAGAGTTCTATGTAGTATGAATTATCATGATCATCGCCAGCCTAAAAATTTTCTACTGGTGAGAAAATGCCTCTCGTCATAACATACAACATTCAACTTCACTTTAAGAACTTAGCAAGTTCATGAACATAGCTTAGAAAAACTTACATTGTCCTTTATCTCCTGGCAACTTCCAACAAATTAGTATAGTAACTAAAAATCGCGGGTTACTCACGTGTATATATTGAGAAAAGCTCTACTAGTTTAGAGTAGTAGGCTGCGCGACGTCGCCGCGTCCGCGCACGCTGCTCATGAGGAAGAACCCCTCTGTGGTTCGAAACTAGTAGAGCTTTTCTCAATATATACACGTGAGTAACCCGCGATTTTTAGTTAATTTAGTATGTCTCACGATAGTTATTATAAAAACAAATTAGTATATAGTACAAATAGAAATATAATAGTCAGGAAAACATTCACTGAATTAGGCATGGCACAATTTCAAACTTTATGGCGTCTACCTCCTCATCTTTTTCCTATATACCGTACCAATTTATGGGGTTTGTTATCACCACCGCGCTTGGCAGACAGATAACTGACCAATTTGAAAGGTTACTAGAGAAGTAGTCGAGTAGCAAGTTATCAGAGAGCGTTGCTGCTCGACCTCTGTCAAATGTGTAGTCCCTGTTTTGGGGAAGAAATAACTTCTCCCGCTTCGAGTGGGACTGGAATGTCAGAATTACTGACTAAGAGCCACTCGGTTCTTTTTCCTGCTCCGTTCTCGAGCTGCGGTACACAATTGCGCTCTTTCTGTAATCCTCAAATTGTTGGCCCAAATCTTAGTGTGATGTGTATGTGAAATATGTTTGTAAACGCACCCACGATATAGGAGAAAATCCTCGTGTAGGGCAAAGCTTGAAAATAAAACTTAAGCCTATTTATGTAATACATTCAATTTTTCATCCAAATACCAAGGCAGAAATTAATACTTCTGAACATCTACCCAAAGACTCTTTAAGTGAAATTTTTTGGTCGTTTATAAGGTTTTTTTTTAATTTTCGCACGATGAATGGACCCCTTGTCCTTTGTCAAACAAAACTGCCAGCCTCTTGCAGAATTTAACGCTCTTACACACCTCAGCTTTAATAATTTCCCCGATAAATCATTTTTTATTATTATCTTAGAAGAACGTTTTTATTGAAAAAATCCTTTTTTTAAGTTTACGTTTGATAGATATGTAGTTATATGTGTTTTGAGTATGATTAGCTTCCTATGAAACTTCTTTTTTTATAATTCAGCGTAATTTTTATATACTTGAGGTTGAGGCTCAAATATATAACACAAATCTCCTGCAAATAAGTGAATTCTATTCTATTCTATTCAATCTTACCCCTTCCCCATCCTTGTCCAATTCTAAAATATCCAGAACCCTTATGGGGATAAGGGTTCTGGATATTTGCAAGAGTTCTGGAAATGCCGGAAACGCACTCGTAAGTAAGTCCTTTAGTGTTGATTAGCAATCACCCATTGTTGGTCCTTGAGGTCCGAATATTTGTTGTACCTTCTTTCCTTCACAAGGTTTGTCTTTTCTAATACTAAAGGTAACCCTTTCAGTTTTATTTCCTTACTATCTTCTCCGTAAATCTGAACCTGTACTATTTACAGAACCCTTCGATCGTTCATAGAGGTGGTCTATAAATTCAGACATCTACTTTGTTTTCATAAATAAAACCTTTTGTACCTACTGCCGAACTGGGCCGATTTTTCGAAACAAAAGAATAAAAGATCCAAATAAAAAAACGTCTCAAGTAATCGGTCTTGTCTGTATGAGAAAAATACATCTTCGTACATTGTAATAAGGTTGCACTTCATCATCGTAAGTGGGAACTCGATTCCATAAAAAGGTCGATTTTGAATGGAACAAAATATTACAATCAGCTTATACTAATGTTCTTAATATTGGGCTTGTTTATGTTTGTTCATTGAAGATAATGACAGGAATTTATTTATATTTAAACCAGTACTATTCTTAAAGATAACACAACCTTGGAATAAACCAATCTTTTTATAGAGTATGTTGTTTAGACAATTTTGAGTGATTGAGGCGGATTCGACATGGCCTCAATCCTTCAGCTAATCATTAATTACTCCAAAAAAATATGTAGGTACTGGTAAGACAACAGTGTTAGTTTTTATTCCTTTTTTGGGGGATAATCAAATTACTTCTCCTGCCTTGGTCCCCCAGAGGCAAAGTCAGACTTTTACAGACAAAAAACCACCCCTAACCTGATGGTGACTCTGGGTGATCCCAGAGTCAGGCTGCAATACATTATTATCGTTGCGCTTCCACCCGTAAAATGTGCGGAGAACAGGGACTAAATGGAGTCTTTTTGTTTCTTTTATTCCATTCTAACCTACTAGAAAAACACACCTCAAAACATTCCACCTTACTATAAACTACTACGCAATGTTATACATACAATATGCCACAAAAACCTCATATCAAAACAAAATGTTTTTGGGGAAATGGCCGCCCAGTGAATGGGAGAACGGCCGCAGGGCACCGTTGACGCAATCACACTGAACTAAATCACTGGGACTAGAACGCTGTAGGGGTTGATGAAGTGTCGAGAACATTCGCAGAAGATCTGCTTTGAAAGGCTAGGCAGAGGAAAGTAGTATTTTTAGAGCAGTTACAAAATCAGTGACCTGTGATAATATCGCTTGGCTTAATGAGTGCAGTCATGCATTTTGAGGTTAATAAAGTGATATCAATTAATTGATTTTAAACCTATATGTATATCATCTGCACAGTAAAAATAGTGTTTGGGCAAAAATCGATTGCATTGACCCTCTTATTGTTTTTGTGATTAGCAAAATTGTTATTTTTTGTCTGTTAATCAAAAACAAAAACAAACTCTAGAGTTTAAGGTTTGTGTGCAAAAAAGATCATCTTATCTTATTAGGTCAACTTGCCACAAACTATGTAACAAAACTTAAGTACAACAATTACATCCACTTAAAATTTTTGTATCATGATAAAATTTGGCTATGAAACCATATAGATTAGATTACTTTACAGTAATAAAGAGATGGTTTGATGATATAATTAGAAGTCTAAGGAAACCTTGATCTAATTACTAGTAAACATATCGAGTTTGGGCTCATTTTATATGTTCACTTTTTCTAATAATGAAGTTTTTGGAAGAATATCCTTATTATCGTTGACAATTCCATCTGGTGCTTCTTCATCGAATCTGTGTAGCGTCACAGCGCTTTAGGGGTGTGAATATTTAAAAGCGCTGCTATGTATGGTCTGCGGTCTAATACCGTGATGAACAGAACGTATTTGCTGATGGCAGCTGTTTGTGCTGGTCAGACTGTGGACATAGAAGCATTAGTCAAGTGTTTTTTATGTACGGTATATGGTCGGCAAACGAGCTAATGGTTAATCTGATATGAAGCAATCGATACCAGTGAAGTTGCAAGTGCGTTGCCGACCTTTTGGGGTGTTAGGGGTTTTTTGATTTAGGGATACGGAAGGGATTGATGGTCCACCTTAGGGCACCTCTCTCACTCGATGAAACACAACGCAAGTTTCTTGCCGGTTTTTTCTGGTTGAGCTGGCCCCATTGGTGACGTAAAAAGGCTTGGCCACATATTTTAATAATTTCATCTGGACTGTATTTATATTAGGTAACACTTGTAAACTCTCTTATACATGGGTCTCGTGACAGATAGGAAAAAGCGAGGGTTAGATCATACAGTACTGTTCTTTGCCTTTTTTCCAGTATTAAATCGACAGTTATATTTAAAATCTTTGATATATGATTCATATTCTCATCAGTAACAACGGAAGTACAATAAGACGAAATACCCAAACACAAATACAAAAAGAATAATCACAATTTCGTTTTCTACTTCACTCACGTGTACAGACAGCAGAAAAATAATAACAAGGTCTTATAAATATGAGACTAATATCACTTCATGTAAGTACTGGCAGCCGTCAATGATCGAGGAGACACGAGAACAAGAACGCAATGTCGGCAAAACACGAAATGTCAATCTACATAATATTGTGTTCACAGATGTAAAGGACTAGATGTGCTCTGATGTGAAGACAGTATGTATGTTTGTGTAAAACCATTACTTTAAAACAATTTATTCTCTATTAAAATGTATAACAACTTCTAACTGTTGGTGAAATTTTAATAGGTAAACTAAAAATAGTGAAAATGACAAATAACCAATTTATTATTAAATAGTATCCCCTCATTTTTAATAAGTTAATATTAAATGTCGAATAATTAAGTGTCCAGCACCGCAAATGGACAAAACATTATTATCATCATCAGCCTGTAAGTGCTCAGTGCTGAGCAAAGCTTCTAACGTGGAGAAGGTTTGAGCATTAATCACCACGCTTGCTCAAGGCAGATAGGCGATTTCAAACTTACAATAAGAAATTATACTCGTACGTCCAGGTTTGCTCATGATATTTTCTTTCACCATATTACGTCAGTGGTGTCTAAATAGTCATAGAAAGAACATAAAACTCGGAAAAGTCACATTGGTACTTGCCAGGTTTCAAAGCCTAGCCTAAGCCTTCAAAGCATACTCATGCATGGGATACCTTAATCTTCGGGGCCACCACTACCATCGTGTCAAACGTCATAGACAAAACACTACTGCTTTAGTAGTTCACCAACGCTGTAACATTTTTACCACATATAACTACGCTCACATTACCGCTATCTAATCTAGCTTCTACTCTTCTATGTTTATGACACACATTTATTATTCTAGTTGAGAAACAACAGAGTGTTACCGTGTTTATCGTTGCGTATAAATCGTATACGTTGCATGAGAAAACACTCAAGCTTTTGTCTTAGATCTGGATGGAGAGGTATTATTGTGAGATTAATTTTCTGCGTAAAAATATGGCGGTTCGTATGGTGTTGTTGAAAAGATACGGATGAAAGTGGATGTATGGTTCATTTTTTCATCTTCTTCTTTGGTATGAGTTTTAGAGATTTTTTTCACACTCTGAATGGGTTGGAAGGGATTGTCAGACTCTAGCTGACTAAAAACTACCCAATTCCTTCTGTTTCGAGCCGCACCTAGGTAAGTTTTTGCTCTTGCACCTGCAATTTCGGCTGGTTATTGCCCCTAGTGAAACTCTCTCCATGATGGTCCGGTGGCTATTTGAGATGAGCATCAAACGCGACTAGCGGTTAGCTCGGCTCAGGTGTTTAATTCTATAAGGACTGCAACCTACTCTTGCTTTACCCTTGCCGTCTGCAGATACGCAGACTTCAGAGTAACCTATAGATATAGATAAAGTTCATGACATGGCTTCGTGTTTCGTTTCTTAGTGTTTCGGGTTAGGATTGTGATTTTAGTATTTCATCAACAAGGAGGACATTTTTGTGGGCGTCTTTTTAGGTTCTTATCTATAATCATCCACAAAAATTAAGCCAATAATGCAGAAATTTCAGTTTTACCGATAAAAATAGAAGTAGTATCGTAATGATATAACAATAATTGGTGCTCCCAATACCAGTTATCAATATAAGTGAAGTTGCATTAACCATGTAACTCTTGGCATATGAGCAAACCAAGTTGACTTTTCCAACCACGAAACATTTTTTTTATATACACTATAAAAAAAACAGTGCAACAACTACTATACATTTAATCCAAATGTTTCATTTTTTTATGGTATAATTCGGCAAACGAGCAGACGGATTACCTGATGGTAAGCAATCAGCGCCGCCCATGGACACCGGCACCAAATGAGTTTCGAGTGCGTTGCCGGCCTTTTGGGGATAGGGGTTGCTGATATAAGGATCGGGAAGGGATAGGAGAAGAGGCGGGATTGGGCCTCCGGTAAGCTCACTCACACGGCGAAACACAACGCTGTAGTTGTTTCACGCCGGTATTCTGTAAGGCCGTGGTATCACTCCGGTCGAGCTGACGCTGTGCCGAAGCATGGCTTTCCCACACTTCAGTCGTCGCCTTCGCATATACACAAGATTGATTAAAACAACAAACTAATATCATGACCTCTCAATAACACACGTATCATTAACTAAGAGAGAAATAAAGTCACAAACATACATTTAAATCTATCTTTATGTATAATAGTGCTTCTATTCTCCTTGACACTCGTGATTCGCTTGAGATTCCAAACATCTGCTACAATGCGTATCTTGTAAGGGATCGTGCACACGATGCCGCCGTCTCGCCGTCACCCCTACATTCGCTTCGCTTGATCGTATCATAACACAGAGAGCCTATAATGCGATTTTTTATCACAAATTCAATTTGATTGGCGTGATCTCTACCTTAACTGTTGCTAAACTAGTCACCAAGCACTCTTTTATCCCTAAGGACTATTGGTACGGTGAGTCCGGAGCAGGACAAAAAAAGGGTGTGGTTTTTAGCTTTTAAGAGTCTGACAATCCCTCTTGGTTGACCCACACAGGGTGACATAACTATCATATATATATATCATATATCATAACTTGATGATTGTCCGCCCTTAAAAAAACATGGAAGTGCAGAAGTAGCGCGGCGGCATCGTGTACACGAACCCTTAAAGTCAATTGAGCGAACACTGGTTATTAGGCCTTACACGCTAATGTTCACGAGAGATATTAAAACTAATTGTTGCGTAAGTAATCCTTAGATTAAAGGATTCGTATCTGTTCGAGTTTATACGATGATGTACGAAAATTTGGAAGTAATTTGCTCTTTTTAGGCTTTATTTTCAGTTAAAGTGTTAATAATAGTATCGGACTCATTTTAGAGACGAGAAATTAGAATTAAGTCTGGCTAACGTGTAGTGCCGTCTTTTATTACTTTAAGAAAACTATCATTTAGGAACAAAAAGTTGTATCAAATCATTTGTGCAAAAGATATTTCGGAAGCCAACCGTATAATATTGAAGTCTAAGAAGGAAAGGTCAAGGTATCTGTCTAAAATATGGAAGACGACAATATTACTTTTGATTAGGACAAGTAAGGAAGCTTGGTTGCTAATAAGTAATTTTGTACCAACATATTGGAGCTTGAGGATTACAAATGCCAGAAAAAGAAAAGTGAAAGATTGCGATTCAGTTGATAGATTGATGGATTACGTCCAAGATGATATTCCTGGAAACGGAATGAATGAAGATATAATGACTAATGTAGACACACAGAAGAAATCATCGCTTTGTACTATTTAGGCAACAATTTTTTCCTGTATCGTGAGTGCGATTACAAACACAATTTTACACACACAAGACACCCAGACCCGGAACAACAATTTTTGGATCACACAAAGAGTTGTTCTGTGTGGGAAATGAACAGCCAGCTACCCAGCCACCGCGCCAACCGTGCTGTCAATTTTTTTTTTATTATATTTGACTTAAATTTTATTATTGCAGTGAGTTTCAGTTTTGCCTTTGTTTATATCTTTCGTAAAAGCTACCTTAGTGTTGTTCTTAATTCTGACGTCAATTCCAAATCGTCTCCTCGTCCACTGGGAGAGCAATAAAACAATGATGAATGTACCGATGTAAAAGGGACCACTCTCAGATTTGCATAAAATTTATTAAAACGTATAAAAATGTCAGCGAAAGTTCAAAAAAACAATTTCATATTTTCACAACGTTTGCTAACCAGTCATTGTTTTTACAGTATTTGAGTAAACAGAATAAATTATACTTTTATTAGAGTCATAAAAATATTCTGTTAGCTTTGCGTTGGGAAAATGTTTGAAGGCCCGTTTTTTAAATTTTCAATTGTGTACCTACCACTTTTGGTAGTATTGAGGTTTTGTTAAAAGTTTGTGAGAGGAAGTTCATATAAATTTAACTCACCTACGGGTTTGCATATACACTTTGTTTTCGTATTTGTATACATTGAATATAATGTTATCCGTTGTTTTGTACCCAATTTAACATTGCGTAAATTTGTTGATGTGTAGCTAAATTTCGTATACGGTTTTAAACGTTTCCAAAACTTGTTCAGCATAGGCTTTTTTATTGAAAGGGTTTTTTTTAATGGTGACGGAATAATTTATCTACCTATCAAAGACATGGAACCCCAAATCTTCTAGGAAAGTAGTCTTACTTCAGTGACATACGTGAGAACGAAATGTCATAAATAAATACATTTTGGCAAAAGCGAAACTTGTACAGAATATATGAGAGATGTTCCCATAAATATTTCAAGAGGGTTTAATAACAAAATATTTGTTTTATAAAGTTGACAAAGTGTTGACACGACATGAAAACGTAATGCGTCAATCCGCTTTCGACTGGAAGTTGTGAAAGTGCTCAGAATTTTGAGGAAACATTTATTTAACGTTTGTTGTCGAAAATTTTGTAATTCTCCAGAGATTTCGTAATGGAAGGGCCGAGATTACAGACTTTAATATTTTAAGTGCAACACCGTTGTGGGATCTTGCCTTTGATTTTTTTCTGCATGAAAAATTATGATGGATTGGCCGCTCAGAAAATGTGGATAGCGATGAAAAGCATTAGGAATTTTCTCAGCTTTATGCAGATTTTGTTCGATGGCTCTTTTAAAACTAAAAACACTTTTAACACCAAAATTCTTAGTAAGATCTGGCCCATTATTTTTATGTTTAGAGATGTTTTTAAAACACTCCTATTCATATTTTTGCCCATCTTGTTTCATCATCTATAAAATAATAGATACCTAAACGTCTACTTTTTTCTATTGTTTACCAAAGAGGTTGCCAAAAAAGTCCCAAGTCACTTGTATGGTAATAGAACTCATAAATAATGATAATTTGGAAATAAATTCGGGACATGAGCCAACACAGGAGAACCCAATTAGGGGTCCTTGAGGACACCGTTTTATGTGTGGCATTAAGATCCTTAGGGGAGCTAAGGTTACACTTTATTATGTTTTGTAAGGGCTTAACCGTCTTTTTCGGTGATCGTCATACGATCATTATTGAGTTTATATCTACACAGTAAACTTGATTAAAAAGAATGACTTGCTTTTTTTGTGAATTTGAAATGATCACATTATTTTGAATTTGATCAGCATGTAAAACAAAATTGTTGATTTTTTTTTTATAGAAATATGATGGTTACGAGAAGACTGATCATGATGGCATGATGGTAAGAGACACTGACATAAATGCCATAGATAACAACATCAAAGGAGTCACAAGTGGGTTGCCGACCTCTTAAGAAGAAGCGGGTACTTTCTTTGAAGGTTTAATTTGGTCTTGCAAGCCATTTTATGCCTGTGTTCCAAGCAGAAAATTAGAAGTATTCAAAATAAAACCAAATGGTGTTTTTAAAAGATAATAATCTGAGAAACCCTTTCAAAAGCACCATAGTAGAAGTTGAAAGTTTTCAAGTATTAGAGACGTTATATTTATAACCTTATCTGTAGGGGCAACATAAAAACTTTGTAGAGAGTTTTATTATTATCGAAGCTACTGAAAGTGGGACAGCGGTATTCATGGAGCCAATTAACCAATCCTGGTGTCTCGTCTTCATTGTGACTTTAAATGTCCTTCATGTTTAAGAATGAGAAGCTATCGTCTAAATATTCAGGGCTTAGAAGTTTTCTTTATTGTCATTGTCTTGATTTAGTATAAAATTAGGGTTTTTTTAGTGGTGTCTCTTTCTAGCTGATAAAGAATTAGTGTTATGGAAATAATGGTTCGCATTTTTTTTTATTTCACATCATCACATCATCAGCCTATTAGGACTCGCTGCTGAGCAAAAGCCTCTTCTTAACAGAATAAAGTGTGCTCACCAATCACCACGGTTGCCAAGGCGGAATGACGACTTCAATCTTTGGTTTTCTCAAAATGTTTTCCTTCACCGTTTGTCAGTGGTATGAAAATATAATTAGAAATAAAAAAAATGGGAGCTCTATCGTCTGTACTACATTTTTTATTTCTTAAAAACAAGGTATACTAATATAGTTATTAGATTGTAAAATTGTGTGCCTTTGATTACGAAGACGATAACAATCGTCATGCAGATTTTTCTCCTAGACAACTGTCTAGGAGGAAGCCCATAAAATCTAAGAAGGTCTAGGCTATAATCAAGGACTGCTGAGGTGCTATCTTCATCAATCTAGTTTGGCAAGTACATGGCAGTCCTTAAATATTCTGAAAGCCAGTCATCGAATCAGGTCCAGATATTGAACTGAAATCTAGGTGGAAAACAACTAAGCAGATCTTAGTTGTTTTGTTTTTGTAATGGTTTACATTTTATTTACAGGGCTGTACCAACATTGATATTCCAAAAAGGTATTTTAAAACCAAAGGACATTCTCAAAGCTACGTGGCCCACGTAAACACGAATTTATGTTATTTAAAAAAAAAAAAGTCGCTTAATTACTTTTTTTAAACGCCGGCTGGGTGTTGATTAAATTATTTACATTATTCAAATTCCAAATTAAAACTCGTGAAGCTGTGAAAAGGACAGGTTCTATCTTAATTGCTTATATTTCTGGCAGACACGTGTTGAAAATTGAGATTTTTTTATAATTGGGAACGTTTTTGTTGTAATCATTTTGACTACCAAAATGTTACTGCTTAAATTGTATGTAGTTTTCATTTATTTTTTGTTAAATTTCAGCTGCTTTTAATTCATTTCTGTATACGTGTAATGAGGTTCTACTTATCATTAAAAGGGAGACGGAAATATTTTTATTCTTCACCTAAGTTATTTAGGAAATGTTCTAAATGTATAAGGGAATAACTGAAAACACTGAGTTATTGTAGCCATTTATTTAGGTTCTTTTTCGTTTTTTTGCTACAATGCACAATGATTTACATATTCTAACAATTTCCTAAGCTCTGGACATCTAGTTTAATAAAATTATCCGAAACAAAACAAAGCAGAAAGGTATTGTTGTTCTGTTTCTACCCTCTAACTTTCTCGAACACACACGAAGAATATTTGTTAAAGATTAGTCGATGAATTGCAAAGAATAATCTCGAAGAAATTTGTAGTAGGTCCCTTAGTTAGAACCAAAATTACATACCCTACTACACTTCTATATTACATAGGCGTTTCGCTTGCTCCGAGAAAGCGGTCAGTTTCCTCAGATGTCACCGGATCGCTTGTAGAGGCGTGTCACTTGCTCGGAGCCTTGAATACACTCGAGGTACTGGCGTTGACATTTCAAAATGAATTAGAATGGACTTTGCATTTATAGGTTTTAGGTTATGTTTTGAAGTTAGAGATTTTCTTATAGTGTTTCCGGATAGGGTGTGTGGAAATTTTTGTTGAAGATGGTTTTTGATCTAATCACCATCATTGAAAAATGTTTTGAAAATGACACATTTGAGGCTAAGAACAATAAGAAGCTAAATAATATTATTGGCATAATAAATTTCTTATGATAACGTAACATTCTTTCTCTGAAGACGTAATAGGATATTTAACAACTTATTAAATTCAGTAATTTATTGGAATCGTAAAATTCGACAGTCTTATGGATTTTGTATGTGGCTATGTGTTGTAATGTTATGTTTTGCGCAACACTCGTAACAGCATCCTAAAAATAATTGCTGATAGGCCGGATTGTCCGATACAGAGACACTGGGTGGAATAAGCTATAGGTAACTAACTATACTAATATAGTACATAAGAACTTTTTGTTACTAATACACTAACAATCTATGGACTATTATGGGTGTGAAATAAAGAAATTTTAATTTTAATAATTATTATTTTTTGTGCATGGTGATACATACTTACTTATTGAATACAATACCTACTATTATTTTATTATAGTATAAACTTAAATTAATTATTGTAACGCGAGGACCAGCGGTAGGTAGGTTTCCGCTCCCGCGCTTCGGCACTCGGCCGTCCGAACGTACGACACCACGCGCATGCGTGAGTCGCCGCGTCGCCCTCCAATCAGCGCGGCCGTCCGCCGCGCGAACATTCCGGAACCGTTCCGAAGCATACCGCGCACGCGCGAGACTCGGCGTCGTCAAGACGCGCGCAAGCCAAGCTCTCTCTCTGGCCGGCAACCACCGCCGCACGCGTCACGTCACGAAACCCTTCTATGACTCTTCCCGCGTATAGTTAATAGTTCTGCTCTGTGTTCTAACTTAGTGTTTAATGTGTAACCTAATCCTTTTGTACCTAATCTTGTGACTATTGTATCGTAAAAACTGTTAATAAACAAATATACTTATATCAAGTATTACAGTGGCGCTCCAACTAGTGGCCTCGAATCACGAACTCAAGTACCTAACGTGTGTTAAAAGTGCCGCGGCCGTTATTGTTAGTACGCGTTACACGCTCTTACTAAAGTTATGCCAAACACACGAGCTATGCGAGCTGCCAACGCCGCTCCGGATGCGGATTGTCAGCCGAGTGACGACAGCTATTACGACGAGGTTACGGAGCAGAGCCCTAAACGGGCCCCCGAACCCGTCCAAGCGCCTGAACGCGCCGGCGCCAACGCGAGGATGGACACGGAAACATTCCTCGCCAACATGATGGAATCGTTCGTGAAGATGCAGGCAGAGACCAACAGGTGCCTGGTGGAAACGCTGAGGTCGCTACCTAATAACAGCGGCCCATGGCAGTCACCGTTGCCGACGTCGACGCCGACACCTAGCCCCGCCGCGGTATCGACCGGCGGGAACTTCGCCAAATGCACCGCGAGGTTTAATGGCTCTTCCCACGAACCCGAGGTGCTGGAAGCATTCATCGATGCAGTTCAGATATATAAGGAGTGCGCGGACGTGAGCGATAATCACGCGCTGCGAGGGCTCCCGATGCTGCTCGAGGGCGACGCCGCCGTGTGGTGGCGCGGCGCCCGCAACACCGTCACCACGTGGAAGGACGCCGTGGACCGACTCCGCTCCATGTACGGGACGCAGAAGCCAGCATACAAAATACTCCGCGAAGTGTTTAGTGAGGAACAAAAAGACGAACGTGCCGAAGTGTTTGTGTGTAGATTACGATCCCTAATAGTAAAATTACCATATGATGTACCGATTCCCATGCAAATCGATATAATTTACGGGTTGTTGCATCGTCGTGTTCGAAAACGACTGCAAAGAAGTGACATTACTGATGTTGATGTTTTTGTAGAGAAGGTAAGGGTCATCGAAGACGCGATTTCGGAGTTAGCTCTAAGTACCGTAAGTACATACACCTCAAAAACTAACGTTTCCGATGTAACGAACATTTCCCGCCCGAAAGTCTCACGCGATCGCGATCTCCATAGTAATAATACCGAGCGTACCCCTACCGCTGGTTCTTCCCCTACCATTGACTCAAAAGACACTAGCAACTCGAACGAAAAATTTAAACGCGAAAAACGCGTTCGTTGTACTTTTTGTAAGTTTTACGGCCATAACCTAGCCGAATGTAGAAATTTAAAAAGTAAACAAAAAGAAATTACACCTTTAGTGCCCGGTAAAAATAATAACTATAGCCCTAACCCGATACGCTGTTACGGTTGTGGCCAGGCCGGCGTTGTAAGGTCAAAATGCGAGCGCTGCCACGGGAATAATGTGCCCTCGCAAACTTGCGACTTTAATACGTTGTCCAACGATGTTAACACGTGCGTGTCGTCGTCTCCACATCCGACTGTATGCGTTAACATCGCGAATAGGATAGGCGCGGCTATACTGGACACGGGGGCTACTTGTAGTATTGCAAGTACTATGTTACATAATATTCTAGTTTCAGAAGGGATACCGTTTTGTGAGACAGAACGCACCATAGGGCTTGCAGACGGCTCTCGACAGTTAAAAAGAGTACTCATCGCGACAGTTCCCGTATGTTTAGAAGGTAGGCAGGTAGATACCGAGTTCCTAGTGTTACTTGAGGAAAATACTAGGACGCTTTTAGGTCGCGACTTTATTACTAAGGCCGGTGTCATACTGGACTTAGCCCAGGACGCATGGTATTTTTCAGACAACCCGGAAGAAATATTTCCGTTTGTACGATCTATCCTATTAAATAACTCTGAACTGATGCGAGCCGACATCTCGAGCGTATCCTTACGTGATGACGAAGGCAATAGGTTGTCACCAGAGCACAGGGAGATACTGAACGCCTTTTTAAACAGGCGATCGGCCCAGTTTGCTGGCGAAGGACCACCGACAGACTTCGCCATTCACAAGTTCAAGGTGAGTGAAGATCAGGAACCTCTTGCCTCACCACCTTACAGGTTATCACCGTTGAAGAAAGAAGCGCTGGAAAAGGAACTTCAAAAGCTGCTCAGTGCCGATATAATTGAAGAGTGCGAGTCTCCATGGGCTTCGAACGTCGTTCTGGTCAGCAAAAAGGATAAGAGCTACAGGCTCTGCGTCGACTACCGTAAACTTAACGCAGTCACAGAGCCCGACCGCTACCCACTGCCCAGAATTGAAGATGTGCTCCACGCCGCCAAGACATCCAAGTTCATGACGACCTTGGATCTTCGATCAGGCTATTTCCAGGTAAGTGTGGATCCAGCACACAGAGACCTTACTTCTTTCACGACGCCTCTGGGAACCTTTAGATTTAAACGTATGCCCATGGGCCTCCGTAATTCTGGAGCTACCTTTCAAAGACTGATCGATCGTTTCAAGTCCAACTTGCCAGGTATAACTTTACTAGCCTACTTAGACGATCTGATTATACTGTCCGAGGGCTCTTTTGAGAAGCACCTCGCTGATTTAGAGACCGTGTTCGATCGCTTGAAAATGTTTAACTTGCGAGTGAATCGTGAGAAAAGCTATTTCGCGAGAGAATCTGTAAAATTTTTAGGTCATGTTATCGTGCCAGGAGGTATTCAGATGGATCCTGATAAGACCTCCGCTATAACTAATATGTCACCGCCACAGAACGTGAAGCATCTTAAATGCTTCCTTCAAACATCGAGTTGGTTCCGGCGGTTCATACCAGGTTATGCTGAAGTCAGCGCGCCTTTAACTTCACTGCTGAAAAAGGCGAGCATCTGGAAATGGGGTCCGGAGCAACAAACCGCTTTTGATACAATCAAATCTCTTCTCGTAACAGCACCGATCCTGCGTCAGGCTGACGTGACGAAACCCTTCGTACTCAGAACTGACAGCAGTGGGTACGCTATAGGAGCAGCGCTACTCCAGGGGGAGGGGGTCGACGAGCGACCCGTTGAATACGCTAGTCGCCTCCTCACGTCAGCTGAGAGGAACTATAATACAACCGAACGCGAGGCCCTGGCCGTTGTATGGGCCGTCTCGAAGTTTCGGGGGTATATAGACGGGTCTGAAGTGTTGGTCAAATCTGATCACCAACCCCTCAGGTGGCTGATGGGTTTAAAATCACCAAGCGGCCGCCTAGCAAGATGGGCGCTTACTCTGCAGGAGTATAATCTAAAAATAGAGTATACTCCAGGCAAGGCAAACGTGATCGCCGATACCCTTTCGCGTCCTGCTTGCTCTTCCGATACCGACTGTGACTTGTGTCTCGCTGTAATGGATTTGCCTTCACGCAGCCCAAGTGAGGTTCGGGAGAATCAATTAAAAGACCCCGAGATACGCAAGATCATAGACGCGATGGAATCTGACGATCCATTTAGGGGGAGAGCGTGGGCTGATCGAGGATACGTCATTGTTGACGGAGTATTATATCGCTACGGACCCGAGAACGAGGAGAACGATGATGCAAATTTAGTAGTGCCGGAGCATGAGCGTAAAGATATACTGGCCGAATATCACGATGCCCCTACGGCAGGTCATTTTGGGGCCGAGAGAACATTGCACCGACTCTCAGGTAAGTATTATTGGGCTGGCATGAGGAACGATGTTTCCCAATACGTAAAGAACTGCGTAGCATGCCAACGTTACAAGGTGGACACGCGAAAACCGGCCGGCTTACTTCAGGTACCAGCTACTTCTCGCCGATTTGAAGTCCTGGCGGTAGATCTGTTCGGGCCCCTACCGGAAACGCCGAACGGTAACAAATGGGTCCTGATATTAGAAGACACGTGCACCAAATGGGTCGAGTTGTTCGCACTCCCAAGTGCAACGGCTGAAGAATGCGCCAAGACCCTGGTAAATGAGGTATGTTTACGTTATGGTGTTCCCAGGAGGCTAATTAGCGACAACGGCGTACAATTTGTAAGCGAAGTCATGCAGCAAACTTGTCACGTGATGGGCATCAAGCAGTCGTTAACGTCATACTACCACCCGGAGTCAAATCCCGTAGAGCGCAAGAACCGCGACCTTAAACCACAGCTCGCAATCTTGGTAGGTAGGGAGCATGACTTGTGGGATGCACATCTCCCCGCGATTCGCTTTGCTATGAACTCTGCAGTGACTGCCAGTACTGGTCAGACACCCGCCTACCTGACTTTTGGTCGCGAAATACGTGCGCCTGCTGACGTCTTATCTGACATGCGGGCTATTATCGAGCAAGACAATGTGGTGGCGTCGATAACTCCTTATTTAAGGAAGTTGTCAGTCGTGCTGCTCGATGCTCGAGATGTTCACGAAAAGGCCCAGGCATCTCAGAAGAAATATGCCGATGAGAAACGTCGCCCACAACCAGATTACAAGGTAGGTGATTTGGTACTATTGAAAACCCAAGGAGCTAACGACACATGTAAAGGGCAGACACCGAAATTTATTCCCCGACGTGACGGTCCGTATCGAATCAAGGAGGTTATAGGACATACCACCTATGCGCTCGAACGCATTAGTGACGGGGTCATGTTAGGAAAATACCATGTGTCCTTGTTGACGCCTTTTGCAGGGTCCGTACAGGCTCCTCTTCAAGAGAAGCGTAGAAGGGGAAGGCCGCGTAAAACTAACCCGGCAGCGGGGGCGCAACGCCAGGGTTAGAGGGGGAGGATGTAACGCGAGGACCAGCGGTAGGTAGGTTTCCGCTCCCGCGCTTCGGCACTCGGCCGTCCGAACGTACGACACCACGCGCATGCGTGAGTCGCCGCGTCGCCCTCCAATCAGCGCGGCCGTCCGCCGCGCGAACATTCCGGAACCGTTCCGAAGCATACCGCGCACGCGCGAGACTCGGCGTCGTCAAGACGCGCGCAAGCCAAGCTCTCTCTCTGGCCGGCAACCACCGCCGCACGCGTCACGTCACGAAACCCTTCTATGACTCTTCCCGCGTATAGTTAATAGTTCTGCTCTGTGTTCTAACTTAGTGTTTAATGTGTAACCTAATCCTTTTGTACCTAATCTTGTGACTATTGTATCGTAAAAACTGTTAATAAACAAATATACTTATATCAAGTATTACATTATTTATTTCTTGGCTGTATAACGTATTAGCGTAAGCCGTAAAGTTATCGACGCTTTTTTAAATATTTGAAAATTATGTAGAAGAATAATGAAGATACGAGTATGTAGCAAAATAAGTGAATGAAAGGTTGATTCGTTTTTTAAACATTTTTTGTCTAAGTTAAGTACTCCGTTATGACTACTTGAGCAACAAGGTAGAAAAAAATACTTTTAACTTTGTCTCACTGACCGAATCTTACCACGTAGAATTTTACAGGGTGTCACTTATTTCCCACAAAATGCTAAACCTTCTCGAATTTTCTAGAATCATTCGCGTCATATGCTTAAGTGCCTCCTTGAGATATGGCGCGGTAAATTGCCGGAGACACAGAAAAATAAACAGGATACATCCCTTGTTTTGGTAAAGTATAATAAATACAAAAACAAACAAGACTAAGTAAAAGAAGTTAATAAAACATATTTCTTTTTATTACGCGTTTGACAGGGTGACTGACGAGTAGTCAGATTACCTGATGGCAAGTAATCGGCACTAATTAGATAGTTACGAATGCGTTGCCATTATAAGAGGGGAAGGATTGGGTCTCCTGTCACCTCATTCCTCCGGCAAAGTATAATTCTGTGGTGGTTTCACGCTGGTTTTCTGTGGGATCGTGGTGTCATTCCGGTCGAGCCGACCCATTTGTGCCGAAGCATGGCTCTCCCACAGATTCACTATTCTTGAAACAGTCATAGAATCACCAATATTACTGTAGTCGCATTATTAATTTACTTTTTATAACGTGAAACGTAAAACAGTCAAACTAAAAGTCCTCTTCACAACTGCTCAACCTACCAGCCTTTAAAACCCTCCCAAAATATTGTTTAACAATTTTAATTAAGCCCCAGAATAAGCAATTATCTAAATTTAAAGATAACGTTTCCATAATGAACCGTTTATTTAAAATAGCCTCCGTTTTAATATTAAACTCATTCAATTTGTTATTCGAAACAAAATTATGAAATTTCATTGGTTGCCATCGGATTTAATTTTAGCGGCACTTATCATTAACGCTTGAAATTGAAGCACTCATAAAGTTTAATTTAATAAAGATAAAGAAATTTTTATTCACTCACAATAAAGCGAATATTATTATGTATTTCTGATTTTCTATCTCCTTCTAAGAATAGTGAAATTAATTTCGATTTGAAATTTATTTTTATTAACAAGTGATATTTTAGAGATCTAGTCTGTCTTATCTACATAATTAAGCATTGCATCAAAAATAAATATTTTACCTTTTTATTTATACTATTAATCTTGACATTTGACCAGCAGACATAGAGATAGATTATGTCAGCCATTATTTAGATTGGCAAAGGTACATAAGTCGTTCATGGGATTCTGTGTTAAATGTTATAACAAAATCCCAGGCGAAATACAACAATTAAATGAAAGAAATTTTAAATTATGTGTAAAGAAAACTTTATGTAGAAAAGCATACTACACACTGAATGATTACATTGTAGATAAAGATGCTTGGAGACATGCTGGTCCTGCTCCACAGGATAGCAAACGTACACCAAAATAAATAACGTTCCAATGGATTTTGCTTGAACGGGACTTCTTCATTTTAGTGAAATTGCAGTATATTGTATAACTATAACTTGATAAATTTGTAAATGTGAGTGCCCTGTAACCTATTATAATTGGTTAGACTAGCAGAATGTCGGTCCTTATAACAGCTTGGAGTTGTCATGCTCACTGAAAGGTCACACTGGCGGTGGCATGGGCACTGGATCGCTTAATTCCCTATAATATGGTTGAGTTGGGCGATGCTGGTGTACGTGTCATGCTCGTGAACGAGCGCCGTCAGTTGGGACTGGTCAGCTCCAGACTGTCTATTGTCCTTAAGGTTACTTTATTTTTATATTTGAATAAATATTAGTGTTACACTGTTCTCACATAATTGAACCAACTGTTTGTAAAAGGAATCTGTATGTGAAACTGATTTAAAAAGAGTAACCATGGAGTTTCTTGCTCGTTCTTCTCCATCGGAATCTACACTTTGGAACGAGCAAATAGCTTCACTAAGAGGACTGACCGACAGACTGACACTATTTTTTATTTTAAATTTTGTTTGACGTTCAAAAGTGCCTGTAAAGGTCTAATTGGAATAAATGATTTTTGACTTTTGACTTTTGACTTTTGCAGACTTTTCAAAAGAACATAAATCGATATACAAATTGAGATTGACTTTGTGATTTAAATATTTGTTTATGCGATAGGACGGCACACCTACGAACACATCAATTAGGTACCTGATGGCAATGCTGCCGAATTTTATGGGATTAATTAGAGTTTCGGAGTTTTAGAGATTGGGGGAGGGAAAGAAGGATTAGGCCTCCAGTTACCTCACTTACATGGCCAAACACAACGCTATGGTGGTTTCTTGCTAGTTTACTGTATGGCCGTGGTAGTATTCCGGTCGACCCATTTTAATTGTAGCATATATTTTATAGCATATTTTTTAAACAATAAATCACAACTTCTGTCACAATTTTATCACAAGTATAAATCCCGCCATCAACGTTCGAGATTCAAACCATTCAAAACAAAATCCAATCAATTCCAATTCTAGAATTCGGTCCATTCGATCACTCTGTGTCCGTCAGCGTTTCTCGCTGGTCAGAATTGTAGGGGTAGGGGGGAAACTTTCTCTGGGCAGCGGGAAGTACTAATGAACTCGTGCGGTTTTTTCCGACTTCCAACGATCGTAATTGCCCAGTCAGTTCGACGCCGTTTGGATTTGGAATAGTTTTACAAGATTTCCATTTTCGAATCGGAAAGTTTTATCGTTACTGTGATTTGGTATTGTCGTGTGTATGATTGGAATTTTTGAGGGGAACAAGATTTGCAGAATACTGAAAGGCGTAGTCACATGTTACATATACATACCTACCTACCGTAGCACTTTGACAACGTGTGACTACGCCTTTCAGTATTCTGAAAATCTTTTTTTAAATTTTTCAGATTCGCTATTTGTCGTAGTTGGGTTTTAGGTTGTATACTTATTATTATTTGTGCTATTTTGGTGTTAAAGTGTATTTGTGGTGCATAATATCAACAAAATTAAATTGATAAGTATTTTAAGCTATGAATGAAAAGATGTGAAATATATGCAATCAACAAGGTCATCAAGGTCATCATACAGGTAAAGTCAGATATCTTAACTTTATTTGTTACTCTGTATGTTTTGTCCGCTATAGGACGCCACAAAAGATTTTGTGATATCCCATATAGCCTATAACCAGCAGACAATTTAGACGTTTCTAATGATATGTCATTTGTCGAATTTTGGTAAGTAGTTTAGAAGTTACGAGGGAACAGATGAACATACATACATACATAGCCTGTCAAAATTACCCTCCTTTTGCTTTGCCGTAGTCGGGTAAAAAGGCACTTGTATTTCTAATATTAAAAGGGAAACATTGAAGTCTATACGCACGAAGCCGCTTATAATATACATGAAATTTTACTGATTCGCTATACAACATACTATTTTGTGGAAAAACTCATGCTGGGTTTCCCAAACTTGCGATTAATAGGCTATTGGTTGGGAATTGTCGGTGCTGCCCCCTGCCTCAAAGAGCGCGTAAAACCGTCGACCCCGATTGTTATATGGGGATTTATGACAGCAGTTCTATCAAGTGGGCTGCAAGGGGCGTGGAGCACATTCCCTTACCCAAACTCTAGTGTACTGGCGAATTACAGTAAGTATTGGTTCATAGGGTATTATAAAAATTGGAAGTATTCTACACTAGCTTTTGCCCGCGACTCCGTTCGCGAGGAAAAGTGACTTCCTGCAGATTTTGGTATAAAAACTATCCTATGTCCTTTCTCGAGTTCAAAACTAAGTCTGAACCAAATTTCACAGAAATCGGTTCAGTAGCTTAGGTGTGAAGAAAAGACAGACAGGCAGAGTTACATTCGCATTTATCATATTAGTTTGGATTACCAATTGAATTTGTAAGGTGAAATAGCATGGAGTCTTGAACTGTGTTCTGTGTAATGGTTTAGCCAGCCATATTCTACGAGTATGTCATAAAATCATAAAATCAAAATTTTATTTTGATATTTATATTATATTATTCTGTACCTACCTTTGATGAAGGCTGGGTCTTGATTATAATCTTTTTTTTTTACTAACGTTGGGGCAGTTATATTGTCTACTGTCTCAACAACACCCAACGTTTACAAACATACACATCACATCCAGACCCGGAACAACAATTTGTGGATTTTTCTTGACATCTTTGTGTACAAAGAGTTGTTCAATGTGGGGATCGAGCCCAAAACACAACAACATTGCACCACTCTGTACCGTTCTGTTTAAAGTTGTATTTTTATTAAAATTTCTGGAAATAAAATATACATTTATTTTAATTATAGCAGCGTCCACAACCCTCAGAAGCACTCACTATGCCAAGGCGTTGTCGGAACATTATGAATATAAATTCCTCTTCATCATGACTAAGCTAATAAACTCTTGGCACCAATGTCTGCCAGAACATTTCTATGATAATACTACCAGCTGTTATAATTCGTAGAAATAATTCTCTCCTACCGCATCGTCTGGGTTTTATTTCAGATATTTTTAGCCTTAAGTCTCGCTTAGTAAGGACTTAAATATAAAATTTTATGTTTAGACTATTCTCGTTCTTATTACAGTATACTTAATGATGATTATGCTAATGCGGTTGTGAATGTCTTATCTTTTTCTTCTTGTTTCCAGTTTGATAGGTTTTAGGTTTTTGTATTGTGTAATACACAAAGGAAACTTGTGATAGTTTGATTGTTAAATTCGGGAAATGATATTCTAGACGTTTACTACGGTTTTAGCATGGTAATTCTTTCAGCGTGGAATAAGTCGAAGATTTTACAAGTAACTAGCGCCCCGTACTGGCTTCGCACGGGTGCAATACGAATACTGAATTTCTATACCATTTAAGGGATGTTATTACACATATAAACACTCCTCTCCAATCATTTTATCAATATAATAACTGCACCAAAATTTGTTGCGGAGTTTTAAAGATTTAAGCGTATTTAAGGACATAGGGACAGAGAAAGCGACTTTGTTTTATACTTTGTAGTGATTTTACTTAAGGAGATAGCAGGGTACCTACTAAAATTTAATTAAACTTTGAGATTTCAGTACACGGTTGATGGAGGTTGTTGTGTGTCATGAGTTTTTTAGAAGTTTGAGCGAAGCACAAAGTTGTTGTTCCAAGTCTGGGTGTGATGTGAAATTGTATCTTTGTAAACGCTCCCATGACATAGGAAAAATACCCAACCATACCTGACTGTTGTTAAAGTTTTAAAATAAATTCAAGACATTAATGAAACATTTATTCTTTTCAAGAGTTCAAATAAAAATGATTATGACTGGTACAATATGTAAATAACATGTAGGTAGGTAATATGTATAATTATTTGCAAATAAAAGTTTCTAAACAGGAAAATTTACTGTGATAAGTGACTTATAAACGACGCCTACATTTTGTATTCCTTTATTAACATTATACTCGGTTCATGTAAAATTTGGGTTTTTTTTTTATAAAGCCTTGCCTACACTAGTCCGTTCCGGTCTCATACATAGACCGGACCCGGAACAACAATTTGTGGACCACACAAAGAGTTGTTTCGTGCAGACACATTGCCCAGCCACCGCACTAACCGTACAGTCAAAAACAACACACGACAAAAATAGAACATTTTTCAAAAAAAGAACTGTTTTCCATTTGAAAATATCAGTCAACAGACCGTTAATAAAAGTCAATAGAGATGGCCACGTTTACAAAGGTACAGTCAGAAAATTCCATTTTTAAATACTACCGTACCGTTCGCGGATTGGTCGAGAATTTTGTAAACAAACCCTGCGAACGTCGCGTCATTTAAAACGTGGAACGAAAAATAATATTTGAATAAGTTTTGCCAAAGTGTTTGGTGTCAACTTCAAACTATATTTTGTAATTTATTTATGTTCGGTTAAACGGATTTTTTTGTGTCTAAACTTTTCTGAGACATATTAAATTAATGATAATGGTTAACGTCTTACTCGGTTTACGAGTCGCTAGCGTGGTTAGAAACTAGTCAAATTTTACGTCAAATAATTACGCGAGGAAGCCGTAAAACATAATAATCAATTGGATGAATGTGATATGTAATTTAGGCCTCATTAGTTCCGTGCTCGATAGCGTATCTTTACTGCTAATCAAATGGTCAAAATTTAGAATCAAAATCTAACCCAGACTTTCATATTAGTGAAAGGGAAACATTCGCCCCTGCAAAAAAGCGTATGCAACATTTCATTTTTGACTGTATTCCTCCTTATATTTTCGTATAGAAAACACGTCAAATCAAGTTTCGAACACACTACCTAACTTCGAAAAAACTTTAATATCAAGTTCCACTATCAGCCCACTTCAGCCACTACGTTTATTTCAACCAAATCAACAAAGCAAAAAGAAAATGTACACGCAAGTGTATATTGTATAAAATCTGGCATCAGCGCTACCTAATGTAATTTTCCGGAAAATTCTATGTTATTTCCCCTTTTTTCCTTACTAAGGGGAGATTTTCTGAGGTTTATGAAGTTGTGGAAACAATCTGGGGTCTTTTAGTGCTACGTTAGAGTTCGAAGGGTTTACCCGAAACAGTAATGTTGGTTGTTTATTAACTTTTATTGTAAATGTTGATCTTACGATTATTGTGTTAAGGGTCAATTTAAAATGAACTTGTCGTTAAAGTAAAACCAGGCATTGGTGCAAACTATTCGTTTGGCGTTACTTCCAAGCGGAAGGTTCAATGCTTAAGACGGACATAGTTGAATGCACAGCTATTGCACTTTAGGGCAAGTCGATTTGATTTCCGCACGGAAACACTCTGTGTGATCCAGATATTGATTTCTCGGGTCTGGGTGTGATGAGTCTGTGTGTGAATATGATTTTTTTTTGCATCCGACCACCATAAGCGCAGCCGTCTGCGGACGGCGAGTAAGGGTAGCTCGTCGCCCGACCAGAACGAGACCCGAGCGTACGGCGCGTAGCGTTCCGGGCGCGCCTCAAAGACCACCACAGACGGGGCTCTATAGGGCTGACATTCAGTCGGGGTAGCGGAGTAAGCGCAATGTGCTCGGCCCAGAGTAGGAGAAGGAACGGGGGGGTTTTGAGACAGTAAGAGTCCGACACTCTCTCTCGCCTCCCCTGGGCGGCAGAAGTCATTTGATTATTTTCCCCTGACAAAAAAAACCATCCATGACATATAACTAAACTATAATGTAGAGTAATTTGTTTAAAAAAAGTATTCGATTTTTAAAATACTTCGTAAGAAATCGTTTTTGAAATCTGATCCAACAGACAAACTGTGCATACAGTTTTGTTGGACATTTTATACTTTTTATAATATAAAATGTACCTTTTAAGCCATGATAAATAAATAATAAATAATCGAAAAAAAAAAAAATAAAAAAAAAAAAAAGAATGTAGGTATGTTGTCAATTTTCTAGGTCGTTCCATAATTTTTTCGACAGTTCATAAAAAAGATCGATAGTCGGTATTAATAAAAATATAGGTAATTTAATAAAATAATAATTTATTACTTTTGTGCTTACTTAGTCAATCTAATCATAATACTAGGTAGGGGTCAGCGGACGAAATATTAATAATATCGATTTATTTATTTTTCTGTGAAGGATAACGAGGCGACGACGTCTGGATATTTTATTTACCTATTTTGTTCTTATAATATTAATAAAGGAGGAGAGTTTTATTATTTATTTTACTTATAAATTAGATTCAGCATAATCATTTTCATTTATTAGCCTGGCGACGTTTATTTTTGGACAAAGGCCAATCTCTTTTCGGCACAGGTGTACCTATTGTGGCTCCGGATTTTTTTTTGTCAGGAGAAAACCATGAAAAGACTGCTCCCGCCCAAGGTAAACTGAGAGAGAGTTTCAAACACGTACTGACTAAACCTCCCCGTGCCTTCTCCTGTTTTAGGTCGAGGTCGAGGTGCCACATTGCGCTTACCACGCAACCCCGGCTGAACATCAGTCATGTAGGGCCCCGTCTGTGGTGCTCTATTGGCTCTTTGATGCGCGCTGATCGCCATGCGCCGTACTGGTTATGTTCGGGTGGCGAGCATACTGTGGCTCCGGCTTAGATCAGGAGAAGGGACGGGGTGGTTTTAAGTCAGTGAAACTCTGACACTTCCTCTTGCGTTAATTTTGCGCCCTAAAAAAGCTTAAGAGAATTACCAACACAAATCTAATTACATTTTCTTAGAAAATTAACCAAAACATATTCCTATATTGATTTTTAGATTAATATATTTTGGTAGGGCATGTGTTTGTTCCGAGTTTTATTGAATTATATTTGGTTGATTAGTGTGGGTAAGAAAGAAATTACTTGAGGCTTGTAATTATATAAATACGCTTGTGTTTCAATTAAGGAATTGGCAGAGGAATAAGCTTAAATTCTTAAACTGTACCTTTATGTTTGGGGAGCTTCGCTTTTTCGAAATCGGATGGACAAAAACAACAATTTCATTTATTATTTTATTCGTAATGGACCATGTTTGACCTCTATCTTATGGCAGTAAGTGACGTTGCAACGTATAATAGAGCACGCCTACTCAAAAGCAACCGATTCAGTCTTGCTCTCAATACACCCAAAATCCTTACCCCCTTTGAAATATCTTTCGGGGAACTACGACTCCGGCTAAGAATTCCACTCCTTAGCGGTTCTGATGAAATTACTTGTGAGTATCAAGCATCTACGCGCCTGATAAAGACAAAAGCCAACCACGTAGTTTTACCTACATCAAATCCAGATACAGATTTATTTTGTTCATTTATATTGAATTGTACACAACGTACATACGTTAAGCTCCGATTTAAGATTCGAATGGCGTTTAAATTAAACAAAGTTGAACTTTAATACAAAGTCCAAAGGGTTGGTAACTATGTACTTAAAGCTAATGGTAGGAGGTACATATTATTATGCGTTTAAAGAATTATGAATCTTAAATCTGTATAAATAAATAACAAATTGCTGCTGTTTATACAAGAGTATCTCATTAATAAAATGTTTGCCTACCATGATAGTTTCCTTCTATTAACCCATGTCATTAATAATATGTACTGAAAATCCGATGCGGGTTCCAACGGAAAATAATTTATGTACACATGGGAAACTGGAGATACGGGGTGTTATGTTTCTAAACTCAAAAATGTTTTGTATTTAATTATCGTGAGTGTTATTAAATTTATTACTCTCAAAAGATAAAAAACAACATTTTTAAAATGTCGATTAGTTTCTTCATAAAAAGTTAAGTGTGGGAAAGCCAAGCTTCGGCACGAATGGGTCGGCTCGACCGGAGTGATACCGCGGCCTCACAGAATACCGGCGTGAAACAACCCAGCGTTGTGTTTCACCGTGTGAGTGAGGTTACCGGAGGCCCAATCCCTCCCCTTCCCCTATCCCTTCCCAATCCTTTTATCCGCAACCCCTATCCCCAAAAGGCCGGCAACGCACTCGAAACTCATTTGGTGTTGCGGGTGTCCATGGGCGGCGCTGATTGCTTACCATCAGGTAATCCGTGTGCTCGTTTGCCGAATTATACCATAAAAAAATGAAACATTTGGATTAAATGTATAGTAGTTGTTGCACTGTTTCCGAGCGTACGATACGTTGCATTCCGTCCAATAAAATCTTTTATTTCAATTATCAAATGAAATAAAGTCATAGGAAAGAAACTAAATTAACTTTATTCGAAAGTTAAGTTACTAACAAACACACCCTGTATAAGCCATTCCCATTGTGGGGTAAACAGGTAGATAAATCAAGCGAGACAGATCACAAAGACATTATTTGAGAAAGCAATAGTGTTTTTAGGAATCAATTCTATAAATGGGACCACTATTTATAGATATCTATTGTGATTTATAACTCAATGGCCACAGGGGTCATTGAACGATGGTTATAGAATATGAAGTTCTCCTGTGTATGGCCAGGTACAGACTGTTAAAGGTTTCAGTACGGAGTGAAAGGGAGAAGAATTTTAAATGATCATAATATTAAATGGTAAGAAAATGCGATATCATTTCAAAGCTATCTACATTAATATTATAGGTTTTTTTATGGGATTACGGGAAAAGAACGAATAGACGAATTTCGTAACACAGGCCATCAGAGACCAGCCGGGGTTGCGAGGTTAGGGCGATGAGGTATCGCGACCTCGGCCTAGAGCAGGAGAAGGAAGGCCCGGCCCTGGGCGGGAGAAGTCACTTGATGATTTTCCTCTGACAAAAAAAAAATGCCATCAGAGACGCACGGCCTAACTAGACTCAAACCCATAGCCGCACGCGTCTCGAAAATGCAGTAGACCACCATATATGGGCCCCTATAGGGCTGATGTTCAGTATGAATGTACCGCGACCCATCGTTATAAGAGTAAACCAATTTTAAGGCGGTACCCAATTAAAAATAAATATTTTATTCATCTGGACGTGAGCAACGAATTTAAGCCTTTGACTGCCGACTGAAAAACATTGAAGGCAAATCCTCCGCTACCGTAGGTCACCGGTGACCTACGTGGCGATTAACGTGTTAAATCCTTTAACTGCCAACATACAAAGAACACAGTCCTCAAACATTCTTACCCGTATTTATAAAATCCTTTGTCAGAAAGAAAAGAACGAACGTGAAATAGATAGGTATGTAAATAAAATAAAAGAAGTATTTATTTGTTAAGATATTATGACAAAAATGTCTTTCAGAAGCTTGTTTATGGATTGTTGCCAAAGGTAACGTCAAAGATATTATTGTCAACAAATGTAATAAAGAAAAATTTGTTTGTACGCAATAATATTATAAGTAAAATGGATATTAAAATGGAAATGGAAATAAATTTACCTAAACAAAATTCTATTTTCAAAAACGACACACTGATACACACATGAACAGTTCGTATGTTTAGACGTCAAAGTGAGATGGCATGATTCAATAATCGCGGGTGAAAAAGAGACAAATATGAAAAAAGTGTGGCTAATTAGCTACATTTGAATGTTTCACTTGCTGAGCGCTTGTAACCTATCTACACCTTTTTACTTATAATATCATTGTTTGTACGTATGTTTCTTCGATTGAAATAATTATTTTGTGATAGACGCTGAGATAACCACGATAACTGCTGCTAGGTGAAGTTAACTATCTACATAGACTCTATTTCTAGTCTACGTACACCCAACCAGAACCAGAACCGAGCGTAAGGCGCGTACCGTTCCACGCGTGCGTCAAAAACTTATTAGACCACTACAGAATCATTATGGCCGGTCTCCATTCGGTGTTGCGAGTCGATGATGTACCGCAGACTGGCTTGGAGCAGGAGAAGGGCCAAGGAGGTTTTTTGTCAGTAAGAGTCTGACACTATCTCTCGCACCACACAGGGCGTGTCATCAGATTACACCATCCCTCAGAAATAGCTACTGAAGCCAAAACTTGGGGTTAAAAAATCCTTCTACATTCCAGTGACGTTACAAATAGAAGAATCAGGGCTATTGATCAGCCGGGGTTGCGGGGTAATGAGGCACCGCGACTGGCCCAGAGCAGGAGAAGGGTTTTTAGTCAGTAAGAGTCTGACACTCCCTGCCGCCCACCCTGGGCGGGAAAAGTCATTTGATGATTCCCCTCACAAAAAAGGGCTATTGATGAAGTTAAAGCAGTTTTGTTATTTACTTTATTCTCATTAAAAAGCCTTGTTTTATTTTTTAGATTTTTGGTATCGGAAAACTCAGACATACTTTCGAGGAAGATTGAGTTGTTAGATATCAGGTGTCTTCAAATTTTATGTAAATACAATACATGTTAGATTGTATTGTGTTCTCTTCACAAATATTGAGAAAATTCAAATCGGGAGGTGAAATATATGTTGTCTGTTTACAAAGGTGAAAGACAATTAAAAATCGCGAATTATGCTTTTCTGCAACTTTTTTGGGACATTATTTAGGTAAACTGTTAAAGTTTTGATGACTCGCGCTTCTCATGCATGAGAGTGCCAGGTCGAAACCTGTGACGTTTTCTAAGTTATACATATGTATTTCTTAGAGTATTTAGATATCTGAGGCTCCCTGCAACTGGGACCACAAAATCTGGAACCGCGGTCTTAGTAGCCGGATCCGTAAAAATTAAATAATTTTCTTCAATCCATTAAACAGTGGAAATATTTAGTATCTGTATTGCACCCGTGCGAAGCTGGGGCGCTTCACTAATTATCAATAAATGTACTCTGTTTTCATAATGGGAATACACAAGCATCGTTTAAAGACATTTCACGCTATCATACAGGAATGTGAACAGAAATATCCATCAAACCAAGACATAATTACCTGTCCGATTTGACATACCTACATTAGAACCATCGAATATTCCGGAACCACTTAAACCATAAATAGAGCCGCTTGAAGCGCTTCATATCAAGCGGGTGACAGCTTGTCAATCTGCATTTCAGCCCTAAATATTAGAACCGCGATATTGCGTCGTAGAACACGTCGAACGTTTAAATTCAAATTTGGAATTCTTTTAACAATAGAATATTCTTATTGTTTTTTTATTTAATACTTTTGCTAGTATTTATTTGCATTTTTTTTATTTTACTTAGCACGTTTGAAAGCGTGTGTATCTTTCTAAGTATTTTATTGTTTCTGGGGTCTTTATTTCTGACTGCATGGTTGGGGACTACCGCCTGCCGCGCAACGTAGAACTCTGTGTGTTTCACAATTTGTATGTGTTATGTCACCAAATATAGTAGAACCGAATTCGAAAGATGTATTAACACAATCCTGTTATAATCGTACCAAGGGAACACCGTATTAATTCGCTAAAAATAGGGCATAGGCTTTCAATTACCCATTACCTGAGTTGTATACCAATATTTGATGTACAGCGACCACCAATATGACAGTTTTTTCATTGGATTTTCGAACTTATGTCAAAACTGTAAAGGTCAAAATCTGTAGCCACGGTATGTTTGATGTAATCTGCAGTGGCATTACGTGAGCTTACGCCTCTAATCTCCCTTGATCGAAATCATTTATTATTGTGATCAAATGAGGCATTATTGGGAGCTAGATTGATTACACATGTGTGATATGTGACAGCTAATTAAGCTTTGGACCTTAGTTACTGTGTGAGCATTAAATAAGGGTGAGTATAAAATCATCAAAATTTTATAACCTTGTCTAAATTATCAATCTCATTTCATTGGTGGGCGGTGTGAATAGAAGTGCAGTTTAAAAAATTCAGATTTATTAAAGAGGTCTGGTGCCTGGTCTTAGCAGCAAATGTGTAATTGGTTCACCAGCTTAAACGATTCTTGCGACGCTTAGAGAAAAAATAGGGGTGATCGTGACAATAGGTAGATATTCTATCGTCAAACAAGTTCGTCGTCTTTTTTAAACGGGACATTGGACGGACTCTGAGAACCCCCTCTTTTTAGTAGAAAAAGGGAGAATTATGTTTGACAAATTTTAAAAAATGCTTTTAAATCTCCCTGACATCAGCAGTATTGGATATAACTAGAATACGTTATCTATATTTTTATCCATTCCAAAGCTTTGTCAGCCACCTTTCAGTCTTGGTCGATTGTTTCGCAATACTTAATGGTCATTTAATCAACATAATTGCCAAGGTTCTTAATGATTAAAGTTACAAGTTTGTCTTAGTTTCATTGATTATTTTTTTTTAAATAAGCTTTCTCAAAATCTCACAAGAGTTAGTGAGTCTGCTTGTGACCACGACCTGTGCAACCGGGTCGAAACGTCAAGCCTACCAAGGTATTCAAATTATAATTTTCCGCGTTAATACCCGCGTAAATATAATGTTGTTAAGATGAAACGCGAAAGTTTAAAAGTTAGTACTCACAAGAGTTGCAGTAGTCTTGGAAAGAAGTGGCGGGTTTGTATCAATAAAAATATTATCTATTGTTAAAAGGGTGAACTAGAATTAATTAAAAAAGTATCATTCGAGCTAATGATAAATCAAGCTATTCAGCGTCAACGTCCATAGGATTTCGTTCAGCACGTACCGCTCCCTTCATTCAATTTAGGGCTCCGCTCAAAACTTTCTACTTAGTCACAAGTTTTGGGACCACCCTTAAAACTAACACGTCGTTAACAGTTTCAAGTTAGTTTGTTTAACATTAAAATATATTTTCTTAATGACACTATTAATGTGAATGTTGTGTTTCTAAGCCATAACGCGGTTACATAATGTGAGATTTCTGGTTAGCTTTATCGGGTAGTTCTCAAAATTTGCGTTGGTCCGAGTACGTCTTTGAAGGCATTCCTAACTTCTTTATTAGGTTATGTGTTATGCGTGCGGTTATGGGTACGGATGTGTATTCTAGTAAGCCATAAATGATATCATATTGTTAACAATGATTAATTTGAAATTAAATTTAAAAATAACTGATATGAAACAATAATATATGAATGGATTGTCTTTCTATTCTAAATTGTCAAAATTTCTAATTGACTAAAAACTTTTTTGTTTAAAATGTCCTACTTAATTCGAAAAACAATCAAATTTATGGATCAGTTTCAATATTAAGTAAATATTTTATGCGTATTTTTTCAACACAGACAAATCTTTCAACATATAATTACCTATGTTGATTTATTAATAATTCTCTTAGAAATCTAAAATTGAAATATCGACCTCAATACAATTGGCTTAAAGTCGATTCCATCTCCATTGTGCCTATTAATTGCATTTCAAACATCAATAGCATACCAATTATAACTTGCAACGATTGTCAGATATTCTCCCAGTGATTGTTAATCTCATTTAGGAACTTCCAAACTATTTTACCAAAACTGGCCACCAGTGTCCACTGTTATTAAATCTCTAAAGTTTGGGTGAGCCCAGCAAAAGCGATTTTGCATAAACATGAGCACCGTTGCTTTTAATAGGTAAACTTTTAATTAAATTACAAATAAACTTCATTGAAACGTAAATAAATGGATGCGGTAACAGTACAGAGGCCTAAGACATTCCGCTTGCTATTAAGCTAAATTGTTTTAAGATCCCGTGGTCCCTTGAATGTTTTAGGAATGCTTCTCGAATGTTCTGGAAGATTAACCTAAAGACCGTTATGTTGGTCTAGTCTAGTAAAAGCTATAGTACTAGTGTAGATTTTGATTTCTGTGGCCACCATTTTGAGAATTTCGGTTTTATAATTTCAATCTACTTAACAAATCACTTAAACAACAGTATTACTTAAAAAAAATATAGAGAGCTCAAAACGCTTGTTCAAAGATACGAGGTGTAGGTTATCCATTAGTGTTATTATTAGTAGCAAAAGTTTGAATTCATTCGAAAATTTACATTTTAATTGATTTATAAATCCGCAGCTATTTATCAAAATAACATTAAGAATTATTAATTTATATTTAATAATTTAATCTTATTCTAAATTAAATACAAATGTCCTTTCTACTTCCATTCTCATTATTATCTTTAAAAATATCTCTTTTAAGATTTCCTCTTATCACAACGTCGGTTTTATTTTTGTTGAATTTATTCCTAAAACGCCCCGGGCACTCGAGATTAATCTGGCACAAAATCCAATTATAATATTTAAATTTGATTAAGTAATGTATCTGGAATGTTCGTTCTATTTATAGACAAGAACAAATGCTATCCTGCAGATCTTCTTTGTTTTACATTCCTCTAAGTTTTGAGGATGTATGTAGTATAATATTATTATTTATTATCCTATAAAGCAAAAACTACCACTACACAGAGGTAGATTTTAACCATCAACATCAGGCTATAATTGCCTACTTCTGAGAAAAGGCCTTTTCTCACACGGAAGGGTTTGAGCATTAATCACCACGCTTGCTCAATGCAGGTTGGCGATTTCAAACTTATATTTAGAAATTATAAGTCCAGGTTTCCTCACGACGTTAACCTTCATCGTATGTCTGTGGTGTCTAAATAACCACAGAAAGTGCATATAACTCGGAAAAAGTCCCATTCCTACTAGCCAGGTTTCGAAACCGCACCCTCGTGCATGAGAAGAGGGCGCTTTAACCTCCAGGCGAACACGACGTCAATTCAAGATTCGAGACGTAGATTTTAGTATGGTATTACATATAGCCGGTCTTTGATCTAGGGGTGAAGCTAATGGCAAAAAACATTGAATCTATATACTTACTATACTTACTATATTAATTTGTTTGTTTGTTTGCGCTGAACAGCAAGCGAGCGAGAAAATTTCTAACACCATTCACAAACTCACTTTTCAAGCAGCACCTATCATAGTTTATTTTTATTCCGGTATTCTCATGGGGTCGAGACCTCCACCAGATATTTTCAAAGTACCACGCTGGAGTAGTATAGCTAAAAAATATATCAATATTTATTTTCGCTTTTTAATTTATTTAGAAGAATTAATTTCGTTAACCCTCGTGATTAATGATTTCGAAACGACGAAAATGAATTCGAAAAATAAAGAAAAATGATCGTTCGTCAATTCATTAGATTGTTTTTTCAAAGCTCTACGAAAATTAAATTCTCTGAAATTAAAAAAAAAAGAGATTGATGAGTGTTTGATCAATTTGTAAATTGCTTCATCAAGTATGAATATTTATAGATGAACTATGCTATACATAATATGCAGTCTTCTTCAGTTTTTCTTTTTGAAATGGGTTTATTATGTTTTCAATGGACTTCTCTCGCTTTGGTAAAGCCAGAGGGAGTTTCAGACTCTAACTAAATAGACACCACCCCGTTTCTTCGCCTGATCCAGGTCACAGTACATCACTGCGCTTGACAGGCGAGCCTGGCCACTTTTGAGATGTTACGTAATTAATTTTATTAAAATCGATTTATCAGTACAAACCAAGCAAACTATTAGAAATCACGCTGTTAAATAAGAATGTAATAAATCTTAACCGATTCGAAAATTATCGAAGATTTGTGGCTAAAAGGTCACCCAATGACTTCTATTATCCTAAGTGCGGCAAGAGGGATTGTGAGAGAGTGATTTTAAGTCAATAAGAGTCTTTATTGACTTAAAATCACACTGTTTCTTCTCCTGCCCCAAGCCCAGTCGTGGTGCGAGTACCTGCTATATCGAAATCTCCCCTAGTGGGAGCTATCTGAGATGGTCCGATGAATACCAACTGAGTCGGGATCTCATTTGACCAAAGACGCAATTTATATACAATAAGTTAAAATCCCTTTTTTTACTATACACCGGGAATGAGAGTCCTCACAAAGTTTCGACAGCGCATTAAAATTTTGCACGCCACCTATCGCTTTCATTACTGGATTTTGGCACCAAGCCAGTTTGGATAAAACCCAATATTGAACCCTATGTAGTATAAGTTAAGCTGTTTCTTCTTTGTGATTGTTTTTCGTTTTTTAGCCAGCCAACGGTTCGTAAAGTGATTGCTTTCAGTATTGAGCATCTGCTTTGTTGGTGAAATTTATCAATGGCCAGTTATTAATGCGGGTGTTGACATTGTTACTGATATCTGCCACGAAATGGGGATCCTATTTGTTCGCCTCTTTTGTTACTTCAAAAATATCTATTTTTAGCTGATTTTGTATTTTTCTGGCGTTGTGATGTTAGTATATTATTATATGTTATGGTGTTTGTCCACGATGGACTCTAAAACTACTAAACCGATTTTTAAATTTGATTTGCATTCCATGTGCATTTTGATCCAACTTGAAAGATACCTCCTGCTTACATCTCAATTTGTAGTCACAATATTTTTTTTATTGCAAATTATTTGTCCATAATGTAATATTACAAGAACCTTAGCCACAGCAACGCGTGGCTGGGTCTGCTAGTGGATATATAAAGTATTCTAATCTGTATGTATTTTTATATTTATGTTTTTGATAGCCTTGTGTTATTAACGAGAAATATTCATTTGTTTTGGTCATAAATCTCGGTTATTTGAAACTACTTGTAAAATATGTTATTATTTTTCCTACAAGATAAAACAATGACTTCAAACACGGACCGATCAGGTCATTGCGTTCCACAGTTTTGTATTTGTATTTATTTGGATATCCAACAAAGATTACACCTTACAAGCCAAAAATAAAACATAAACAGATACAAATCCTTGTGCATCTTCAATTATAGGAGACCACAACTTGCATTAAGATATCTCAACCAATTAATAAGTAATATATGGAACAAAGTATACAATCCAAAAAAGAAATGATAAAAATTTTACTATCCAAAGAATAAGTGTTTATATTATCTACTTATATTGAGTTGAGCATTAGGAAGGTAGGTCTACACGTACTCTACTACAACAGTTGAACCACAAGAGGCAATATTATGACCTAAAATAAATTGAACGCCAAACTTACCATCGCAAAACAATGAGAGTAACAAGCCCCAAAAAACGTCGAAGGAACCCATGATCTATCTATGTGATTAATAGCCAAGTGATGAAAAAATATCCATCTTTTTAATTTTATGCAATCCATTCAAGCTTATCTTTGAAGACTTGAATGATTGGTTTTAAAGACAACAATGTCAGCTGAGTTTTAACAAAACATCGGCCATTTATTTTAATAATTTTATTTCGAGAGAAAGTTTGACAGGCTTTGTCTGTACCCTTTCATAGCTTTAATAAGCTATTTGATTAACATTATATTATTGAGAAAAGAGTAGTGTATAAGTGCATACTTATCTTATTATACAATTTGAATTAATTGGTCTTTTGGTCAGGGCTCTATTAATAGTGTAGGTGTTATACGTATGTAATGTATATTGTCATTTATAAACTATATAACTTTTTTTTTTTTAAATTTTAAACGTTGCCCCACATTAGGACTTTCTCCTGTGTTGTAGTTGCGTTTACAAACATACAATGTCACATACACATGACACCCAGACCCAAAACAACAATTTGTGGATCACACAAAGAGTTGTTCCGTGCGGAAATCGGACCCGCGACACGTTGCACGGTAGCCAGTTGCCCAGCCACCGCACCAACCGTGCAGTCAAACTATAATTAAAACTATAATATTATTGTATTTATTAAGTTGCATTTTGCAATTTTGGTTATCTGACAAACATGATTATCATACTAGACATAGGAATAGATCGAGTCAGCCTTTATTTAGATTGGCAAAAGTGCATAGGTCATTCCTGGGATTCTGTGTTAAATGATAAAATAAAATCAAAGTTGAAATTCAAAATCTAAATGAAAGCAAATTTAAATTATGTATAAAGAAACATTTATGTAAACTAGCATACTACAAACTAAATGATTATATACAAGATAAAAATGCTTGGAGGCTAGCTGGTCCTACTCCACAGGATGTTAAGAGGAATTTTTGATTTTAATTATTAAATTGTACACTATGTTGTTAATTGTTGATGAACTTCTATGTTTTTGTAAATGTGAGTGCCCTTTAACCTACGTTTTCTTAAATGATTTAAATTAAGTAAGACTTGTAGAATATAGGTACTTGTGTCGGCTGGGAGCTGTCATGCTCACTCAGAGGTCTCATTGGCGGTGGCACGGGCACTGGATCGCCCAATTCCCTATAATATGGTTGAGTTGGGCGGTGCTGGTGTACGTGTCATGTTCGTGAACGGGCGCCGCCTATTGGGACTGGTCATCTCCAGGCTGTCTAAATATGTTGTCCTTGAGGTTCACTTCTTTTTCGTACTTTTTGCCTAAACATTAGTGTTACATTGTTCTCACATATCAGAACCGACTAAATGATGTAACAAAGAAATGTATTGTAAAACTGATTGAAAAAGAGTAACCATGGAGTTTCTTGCTCGTTCTTCTCCATAGGAATCTACACTTTGGAACGAGCAAATAGCTTCACTAGAGGACTGACGGACAGACTGACACGCTTAATTTTAAAACTTTTGTTATATACTTTTTCCTTTTTTGCTGATTTTTGACTTTTTTTTTATCGTCTCCAAGTTTTCTTCTTATTGCACCTACCATACTCTTTCTACATAACCCTGAGTTAGACTGGAGAAAATGCTTATAGTAATAAATTCACCTATGCAATACTATATTGCATACACGATAGGTAAATAAATACATTTACATTACAGATTTAGAATAAAAGGTTGACGCGAATATTACGTTAGTTCCGTTAGTGAGTTACTTTTACCCTTCTACTTAATTAAATGTATTACTAGTTCTTCCTAGTATGTTTATTTTAAGTTTAAAAGACCATTTCTAATAAAAAATAATACAAAAGTATCCAGTAACTTTTTTTTATTTAATAGGTCGGCAAACGAGCAGACTGATTACCGATGGTAAGCAATCAGCGCCGCCCATGGACACTCGCAACGGAGGAGTTACGAGTGCGTTGCCGACCTTTTAGGGATTAGGGATTTGGAGATTTAGGGATATAGGAGGGATTGGGGGAGGGGAAGGATTGATTCCGGTAACCTCGCTCACACGGCAAAACACAACGCTGTGGTTATTTCACGCCGGTTTTCTGTGAGGCTGTGGTATCACTCCGGTCGGGCCGACCCATTCGTGCCGAAGCATGGCTCTCCCACACTTAAAACTTAACTTAACTTGCTCCATAACAACACAAAAATGTACAAACAAAAATATTTTTAAATATCTTCCCACATACACCTGGCCCTCATAAGCTCGAGCTACTAAAGCAATAATTCTCATAAATAATAAGTGGTTTTCTCCAAATTTAATTTGGTTAATGTACTTACAGGAGAATAAGTTTCTTCAGTTAGGAATAAGTTACAGTATGTAGTAAAGTGTTTTTGAGCAAAGCGATGTATTTGTTACGGAATAATAAAAATAATTTGCGCTAATGGTAAATCTGTTTGTGGATATTTTAATGTCTTTATTTGACTAAAAGGTAGGCTAGTTACTTATTTGAAGGGCGTTCTACTGTACTTCTGTCGAGTATTATTATTGTTCTTAATATGATAATTGGGTGGCAAATAACAATTGCATCATTTCGATGAACGTGGATGAAAGAACAATGTTATATTTGTTACTCAGGCTTACACTGTAACTTATTGAATAATGTTTTAGATAGGGTAAATATTGCTAACGAGATTTTAAGTTTCGTCTTTCAATACCAAGTACCAATCAGCCGTCATTTGTTGAATGGCTAGGCTACACAATCTTAAAAACTTTTCAAGAAATGAATTTCAAATTAAAAACCTATACTTTCAAGGCGTGACCTCTAAAACCTCACATCATCGTCAATAAAAACAAAAAACCTTTGCCAAAACACTTACTTAAGATGCTAATCCAGACAGAGGAAGGTAGAAAGGCGAAACAACGAATAACAGAGACATTGCAGCGGAACATTTGTTTTGTAGAGATCATTGTGTGGCACGGCATTGTTAGCAGGTGCTCGAGTCTACTCCACGTTGGCGACCCGCAGTAATAATTAAAAATACCAGTAAAATGCCGAGGTAAAGAAATAATGTTTGGGAAATTTTGATGACATGTATTTTTGGATTTGGGTTAGGCTTTCGATTGAGTGGTATATTGATCTAGTGGTTTATTTGTAAAAAAATGTTTTCTTTTCTGCATATGGTGGACCTTTTTTATACGTTGGAATCGAACTTTAAGTTTCAGTTATATCTATAACATTTTTTTCATAATTATTACTTTGTACATAAGTTTCAATAGCTACAATTGTTAATGTGTTCTCTTTCTTCTCAAGAAACGTTCTTATTCAAATTTCAATGTTTAAAATATCAACAAAATTCAGACTAACAACAAACATGACAGTTAAAACTTGAATAATTGATTCACAATGTAAATTTAATAAATCTTATTTTATTAAAGTTGAGCTGTTTGAATAAGGGAAATTATCAACAAGAGTCTTAGTGTACCTACTTCAAAGTTCAGGTCTATTGAGATCCACCTTTCCAAATTGGTTCAAGATTAATGAGTATTATTATATCAGGCGAGTATTGTTATACTCTGATTTAATTAAATTTAATAAAGTAAATGGATCTCCGAGTTCTGTGTTTATTTTCCTTGTCATTATTCTAATATTCATTTTTGGATTAATTTTTATTTTTTTTGCTAAATGCCGTCTTTCAAGAATTGGTATTCATTTCTTTTTATGTAATGAATTTGGGTTTTTAATCAAAAAAAGTGAGTTTTAAGATGTATTTCTCGTTAGTAATGTACTCTGTAAAAAACAAATACGGATACGGCATTTTTCGAATTCTCATACTTTAAGTAACCATGAGAGATTGGAGGCTTGTAAATGGCTCTGTAAATAATTTACAATGTTGTACTTGCATGACAGATATATTCAGAAATATAACGTTATGATTAAAATCATTGACAACTACAAGTGCACCTCAATAAATTGTACAATCTTTGTAATTTACTGCGCCTAATACATCCTTGTTACTACAAAATTTATATAGCAGTGCAATATTGTCCTATACTATCGACATAACTATGTCGATAAAGTCAGTCGGTCATTCCAATAAATGAGTTACGGGGCCACTCTGACCAATAACACTTAATATACATTCACATTAATCGAAGGTGCTTCATGAATAATTTATATATGGATTACTTCTATCTTTGTAATATTTTTGTCATCCTCATCAATAATTACGCCATCTAGTTTAGTGGTAGGATTATTAATAATGTTTTGGGTGATAGTGATAACTTTTGTTACTGTCAGTTGTTCTGGAGTATGGAAGTTTGGACGTAATATATTATAGGTCTTTTCAAGAGATACGTAGATCATTCACTGTTCTACTTTAGTTTTGTGATGTGGGTTTTTGCTCTGCAAGAGAGAGTGGGCTCATTTGTCAAAAACACCTATGTGTGTCAAGTTGTTTAATTTGTTTTCCTCCATCATCACCATCATCAGCCTATAAGTGCCCACTGCTGAGCAAAGGCCTCTTCTCATACGGAGAAGGTTCTGAGCATTAAACGCCACGCTTGCTCAATGCGGGTTGGCGATTTCAAACTTATAATTAGAAATTATAAGTCCAGGTTTCCTCACGATGTTTTCCTTCACCGTATGTCAGTGGTGTCTAAATAATCATAGAAAGTACATATAACTTGGAAAGAGTCACATTGGTACTTGCCAGGTTTCGAACCCACATCCTCATGCATGAGAAGCGGGCTCCTTAACCTCCAGGCCAACACGACATCCTCCGCTTCCCACCAAATATGAAATCTCTTCTCATTGATATCTTATTCAATTACATTTTCATTTCAAAAGACTACAGCTTCATTTACTCATCTGCAAGCCTCAAAAGTTGAATGGATAGGAAATTGAGGCCAGTCTTTGTTCCATCGAGAATGCTAATAACTGTTAGTTGGCTTTTTGAAGTTGGCAACATTGTTGTAAGATCTCCATTGGAGTTTGCAACAATTTTTATCAAATATTGGAGTGAAATTGTTTGGCGTTTTTTGCTGTTGTAACACTGAATTCGAGTTGAGCGTTATGGCTTTCGATTTAGAATCGATTCATTGTTTTTTCGTTGGTTTTTCGGTTTTTCGGTTTAGGAATGTTATCGTTATTTCATAGCTAGTTGTTTTTTCTGAGCTAACGATAGTGGATATATATTCGGAGTGGTTTTAAATTGTTATGCAACAAAAATCGTCAGCTTAATCCGTCCGTGTATTTTTATAGTATTAGAAATTTGTCGAAAATTACTTATATATAGCATTTTAGAAGTGCTAAAAATTTAACTTATTAGATCTTGTTCACTATTAAGTCAGTCATCCTACCACAAACTCTTTCCTGTTTTAATACATTCTTCACACAAATCTTTTTTCATAATTCTAAAGCTACGTACAATAAACTATTTATAATTATGTGTAGTTCCTCTTAGTGAGGTCGACTTAACGCATCAAAGACTTCTAACCCTCACAATGGTAGGGTTCCAAAACAAATATAATTTTGACACATGGCTTAAGGCAATACTAAGTAATTCATACGTATCATAATACAGGGTAGTTAATCCTTCCCTACTATGGTAACCCTAAACCTATTATCATGCAGATTAAGATATCGTTCATAAAATGTCAGGTTGGTTTCTGATTGTGTTGCCAGCGTTTAACATGTTTCCTTGTTTTGGAGTGGTAGTTTGAGCTTAAGGAGAAATTTATTCTCTTTTTAATACTTACATAGACATATCTTTTTTAGAGTTTGAACTATTATTTGTATATTTGAGTATGTCATATTATATTTGAACGTAATTTGTATGAACTATATGCTACATAAGTTTATTGGGATCTAATATGAAGGTGCTGAAACAAAAATTATGAGAGGCTTGAAGCCACATTTCTCTGTGTATATGTGTTAGGTTAATGTTCGGTATTTAGGAGTTCTTAAATCAAACTTCAACGTCTTAAAATTAAAGTCCTATGACGCTGGGTTTACTGTCAATAACTAAGCGAGTAAATATAAATTACCTCTTAGAAGCTTATCCTCCTTAAGAACAGCAGGTGTGAAGCCCCATTAAATTTGAGACGGACATGAATATACCTACACCTTAAAATTTAATACCTAAAATATTACTGACATAAACACAGTCTCCCAAAATTTGTCCTATAACTACGACTGTCGTAATAATTTTATCAGATGACCTAACAAATAAAACGTTAGAGATCTGTTTGTGCTCCTAGGAAAATTGTTTCCGTCATGGTCTTGATTAATATGGACTGCGCACTGCGTAGGAAGTTTTAGGGTTAGATAGAGCTAATCAATCATACGGGGAGTGTTTGTAGTAAACAGAGTCTTAATTGATACTAGGAGAAATGAGTCATCAGACTTGGATAGTCTTTTGTTTCAGACTGACGAAAGCATTAGTCGCTTGAATAAAGGGTGGTTGCAAATGTCACACTTGAAGAAGACGATTATTACAGATTCGATCATATAAAATTTTAAATGGAGTCACTTTTTGTCTTCATTGTTTCTAGTAAGGTAATTTGCGACTATTTAACTAAATGAGATGATGAATTCTTTTAGCATCCTCATCATTATCAGCCAGTAAATCGAAAGGCAATCGGTCAGTTTAAAAGCTCAGACCATTTAATTTAATGTGCTTAGCGATAAGTACCTATTTGTACAGTATTTTTTAATCTAGATGTTTGCCCTGTGTCGTGGGTGTATTTACAAACACTCGATTTCATATACATCAAACCCCCAGATCCAGAACAACATTTTGGATTACACAAATCGTGGAATTCGGAAGATCTAAAAAAAACCAAAGCTACGTAATAGGTTACCATGTAGAACTTATTGATGATTCTACGTTATTTACCCATGTACCATTTAGTATCAACTGGTTTTTTAATAATGTTTATGTAATGTCCCTTTAGCACCGACCTTTAAAGCTATATAGAGTGAGAAATTATTCAGTAATAAATTGGTTTTTTTATCTTTCCCAGAAAATGACGAGTGCTTCACGATTGGCGACAGTTTACTTCCTACTGTCGCTTGCAGCGGCTTCCAGCGCTATCAAATGCTGGAAGTGTGGCCAGTACAGTGATGGAGTCGGTTCCATTACACCATGCAGCAACAAGACTGCTGTCAGACTTGAAGAGTGTCCTAGCAACGCCAAATATTGCATTGTAAGTATTACTGTTTTTTCCATTTTCGTTGAATAGCACGATGACTCGACTATCTACATTAAAAATGCTTGGTTATTTTCTTGAATAATGTTTACCTCTCTAGTAATATTTTTTAGCAAATGCCTTTTTATTATGTCAAACATAAGGTCTCTTATTCTCTGATTTAAACCTTAAACTCATTTCAAAACAATAGTATGAACACATCGCGGTTGTCAACACCACTTCACCAATCCTAAAACGAACCTTAAACACTTACTCGCCAACAAACATAACTTTGAAATCATTTAAAATAGAAACGTTATAATTAAAATCAATTATAAACTCCCTTTAGAACAAAGCGACCCACGGCCAATTTATCGTCACCTACCACGTGAGGGGAAGAGGAATTTACAAAAAAATAAAATACCATTGTATACGTAATAGGGGCAATTAGGGTGGCATAAATTTAAGTGGGTGCAATCAAGTACTCGAAGGCTCTTGCTTGGAAAACGTACTCCGTTGGAGACACTCGACAGGGTGCTGAGAAACCTTTCAGAAAATATATTTGCGCTCTTTCATAATGTATTTTGCGAATGTGATTAATTATGATTGGGAGTATGGAAATTTTAGGATATTTTTGGCTATAGCTATCGGTACTCTTTTTATTATTATGAAGATATTAATCGTGTTTGTGTTAAAAATGAAGATGACGGTGATAGTAGTTTTGTTTCTAGTAGTAACTGGATTCAGTTCATAGTTAATTTCAAAAATATATTGATTGATTTGATATCGGTAAGTTATTCTTATTTTGCCAAAATAATCCGTTTAGGTATGCCTTTAGCATTTGTTACCTGTTATATAAAAAATAATCTAAATACAAAAAAAAAAATAAGTATTTACATTAAAACCATTGTAAACATGTTCATGCCTTTGTTTGTTTTCGCACATAATCCCATAAACCGATATACGCTCTCACACCCCAATTTCCAAATTAATGCGCATCTTAATCAAGAACAACAATTCGACCAGGTCTTAGTCACGCCCTTCCGATAGATGGCGATTCCAATATCCGGCTAACACGGCAAGACGGTTATCCGGACGTTCGCCAAACGTTTTGCAAGATGACGTCAGCTTACTCGGATTTAGGAGCTTAAGGCGCTAAAAAAGGCGGGGAACGGAATAAAATATTTAAATTTATGAAGCGTAATTTTTTGAGGGTACCATTTTTAAATGGGTTTGTGTGCTTTGAATTGTAAGCAGGTGATAAGGTTTTAGGAGATTCGAAGAAGTCACGTCGAAAACGGTTATTTGGGAATAATAAAAAGACAACTGCTTTCTTACATGGAAAGGTTTATGTATTGCACTTGAATATAAGATTTTTTAAGATCTAAGTTTGATTAACTCACATAGTCTTACCGAAGTAGATATTAGAGTATATTTTTTCACCAGAACTTTCTAAATATAAATAAACTGATGTTTGCGCTGTTTATCGTTACCCTTGTTCATGCTAAGTCATAGTAAGAACTTTACTAGACGCTAGTAAAAATAAAATTGATAAGTGTACATCCGCTCAAATCCTAAACTGTCTAAGTTCTTAACAACATTTAAAAAAATATTAAGCATGATTTTGTAATCTGTGTTGTGCAAAATATTTTAAAATCGCCCGAGAGCCCGCTCTGACTTCAGGGAAGATAAAGAAATAAGCTACCGCCTCGGTCTAAAGTAGGAGAAGGCACTGGGTGGATTTTAAACAGTAACAATCTGGCCAAGATTGTTGCATAATGGTAACGCACCGTTGTGCAAAGCATGGTTCAAGAAAGGGCCTTAATAGGAGTTGCACTGTGAGGGCTCCAGAGTAGGACTATAAAAGAATTTAGGCTCAATATAGGTGATGATGACGGCAATTTGGGTGTTTTAGTGAGGAAAGAATCCCGAACTAGTTAACCTTTTTTCCAAAAAAGTAGATAACTTAGAAAGGTAAAACTAATAAAAAAATACCGCATTTTGACCGATATATTATATTTGTTTAAGGAAAGTAGGATTATTGCCAATAAATATGAGATGGCATAATTTCAAATGCCAACTCCTCCAAAACAATAGAAAAATATTAATTAGACCATGACAATGGAAGCTATCGCTAGATGGACCTTTCATATTTTCATCCAATGATAATAAGGAAGTGCATATTTTTATAATATATGAAATGAACAAGCTGATGAGCCATTATTGGCAAAAGTTTCGACTAGAAACTACTACTACACGTTTTTTAAGATAAGCGCCATCTGATGAGCGAAAAGAACATCAATTGGGTGGTCATTAAAAATATATCGTACCCCACCTGAACACCGTCTAATGTCTAACGTCCGCTATCAGTGGGACCCCAAACATTCTCTAAGATAAGGTTAATAAGATAAAGATGGTTGAAGTCTCAATGAACGACTTACTTAGTTCCATAATCAGAGCTCTTGCGTTCAGTATTTGCGAACTTATAAAATGAACCACATTTTACCTTTTGAAGAGTATTGAGAAGGTAAGGAAGATATTGAAGTATTAGTCCTTGTATTTGAGAATGGTTTGAAAATTAAAAATATTTTTCCGAAACCTTTTTTTAATCTTTTTATTAGAATCACGTAATCACAATCTAGGACAGACGGTCGCCAGCTTGTTTCCTTAAAATTTTCAGGAAAAACTTTAGCAACAAATACAAGTATAACTTGAATTTGTTTTTAATTAAACATATACGTTTAGCAGACGGACGGACGGATTACCTGATGGTAAGCAATCCGCGCTGGCTATAGACATTCGTAGCATCAAAGGACTGACAATACGTTGCCGGCCTTTCGTGGGTTTTTAGGAATTTAAGGAGGAGGGAGGAGACTAGTTTTAAAGCAAGCTTATTCTTATTACTCTTATTCCATAAGTTAAAAATAATAAATTAATTTAATATTTCTTACGTAACTTACATAAATACAAATATATATATATATATATTTGTAGATGTATCCATTCGGCAAATGTTGATCAGACGGGTTGTAGCATCAGTTAATTGTTGATCAGTTAGCAATTGTTGATCAAAACAGTTTTTGTTGATCTAATGTATGATTCGGCATACAAATGTGGCTCCACTATGATCAACAATTGCTAACTCTCTAGCGGCACAAATAAGAACTATTCATTGCATTTTTTATACAAATCCGCTCCATCAATTGTTGATCTGATTCAAATGGACCAATCAGAGGTCACCTTTGCCAGGGTTGGTTGGTTTTGTTATGCGCTGATGCCACTTCGCTTTGCAATCTATACGCGATGATGAAAACAAGAGAGTGCCCGTCCTATGTCCGGTCTGTCGAAAGTGAAAGTGGACCCTATGTCCGGTCGTTTCCAGAAATTTGATATATTTTTAATGGCGTTTAGAAAATCGCTAAGAAACCTAACCTAACCATTAGTTTATGTTATAAATTATACATAACATAAAACCTCAAGTTGTTGATTGTAGTTTGTTTCTTGGAAAGAAGAAAGTGAAAAATGGAGCCAGAAACTGTAAGTAAATAGTATAATTATGATTTAATTTATCGAGTAGTAAACATTCACGTCCACAAATGTATTATTTTTGCTGTAAAAGGTAAATGCGTGGGGACGCGGTATTTCGCGCCACTTTGTACAAAACTTACTAAGCTTTAATTTATTTGTTTGTAGAATAAAACCAAACCTCTTTCGAAGGAAGAGACGAAAGGACTGCTCTCCTTAATTGAGGGGAGCAAGATTATAAATAATAAAAAAACAAACGCCACAAGCAATAAAATAAAGGTCGAAGAATGGACACGGATTGCCGGTGTTTTCAACGCAAACATTGGTACCTGTCGCCGTACACCACAACAACTGCGTCTTAAATGGGAAAACTTAAAGAAGAACTCACGAAAACGCAGTACTTTAATACGAATGGAACGGATCAAGGTAAATAATTAAGTTTAAAATTGACATGATTGTATGTTTATGTTGTATTCATAATTAACGTGTTCAATTATGTCATATTATGTTCCAGACTGGAGGTGGGCCACCAGGGTACTTTCCTCCTGATGACGTACTGGATAGGGTGGCAGCATTACTGGGCAGCACTGGAGAGGGTCTCACAGAGAGGTTTGGTGGTGATGCTGAGCCCCAAATGATTGGTGATGGTGACGGTGACGTTTGTAATGTCCTATATTTTATAATAAATCACTAATTAAACAATTTTGAAATGTTAAATATGGAATATTTTATTTCCTGAAATTATCATTGTTTATTCATTTGAAACTAATAGTAAGTATACTTAAGAATAAAGATGGAGTGGTAATAATAAAAATCTAATTAAAGCAATGTACAAATTATCTCAAGACAGACAAAAAAAAAATGTTTGCAAAATAAATAGGTAATAAGTATTAAAAATAATTTAAAATTAATCCTTGTCTATGTCTGATATCATTATGAATACTGTCCGAATTTTCTGATGTCACAGTAATTTCACTTTCTTCTGGCATTTCTACTTCTGGGGGTACTTCTTCAATATTATAATTTCTGCAGATGTTGTGAAGAACAGCTGTAGCTATTATAACGGTTTGTATGTTGTGTAATGACAACCGCATGGTCAATGATATGACTGAGAAGCGACGGTTCCAGACTCCAAATGTCCTGAACAAACAAGTACACTTTTTAATGGATTTGGTTAATAAAATAAAAATTAATAAATGGTCTCATGAATTAGTACTTAATCTTATATTGTAGTACCTATAGTGAAAGCTTTAATGGTGATTTTACCTTTCAATTGTGTTTCTAGTTTTTATGTGTGCCTCATTGTATCTTATTTCCTGGCTAGTTGATGGATTTAGCAAAGGTGTGAGCAAGTAAGGCCTGTTTGGATAGGCACTGTCCCCAAGTAACCAACGATTTCCTAAAATACCATCTTCACACTGGGCTGTAATAATAGTTAAATACATCAGAACACCATATTATTTTTATGATATTAGAAGAGACAATAAACCCAATATTACTTCTTAATACTGAAATATTAAAAATAGTAGCATCATGAGCTGAACCAGGCCACCGAGCAACAACATTCAATAACTTAAGGTCTGCATCACAAACGGCTTGGACATTTATAGAAATGTATCCTTTCCTATTTCTAAATTCCTCTCCTATTGTTGAACCTGAAATACAACATACTCATTTCATTTATGTTGCAAATGTATGAGAACTTTCTAAATAATTAAAAACCTACTTAAGCAAATTGCCAATTCTTAATTAATAACAAATCTAGAGTTGGATACTTACATGGAGACTGAATGTGTACATGTGTACAGTCAATAGCACCACATACTCTTGGGAATTGAGCTATATTATAAAATTTATCTGTAGTTCTAGAATGTAAACAAATGTATTTGTTATACAATCTAGCGATAGCAGCAGATATGTCTGCCACTATCCTACAAGCTGACGATAAGGACACTCCAGCAAAGTCGGCCACTGAATTAAGCATTGTCCCCAATGCATAAAATCGAAGTGGCAATAAAAGTTGATGCAATGGTGGTATACCATTATTTCTGAAAATGATAAATAAGTACTATAGTTAGTTAGGTATCCGTTTCTAATTTAGGTTATGTTTATATATTGAAGTAATGTTAGCAAACAACTTACCGTCTTGATTTCACTTTGATATAGGGCATTATTTCATTTAAAACAGATTCAACTGAAGATTTATTCATTCTGAATCTGAATGTGAACTCTGCGTCAGTTAAACTTGCCATGAAGTTAATTCGTCGAAAAGTTTTTGAGGACACGGCACTCTCTTGTTCGCTGTCGGTACTATCCCAATCCGATAGCTGAGCTTATACTTCAAGATCACTATCACTATCACTATCACTTGAAAATAATTCCATTTTCACGTCTTATAACAAGTTTACGCATGCAATCGGTCAAAAGTTGAGGATCGAAAATTACGATCAATAATGTTCAAAAATCGATTTGTCAAAATTAGAGTTTGGATATAGAATACGCAAAACTGTCACTTTCATACAAATACTAAACTAAAAATCCACTCCGCCCTCCCAAAGATGGATTGAATAAAAAGATCAGGATTGCGATTCATTGATCGGTTATTGAAATACTAAAAGTAGGAAATGGATTCAAATATCAATCTCGATCCGCAAATTAGGGATTGGGATTGAATATAGAAAGCGGCCGATCTAGCGTCTATCTTTTGTTTCGTTTGCGATGTTGCCGCTCCGCAACATCGGTGTACTTTCCGCGGCATTTGTTGATCTCCCAACGTTTATATTGATCAACAATGTCACACAAAGTGTAAAATAAATGGCGGTTACAAAATCAACAATTGCCGTGTGAGTTGGTGACGAGCTAGAGTGTTTGCGGCGTAGTTAGGCACTGGGTTGCTATGAGGGGAATACTTATATTCGTAGTTTGGCACGATATTATCAAAATTATCTAAGCTACAAGCTTCCAAAGGTGGATCAACATTTAATGCATATTTCGGCCTGATCAACATTTGCCGTAGAGCGGACAATATATATTTGTATATATATTTATTTATAGTATATATATTTGTATTTATGTAAGTTACGTAAGAAATTTTAAATTAATTTATTATTTTTAACTCCCAGAATCCTAAGCAAAAATAAATCTGTTTTTGATTTTGAAATGCTAAATATATATATATCGTTCGTTCGAATCGTTCTGAGAAGTGATCGATTAAGTCTTCAGCGTCCGATGGCTTACATTGATAGTAAAAATACCGACACTAACACATTACTGTTCGGCTTTACAGAGAGCAATGACCTCGTATCAAAAGTAAAGTCCTTTTACTATTTCACCACTTCTGTCTTCAAAGGTGAATGACCTCAAAATATCTAATCGCTCTTAGGTTTTGGTCAGCGGTTGCGACAAGTCTGCTAAAGTTATTCTTATATCTGCCGTGGAGTGTATGTACATATGTGTGATGGCCCGAAGATTAAGGCACCCGCTTCTAGCGCAAAAGACAGAGGTTTCAAAATCAAAGGCCACAGCCAACGGAGATTTTTTCGAGTTATATTTTTATTTACATTCTTATTACTAAAATCGCTTATTTACCTTGAGTAAGCGTGGTGATTAAGGCTCTAATTTTCTTCATGCAAAAGAGGCATTGCTAAGAAGTGGGCACGTGTAGGATGATGATCGTGAATTATAATAATCCTCTTTGGTTACTCATTAAGAAATATAACGACCTATTCAGCTTGATACCAAAACAGGTACGATAAAAGTAGTCATAGAAAATAGATTCTTAAGAGGCTGACCTAAATCAAACTTCTTGTTACACTCTTCCTACCAATCGATCGTATTATGATGTTTTATAGCCTAAAGCACTCAGGGACATTGTAGCAATCTATCAGTGAACGAATTTTGCAATCCGGCCAGCAGCGGTTCCAAAGATTACCCCATACACACAAACAAACAAACATAAAGACTTACAAACTTACAAATTTTACCTCTTTATAATATAAGTATAGATTTTTTTATTGGATAAGTCGGCAAAACGAGCAGACGGATTACCTGATGGTACCTAAGCGATCGACGCCGCCCATGGACACCCGCAACACAAAAGGAGTCAGGAATGCTTTGCCGGCCTTTTGGGGATAACGGTTTCGGATATTCAAGGATTGGGAAGGGATAGGAAACGGATGGGATTGGACTTCCGGTAACCTCACTCACCAGCGAAACACAACACATTTTTGGTTTCACGCCAGTTTTCTGTGCGACCGTGGTATACCCCGGCCAAGCCGTCCCATTCAATTCAAGCTTAGCCCTCTCACACTTTCGTAAATTATACTTCCACAAATACCACCATTTACAATGTAACACCAATTTTATCAGTCACCAGGGAGTAATAATCATGTGAAACCTATTATTTATTTACAGCGACTTCGTTTAACATTGTTTGTTTCAACAGTAAAACATTTATCACATTTACTGAAATCCCAAAAGACTTGATAATATTCTTATATTGAAACTTATCTTCCCACGGCTGTATCCGCGTAAGTTAGTCTAAGAACATTCATTCTTATAACCAGGTTTGTGCTCAAAACATCTAAATTATTGGTTACGTGCACAGAGACCATATTTTTACATTCATAATACAAATAATTCAGAAGTATTGTGTAGTTTTTACACAATATACTCTGAATTATCATTTATATCGGATATTTGGTTACTAAGAATAAATGCCTTTAGAAGACAAAGCAAGATAATTTATATTCGGTTTAGTTGCAGCATAAGTATTGTGATTTGAACGCTTTTACTAATTATGACGAAATATTCGATTTCGCGGTTTGTAGATGGCGCTAATGACGTTTAAAGCAATGTTGTACTTATTTTTTGTAGATTACAATCGTAAAGTAACCTTTCTAAGATTTTTTTTTAATTTTAAACATTATGATCAAATACAAATGTAAGGGGCGCGGATCAATCGAAATGATACCACGGCCCTTCCAGGCCCGAGCGTACGGCGCGTAGCGTTTCGCGCGCGCCTCAAAGAGCCAATAGACAATCACAGACGAGGCCGTATAGGGCTGATGTTCAGCCGGCGACCTCGGCCCAGAGCAGGAAAAGGAACAGGGGCGTTTTTAGTCAGTAAGAGTCTGACACTCCCTTCCGCCCGGCCCTGGGCGGGAGAAGTCATTTGATGATTTTCCCCTCACAAAATAAAACCACGGCCCTTCAGAAAACTGGCGTAAAATAACCACAACATTGTGTTTGGCCACGTGAGTGACGTTGGTGGAGGTCATATATTTCCTCTTCCGTAAAAGGACTTGCAACTCCTCGGATATTAATGGGCGAAGCTAATTGCTTACCCTCAGGCAATCGGTAAACCGATGGCGGCTTACAAGTACCACATAAAAAAAATCAAGGACATTATGATTTATATTTTTTTTGTGAAATCATTGTATTCCGATAACTTATTATTTTCTTTTCATCATGGCTGTTATGAACTGTCAAATCTGTTTGGCAAACACCCCAATTTATTTTATTTTTATTTATTTATTTATTCTTTATATACAATTGCATATCGGAGGACTTAATGCTAGAAGCATTTTCTGCCAGTCAACCTTTTATTAAATATATTATTAATTTACTCGACTATATTTTGATAGTGGCAAATCCGACTTAGGTCTCGGGTTCATTCTAGTATACAAATATTATTACATCCCTCATCCTTACTATTGTGTACACCCCATATCATTCCATAGTGTTTATCCCTTCAGCTTTGATTCACTGAATACATGTACATACATTGTACACTTCCCCTAATGCTGGCATTGGGTTTAACTTTTGCAAACAAGACCCTTTGTTGACCTCTAACCTACATACATCGCTTTTCTCGTGTGAAAAATTATATTACTACAGGGATTTTTATTAATATCACTTCTGGGGTCGTTTAGGTTATTTTTTAATTAATATTTGCCCACTTTTGCCTACCCTTTTAAAAATATAAATATTTCTCATCGTTGTTCGGCTAAAAATAAACTTTTTTTGGTTTTGAATACATACATTTTGATCGATAAATATGATAATTTATTTAAAGAAATTTTATATCATTTTTAATGTCAGACTCTTAGTAAAGAGCGATAAATAATTACCAAAAAATCTTAAGATAAAAATAAAAATGGCCAAAGACTTGTAAATAATGATCTTAACGCCAATAACAAGAAGATAAATCTTAAAGCTCAAAATTAGCGAAATCGTAGCAAATAGCTTTTTAAGATATCTTTTGAACTATTTGTTTCTAACTTAGTATAAGTCATTTAGTAATGCCGTCTTAAATCGTGTTTTACGAATACGTTTTTGTAAATTAACTCCTTATTTATAGACGTATTCCATCATTAATCAAAATCAATTTGAAGTGTGGGAGAGCCATGCTTCGGCACGAATGAGTCGGCTCGACCGGAGTGATACCACGGCCTCACCAAAAACCGGCGTGAAACAACACACAGCTGTGTGTTTCGCCGTGTGAGTGAGGTAACCGGATGCCCAATCCTTCCCCATTCTCAATCCCTCCTCAATCTCCAAATCCCTAATCAATAAAAGGTCGGCAACGCACTCGTAACTACTTCGTTGCGGGTGTCAATGGGCGGCGCTGATTACTTACCATCAGGTAATCCTGGTCTGCTCGTTTGCTGATCTATTACATGAAAAAAAATTCAAGTCATAAGTGTTATTGGCCCGAGGCTGTAAGGGCAAGTGCAATAATGAACCTGCGGCTTCGACCCGGAGCACGAGCGGGTTGGTTTTTAGTCAGAAAGAGACACTGATAGGTACTCCCTCTCGCTCCACCCCAGGTATTAAAACCCAGTTAATAATTTTCACCTTTCAAAAATAAAAATCACAAAATGAACATCTCGTTAACAATGATAAGTGCAGACAATTATTTGCATAGAAGAGAATAAGAACAAAAGTTTAACATAATTTGAATTGCCTTAAATGTAGCTGCAGTGTTCCTAATGTCATTGCTATCTACCTCCATAATTATGTAAATGCCAGAGAGCATTGCACTTTAAATTTTAAATGCAGTTCATTTAAATACACATTCGGAGCTGAGGGGTTAATTCAGGCTGATAGCCGGTAATTGTCTGACAAAAAAAGCTTAACGAAATCCCGACTTGTCGGGTTTACATTAAGCGGTGAAATGTGTAAAAAGTCCACAAATGTGATGAGCCTGTTGGCACGGCTATTATTTTCATTTTGAAAATACGACGTTTTTGATTAAATCCTCTTTACCTTTCGTGCTGTCGAGGAAAAGGATTAGGGCTGATTCTTTTGGTATATTTTCGAAAGTAGAAAAGCAGTAGAGAATGAAATACCTACTTCTAAATTGAATGCATATAAACGGTGTTTTAGTGAAATAGGGTCAGTTTTGTTTAGCCGTTTGCACCATTTATTTACGAGTTTGAATATATTAAAGAACAAGTTCTTTGTTTGAGAATCAGGCAAATAAAAATGAAAAGCCTTCCTGTATGAGAACTTAAATCCAGCACTAAATGATAACTGACTAATGATGACCAAAGTGTTTAAGTTGACAAGACATATAAAGTTGGACCTACACACATCAGGTCTACCTGTGGGAGAGCCATGCTTCAGCATGAAAATATTTCCCACCTCATAGAAGACCGGCGTAAAATTGGTAACTTACTTATAAATCAGTCTTCTAGCATTACAAGTGTTTAAGGGCAGTGCCCTTTGCTTACCATGAGGTTATTCACACCATACACAGCACCACGAAAAAGGTCTTTTTACGCAGACGAAGATTTGGATCAGGTTTAAAAAAAATCGGTTTTAAAATATGCTTCTCTCTATTTTCAACACAAAATAATCTGGCGATATTTTTCTTAACAATATGACAAATGTAACGAAACGTAGCTTGTTTGCGACTTTTAGCTACATGGCGTAAACTATTGCTGAGTGTCAGACTTTGTCGACACCAATTTGTTGCAAGAATTGTCTTAGGAAGTGCTTCCTCGAGGAGTTTTGTGTTGTCGACATGAGAAAACACTTTAACGTGTTTAAAGTTACGAATGTTATTCATTGGCGTGTTTTGTACGGAATAAAGGAACAGATGTTTTATTCAATAACTTTGAATAAGATATTTTAGCAAAAAAGAAGATTTGGGAAATAATTCGTGAATAAAGTCAAAGTCACGCATGGGTCGGCTTGAGCGGAGGAAGGAGGAGGGAGTAACAACCACAGCGTTGTGTTTCGCCGTGTGAGTGAGGTTACCGGAGGCCCAATCTTTCCCCTCCCCCAATCCCTCCTCAATCCTTAAATCTCCAAATCTCTAATCCCTAAAATGTTGGTAACGCACTCCTAACTCCTCCGTTGCGGGTGTCCATGGGCGGCGCTGATTGCTTACCATCAGGTAATCCGTATGCTCGTTTGCCAACCTATTACATTAAAAAAAAATCAAAGTCAAAGTCATAATTCGTGGATACCCCGTTGTAAGTATTAGAAATTGTTCGCCAAATTATACCCGGAGTTTTACAATCAGCAGTTTTGCATCCTAGCTGCATATCAGTCATGTAAGACTCTACATGTGGTGATCTAGGCAGCTAGCTATCCTTGCTCGCTACCTGCAGGCGGTTGCAGGCAGGCGGTTGGGGCTTGAGGAGGATAATTCCCTCACCCGACTTCACGTCGACTAAAGTCGATCGCGAGAGCCATTTCTCTGAGGACATGGCTGTGCTCAGCCAAGCAGGGCACACCACCAACTTATTCTCCATCGTATCTCGTGTCAAACTTATCTCTTCGCTGGATCCGAAACAGACTATAGATATTTCACACTTCAAAACATAGTAAAAGGAGCGACGTCACATCATGTTATTCATAGACATCAAGATGGAATACATCACATAAACAAAAATACATTTCATAATCGCGTACTGTGCAAACAATTCACATAGAAAAGTTTTGATAATAAAAACGTTTACTACGAAGGCTTACAGATGAATAAACAAAGAAGATACACACAACACGACACCTTATCAGGAATAACATACTAACAGCAGGAAAATTCGATGTGGTTGAGAGGAAATTGAACAAATATGTTATGGGTTCTGTATATAATTTCACTTGTATCCAGTGAAATAAATAACCGACATACATAAATTACTACTACTTACATAATTATTACAATAACAACAACTCTAAATTAACTAAAAATCGCGGGTTACTCACGTGTAAATATTGAGAAAAGCTCTACTAGTTTCAACATAACAACAACTCTTTGTGTGATCCACAAATTGTTGTTCCGGGTCTGGGTGTGATGTGTATGTGGAATTGTATGTTTGTAAACGCACCCACGACACAGGAGAAAATCCTAGTGTGGGGCAACGTTTTTTTTTTAAAAAAACTATCAATCCAAGCTATTTGAAGTTTTCGCAAAACTGTATTCCAAGTCAATCCAGCTTATCCAAATCGGACATAAATCATTGATGGATAGTTACGCTCGCAACCACAACTTTACTAAGGATATGCAAAGAGAATTTGAGGAAGTAAAAAAAAACTTTGGCATAAATGAAGGACAACCTCTGAAAAAATGTGATCCATAATGAAAATTTTAAACGTCGTTTGAATTTAATTTTGTGCCAGTCACTTTTAATTTAAAGAAGATTGAAATTTTAGCTCTACGAAGAAAAATTGCATATATGAATTTTAAGCAAGCAGTGGAAAATCGCTGATAGGAACGTCAACATCGAACTCTGGTAATATTAAGCTTTTTTTGTGTTGGCTACACAGCCGCTGTCCGTTGGCGTAAACTTCGTTAGACTGTTATAAAAAGGGACTGACGTAAAAGCAGGCAGAATGTAGAAAAGAATGTGGAAGTTATTGTAAGAAAATTTTGTATACAGGGGATTATACATTCTAATTCTATGGATCTGTTTAAATGTTTTAACGTATTTTGCATAACAACTCTTAGCGGATGACCGACCGTTAGTAAGTAGTGTGGTTAAGTATTTATGTTGTTTTATAATTATCATCATATAATCCTCAAAACTACTTCTGTATACAGAATTTCCCAGTGGCTTTCAAATCACGGTATCAAAAGCGAATTATAAAAAGCGTATGTTTTTTTATTTAATTTTCAAAAGTTTGCCCCATGTTTAGCTTTTTCCTGAGTCATAGGTGCGTTTTTGAGTATACAAATTCACATACCTACACAAGCTCCAATGATCAGAACAATTATTTATGGACCACACAAAGAGTTGTTGCGTGCAGAAATCGAGCCCTAAATTCGTCGCAAAACAGCCAGTTGATCAGGCTCTACGCCAACAGTGCGGTCATATGATAAGCAAAAAAAAAGTTTTATAATAACTTTTTTTATGTTTATGAAAAAAAATATGTGATTTTGTACATTCGACGCTAAACTAATATTCCTGAGTTCCCTTTGTTTCTTTGCGGATCACCAAAAAGACAATTTCAAGTCCCCACTTCTCACAAAGAGTGTATTTATTTTTCCTTGAACAAATCTGTGACAGTAAAATATTTTAGGGACTTATTCTGTGAACTGAGACGTTCTTGGCGATAACGCAACCGTTCCTAGAATGACAATTGTCGGATTTTAGTGAAAACGATTTGTTGTCACAAAGGTTTTGAAGCTTCGATTGTTTAGAATCGACAGCGGGATTACAACAGTCTCCTTCGGCTAGATTTAGTTCATTTTATTTTTCATACTGGGATAAACGAAAATTGTTGTATTTGTGGATAGCCAAATCTGCTCAATTCCAAGAATTTGGCAAATAATATAGATGAAGAAGAAAAATTCGGTTCAATGGACAGACTAATATCCCAAATACTGTATGTCATATAGAAAACTTAATCACATAGAGTGGTTGTGGAGGTAATGATTGGTCTTTATCAAAGAGACCTTTATGCGTAGGGAGAGGACAAATAATCTGGACTGGTATTGTTATTTCTGTACCAAAATGTGCTGGAAGAATAAAAACAATAAATGCACCTACAAAATCATTTATTCATTTTTCTTTACATGCTGCACGGTTGGCGCTGCGACTGCGCAACTGGCTGCCGCGCAACGTGTCGCGGGTTCGATTCTCACACGGAACAACTCACAGAAAACCGTCGTGAAACAACTACAATGTTGTGTTTCGCCGTGTGAGTGGGGTTACCAAAGTCCCAATCGCTACCCCTCCCTTTATCCTTAAAAGACTGGTGTCCATTGCGCGCCGATTGCTTACCATCATGCAATCTTACGGCTCGTTCGCCGTCCTATAACGTAAAAAAACACCTTTCCTTAAGAGAAGAGGAAAAAATACGACTTAAATTACCTGAAACATTAAAGTAAATAGCGTAAGTCCTCTTTAAGGAAATATTCTATTTAGGAAAACGAATTAGCTCATTGAAATGTTTTTCAGGCAACGTGATAAGTAGTCCGTTTAGCAAAACAACCCCATTTCGAACTGCATTCTTGGATATTACCAGCGCAGCGTCGCGTCTCGACAGAACATTCCAGAAGGAATGTTCTAAATTCAAATTTTGTAAAAGCTACACGATACTTACTTTTTCTTTTCAAGAACTTGATTTTTTCTCTGACAATTTTATTTTTCGTATGGTTTTTAGAAGAAGGTTACTTTTGATCCTGTTAGGAAAAGTGTAGACTTTTTTTAGATTACTCTGACCGCCGTATTTAAGGAGTTATGACTACTCAAAATATTCTAATTACGTTCCGAAACTTACTTGTAAGGACTGGGTTAAGTAATGATTCTTAATTTATTTGAGTTCAGTATAAAAACCTGAAGAATGAAACAAAATTAAAAATCATTTATTTCAATTAGAACGTTAAACGCACTTTTGAACGTCAATCAAATTTTTAATAAAGATATATAGTGTAACACCCGGTTTCCGAAAGGCCGATCAATGTTAAAATCAATTTAATCTCTTGTCAAGTCATCTGATTGGTTGACTGAATTATCAACAACCAATCAGATGACTTGACAAGAGATTTGACACCTAGTTAGTTGATTTTAACATTGATCGGGCTTTCGGAAACCGGGCATCAGTCTGTTGGTCAGTCCTTTTAGTAATGGCTATTTCATTATACCATTATTTCAAATCCAGTTTGAGGCATGTTTTTTTTAAAGCGGCACTCGTAATTCTGTACGTCTGGGCTGTTTTCTAATTTACCGGACTAAGCTAGTTTCAGGCAATAATTTATTCTAAGTATGTAAACGACGGATTAGTTAAGTAACTATGAAAAATACCAAAACTACTTTCAATTTTCTACGCATCAGTTATTATTACTTAAAAAAGAATATGATAATCTTGTTATTAAAAATGGAAATGCAATTAAAGCTAAATTCGTATCATAATTCAGTTAAAGAGATGAAAAATAACTGCTTTCAAATGTAAGTAATGAATCGTTTTAATTAATAAAGCATACCAAACGGACATTATCCGCTTCCATTTATTTTATTTGCTTCACGTTCATAAGCCCTCAATGGTTCGATTGTGTGATAAAAACTTTTTGCTACTTAAACGACTTTGTTTTATTGAAAAAAAAAGAATGTGAATTAATGTTCAAGATTATGGAACAATTGAATAACATGAATGAGTTGCACTATATCTATCTCTCTCAGGTTGTGAGAGAGAGTGTCAGACCCCTGCTCCTAAAATAAAATAAAATATTATGTATATAAAACTGTGTTTGGTATAGATTTATTTTACTTGCTTTTGAGATTTTTTAAATTATTGAAGCGTTTTTGAGTCTTGAATAAAGTATATTAAAGTTTCTATTGCTGATAGATTCTGTTTAAGTACCTACATACGTGTAATATAGGATAAGTATAAAGTTTATTTTGAAAAAAATTGAAAATTGTTCAATATTTCTTATAAAAATGTAGAGTAAGTAATTTTGAACTCAATAAATATTCATTTAAGTTGAAAATAGCAAAGCAAATGTCCAATCAGTACTATTCTGCTTACATAAGAAGCTAAAGGAAAATTGTACGAAATCAGCGGAACTATGAACTCACTCGAAGATTCCCTTGGGATCTTATTTTGCCGTGTATCAAATCAAATCAAATTCTTTATTTCAAATAGACCAAAAAAGGCACTTTTGAACGTCAAGCAAAAAAGATATCATAAGGTTTAACTTTATATGTGTCAGTCTGTCCGTCTGTCCTCTAGTTAAGCTATTTGCTCGTTCTAAAGTGTAGATTCCTATGGAGAAGAACGAGCAAGAAACTCCATGGTTACTCTTTTTCAATCACTTTTTATCAAAACCTAATGAGAGATCTCTATAACTCCAAGTATGAATTGTTTAGAACGAATAACTTGTACCTACTATGAATCCAGGGTATCCTAGATTTCAAGATTATAAAATAGTTACTAAATATTATTTGCAATTTATTTTTTGCTTTATAGTTTACTTTTTGATGTCAGTTTTTTATTAAAATTACGTAAAAATTAGGTAGTTTCTTTAAGACTTTTGGCGACTGGAACCACAAAATCTCGGACAGCAGTCCAAGTAGCCGGATTCGTAAAAAAATAATTATTATCATATGGCGACTGGGACCGACTGGGTCCGCACCGAGTTTTAGTGGTCCCTGTCGCCGGATGCCTCGTTTTAATAACCATTCTTGTGGGTACCGAAATTCCCGAATTTCCTGGTATTCTCGGTACTGGTTAAGACCTGGTACAGGTAATTCAGTAACACCTATTAGTACCGGGAATTGCAACCCCTATTGTCGACCTTTTGGGGATAAGGGATTTGGAGATTTTAGGATTGGGGGAAGGGTAAGATTGCGCTTCTACACCTCACTCACACTGTGAAACACTAGGCTGTGGTTGTTTCACGACGTTTTTCTGTGAGGCCGTGGCATCACTCCGGTCAAGCCGACCTATTCGTGCCGAAGCATGGCTCTCCCACACATGAACACGCAAACAAACAGTATTCGTTTGTTTTTATTACACAAAGGTTATTGGTGCGTAGTCCTTTATGGCGTTTGGCATAATAATAGGGCAGATGTTTGGTCAAGTGGATATTAAATTCCTTTTATTAATATTATTAGTACCGCCACGTTTCTTATATGGGTTCTTCGTGTTTATTGGTCATCAATGAACGAATGGTGATTAAACGTTGATATACATAGTATTATGGATTTTATTTAGGTATATCATCATCAGGCTATAAGTACTCACTTATAGGTTTAAGCATTTTTTTTTTGTGAGGGGAAAATCTTCAAATGACTTCTACCGCCCAGGGCCGGGCAGGAGGGAGTGTCAGACTCTCACTGACTAAAAACCCCCCTGTTCCTTCTCCTGCTCTGTGCTGAGGTCGCGGTGCCTCATTGCGCTTACCCCGCAACCCCGGCTGAACATCAGCCTTTTAGGGCCCCATCTGTGGTGGTCTAATGGCTACGCGAAAACTAAACGCTACGCGCCGTACGCTCGGGCCTGGTTCTGTTCGGGCGGCGAGCTGCCCTTACTCGCCGACCGCAGGCCCGTGCTTACGGTTCCCGGAGATCGTCCCTTGATCCCCGACGCCCGTAGTGTCGCCAGTTGCGGCTGCTGGGGCGTGAGGAGGAGGATTGCTTCCTCACGCGGGCCGTCTCTCTATTTGCGAGCATGACTGCTTCACAAAAGGAGGAGACGGCGTCCCAGCTCCAGCGAGAGGCATTAATCTGCCAATTTCAAACTTACTATTAGAATTTATAAGTCCAGGTTTCCTCACGATGTTTTCCTTAACCGTTTGTCAGTGGTGTCTAAATAATCTTAGAAGGACACATTGGTACTTACCAGGTTTTAAACCATTCTACACCCTCATGCACGAGAAGCAGAAACCCCCGGACCGCCACAAAATTTATTCAGGTATATAAGATTAATTAATTTATACTTCCTTACATATCTGTAGCACTTCAATTACACCCATAATGTGAAAAACAATATTTAGCAAAAAACTGTAGAAGGCGATTGTTGTGCTGTTTTTTTGTTGACACAGTCTGCCAAATAATTTCCAAAAACCGAGAATTGTTTATCTCTTTCCGTTTCTATTGTATTTTTTGTCACATCTGTAATAACTGCCAGTATCTTTCCATTTTTAAAAAAAAAAACGTTGCCTCACATTAGCATTTCCTCATGTGTCGTGGATGCATCTCCTTAAAGACCTGGAAAAACAATTTGTGGGCCACACAAAGGCTTGTTCCGTGCGGGCATCAAGCTTACGATACGTCGCGCAGCAGCCAGTTGACCAAGCACCGCGCAAAACGTGCAGTCAAAATCATTTATAACTAAAAGCAGCCATTGCAATAGCCGTCAATGGACAAAATGAATTGCGATTCTGAATTAAAATTAAAAAATACTTGAAGCTTCGGTTCGAATACTGGTTCTAATGAATTTTATTGAGCTGCTTTTTTGTTTTTTTCTTCGATATCGATAATGAGCGCTCGTTATGAGAATTTAATCTGTTTATGTTTATATCTCGTTACCAGCGTAGATATTGAATTAGGAAAAAAATCATTTGTTATACAAAATTGCACTTTAACGGAATTGTAATTGGATTCTCATCAATTAATTATCTATTCATGGATCATATTTTATAATAATCAATTAGAGTAAACATAAAATTAAAGGACATCCTAGACTAGACGTAGACAGTGGCAAGAAAGAAGTGGTTCTTACATTGTATTTGGACTTAAAAAAAAAAGTTGCCCGACAGTAGGATTTTCTCCCATGTCGTGGATGCATTCACAAACATAATTTCTCATACATATATGTATATGATATAATTTGTATAAAACTGTTTGCAGGTGATGAATGGAAAAAATATTTTGACAAAGTATAATTTTTTTTAAACATTATTTTACATAATTACTTTCATTGCAAAAAGGCCTACTTTATTTAATTTTTACAAAATAAATAAATATTTCTACAATTCAAAGTCTTCTTTTCACGTGATGTGGAAATAAAATCAATCAGTCTTAAATCGAATTATATCTTAAAATTACTTGTTTTGACTTCTTTGATATAATAAAGATACATACCATTAGGTTTTTGAATATCTGTAATCTTCTGACATATATTTGTTACAAGATTATTATAAGTAGATGTACAGATCAGTTAATACTAACATAATAATGACAAAATTATGTTTAGAGAAACAGTACTAGATCACTGTAGGTACATATACGTATAAGAAACGAACCAAACCTCCATATTATGTCCTCAAACCAAACATATTACCATTCCGTTACTGAAATTCCAGAACAAACCAACCAATAAGAGAAAAGATTCACATGGAAATGGTTTCACATCCAGCGCGTTATTTAAAGCGCGATTTATTTGCAAGTGAAATTTAGTTCTCTCTAAAAAGCTTTTCTTGGTCGCTTGATTCAGCGCTGTAGCTGCTGCAGGATTAGTGGCGTGAAATTGCAGTTTATTTGAAAACAGAATTGCTAGTTTACAATATATGAATCCTGGTTTACATCGTTTAGTTTGTCGTATGTTTTACGCGTGGATTTGTTTAAACTTCGTGTATTAAGTCAGAAGGACACAGGGAATGTTAATAATAAACTGGATATATATAAAAATGGATCGCAAAATGTGTTGGTAAGCGCATAACTCAACAACGCCTGGACCAATTTTGCTAATTCTTTTTTTGTTGTGTTTGTTATTGTCAGGAGAAGGTTCTTATCAAAGAAAAAAAATATTAGAAAAGTAGATGGGAAGATTGGGAAAAAGTTAAAGTGACAGCGAGATAGTTGGACCCGTGCGAAGCGAATAGCCATATAAATTTCAACCATATTGCACAATAGTCCTGCATCAACCGGGGATTGTCCTTGGGTGCACTTTTATAGTACATACATAATTGCCTGCTGATGTTCCTATCATATTTAGATTAAAAAATTTCAACGGGCCTCTGTGAGTTGGCTTCGGCCCCTCGTACGCCTCCCAAAGGTCTGGGATCCTATGATCCCGCGAAAGAACTGGATAATAATGTTTACGAATAATTACATATGATAATTAAGCTTAAAACGAGAAAATTGAGGTAATGGTACGATATGTTTCCTACAATTACTCGAAATAATGTTGGAAAAATTTTCATTTCCATAAATTATTCTTAAAGTGTTAAAATTATATAGGTACTCTTGAACGAGACTACATAAAAAGGATCACGATCATCATGGAAATTATTTGAAATTGGAACGTTATTTAGAAAATTGAGCTTTAATATTAAACAAAAAAAAACATAAGATTATTCAAAATTGCGCAATATTACTGCAAATTATGGCCTATTACAATTATAATAAAGTGCACGTTCCATGTTATTATTATAACTTCGCATTAATTTCACACTATTTATATTATTTTAAAACATGTTTACGATTATTTCCATGTGACCTCTTTACATAAATTTGTTTTTTTAATCAATCTATTACCTAGTTTTTATAATCGTTTATAACAATAGTTTATTTTTCCAGTAAATAGCGTGCAAAATCGCATGTTCGTCGTTCCGTGTCTACCGACCCGTGTAATATGGCTTTGTTGATATATTTTTTTTTTATTTTAATGGTAATAATTATTTGTAGGATATTTTTGTGTCACATTTAATAACCACGGAAACATGTAATTTTTTTTTTGTATAATAGATCGGCAAACGAGCATACGGATTACCTGATGGTAAGCTATCAGCGCCGCTCATGGACACCCGCAACGGAGGAGTTACGAGTGCGTTCCCGACCTTTTAGGGATTAAGGATTTGGAGATTTAGGGATTGCGGAGGGATTGGGAGAGAGGAAGGATAAGGCCTTCGATAACCTCATTTACACGTCGAAACACAACGCTGCGGATGATTCACGTCGGTTATTCTGTGAGGCCGTGGTAACACTCCGGTCGAGCCGATCCATTCGTGCCGAAGCTTGGCTCTCCTACACTTAAGAAAACTTAAAAAGTTCATATTTTTACTTACTAGGTTTCAAATCTTGTCCTCATCATAAGAACTCAAACTTCACAAGGACTAAAAGCACAAAACTAATATGAAACCAATTCACTTGAAAACCTCCACAAACAAACTTTTCAATATAAAATGCTAACTAAGTGAGAGTATAAAAAAAATAAAAGTCTATTTGACCGCTGTTCGCGGACACAGGAATGCACTCCCCTACATTAAAGCGACAGCAGCGCCGCCAATAGGGAATCAAGTTAATTGTTTGTTCATTTTCCATTTATTTCACTCGATACTCGATATTGTTAACTCGTAGATATCGATTAATTGTTTTAAACATTGATATCTTGTTTTGAGTCGAGTCATCCCATGTGCATTCCACCAACAAGATATTTAGATTTTCAGATTGTTGAGTACAATATTATTACATAGAGATAGAGTAACCACGGAGTTTCTTCCTCGTTGACTTTTTTATATTTTGAAATTTACTCGCACTAATAGCACGGAGTTTGTGCACGTGAAACACAAGATTTGTGTATTATATTATTTTAAGATTACAACTTTTTTAGATAATTTAAGATTACAAGAAATTTATAAAATGAAAAATAATGTCGAGAATCCAGCCAAAACAGAACATTTTTACCGTTGTTTTTGTTTATACATTATTCTAAACAACTTAAAATAAATAAGACAAAAGGAAAAAGGCTTTCTGACCAAAATTGTAAAACTGTCCTTGAGGTAGGAAAAAAAAAACTCAGATATTTTCCTTTTCTTTCTTCAAAACATTTGTTGAAATTTTATGGCCATGTTTTTGAGAAAGAATTTGTAGATACCTACTTACTTAAAAAAAGAAAGTAACGAAAATAAAACCTCTTTGAATCGACTGCTCATGAAAAAGATTGCTTTTAAGAAAAAGAAATTTAAATGTTTCGGTTATATTAAGAATGTCTTTGTATCTGTTTAAAAATGTCTTCAAAAAAGAAAGAAAATATATCACACTTGAAAAACTTTGAATTGTGATACCGAAACGTCTTTTCATTAAAATTACAAAACATCAAAATTGTTGTGGATTGATAAACATTTTAGTTATTTATATTTATTAATTCATTTATTAATGCAGTTACATCCTTTATCTACCATTACAGGTAAAACATGCGTGGTATGGTACACGCATTACAACATACATGGTAAATGCGATCGCGAACTTCTTACACAATATCCTGTAATAAAAAAAACCCTATCAACAATACTTCTAAAGTAAAGTGTGGGAGAGTCAAGCTTCGAGACGAATGTGTCGGCTCGACCGGCCTCGCAGAAAACCGATTTGAAACAACAAAAACACTCCGCAATCTATAAATGCCCGAAACTCAAATCCCAAACAAGCCGGCAATGTACTTTTAACTTTACTGGTGTTGCGGTTGGCCATGGGCAGCGCCAATAGGTCACCATCAGGTAATTTGACTGCAAGGTTGGCGTGGTGTCTGGGCAACTGGCTGCCGTGCAACGTGTCGCGTACGGCACGGAACAACTCGTCTGGGTGTCATGTGTATGTGAAATTGTCTGTTTATAATCGCACCCACGACACAGGAGAAAATCCAACAATGGGGCAACGTTTTTAAAAAAATATACCATACTTAATATTGTAAATGCGAAAGTAACTCTGTCTGTCTTTTCTTCACGTCTAAACTACTGAACCGATTTGTGAGAAATTTGGTATAGACATAGTTTGGAACTTGAGAAAAGACATAATAAGTTTTTAAATCAAAAATCTGCAGGAAGCCAGTATTCCACGCGAACGGAGTCGCGTTCAAAAGCTTGTATCACATAAAAAAAAACATTGTTCATTTCGTTTCGAAATATAAATCTCGAATCTATTAATATTGTCACTGCACAAATATACAATGCAAGCGCAATTAAATATTTATTCCAACCTATCATGTATTCGGAAAACCGTTCATTCCGACATTTATAGCACAGAGAACTCAATAAATTTTAATTGTATACACCTATTAATAATTTCTAAATTTACAAATGAGCGATATTTTGTAATGAAATTAATTCGTATTTATGAATGTATTTATTTGTAATGTTTTTGGAACGGATGTAATATTTGTAATGATGATATATAATATTGATATATGATATTGCATTGTGCCATTTTGCATAATTATGAGAGGCCCAAACTTTCCATTCCTTCTCCAATCACCAAATTCCTCAATGCAAAAATTCCTTTACTTTTTTTGTTTGTGTCCGTGGGCAGCGCGTATTATTTATCATCAGGTGTTTCGTCTTTTCGCTTGGCACTTTTTTTTGGAAGCGGAAAATCATCCAATGACTTCTCAAGGGTCGAGCGGGAAGCAGAGAGTGACAGACTCTTATTGACTAATAACACCCCGTTCCTTCTCCTGCGCTGGGCCGGTGCCTGGAAATTGGAACCACATGACCAAATCTTCTTCATTTTATGAAATATTTAATTAAAGAGGAATAAAATAACAGACTTTTGATAATAGCAATTTAGTAATTTATATTGTTTTTGTTTTTGAAAAAGAAGTTGCCTCGCACTAGGATATTCTCCTGTGTAGAGAGTACAAACATACAAATTCACATACACATCACACCCAGACCCTGAACAACAATTTGTGGATCACACAAAGAGTTGTTCCGTGCGGGAATCGGACCCGCGACACATTGCCAGCCAGTTGTACAGCCACCGCGCCAACCGAGCAGAGAATATTATAAATATTAATTTTGTTAAAGCAAAATGCTCCACACGCAACGACCAAAACCCAAAACACTTAACGAAGGTCCACAGACACGACATCATTCAATTATCCCTAAAACAAAATTCGCTTAACTACCTATACCAATAAAACAATCCTTTGGAAACATATAACTAAGTTTAGGGGACAATCGTAATTGTGAATTGTGACTCATGTAATCAAAGTAGTTACCTGAACCAACGACCCGATCGTATTGACAAAGCAAAGTTATTTCCTTAGTTTGTAATGACATAGAAAAGGAAGATGCACATTAAATAAAATACAGAAAGGCCGTAGGTAATTTTTGGATACAATAGTCATGCTTTTGGCATAGGATTGTAGACACAGACTATAAAAAGAGTAGTTTCTTTTGAATATAACCTCTTTTTTTATTTTGTGTGCGCGCAAATGTGTTGTTACCCCAAGTGTCAGGGGCCATCTGAAAACCAGTGCTGTGCATTAGCAAAGCATATACTGAGATGGGCCCCTTGCTACACTATAGATTTTTTGTTGTATCAATTTTTATTTTTGTCTGCTTACATGCGTTAAATATGAGAAAAACCATCTTTTAATGAAGCCATCAGATTTATTTTAGAGAATCCAAAGTATCGACGTGTTTTTTTATGTGATAGGTCGTCAAACGAGCAGACGGATTACCTGATGGTAAGCAATTAGCGCCGCCCATGGACACCCGCAACCACATAGCCGTTACGAGTTTGTTGCCGACCTTTTTGGGGATTGGGGATTTAGAGATTTAGGGATTGGTGAGATTGGGCTTCCGGTAACCACACTCACACGGTGAAACTCAACGCTGTGGTTTTCCGTGAGGCCGTCAGCACTAGGCTGGGCTAGGTACGCCACTTACACAGTACTTATTGGCAAAGTTTATTTGTACGTCCGAACAACAACAATAAAATGATTCCAAAACAAAAAAACGTATTTTTTTTCTGACTAAGTAGACAACTCGACAATGACTGTATTGCACACAAGAGTGCATACCATACCATTAGTACCGACAACAGAACTGATTCCATTTTCAAAAGTAATGAAAAACTAAGATCTTGACAGTAAACCAAATGTTTAAGGTACTACATTTAAGTGTGGGAGAGCCATGCTTCGGCACGAATGGGTCGGCTCGACCGGAGTGATACCACGGCCTCACAGAAAACCGGCGTGAAATAACCACTGCGTTGTGTTTCGCCGTGTGAGTGAGGTTACCGGAGGCCCAATCCTTCCCTTTCCCCAATCCCTCCTCAATCCCTAAATCTCCAAATCCCTAATCCCTAAAAGGTCGGCAACGCACTCGTAACTCCTCCGTTGCGAGTGTCCATGGGCGGCGCTGATTGCTTACCATCAGGTAATCAGTCTGCTCGTTTGCCGACCTATTACATAAAAAAAAAACATTAACTAATTTTTAATTAAAAAACTATAAATATTCCTTTCTCACATAACCCTTTCCAGCCGTCACAATGTACGTTTATCCCAAAACGGTGTTTTTATTCTAACTTTTGGCGCTTCATGTTTGTTTTGAAAGAATTCTTGTCAGTCTTATTAGTTTGTTCTCTTCTTTCAATTATGGTAAGTGGTAGGGTGAAGATCTCAAAAAGAATTGGGTCACCTTGTCATAATTGGGCGAGTTATCTTCATAATATCTGACGTGTTTTTCTCGAAAGGGGTTGATTTGGGGAAATCAATTTTTGCTCCCCTATTTTGGTTGCAGGTTTCATATGACACGATTTGGGAAAAACGGACATGTCTACAAGTCGTCATTTGATAGTCGACATTGTAAATAACTTTATACATATTTTACAATCAATAAAAAATGAAAACCTTTTTCAATTTTTTTATGGTATAATATTGTGACGGAAAAGTGGTTCAAACTTTTTGACATCATGACGTCAGTGGATGGTTGTCAAACGTTGCCTAGAGATTGTAAATTTCGTCGTGAATTGCGAGTTGGTGTAATCGGTAAGGCGTGTGGATTACACCACAGAGACCCCGAGTTCGAGTCCCGCCGTAAACATGAAGTTTTTTAGTTGATGGAAGTTTTGTCGAACTTTCTGGAATTATTTGTGTGAAAGAAATGAAAAATTAAAGAGCAAGAAGGAGAATAAATAAAAATGAATAACGAAATTATTGGAAGGTTCTGGAGGCATGACGATCAAAAAGAATAACGAAATTGAATGTTCCAGAACCTGACCGGGGGTATATAAGCGGAACTGCGGCTCACCGCTGGCAGTTGAGTTCTAAGTCTGAAGCGATTCGGAAGAAAAGGAAGAAGTGAAAAGAAGAAAAGTGAGTGAAATAGTGAAGTGCAGTGAAATAGTGAAGTGCAGTCAGTTAAGTGAGTTAAGTCAGCGTGAACGGCAAAGTTGTGTCAGTCGGCCGGACTCTGCTGGAGAGGAACGCCGATAACTCCGTGGACGCTGTAACTTAAGTGCAATAGAAAGTCTGAAAACCGGTATTAGTGTTTAATTTTATCCAATCCCGTAACCCAAGCCCGCATAGTCAGGAACGTGACGTCAGGCACGTAACAATATGTTGTCAAGCAAATAGTCGGATCGGATTACTTGATAGTAAAAAATCAGCGCCGCACATGGAAACTCGTAACACCAAAGGAATTACGAGTGCGTTGCCGGCCTTTTGGGGAGAAGGGTTTCAGATATTGGGAAGGGATGGGGGGTATTGGGCCTCCAGTGACCTCACTCACACGGCGAAACACAACGCTGTGGTTGTTTCACGCCGGTTTTCTGTGAGGCCATGGACGGGAATGACTTGTTAAAACATAAAAATGAGAATAGACCAATTAATTTCATCGTGCCATCCCTTTACCCTATCCCGAGTACATATTCAAGAAAATTAATTAAAATAGGCTCTTGTAGGTACCTTACTTAACGAGTTTTAGTACCTAATAGGTTATTAAATAAAGTACATAATAAAGAGGCGTTTATTTTTATCATAAAACTCTTGGCTCGCCTCGATAAGTTTAAGGGTTCATAAAAAAATGGGAACAGCAGACAAATGAACTTTATTGGGTAAGATATTAGGCTCTTAATGCCTTGTACTGCATAGTCTCTTAAAGTATAGCATTCTTACTCCTCTTATTATGACATACATTGAAATAAGAGACGGTCGAAATACGATTTGGTTTTCGATTTTTGAGGCACTTTTTAGGAGAAATTTTATATTTTAGGTCTAGTGTTGGTTGCGCTAGTATTGTACATTGGATATAGTACTAGACACCATTACTGTAGATTTTTTATGGTAGGTATAGGTCGGCAAACGAGCATGTGGATTATCTGATGGTAAGCAATCTAAGAAAGCAAAGGGAATTACGAGTGCATTAGCGGTCTTTTAGGGATAAGGGTTTTGGATATTTAATAATTGGGAAGGGATGAGGGGAAGGGGGAATTGTCTGGGCCTCCGGTAACCTCAAAAACACGGCGAAACACAACGCTATGGTTGTTTCACACCGGTTTTCTGTGAGGCCGTGGTATCATTCCGGTCGACCCGACCCATTCGTGCCAAAGCATGGCTCTCCCCCACTTAATTCGATAATCTTATTGAGAATTTCGCGATATTGAAGACACGCTAGATAGAATAAAACGAACGTTCTTCAAATTCTATTTTCAAACGTTACCCTATTACAAATCCACGTAAACACTAATGCTGCACACAAACATAAAAATAACAATAAAATGAAAAGTTTACTGGAAAAGACAGTTATTATAAACATGATGCATCGTTTACCACAAAAGATATTTCTGCTCAGTTAGGTATAAAACGAAATGTTTTGAAGTTTTTATTTTATTTTTATTGCAATCTGTCTCATTTCGTTTCGCTGCCGCCCATTTGTACCCCTTTGACGGGTTTTAGGGTTAATGTTTATGCAAAGAGGTAGTTTAATTTTTATTGAAATACTTAAAATAAAAAAATAAAATTAAACAAAAATTATTTTATTTTTGGAAATTTTGCATTTAACAATTACCTGTTTGAGTCTATTTGTATTAAGGGTTCAAAATAAGATTTATGTGAACCATTTTAAAAATAAATATTTATTTATGGCATAAAATAAAATGTATGTTACATTTATTTTTAAAGTTTATTAATTGTTGTGCTAGAATTATTAATTTTAAAATAAAATTGAAGATACGGTGTCATGTTATGACATGAATAACTATCAAGATGCTATTTTTGATAACTAGTAAAATTTAATTATTTAAATCATCAATTAATCATCAAAAACTGGAATGAAACAATTTTATTTTTTTTAAAAAACGTTGCTCCACAGTAGTATGTCTCCTGTGTTGTGGGTGCGTTTACAAACATACAATTTCACACGCACATTACACCCAGACCCGAAACAACAATCTGTGGATCACACAAAGAGTTGTTCCGTGCGGGAATTGAACCCGCGACACGTTGCGCAGCAGCCAGTTGCCCAGCCACCGCGCCAACTGTGCTCTTATACAATGAATTTGTATGAAATATTATTATTATTTTTTACACTGTATAACTTAAAATCTACCTAGTTGATCATTAAATAAGTAATATACATACTTACTTAGTAGCACATAATACCGTCTAATAGCATACTTTTGATATGCTTTAGCTCGGATTAGCCGGCTCGATCGGAACAATATTACGGCCACAAAGAATACCGAATTAAAACAACACTTCCGTTGTGTTTCGCCGTGTGAGTAAGGTCACCAGAGACCCAATCCTTTCCCTTCCATCCCCAATCCTCCTATCCTTTAACTTCTTTGATATTACAAGTATCCATAGGCGGCGACGATTGTTTACCATCTAGTTATCAGTCTTCTTGTTTGCCGACGTTTTCCATCGAAAATATTGGTTACTAAATACATCACTATTTTTAAATCCGAAAATTAAGGTGTTTAAATGAGGTCAATTCTACAAGTATTTTCTATTCATTCATATTCACACTAACAGACACAATACAAAAACTAATATGGCTTCACAATCAAACTAAACTCGATACAAACATGAGATATATGAAAATTAATTCTATATTCTGAACGTGTAATCCTATGAGCGTAGATCATCGTTAGTACCACCTGTTTGGAGGTATAAACTATATTGAAGACAGTACGTTTAATCGACGAGAACATTATCATGTAACAAGGTTTTGGTGACGTAATTAGAAGATCGACGATTTAAAATATATTTATGACGTCACAAACCTTATATCGCGTGTTCCTTTTGATGAAGAAGGTACAGTGTGTAATGATATGCGTGTGTGTCTACATATAATAATTACAACTACCCCCTTATTAGAAAACAAGTTCAGTCAGGTTTTTAATTTTTAATCTTATTTTCACCTACCTTCAATTCGAATTACAAAAAAACTGGCTCAATCGTTTAGACTCAGACTAAAGAAAAGCCTTGTTTTCAAATAAGACCGTAAGGTGTTTTAATATAAACAAATTAAGTTTTCATAATATGTATGTTGTTAGTGTAGTTGTACTATATTCACTATGATGTAAGTTCAACTTTGTTTTTGAGAGCGAAAGTCAACAAATGGCATTTTTTAACCAGGTTTTTTTTTGTGAGGGGAAAATCATCAAATGTATTCCCCCGGGCGGGAGGGAGTGTCAGACTCTTACTGACTAAAAACCCCCTGTTCCTTCTCCTGCTCTTTGTGGCGGGTCAACTTTCTACATACCTGCGTCACACATTGCGTAAAGTACGTACCTTTGAATACATACCTGCGTCACATATTAAGTTAAATACGTGTCTTCTAATGTAATGTCAAGTTATATCAATTAAATTTTGAGTCCCAAAATGTGGTAGGATCCCTGAAATTTCAATTCACACCGTAATAATCACTTCAATTAATTAGTTGAACTATCTAGGCGTACGATCGTGGGTTCTGATTCGGGTTCCAAGTCCTGTTGCGCACTCAGATTACATTAATGGCCGTTACGTTGATGTAAAGCACTTAAATTTGATTTAGGCTTGCCTTCGTTTTGTAAATTTAACACTAATTTTGTTTGTATAACGTGCAATTTTCTCCAAATAAAATATAATGGGATAGTGGTTTGGAGTGTTTAAGAATGTGTAAATGAAATATTTTTCTAGTCTTCTCTAGATTATTTTGCATAATGTTGGCGTGTAAAAGAGCTGGTTTATCGCCTACCTACTTACAAAACAATTTTTGTCATATAGATGCAAACGAGCAGGTCGGATATGAAGTTAGGCAATCGGCGCCGTCCGTGGACGGAAGAGCAACGAGTGCGTTGCTGACCTTTTGGGGATTCAGTTTTTTGAGATTTAGGGATGAAACTAAGTTTAAACTTAAACAATGAATTTCCTCAACCCAATCGGAGGAATCCCTCCGATTGGGTTGAGGAACCACAATCCTTCCTCAACCCAATCGGGTTGAGGAAGGATTGTGATTGTGATTGGTAACCTCACTCACATGGCGAAACACAACGCTGTTGTTATTTCACGCCGATTTTTTGTGAGAAATTCATTGTTTCAGTTTATACTTAGTTTTATTTGACGTTTAATTTTGGTCTAGCTACAACAGCCCTTCTCTAGCGTGGCTCACATGTTGTCCGCAATAGCAATCAACGTCTTAGCCATCATTTTTTTTTTGGTTTGCCCCTTTATTTCTCATAATTGTTGATTACTGGTTTTTATTTCCCTATTCTATATAGGGGTTTGCTTATAATAACCAAGGTTGGGCTTCTTTATACTTTTGTGTCATTTATCTTCGAAATGTAAATCGCGGCAAAGATACACATCATAGCACATAAGGCCACATAGACAATGACACCCACCACTATCTACTAGTTAGGAAAGCAAGAAATCTCCTAGTTTCCTCGGCAATTGGTAGGCACTTATAGACTGATGACGATGATGAACTTGCTTGATGATGAATCCTTATCACTACATAACATTTAGTTACATATAGATAAGTAGGTATATGACAAAATGCAATAAAAAATATATGAATTTATCTTTTCACTGTCGGAATTCACCAATCAGCGGTTTTCAGATAGCGTTTTCATTTATTTTCAACCCTGTACCAATGTTATCTGGGTTGATAATTGCGTGTTTGATAATGACAATAAATCAGGGTTCAATTTTATGAGCTTGTGACCGAGTGTAAATTGATACTGTAAATTTTCAGCGCTATAGTTTGTTTATTTTGTGACTGCCTCGTTGATCATGTCGGCATTTTCAGCTAACACAAAAACATACCAGTAGCCATATTGAAAGTCAAATCATTTAGTTAAAATAGACCACTATTAGCACTTTTAAACGTCTAACAAAGAGACAGTTCAGTTGGGGAACCGAACTCGCAAATCGTTGCCAAGCTTGAGACTGTGGAATGTAAAGGTAGCTCGCCGCCCGACCAGAACCAGACACGAGTGTAGGTACGGCGCATAGCGTTCCGCGCGCGCCTCAAAGAGCCAATAGACCACCACAGACGGTGTCCGAGGGCCGATGTTCAGTCGGGGTTGCGGAGTAAGCGCAGAGCAGGAGAAGGAACGGGGAGGTTTTTAGTCAGTAAGAGCCGAATGCTCTCTCTCGCCTTATCTTGGGCGGGAGAAGTCATTTGATGATTTTACCCTGACATAAGTAAAAAACAAACAAGAACCACACACGAGTGCAGGTACGGCGCATAGCGTTCCGCGCGCGTATCAAAGAGCCAATAGACCACCACAGACGGTGTCCTATAGGGCCGATGTTCAGTCGGGGTTGCGGAGTAAGCGCAGAGCAGGAGAAGGAACGGGGAGGTTTTTAGTCAGTAAGAGCCGAATGCTCTCTCTCGCCTTATCTTGGGCGGGAGAAGTCATTTGATGATTTTACCCTGACATAAGTAAAAAACAAACAAGAACCACACACGAGTGCCGGTACGGCGCATAGCGTTCCGCGCGCGTATCAAAGAGCCAATAGACCACCACAGACGGTGTCCTATAGGGCCGATGTTCAGTCGGGGTTGCGGAGTAAGCGCAGAGCAGGAGAAGGAACAGGGAGGAATACTCTCTCTCGCCTTATCTTGGGTGGGAGAAGTAATTTGATGATTTTACCTTTTGACTTGAATAAGTCATTATCTTCTTATATATAAAAATGGATCGCAAAATGTGTTGTAAGCGCATAACTCAATAACGCCTGGACCAATTTGGCCAATTCTTTTTTTAAGATGTTCGTTTAAGTCCAAGGATGGTTCTTACGGCGAGAAAAAATCGAATAATTGTCAGTAAAAACAGTCCTTTTCTTTTTCCCATACAAACGTTTTCTAACTAAAACGTCGAATCAATTTGAGCTTTATTGCTGTTATACATAAGGTTCATATTAAATAACAAGCACTCACTGGTATCTAAGAAATAAGTGAAAGAAGAAAAGGTGTGTTCCTAACGTCAAAAAGTAAATTTGCACTTTCTTACCGCTAAACAAAGTTCAAATTCAATCATATCTATCAAAACAGTGTGCGCGTGTGCTTTGGAGCTGGAGCACAGAATTTGTCGTTTGAGGATTAACAAGTCGGGTTCCGAAAACATAAAAAAAAATTCCGATTTGAATGATTCTTTCAGTGTTATGTAGTCCATTTATCGAGGAAGATATATTTTATTTAATTCAAAATTAGGGATCTGTAATAAAATTTGTAACACAAGGAGTAAAATCGAAAACCTATTTTTGCGTGCACTGCAAAAACTATTGACCATAGAACAAAATGATGTACTACGGGTTTGTAGATTCTATTAAAACCTACAAAAAGTCCGCGAGAGTATATATCTTGCTATCATGGTTTAATCACAATATCCGATTTTGTGTTCAAAATAATTATTAAATCGTCTGAAGGAAAAAAAGCGTTAAATATGTATCGTAATATTATTCTTTATCGGAATTAAGCATTATGTTATCAAGAGTATTTATTTAGACGTATTTTAAAATACTTTTTTATTTTCTCTCAATCTCTCAATCGTGTAAAAGTTATCATGTGTGTAAGATGTTAAGAGTTGGTACCTTATTAATGAGTTATGGACCATAGAGTTTTTATCAACATAAAATCCTGTAATAATATTTTTCGTAATATATTTGTTGATGATCGTAAGTATAAGATCTTTGAAGAGTATAAGAAATACATTTATAAACTAACTCTGCTAAGGAAAGGGGAATCCAAAGAAAAACACACATCCTAATTTGGAAATGTCGTTGCGGAAGCCATACGATGTAAATGAATTAAATGAGTATATTACTGTAAATGCACCCAAGTTCTTTAATGACCAGGTAATGGCAAACAATAGTGTTATGCTCAGTGTTGTTTCAATGAGGGAAAAATATTTTTTTGGATGCTCCAGGGGAACCGGCAAACCTTTCATTAGCTACTTACATGATATTAGCAAAAGTAAGGTCTCAGGGAAAACTAGCTTTGGCAGTAGCGTCATCTGGAATCGCTGCTACTATATTAGCTGGCGGACGCACGGCTCATTACACTTTTAAACTGACATAACCTAACCTTTCCGTTACAGAAAGAGCGTGTGCTCTATTCGTAAAAATGGCCTTTTAGGTAAAGTTTTGTATGATGTCACTTTAGTCACTTTAATCTGGGATGAATGTACCTACCATGATTCATAGAGCTCATTTCAGGGATTTTCGGCCAACTTTACCAGTAGTAGTAAGAGGAACTAAAGTAGACATTGTAAAAAATTGCCTTAAAAGTTCTCTATTATGGAAATTTGTTCATACCTTAAAACTATCTACGGACATGAGAGCATATTTGGAAGGAGGTAGTACAAATTTTCCTTTGAAGTTACTTTTAGTTGCAGTCCATTATCTACAGGGATTTTTCATTCATTAAACCCGAGGGGCATCCCATCACATTCTCTCAAGTTAAAAATTGGTGCCCCAATTATTTTATTTTACTTAGAAATTTATGTAACGGGAGATTTTAGCTTAAATTTGTTCGCAATAACGTGATCGTTGCAATAATAGTTCTGACTGGTCCAGTGGTTGGTCAAACAGTATTTATACCTCGGATCCTAATTATTCCAAATGAATGCCTTACATGCCTTTACATTTTAATCCAATTCAGAAAATAAAACGAAAGATATAATTTACTCAGAAGTACTTTAAAATTATATTTTAACCCGGTTTAAAGTCTGAGTGGAAGCAGCGACTGTCGCAACCGAGGGCCGGGCACGCTACTATAGCAGCGGTAAGACCCCTCTTTGAGGAGTGGCTTGAGAGACGCCACGGCGTCCTCACCTGCCGCCTGACGCAGGTGCTTACCGGGCACGGCAGCTTTGGTAGGTTCCTGTTTCGCATCCAGCGGGAGGAAACGCCCGAGTGTCGTCATTGTGAGGATCACCTGGAGGATACGGTGGAGCATACGGTGGGGGAGTGCCCTGCTTGGGCTGAGCACCGCCGTGTTCTCAGGGAAGTGATCGGCGGCGGCGACCTCTCGCGCCCGGCATCGAGGCCATGGTGCAGCATGAGAGGAACTGGGAAGCTATCTCCTCCTTCTGCGAAGCAGTTATGCTCGCAAAGGAGGAGGCGGAGCGCGTGAGGGAACTATCCTCCTCGCGCCCCAGCCGCCGCAGAAGGCGACATTCGGCGAGAGATGATCTCCGGCCACCGTAAGCGCGGGTCTGCGGACGGCGAGTAAGGGTAGCTCGCCGCCCGACCAGAACCAGACCCGCGCGTACGGCGCATAGCGTTCCGTGCGCGCCTTAAAGACCCAATAGACCACCACAGTCGGGGCCCTAAAGGTCTGATGTTTAGCCGGGGCTGCGGGGTTAGCGCAATGAGGCACCGTGACCTCGGTCCAGAGCAGGAGAAGGAACGGGGGTTTTTAGTCAGTAAGAGTCTTTTTTTTTTGTGAGGGGTCTGTGGTGGTCGAATGGCTCTTTGAGGCGCGCGCGGAACGCTACGCGCCGTACGCTCGGGCCTGGTTCTGGTCGGGCGGCGAGCTGCCCTTACTCGCCGACCGCAGGCCCGTGCTTACGGTGGCCGGAGATTGTCCCTCGATCCCCGACGCCCGTAGTGTCGCCAGTTGCGGCTGCTGGGGCGTGAGGAGGAGGATTGCTCCCTCACGCAGGCCGCCTCTCTCTTTGCGAGCATGACCGCTTCACAAAAGGAGGAGACGGCGTCCCAGTTCCTCTCACTCCGCACCGTGGCCTCGACTAAGGCCGGGCGCGAGAGGTCGCCGCCGCCGATCACTTCCCTGAGGATACGGCGGTGCTCAGCCCAGGCAGGGCATACCGCTACCGTATGCTCCACCGTATCCTCTAGGTGGTCCTCACAATGACGACACTCGGGTGTTTCCTCCCGCTGAATCCGAAACAGGAACCTACCGAAGCTGCCGTGCCCAGTAAGCACCTGCGTCAGACGGAAGGTGAGGACGCCGTGGCGTCTCTCAAGCCACTCCTCAAAGAGGGGTCTTACCGCTGCTATGGTAGCGTGCCCGGCCCTCGGTTGCGACAGTCGTTGTTTCCACTCTGCCATGAGATCTCGCCGGAGCTCATTCCGCCACGCACTAATTTGGCGCGGTAGAGGATCTTCGCCCCGGCGACGCGCGTCTGCGCGCAAACTGTAGACGCGCGCAAGCGCCTTCGCTTCTAGATCCCACGGCGGTGATCCGGCAAGGAGGTTCGCCACCTCCCGATTATTCGGAAGTCAGTAAGAGTCTGACACTCTCTCTCGCCTTACCCTGGGCAGGAGTAGTTTTTCCCCCTGACAAAAAAAAACCGGTTTAAAGTGGACGGACACTCCCGCCTGTAGTCGTCAGTCTTATTCTGCCTGAATTTCGAACAGATAAACAGCTATTGCTTACTTGACTTATAATTTAACTTAATCTATATTTTTCTTAATACTATACCTAAACCTGAAAAGTTTGGTTGTTTGTTATGAAGGCGGTAATCTCGGGAAATGCTGATCTGATAATTATGAAAACTGTTTAAATATTAAATAGTCCATTTATTGAGGGAGGCTATAATAAAGGCAATATTTTATCTCGGTATTTCCACGGAAACGACAAAAACGCGGGTGAAACCGCGGGGCACAGCTAGTTCTAAATAAATGTGTGCAGTGATTTTTTGATTTTCCTATTTAGGGTTATCAAGAGAGGGTTCTTGTGAGAAAAGGTAGGTTTTTTTTATGAGGGGAAAATCATCAAATGACTTCTCCCGCCCAGGGCCGGGCAGGAGGGAGTGTCAGACTCTTACTGACTAAAAATCCCCCTGTTCCTTCTCCTGCTCTGGGCCGAAGTCGCGGTACCTCATTTCGCTTACCCCGGCGAAAAAAGGTAGGTAAGGTAGGTAGATAGTCAGGGTAGACTGAAGAGTCAGGCAGAATAGGGCAAAGCTGCGAGCGAAAGCTAGTAAGTAATAATACTTTCCGAATCAAAACTCTTGAACAAAATTAACTTTGTTACTAAGTTAAATTGAATTATGTTTAATCTTATGGAATTATGCTCCTAAGTTCTATCGTTTATTATGTATGTTACATAACAAGTCTTGGCACAATACCTTGTCGTAATCCCTTTATAACTACGATGGTAGGAATTGAAAAGTAAAATTGTATTTAGTGTGTTAATTTATAATCATCATAAAAAATATAATTTAACACGTAGACTTTTAGTTGTCCATCGCTTCTTGGGGGTACAGCGGTGCTTAGGAAAAGAAGTACCGCAGTCGTATGCTCGACACCGACACGACGGATCTGTAACAGATACTTACCTCCAGAAACTTCTGTGCCCAGTAAGCACCGGCATCAGCCGGAATGTAAAGATACTGAGCAGTGACCACATTGTTTTTATAATAACTATCGTGAGACATGCTAAATTAACTAAAAATCGCGGGTTATTAACTTGTATAAATTGAGAAAAGCTCTACTAGTTTCGAACCACAGAGGGGTTCTTCCTCATGAGCAGCGTGCGCGGACGTCGCCGCGTAGCCAGTAGGTTAGTAGAACTTTTCTCAATTTATACACGTGAGTAACCCGCGATTTTTAGTGATCACATTCCACAAGAAAAGAAACAAAAACATCTCTAAAGTGCCGTGTTTTAAATTAATTTAAAAAACGAACATTATATATAATATAAAAAAATCTCATCAGCCCATGTACCTACTACAGAATATTTCTTTAAACATTTTTTGTAAGTAATAGTAATGTATGTATGTAAGTATGGGCGAGCCATGCTTTGAATGGGTCGGATCGACCGGAGTGATACCATGGACTCGCAGACAACCGGCGTGAAACCACCACAACGTTGTGTTAGTGTGCCGTGTAAGTGAGATTATAATCCTTCCCCTCCCTCAATCCCTTAATCTCCAAACCCTAATCCCAAGAAGGTCGGCAACGTATTCGTAACTCCTATGTTGTTGCGGGTGTCCATGGGCGGCGCTGATTGCTTACCATCAGCAAACGGCAACAAACATCGGCAAACGAGCAAACGGGTTACCCGTTTGCTCGTTTGCCAACCCATTACATAAAAAAGACTTGATTGTATTATTTAGTGCCCATTCAAGGAACGTTGCCCCCACTAGGATTTTGGCCTGTGTCGTGAGTGTGGTTACAAACATACAATTTCACATACATATGACACCCAGACCCGGAACAACAATTTGTGGGTCACACAAAGAGTTGTTCCGTGCGGGAATCGAACCCGCGACACGTTGCACGGCAGCCAGCTACCCCAGCCACCGCACCAACGTGCAGTCGAATTTAATAAGTACCTACGTACTCAACTGTTTTTTTACTACTGATACCTATACTATCTAATTGGATAACATTTGCAATGATAGTTTTTAGTAAAATAATATAAAAAAGTCTGAAACCTGACTAAAAAGTCTAATACTTGCTGGTCACTTAAAATCACACATCACATTCTATTACTTAACACCACTATCAAGGTAGGTATGAAACACCGTCATATTGAATTACTTAGCTGGCAGCTCCCAGCCCGTTGAGTGTAACAATATTGTTACGTGACATGTTGCGGCGTTGCATGTTGCAGTGACCATTTCTCGTTAGCATGTCAAACAAATGACATGGTTCTATGGCTTTTGTATATTAACTCTTGTGGACTTTGGACTTCTAGACAAGGTCCCTTGGAGTGGTTCCATTTCTATATTAATTGGTGTTCGAATAACATGGCGCTTTGTCATGTCAAAGCATTAAGAGCCTTATAGACTGAATGATAAAACATATTTTTAAGCGGCAGTACAGTTGAAAAATGATTTATCTGCTACTTTTTTTACTAGCAAGGTTAAAAAATACTTATAGTTTTTTTTAAAGAACATACCGATTTACATTATGAAACGATGAATTTATTTTTGCAAATAGGCCATAAAACGGCACTTTTACACGTCAAATTATATTATATGTAAAAGGAGAAATTACTAAACGTAATTTAAGTTTAACTTATTTTTTAGTAAGTTTATGGGTCGGATCGACCAGAGTGTTACCACGACCTCACAGAAAATGTTCGTAAAACAACCGCAGCGTTGTGTATCGCCACGTGATTTAGGTAAGACTTAAACCGTTCCCTACTTCCATCACCCCGCAATCCTTTAACATCCAAAATTAAAATAAAATCCGTCAAGTAATCCGTTTACCAAAAGCCCTTTTAATAAAATAAAGACTTAAAAAAAAAAAATCCGTTTACCAACAAATACCTAACACAATATTAAAAAAAAAATTGTTGGCTGCATTTTGTGTAGGTAATAATAAAACAAAAAACATTATTTTCAGACTTAAAATTAATTTCAAAGACCGCTGTCCTTCCTCAGCATTTAATACCTAACAATTAAGCTTCAAACCAACCAACAGCTCACTAAAATAATTCAACACGTCACCACTCCATCACGCTTCGTCTGCCAATCCGGTGAAAGCAAAGCTATTACGTCACAACATCAAACAAGCAGACAAACAAAGTCAACACAATGTTGACGTGACGTCACTGGGATGAACTTACGCTTCGGATAGTAATTGTAATTATAAAGGCTTAGATCTGACAGCTGAGCTGATAGCTCACGCTGTTGGGTTGGTATATTGATCATTCCATGATGACATGGTTAGAACTTCATTGTTTTTATAAGTAAATATGATATCTCTAACAGTAACAGCGCTCTCATTGATTGATTTAGGGCTGATTTTTCAATGGTTAGATAAAAGTAATCTGGGAAATAATTATGATGCTGTCGCGTCAGAATGTTTGTATAAGACAGTGATAGCAACAATTTTATTCCTTATATAACATCTATCTATTTAATTGAAAAATCAGCCCTCAAATTATTTTTGTATCTAATTTAATAAGTTTAAATATTTTATTTGGCGAATAAATTTTGGCGTCGCGTATGAAATGAGAAATAATTCATTTTCGAAATCTCAAAAAATATGTTTCACTAGTTTTCAGCATTCTTATTGAAGTCATATTTTGTTAGATGATTTGAACTCTTGCATGGGATTTGAAATTGATAGGTACGGTGAAATTTAATAAAAAAACACTGAAGATATTTTAGATAGATAGATAGTTCCAGGTTTCAAAAGAAAAATATGTATATAACACCAGCCTCGTCTCTTTAAAGAAGGAATTCTCCTTCAAGCAAAACACAACAAAAATTTAGTCTTGCTGGCCGGCTATCTATATTTTTTCTGAACACAAAAACATATTTTAATGTCAACCTTATATACACAAACCGCAAGGACCGTTTTATAAAAACGCGATACTGCATGAGCTAACTCCGTCACCGATCCCTTATGTAATTAATTTTATCCAAAAAAAGTTTCAAAAAACTTGCTGAAACGAGTTTGAATTCGCAGATCTATGGTTCCGTTCAAATGCAGAATAAAATAATACTTTTTTACTTGCTTTTTTCGTCTTTGGTTTTCTGTAAAGGATGTGATTTTTGGCGCCATTCTCAGAATTTTCCTAATTAATAATGAAATAATTAATATTATTCGGTTTGAAATATGAATTTAGTTTAAAAAATTATATTAAACAACATTGTAAATTCTAGATGAGAAATTAAGAAAAAATTAAGTATAGAATGAGATAAGCATTTCTCATTCTATACTTTAATAAGATACGCCATAACAAGCGAAGAGCTCAGTTCACTATGTCAGACAAATATAAAATTATGTGTAAAAACTGTAAAAGTTCATTCTATAGTAGTCTTTTGAGGAAAAAACCACGGCATCTTGAGTGATCCTGTTTAAATGGCTGGCATTAAAGTTTCAGTTTCACAGAATTTATTTAAGCACTATAATACAGCGTTCCTATTGAATTATGGTACTTATATCGAAATTAAACAAACGTAATACACGTCCACTTTAAATTATAAACTCTATTTTTAGTACACATTTTATATCTGCCAAACCCAAATTGTTAACACATCCACGTGACAAAGGGTTAATTTCCCTATCGACCAGAGAACCCTGAAAGATACAGCCGTTTTTTTTTGTTTGCCAAGACATAAAGCTTTCAGCAGCACCGCAATATTTGCACTGTAATTTATTTTTTCAGCACGTTCCGTTGATTTTTTTCAGCAACCCTGGTTTCCGCTACTCCTTTTGTAGCATATTAAGTAACGAAATAACTGGGTATTAATATTAAGTGACTGAATTTAACGCTGAAAAGATTTTTAATAAGCCCCTTTCAGGGTAGTTAATTGTAGCTGAAATGACAGCCATTCTGTTAAAGAATTGTTGGGAAAGAAAAGGATTTGAGTGCCGCAATAAAAGGCTTTACTTTTATATAATTATTATTTGTAAAAAATACGTCTGTAAAGCGTCTGTGTAAATTTAGAATAGTAGTAATTGGCTGCAGTATAAGGTTGTTCGAATTTTATATATTATGGGTTCCTTAAAATGTTATAATTGTTACTGCCAGCGGCTTAGTCCATAGTAATAGTATAAAAAGTAGCCTAAATCCTGACTAAAATATAGAGCCAATTTACCACCGCAGATGGCCCTACAGGGCTGATGTTCTTCGGTTTCGGCCTACACGGGGGAAAGGAAGAAGGGCTTTTTTAGTCAGTAAGAGTCTGACTCCCTCTCGCCTTATCCGAGGCGGGAAAAGTCATTTGATGACTTTCCCCTGACAAAAAATGACCTAAAACATAGCTTTGTTACAAATTTCATTCAAATTATTTACTATGTTTTCGGCTTACTCACGTAATAATTTGACGAGATACTCGACTAGTTTCAAGCCATGCTAGAGGCCCATATTCATGAGCAGCATTCCGCGACACGCGACTCGGCGACCGTCGCGCTGCTACTGGCTACTCGAGTCTGCGCGCCCAACGCGCCCACTGCCGTGATTCACGCGCACTTTCTTCTAGCCGTGGTGTCGGCAGCGACGGCGCGCGCGATACTGTTGGCACGCTAGACTCGCCCGCCTGCGTTGGTGTTGGGTTCGAATCCCGGGTCGACGTAAAATCAGTGTTACATACCGCGCTAACTGTGTCACACTCCATACCCGCAACAGTGAAGTCTGATGCAGATTTCAGACTCGGCTTCCAGGCAGGTGGTAATGCCCAGCCACCGTCTCTGTTGAAGTTCGGACGCCGGCTTATTTCGATGGCCTCACGTACTTTCCCTCGCTAGTACTGAGACCTTGTCGAAACGGAGGAAGTGAGCCGTGCTCGTACTACAAGCATGCTCAGCTACCGCCGATGTACGGTTTTTCACACTGCGTATGTGTTCTTTTAGTCTGGTTGTGATGTTGCGGCGAGTTTCGCCGATGTAACTCGAGCCACAGTCGCACGGTATCATGTATAAATGAATCACGGCAGAGGGCGCGTTGGGCGTGCAGACTCGAGTAGCCAGTAGCAGCGCGACGGTCACCGAGTCGCGTGTCGCGGAATGCTGCTCATGAATATGGGCCTCTAGCATGGCTTGAAACTAGTCGAGTATCTCGTCAAATTATTACGTGAGTAAGCCGAAAACATAATAAATAATTTAGAATGTCTCACGAAAGTTATAATAAAAATTACATTCAATTATTATCTGTCCAAAAGATCCATATTCACAAACATTCGCTATAATAATATAATATTACGAGTACTAGGTTACTTTTTCATAGCTTTTAAAACTTTATTGATACTCATTAACAACATAATTGACTTCTGTAAAAAGTTTCATTATGAAAATATTTACTGAAAAAAATGAAAACATTTAGCAATGAAACTTGCTTTACTGAACGTTTCGAGGTCTATTAAACTTTGTTCCGTTTTCAGCATATTCAGCGTTTACAGCGTACTTTCTGTGCGCCATTTTCTTTCCAACTGTCTCGTTTTTTACGATTAAGTATTTTGATTTATTCAAACATTGCTGAGATCTGTTTTAAGTTTAATTAAATTGAAGTGTGGGAGAGCCAAGCTTCGGCACGAATGGGTCGGCTCGACCGGAGTGATACCACGGCCTCACAGAATACCGGCGTGAAACAACCCACAGCGTTGTGTTTCGCCGTGTGAGTGAGGTTACCGGAGGCCCAATCCCTCCCCCTCCCCTATCCCTTCCCGATCCTTATATCCCCAACCCCTATACCCAAAAGGCCGGCAACGCACTCGTAACTCCTTTGGTGTTGCGAGTGTCCATGGGCGCCGCCGATTGCTTACCATCAGGTAATCCGTCTGCTCGTTTGCCGACATATACCATAAAAAAAATATATGTGTACCTATAATTTGCTTATTTGGCCAGGAGGGCGGAATTATATTAATTACAAATTTAAATCAACTTGAGGACACTATTAGACTGTGACTAGGCACTTTTGACTGTGATATGACGTCCCAACAGAATGGTGTGACACAACCGCAGCATTGTGTTTCGGCGTGTGAGTGACGTTACCAGAAGCTCAATCCTTCCCGTTCCTCCCTCCTTTATTTCTACGTCTCAGAATTCCTAACCTCTAAAAGACCGGCAACAAAGTCGTAACTCCTCTTGTGTTGCAGTTGTTTATAGACAGCGCCGATTGCTTACCATCATGTAATCCGTCTGCTCATTTGCAGACCTACCTACATACTCAACCACATCAAAAGTCAAAAACCGAGGTCATATAAAAAAATATATTACTGGGGACAACATTTTTTGCAAACTTTTTGTATTTGTTTTGATTTGAATACACACAATATACGTGTATTTATGTATTTTAACCCCAATGCTAATTCTAAGAATGTTGATATGAGAAAATGGCATGTCTTTGGAATACGGATCCCTTTAAGATATGACAAGAATGATATAATGTTTATTAGCTTACATGATTTAAAATTCCCCCAACATTTCGGCTTATTCGGTACAGAACAATAAACACAAAAAACACACACAAAATAATACAAAAGAATGCTTACAATATTCCGAAAAATTTCTATTTGACACGCGTAAATGGTGTAATGCAAAATCAGACCTAATGTTTGTTTTTCAAAGTGTAAATTCCTTTGTGCTCGGTGAACCCCTTAATTTAATCTTTTCGCACGTGTTTCGCTTACGTCATCATTTTGTTTCAGAAATATGTGAGCGAGCTGACAACTGTACGCGACTGTGTGCCGACGTGCAGCGAAAAAGGTAATGTATCCAAAAGATCCCAAAAAGAACAGAATAATAATTACGTGACACGAGAACAACAAAGTATTTTGGTACGTGCCTCCAAATACATTCTCGGTGTATCCCTAAAATATTATAATCTAGCTACTACCGCGCTATTTCACCCGCTGCTCGGCTTTCATTGGTCGTATGGTGATGTTGATATAGTGCTTGGGAACATTGTAGACCAGTGAAAGAATTTTGCAAATCCTATCAAATCCTTGACCGAAAAAAATATAAATCTGTGCATTGCATTGGTTGGGCGCTTTTAAGTTACTTTTGACTAAAAAGGTGTTTATTTTTCGGATTACATTTTTAGTATATTTGTAATCTTCTTCTACTGGCAATAGTGGATTCGGAATATGGTTGTACACCGCACCCTCTTCGGATCAAGAGAAAGAATGTGGTGGTGTTTATCAGTAAGAATCTGACACTCATTCTCGCCCTACCCAAAAAGCGAACCCGGTAGAAAACATTGATAATTTCTCATATCAAAAAAAGATTTCCACATCAGAGTGTAACGTTGTATACCTTAGACTTGACGCCCCTAAGGCTACCCACTGACCGGGACCTACCTTAATTCAGATGGTATTCATTCCGTTTTGCATTCTAAATAACACATAATTGGATGTAATTTTAATTGTTTGTATTCACAATAATCTAATATATATAATAGTCTTTGTTGTTTTGCAAAGTGTCAAACCTCACATCAAAGTGACGTCACGGTTGTCGGGAAATGTCAACGTCAGTTGTCATTTACAGATTATAGATTTACCCAATCGATGATAAAATCAGTATGCGGTAGGATGATATAATTTTTGTCAATATAGCGGGTAATAGTTTTAATTTTAGTTACTAATAGATAATCGCCCGCGGACAGTTAGCCTTGAGGTTAAATAATTAAAAAGGAGCAGATATGTGTCTTTGCTTGCTATAAATTGTCTATGAAATGCATTTTTCTTATAAGGCGGGTTTGAGTAGAATCTTGCCTTTTCTTCTGGAATCCTAATCGCCTTTTATCGATTTTGTACAATTTTAAAAGGTTTGATCTTCAATACAGCCTCATGGTCTCTTTCTGAGTTTTTTATACTAATTAAGTTTCTTAAGACACCACTGACAGTGAAGGATATCATCAGAAGAAACATGGACTATTATTTCATTTGTCTAATTTTAAAATCGCCAATCCGCTTTGAATAACTTTGGTTATTAATACTCTAACATTCTCTGTGAGCAATAGTCGCCTATTAGGCGATAATAATAACGGTGAATTGCTGACAAATAAGCGAATTTGACAATAAAAAAAAATTGGAATCAAACACGAATCTGGTAGCATTCAACGCCACCAAAACACAGGCGTGTCTATTCGCCAAAAGGAGCCCGTTCACCTTGGCTCCTGTTTTTCGGGATGTATCCCTGGAATGCACCGACCGCCTTCAGCTCTTGGGACATTGCTTCAGACCTCAACTTTGGGCGGTTCATTGAGTCCAAGGCCGCGGTAGCTGCTAGAAAACTCGGCGTTCTTGCAAAAGTTGTTACTTCACACCGAGTCAGCTTCTAATGTTGTACAAAGCACAGGCCCGATCGTGTGTGGAGTACTGCAGCCACGTATGGGCTGGTGCTGCAAAATGCCACCTAGCGGCTTTGGATTCAGTGGAAAGGCATGCAAAGAGGCTGATTGGTGATCCGGATTCGGTTGGGTCCAATCTTCAAAGTCTTGAGCACAGGCGCAGAGTAGCCAGCCGGTTTTCTACAGGATGCATTTTGGAGAGTGTGCTCAGGAATTGCACGATTTGATTCCGCCATCCCAACTTCACCTTCGGACGTCGGCGTACGGCGAATATCCACTCTTACGTTGTTGAGACACGTGCGGCCCGGATTTATACCGCGTACAACTACAACTGCAGCCGGCAAACTGTTCCAATCCTCGAGGGATTGGAACAGTTTGCCGGCTGCAGTTTGCAGTCTTTTCGACCAAATATAATTTAGGTGTCTTCAAGGCTAGAGCGAATAGGCTCTTAATAAACTAGTGCGCCTTACTATCAACGATTGCATCACTGCTTACCATCAGGTGGGATCGCAGTCAAGCACTAGTTTATAGAAAGTAAAAAAAAGAACACCACTTATTTGTTTAGATCATAAATTTACTAAAAACCAATTTAGAAAAACGGCAAAGAGGTTTCGGAAAAAATCACATTTGCATTTCCCCCCAACAATAACGTTTAAAATAACAAAATAAACCATTGAATTTATGTTAAAAAAGTCAAAATCTACATAATATTTTACATTGTTGGCTTGGCAAACCAATAAAGATTGGGGTCTCCAATATCCTGACAATGCATTGTTTTGCCTCGGGGCAGGCAAACAGGCCTCTTTTTTGTTTATAATTCAAAATGGGCCTTCTAATGTGGGTCCTACCAATAAATTGTATTAAAGGGTTAATATATGGAGGCTAATTGTATAAAATAAATGGTTTATTTTAAAGCCACATTACTGTGCATGTACCAATCTGTTTAGGGTTAGCGTTGCAAAGTTACATACATATTATTGTACGTTATGTAATGAAATTTTATATTCAAATAATTAATTGTATTTTAGGACACTTAAAATAGCTGTAATATTATTACGGTAGATTTGTAAAATATTAAATTTAATAGGTAATATCGAACTACATGTATTTAATTAGCCTTTACCTAAGAAAAAAATACAATAAATTATATTTATTTTACAACGTACGATTGTGGCATGCGTAGGTATACAATAATTAAAATAGTACAGGGTACGAAGGCTGCTAAAAGCAATCTCTACCTACCAGGCAACCATTTTTTTTTAAGGGTCCACCTGCTACTGTGATAACAGAGTACTGTTGTAGTTGGTGGTAGTCCAGGTGTGCCTAAAATATGTGATTTGTGGGAGTAAGTATATTTTGTGGTATGAATATAAAAGTGAAATTATATAGTTAAAAACACACAAACCACATCATCATCATCAGCCTATAAGTGCCCACTGCTGAGCAAAGGCCTCTTTTCATACGGAGAAGGTTGGACCATTAATCACCACGTTTGCTCAATGCGGGTTAGCGATTTCAAACTTATAATTAGAAATTATATGTCCAGGTTTCCTCACGATGTTTTCCTTCACCGTATGTCAGTGGTGTCTAAATAATCATAGAAAGTACATATAACTTGGAAAAAGTCACATTGGTACTTGCCAGGTTTCGAAGACACACTCTCTAGCATGAGAAGCGGGCTCCTTAACCTCCGGGCCACCACGAAAATTCTGGGGCTATGTTTAAAACAAAAGCAATCCATGACCATATCCTGATCCGAAATATCATATTCATAACATCGCTACAACAATGCCTGAATAGCTGACTGTCAGTAAATAGTTCATTCTCTCCCATTTCAATGTACCACACATATCACAAACAAGTATAAACCGACGCGGGAACAAAGCGATCCAATCAATTTGAATTTACATTCTTAATTAGACGCCGTCAGTGCGGGCAAAAGCTCACTGAAATTAAATAACAATTAATTGCAGGATTAGCCGCGTACCGTCTTAATAAAAACAGACCATAAATTATAGTGATTAAGCGTTTAATTTACGTGGCAAGAATGGAAGTAGACCAGTTTGCTTTCCAATAAAGATTAAGGAAGGATTTGTTTTGTGTTTTTTATGTAATAGGTCTGCAAACGAGCTGACGGATTATCTGATGGTAAGCAATCAGCGGCACCCAAGTGTGGAGAGCTAAGCTTCGGCACGAATGGGTCGGCTCGACCGGAGTGTTACCACGGCCTCACAGAATACCGGCGTGGAACAACCACAGCGTTATGTTTCGCCGTGTGAGTAAGGTTACCGAAGGCCCAATCCCTCCCCTTCCTCTATCCCTTCCCGATCCTTATATCGCAACCCCTAACCCCAAAAGGCCAGCAACGCACTCGTAACTCCTTTGGTGTTGCGGGTGTCCATGGCCGGCACCGATCGCTTACCATCAGGTAATCCGTCTGCTCGTTTGCAACGGAGGAGTAACAAATTGAAGAGACCTTTGAATTTTATATTGTGTTTTAGGATTGACTCGGGATTTGAAGCTCAAATTTACTTAAGGTATATTAATTAAAGATAGGAACGAACGTGAATTTAGTTACAGATTTTTTTTCCTTCAAGACAAGTGGGATAGAAAAAGAAAGAAAGAAAGAAAAACCATTTATTACGCCACGACATAAAACAAAAATACAGGTACACACAAACAAAAAGCCTATAGAGCGTCGCAGCGCAAAAGGCTGGAGCTCAGCTTAATACTGTGGCCCGAGCACTAAGGCACGAGTCCACGGCGCTGATTTTCAGCACCAGCCCGTAGTAGTACGTAATAAAATATATGTACGCATATAAAACATATATGTTACACAAACTTTTGTCTAATAAAACCTAGTTCTACATTAATCGTTCATTTCTTACGAGAAATGAAAAATGGGACCTCTTTTATCATCGTCTTAGATGACATGGAGAAATGACTGGACAAAGTAACTTGTAGATAATTGTCTTTAGCTTCATATGAAGGCTACATCACTCAGGTCATTAGTTACAGACAAAATACTTCCCTATAGTCTTTGGGATAAATGCCAATTTACTTTGGTTATATATCTATAACGTGCTTAGAACGTTAGATAAGAATGAGTTTTAGCTATGTTTTTTTATGAGATAGTTTGGCAACTAGCAAGCCGCACATGGTCACCCGCAAAACCTAAGGAGTTATGAGTGCGTTGCCAACCTCTTAGGGATTATGGATTTAGAGATTTCCTTGTAACTTGTAACTCCTCTGTTGTTGCGGTTGTCCATGGCAGCTCTGATTGCTTACCATCAGGTAATCCGTCACATAAAAATACTTCTGCCTGGCATAATACTGTTGATAATGAATTCGAAAAGCCCAATAGACAAGTATAACAGACTTCAACGTTCAGAGATATTGTGTACTTACATATGTACAAGTGATCTCAAAGATCGATTGAGTTTGCATACTAGTTTCGCATCTAACTCTGCTGCCTTGTCGGTTCAAATACCATATGGCAAATAGATAAGCATCGATGTGAACTTCTCGAGTGGTTCAGTATGAGGTATTTGCATTGAAGGCAGGTACTGCTTGCAATTCAGCCTGCCTTTATTGATTGACCGATCTTTGGTACATGTTAAAAGTTGCTTTATCGTGGTGGCTCGGAGGTTAAGGCATTCACTTCTTATGTAAGAGGGTCATCATCATCATCAGCCTATAAGTGCCCACTGCTGAGCAAAGGCCTCTTCTCATACGGAGAAGGTTAGAGCATTAATCACCACGCTTGCTTAATGCGGGTTGGCGATTTCAAATTTATAATTAGAAATTATAAGTCCAGGTTTCCTCACGATGTTTACCTTCACCGTATGTCAGTGGTGTCTAAATATCATAGACAGTACGTATAACTCGGAAAAAGTCACATTGGTACTTGCCAGGTTTCGAACCCGCCCCCTCACACATGAGAAGCGGGCTCGTTAACCTCCGGACCACCACGACATTAATTACTTCACCGTATGTCACCGTATGTAAGAGGGTGCGGACTCGAAAGTACCAATGTGACTTTCTAAGATCATTTAGATACCACTTTCATACGGTGAAGGAAAATATCTTGAAGAAATCTGGACATAAAATTCCTAATTATAAGTTTGAAATCGCCGATCCGCCTTGAGCAAGCGTGGTGATTAATGCTTAGGCCTGCCTTAATGCCTAGCCTACCTTCTCCGTGTGAGAAGAGGTATTTGCTCAGCAGTGGCCACATATAACAATAAGAATAAGAATTATTCGATAAAAATAAGAATTCCCAATTTTTTATTACTTTGATAAACTGTTTCCTCATTATAGTATTAAGATATCTACAACAAATTATAGAAGCCGAGAAATAAAATTTAATATCGAAAACAGTAAAACTTCTTAAAAGTTTTAATGCAACATCAAAGCGAATGAAAAGGGTTTTATATTAATTAACCAGTTAAGGACTAATTTACTGGAATTTAACTTATTATCCCAGTAATTTTGAATTTAAGTATTTTGTTAGCTTGTTTTAAAAGTTGAAATTGCTTTTAGATATATACATTTTTATGATCATTGTCATCCCAAATCAGTCCTTTGCACAGTCTTTTAATTTTACATAAAAATAGGCCAATTTCATCATCATCATCATCATCATTAGTCTTTAACATTCTCTCTCTGTGCCTCTTCTCACACGTGGAAGGTTTGACCATTAATCTTCTTAGTCGTGCACTCTTGACGGAGTGGTCGTAGTCAATGACTCTCGTGGGACGTTAGTGTAGTGGTTTCCCGCTGCCTTCTACACCAGAACTTTTAGGAGATATTTGATCCCAAGGTTTCCGACGCGTCTACCGTACAGGTTACCCCGACAGGTGTGTATGGATATACCGCCATTGCTCGGTCGCCAGAGCCCCGTTCGTTATCTAGCAGTAAGAACCACGGCAATTAGTTGGTTATCGCTGCCCTGTGGCACGTGCAGGTGGGGTTGACAGTTGGGTAAGCAAAGTTGGTATTCCATCCCCCCCTTTACTTCCCACCACCTTACTGGCCATTAATCACCCGGTCATTATAACTTATTGCCAGATTTCGTATACGCGCCTTTATGTATAAGTAAAGGGTCCCTTTACCTCAAGCAACCGTTTTATTCAATCTTATTGTAAATTAATAATATAATAAATACAAAGAAACACTGCTAAAATATTAAAACCAATATAAAATCTTAAAAATAAAATAGACAAGGATGATATTACATTTTCTAACTTCACTTAACAAAATGTAATATTATAGAAGTAGGTACCGAAAATCCTATTTGTTTATCTTTTATGTAAAACATAAATTCGAACACTTTTCAATAACAGTCTCTCAAAATATATTGCATTCACATTCTTGCATCTCAGAATGCTAGCATGCACTGATATAACATTCAGATTTTCCCTAGGGATTCTAAAGAGTTTTATCGAAAACGATTTCTGTTGGTGGATTTAGGAATTTATTTTAGAAGACACGTGTCAGTTTTTGCGCTCTCTCGTCTCAATGTAGATTTTAAAAGAAAAAAAAGGAGCGAAAATATGATTTTAAGAGAAACGCTTTTTTATCTTTAGTTTTATTTGTAAACAAGCAAATGCATCAACTAATGGCAAACAACTGGCACACTTCCAACACCAAATGGCAAGTTGTTACAAGTGCCATTTGGAGGATTGAGATACCCTCATCTTTTAATTGGTTTATGTATACTTTACGTACTCTTATAGAGTGAAAAGTCAGTAAACACAATGTAGGTAAATTAATGGCAACGAGATTCTCTCGTGTACGGATGAACAATCGTTTATGCTAACAAAAATAAAAACGAAATTAAATCAACAACCTTCACAATCCCTTCCCCATCCCTGAATCTCCAAAACTATTTCTTCAAAAGATCGGCACCACACCCGTAACTCCTCCGGTGATGTGGATCGTCCATGGGCGGCGCTGATTACTTACCAGGTAAATCGACTGCTCATTTCGATCTATCACGTAAAAAAATCACGTGACTAAAACATTGTAGGTACCATTACCAATCCAACTGAACATAACACAAAATTTCTTTTAGCAGCCATCAGAAGAAATCCAATGTTCTCAATTTGAAATTGGCACATCGAGAATATAAAGTTACTAACTACCCATAGACTAGAGCACAAACGTCTTCGTCGGACACTCGACCTCGAATCGAGGAGGCGCGTCAAGTTACCATTCTAACGTTCTTATTTTGAAATGTTATTTGGTATTGAGATGTTGAATTCTTTTTCTTGACGTTGAAAGGCGTTTCGGAATTAGCAATGGGGCTTTTGAGATTTTATTATGCATATTCATACTAATTTTGTTAATGTGATAGGTCGTATATGTTTGGAGGGTTCTGGCAGTTCATATAAAAACTACTGAACGGATCTGAAAAAAAATTGCATAGAGTTAGAAGTCAGTACTGAATGATATTCATTCTGAAATAACTGTAGGCTTACTGTATGCATGTACAACATGTATTAATTGTATTACAATTTACTGGTTAAAAGTGTTAACCAGTAAATTGTAATACAATTAATAAAAACATACATTTTCGCTCCCATATTAACAGTGTATATGTGATTTTACATTTTTGATGACGAAAAGAACTATTTCTATTAAACCTTGGCATTATTACAAATTTAGAGACAGCACTTTTTCGACGGGTCAGGTAGTTTTACATAATTATGTTACATAATATGTACACTATTTATAGGCTATGTTAAAAACCATGTAGCTATGACTAGCATAACTATTAAGGCACAAGCGTAGTAATTTTTTTATATATTGCTGTGGAAATAAAACGACCAAACATAGCCCGATTCTAGAACTACACTTGAAACATCTTGCATCATTCAGTTCATCATCTAGGGGTTTATAATAATTTAGTCAAAGTAGTTGGCATAAAATGTTCGCGAAGTAGAAGGTAAGTTGTTTAAACCTGAATTTGACACTTTGAGGTCCAATGAAAATACTTTTAAGTCTTTTTAAGTAGTTAGTAAGTTTTGAGGTTTCGTGTATCAATTACGAAGTTTTCAACTTTAAACTGATTTTGCCTAATTGGTCTACTAATTATAGGCCACCACACTACGCTCACTTTTTTGTTTTTTTTTTGGCATTTTCGTCTTAGAATGTAAGATAAGAATAATAGCAGAAGAGCAAATGGATCACCTAAATCAAGTAAGCACTCAGCGCTGCTCATTGACATCAGCAATACCAAAGGAGTTTTAAACATGTGCCTTGTTGACGTTTTTGGGATTGTTATTAATGTGTAAAGTGGTATTACATTCCTTTAAAAAAAAACGTTCATACACAACAATTTTCTTTTGTGTCGTGGGGTTACGGAAACATAAAGTGTTTTTCTGTGCGTGTATCGAAATCAAATCCGCAACACGTTGCACAGAAGCCTTTTGCCCAGCCAATCCAAGTCCTCCATTCCAAATATAAATATAATATAATTACTATAATTTTTGATGTAATATAATAAATATTATTATATTTTTCGATTAAATATATTAGGATTCACAATATATTAGTCGGTAACAAATGACATAAGTAGTCGTCCAGCTTTGAGGGTCGCAAATAAAGATCTCAATATTACCATAAATGTTTTCGAATTACTACTTAAAATGGCTATTTTATTGTTCAGTGATTCTATTGTAATATATTGTGAAGTTATATCTTTTACATGTTGTGAATAGTAATAACGTTATTACAAAATTGCTAAATGTTTAAAAAAATATGTCATATATCTCTTTTAGCGCTTATTAATATTAAAATAATTAATATCAAACGTCGCCCCGTCGTCCTCCTGTCGTGGTTGCGTTTACAGCCACAAATTCACATACGCAAGTTTTTTTTTAAATAAATCAAAACCTGAGCAAGGTTTTTCTTTTACTAGGCTATATATGTTTCAATTGTGTTTGACTATTTTTAAGCTATCAAATAGAAAAGCCTGTCCGCCAAGCAAAAACAAAGTTGATAAGGTTTAATTTCGTATCGATTTATGCGATAAAAATCTTTCTCGGTTTGAGGCAATGCGAACCCGCGACACGTTGCAAAAGAACCAGTGCCCAGCAACTACACCAAACCTGCTGTCAAATTTCCTAACACCGTTGGCTCAGTACGCAGCTCTTATATGGCTAAAAGTGCTTGACCGCACAGCGAAATAAAATTCGCGTGAAATTATTTTCGCATTGCGTCAAATAATTTATTTTTATCGCTTGTGCGGATATGTTCAAAATACTTTTTATAACCTATTTAATGTTTTACACAACTGCGAAATAAATCCGCACGGATTTTATGTTCGCTATGCAAACAGACTATAAGCCACAGTGCAACTTGAAACTAGTCCAGTCAGGTTGCTATGTTTCAAGCTGCACTGTAAATGCCTTGCCTGCCCTTGTAATAAATTATTATGAAATATAAAACCCTGCTTAGTAAATCATTATAAAGCTCAAAGATACAGTTGTAATGGTTTTGGTTTAAATGTGTGCAGTTCCTATATTGTGGTGTTCATACATTCAAAATCTTCATAAATTCTTGGAAATAAAATTTTCTTTTGTACTTCGTGGTTAGACTTCGGACTCCTTATCGTAATACGAAGTCGCTTAGTGTTGTCGCTTTCGTTACTTAGTCACGCGCTTGAGTTCGTGTTGGTCAAACGTCAAATCTGTTTGCTTGCCTTAACATTTAACAAGAAATGGGTTTGACACCGCTTTTACATGAAGCCTTATGTATTTTATGGGATAAAAACAAGATAATAGTGATAATTTAAAATAAATTATGCAATTCGTTTTGAATACATGGCGATTTTTAAGTAGATTTTTTTTTATGTTAGGTCGGCAAACGAGCAGACGGATTACCTGATGGTAAGCAAACAGCGCCGCCCATGGACACTCGCAACGGAGGAGTCACGAGTGCGTTGCCGACCTTTTAGGGATTTGGAGATTTAGGGATTGAGAAGGGCTTGGGGGAGGGGAAGGATTGGGTGATTGATTCTAACCTCACTCACACGGCGAAACACAACGCTGTGGTTATTTCACGCCGGTTTTCTGTGAGGCCGTGGTATCACTTCGGTCAAGCCGACCCATTCGTGCCGAAGCGTGGCTCTCCCACACTTGCCACATTTATCGTTATTGAAATTTTTTATAAAGGTTACAATACTGAGTACATTATAAGACCATAATTTTGCAAATTTGTAAATTACGTTATAATTTATAATTAACCGTTTTATTGATTAAAGTTGGAAGTAATTAAAGTTACTACCAAAATATCTTCTGTCGCTTGAAAACTCGTATCGATAAAATAACAAGAAGCAACTACTAAAAATTAAATTTGTCATATTGAGTTATCTTTTATACATTTAATAACAATATGGCGATCATAAAATAAAATAAACAAAACAAAAATATTATCTAAAATATGTGAAAGAAAGTCGTGTTAGTTACACTATTTATAACTCAAGAACGGCTGAACGTATTTCGTGAAGAATTGGTGGGGATATAGTTTGTTTGTTTGTTGAACCAGAAAAAGCACATAGGATAGGACAGGGTAGGGTAGGTACAGTGGGATGGATAGTGTAGGTAGGTAACTATGTAGAGAAGTGTAGGTAGGCAAATGACGGGAGCGAGGCCGCGGGTAAAAGCTAGTAATAAACAAACAAAAGTGAATTGACAAATAATAATTCGCATGTTTAATAGAAAACAGAACTAAGTCATAAAAGAAGGTATTTCAAAATTGAACCTTATTATTTGAACATAATTTTTAAGATTCAAATACCTTCTTTTTGAATTTGGCCTCTTTTCTATTAAGCATCATCATCATCAGCCTATAAGTGCCCACTGCTGAGCAAAAGCCTCTTCTCACACGGAGAAGGTTAGAGCATTAATCACCACGCTTGCTCAATGCGGATTGGCGATTTCAAACTTATAACTAGAAATTATAAGTCCAGTTTTCCTCACGATATTTACCTTCACCGTTTGTCAGTAGTCCTGTGTCTAAATAATCATAGAAAGTACATATAACTCGGAAAAAGTCACATTGGTACTTGCCAGGTTTCGAACCCACACCCTCATGCATGAGAAGCGGGCGCATTAACCTCTGGGCCACCACCACATTAAGCATACGAATTCAAATTTCATAAGTTTCGTTTTTGATTTTATCTCTATTTTAGATAATGTTTTGAAATTAATAATTATCTACTGAATTGTAAATAAATCCTGTTATTAAGTGGCCTGTGTAATTACGTGCTGGTTAGTGCATTAATTAATTAATTTTGTGCTCACGAACCCGTGGGAAAATGTTACCAAATATTTGGCTAAAATTTTAAATGGAATGTGAATACTTCATTTGTTTATTTTATACCTAGCAGACAGTAAAAATGTTGGCAGTTAATATTTGATTTTAAATGTGAAAATAGAATAGAATTCGAACTAAACCATAAACAACGAAACGTCAAAATAGAATAATAGTCAGCCGGTGTTGCGGGGTAAGCGCAATGAGGCACCAAGGCTTGGGCCTAGAGCACAGAGCCTAGAGACAAAGCGGGGGTTTCAGGAGAAGGGAGGGGTTTTTTGCCTGACGGAGGTGGAGTCTGACGCTCCCTCTGCGTCTCCCCCTGGGCGGGAGAAGTCATTTGTTGATTTTACCATCATAAAAAAATATAATGATAGTCAGTCTGTTCGTCAGTGAAGCTAGTTACTGGTTCTAAAGTGTAGATTCGAATGGAGAAAAATGTGCAAGAACCTTCATAACAAGCCTAGTATGTAGTAGGTACGATTGGTCGTATTTATAGACATAAAAATCATATTAGTTGTTGGACTAAAACTAGATTAGGGGGAATTCTCACCATATTTTATTTATATATTTTTACTTTAATGCACACATTATAGACAAAGGTACATAAGTTGGACCTAATGTCATATGACAAACTCTGCCGGTCAACCTTTAAAATTGCCAGGTTAATTGATCAGTCATTTAACAAAACTATCCCCCAGTTTCCGAAAGGCCGATCAATGTTAAAATCAATTTAATCTCTTGTCAAGTCATCTGATTGGTTGACTGAATTATCAACAACCAATCAGATGACTTGACAAGAGATTTAACAGGAGATTAGTTAATTTTAGCGTTGACAAGCCTTTCAGAAACCGGGTGTAAGTCGTTGCTGGTATTTTAATGACTATAACAGATGACATCATACGTTACAACATCAAAAACCATCAAGCGCAGTGTTGTGCTTCACCGTGTGAGTAAGGTTACAGAATCAATAAATCCCTAAATCTCCAAAACACTAATAAAATAATCCCCAAAAGGCCAGTGCCGCATTCTGTAACGATAATTTTCTCATGTTGGGAATTTCCGTGAAGGGCGCCGATTCCTTATCATAAGGTTATTCCACTGATTGTTTGCCGATTTAACACACAAAAAAGGCCAGTACAAAAATTTAATGTACAGGATTTTTTTTTTTATTTAATAGATCGGCAAACGAGCTGACGGATTACCTGAAGGTAAGTAATCAGCGCCGCCCATGGACACCCGCAACGGAGGAGTTATGAGTGCGTTGCCGACCTTTTAGGGATTGGGGATTTGGGGAATTAAGGATTGAGGAGGGATTGGGGGTGGGGAAAGATTGGGCCTCCGGTAACCTCACTGACACGGCGAAACACAACGCTGTGGTTGTTTCACGCCGGTTTTCTGTGAGGCCGTGGTATCACTCCGGTCGAGCCGACCCATTCGTGCCGAAGCATGGCTCTCCAACACTTTAAAAATTTGGATTTGCTAAAATGTCATAACTGGGGTAGGCAAATTAGAGATCTGAGCCGGTAAATAAATAAAAATGTAATTTCCACGATACATTGATTTAAAATATCATGTGATGCCACGATCAAGAAAACTTTCTAATTACCCCACTTCTAAAGTTTAATCCGTTTTATCGTTTTATCTAAATATTGTTTTGTGTTACAATAAAAAATAAAAATATATTTCTAACGTTTTTGTTCATTATCTAACTGGCAGAAGCCGAGGTTGGTAATCATCAATACACACGAGTATCATACGACGTTGTTCAAAACAGTTTCGAATTAAATAATTCTTAAAAAAAAATTTCAAAAGAGAAAACGAGGCGAGTTGTAAAAATGTTTCGTAATGGCGGGAAAAATGAATCGGTTTTCTTATGCGTGCGCATCGGCCATAGACTAAAAAATTATGTTTCTTTTTTTTTGGCTTTACGCAGACAGCATTTTAGCGCAAGTGTAAGCGTAACGCAATCAATAATTTAAAAAAAGAATTCTATTTCTCACTTGTGAATAATAGTAATGAAAAAGTCACAGTTTGGTAATAGGTGTCATTACGAGCCTAATTGCCTTGAAATTAGAGCCACTTTATGAGGAAGTGTGTTGAAAATTATATTATTCAACTCGACGTATTAGCGGTTTGCTCAGAGCAACTTTATGATCAAATTTTATATAATAATTTCTCTTAAAATTTACTGCACTTAAGATTTACTAACAGTAAATCCGCACCAGAAGTTAAGTTTAAAGTGCTTTAGTGAATTAATTAAACCGTTAACTGAAGTGCTACGGCATACTGTTGCTTCATGACTTAACTAACAACATTCAAGATTCTATGCAGAGCAGACGAACTATATTCGAAACTACTGCATCTGACTTTAATATTCTGTGGTTCGAGCAACTTTCTGTTGTTATTTTTGGATCAAGTATCTTTTGGTGAAATTATTTTTGAGTAAGCTATTTTCTTTTTGAAATATGATTTGAATATATTTTAATATTTTGACTACACAGTTGATGCGGTGGCTGAGCAACGTGTTGCAGAATTCCCGCACGGAGCAACTCTTTGTGTGATCCACAAATTGTTTGTTCCGGGTTTGGATCTCATGTTTATATGGAATCGTATAAAAGCATATAATTTTGAATGTGATAGACAGAAAGAAGGAATAAAGATCTTAAAATAAAATTCAATGAGTCACTTACAATAACGTAATGACAATAACAATATCTGTAGAATTCAAAGCCAGTAATGGGATATGACGTCAAAGTAAACGAGTATGCTAGTTTTTCTTTTCTAATTTGACCACCACGAGAGGAGTTTCAAGTGCGTTGCTTTCATTTTTGGGTTTCAGTATTTAAAAATAAGGGAGGTGGAGCGAGTATTGAGCCTGCGAAAGCAATGCAAGCATTGCTTTACGATGAAACTGACAAGGCCTTCAAGGCCCTGATATCACTCGGGATGAACCAGCTCATTGTACCGAAGCGTGACTCTCCTACATTCACAAAATTCAACCAAATCTCGCATGCCTAATGAACTATCCGTACCACGTTTACTTAGAGCTCAACTACGAAAACAGAATATGAAATTTTTTGCATAAATTATACAAGAATTTTGTTACACTCAATTGAACTTAAGAGCAAAAAATTTAGAAACTTAAGCAATTTAAAATCATTTCTTTGTCAGTTGAATTAAATCTGGAAGCATATCTTGAGTGATTCCAAATGTGTCTGACCTTGATGGATGTCATGTTAAACTCTCTTATGCAGATGAAATGGTTGGTTGATGGTTCTATCAACCTATAGCCTTACTATGTCTTTGGCAATTCTTTCTAGGGCTGGTTTTTCAATAGTTAGATAAAAGTTACATGGGGAATAATTATGATGCTGTCGCATCACAATGTTTGTATGAGACAGTGTCAGCAACAGTTTTATTCCTCAGATAAAAAAATTGTCTATAGTAAAATCAGCTCTTAAACTAATAATGTATATAGGCCTACTCACGTAACTGATTGGCGAGATAACTAGACTAGTTCTAATACTAAAATATGTAAGTCTCAAGATAGTCCTATAACTAAAACTAATAATTGAGTTACAAACAATTTTAATAGTATTTGAGAACTTCAATTAGTAAGATTATATTTACGAACAAATGCCAATAATCCCCTAAAGCATTTGGATCACCCGGTGTCATTTAATCAACGGTAATTAATTCTGATTCTGACAGCTTCACCACGGATTGGCTATTATGAATATTTACTTCATTAAAAAGGCATTAATCATTGATTGGATTAATAGTTAATTGTACGTCAATCACATTGCTGACAAAGGGACTTGACTGATCCAAACAATTGATTTTGGATCGATCAATCATTTTTGTTTGGCGCGTCTTGATCCTCCCATTTATTTACGATTGTATTTGGTACGATATCTGGGGGTTTTATTCTAGTTTTTGAAGCTATGACGTAATTACGATCATGACCATCGTTTATTGGTTTGTGATGTTTTTGTTATTTGAATCTTCTGGGCTGTTTAACATTGTCAATTAGATTATCTGATGGTAAGCAATTGGTGCTGCCCATGGAAACTCAACCAAAGGATTTACGAGTGCGTTGCTAGCCTTTTGGGGAAAAGGGTTTCGGACATTTATAGATTGGGGAGGGATAGGGAAGGGAAAGGAATGAGCCTGCGGTTACATTACTCACACGGCGAAATACAATGCTGTATTTCGGGTTATTCCTCGCCGGTTTTCTGTGGGGCCGCGCTAGCGCTCCGGTCAAGCCAACCCATTCGTGCCGAAGCTTAGCTCTCCCAGAGTTAGGCAGTCAAATTGTTAGTCAAGCAACGACTTTGAGTAAATCTTTCATATTTTTTATTATTCAGGATTTTTTATCATCAAATAATCTTTTTATTTGATGATAAAAAATCCACGTGGACATACACTCTAAAGATTAGAAACATACCTAATTTCACTGCAGTGACAATCTTTGGCATTGTCCGATGGCCCATCTGAGACGACCCTTATATATTCTATATAGTAAAGGCTTTCTATGTTACAATCCTCTTCTTTTCCAGAATGGTGGGGCGCAAGAACCTTCTGCTGCGATTCAGATGAGTGCAACAGCTCGCACATGGCGCGACCCATCACATTACTAGCAGTTATAGCAGTGTTGATCACCGCAGCCATTGCGCGCTGACCGCTCCATATACCAGTAAGACCAAGATTACGAACGAGTTAAATAATTATTTTGTTATTTTCTTTATTAATTCAGATTTTTATTTCATAAGTTTATTCTGATTGATGAGATCTGTACCCACTTAATTTTTATTTGTAATGTTATAAACATTGTTTACAAGTATGATTCTTGATTTATTGTATTTTGATCACACCTTTTAGTTTAAAAAAAATAAGTCTTCTTAATTTATAGATTTACTTTAAACCATTTATTACAGAGTCATAATTTGAATAAGACAAACCCAATGCATTATATCTTGATTTGAACAGACGAAATTAATAAAAAAAAAATAAAGTCATGTATTTATTTGGGGAAACAAAATCTAAACTTTCATGTGTCCTTACTTACAATACTTAATAATATTAAATTAATAAAAAAAAATAAACGTAGAAAAACGGATAATAATATTGTTACAACGATGATCATAATAATATGAATACAAAAAAGAGCAGTGACGGATGTGAAAAGCTAAACAAAGAAAATAGTTTTAAATAAAATAAATTTATATTTGTAAACAAAACAACGGTGGATGTTAAAACAGATTTAGAACTGAAATAACAATAAAACGCAGATGCTCCACAACGCTGAGTGGAAGTCATTGTGCATATGGATACTGGCATTTATGACATAAATATGCTAAATTGTACCCACACTACTGCAAATAGAATAGAAGGTCGACTGTCACACAATACACTGATTACCATAATTTAGGGAGTAGAAAGGAAAATATTATACATTACGTTCAATGGATCTACTTTATTTTATACTAGCTACTCTCGCGCGGTTTCACCCGCTGCTCAGCTCCATTTGATCGTAGCGTGATGTTTTATATCACTCAGGAACATTGTAGCTATCTACCAGGGAAAGAATTTTGGAAATGCGACCAGCGGTTCCATAGACTACCCCCTACATACAAACTTACAAATTTTACCTCTTTATAATATTAGTATAGACCAAAATGTAACATTTTAGAATTGGTTTTTTTTTTCACTGATTACCATCATTTAGGGAAAATATTATACATTACGTTCTATGGATCCATTTTATTTTGTATAAATGGCAATAGTGTTTTTTTTTATTTATTAAATGGCGTTTTGGCACGTATCTTGCCTGGTGGAAAGGTGATGCGACGTACGATGAAACACGTTTACTCATAAGCAAATTATTCACTCGAGTCCTGAAGCTAGCCAGGTTATACATATATACAGTTTGGGGAACCCTGACCCCGGCAAAATAATTCCACTCCTTAGCGGTTCTGATGATAAAATGAAAATAAGTTGGTTCTAAGGGCTGGAAAAGAAAGTAAAATTATATTTCTGCGAATCCCTTCTATACTATTCAGAAAAAAACAAAAGAAAAACGCAATAAAAGTTTTAATATAACTATTGGTAAGAAAACATAGCCTTTGATTTCTGAGAAACGGACAAATCATAAAAAATATCAAGGCACTTGATCGAAGATTGAAGATTTCCAAGCAATCGTTCCCAAAGGGGCTGTCTGTCCCAAATACAGTGGACTACAAAACAATAAAAATCGTTGTCCCTCTGTGATTAATATCGAAAAAAAAAATGGAACAGTACCAGACCTCTTCTATAACGTTTTCTTTAACATTTCATCGAAAGAAAATAATTGAAACTGAAGGCAGTTAAGTGCTGGTGGAGTTATTAGGCCCGGGCCAGGAGCAGGAGAAGGAAAGGGGTGGCTTTAGTCATTAAACTGCACCAAGGGCGAAACAAGTTATTATATGATGTATTCCTCTCGTCAAAAATGGAGTAAAATACCAAATCATGTATTAGAATAATTATGTCATATCCATAATGTAACATTTACAAATGTCGAAAGAAACACCTCTTTAATATAAAAAGAAAATGTGTTAAGGGCTTTGAAGAATAATACAACCAATTTGCATTTTATTACTCGAACCCCTGCTATACAGTATGTTTAAAATAAATATGACATTAACACCATATCTACAATGACTGCAGTAGACGTAAATGGATACAGTTTCAAATTATTGAGAATGCAAATTGTATGGAACGCCAAATCCGTCACTGCTTTTCCACATTTTTTGTACTGCTTTTACGAGAGAAAATTTAATCTGCCGTATTTTTTTTTAAGATTCTTTTAACGTTTGTTTTTATTATGATTGGCTTTCGTTTGTAGTCTTCTGTTATTGATCTCTAAGGGTTTGAAAGGTGTTCGGATAAATTGGCTAAGTGAATCCAAAAGGCTATTCTGTTTTGCACTTATGGGACTTTTGTTTTCGGTAAAGGAAAAGGGTTATCTTTAAGAATGTGTTGTTTATCCTGTTATATTCCTATCGTTGTAACATCAACGTTATTAGTGTTATGTTTAAGTTTATTATCGTTTGTTTGAAGTGTGACTTCGAAATAGTTGTTTGCTTTATCAAAACCTTAATTATTGTTTAGCATCTGAACTAAAATTCACAGAAGGAAAATGTCAAAGTTTTTTTTTTTAGATTAGGCCTGCAATTTCACAGATGGATAGAATTTTCTTATAATGATTTTTGAGAACAATATTACGATTATCATTTCAATTTTCTCAGGATTTTCGCACCTGTGAAATTGAAGAAGATATTAAAAAATATAGTTTGATTAGCTAGCTGTAAATGTAAATAGAATAATATCACTCACGATTGACGCTTTATTAAGTAAATCACAATCAAATTCTTTTCTATACCTAGGTGTAACTTTTAGATGTACAATATATATTATATTCAATGTATTGTTTAGGTCGATAGACGATTTGAAATATCACGTTGATTTTATGGATTTTTTGAACGTTGTTTAGATGTACAATATATATTATATTCAATGTATTGTTTAGGTCGATAGACGATTTGAAATATCACGTTGATTTTATGGATTTTTTGAACGTTGCTTCGTTTGAGTTATCCTATCCTACAAAATGTAAATGAAAGAGCAATAATAGAGTTTTATGGAAATTAATTAAAGAGGACATTTCTGGACATGAGTATTTTTATGGAATTTACGATGTGAGGCCATATTGTAAGCTGAGGTGTAATTTTTTAAGAAACGTGCGTACTCCTACTTACAATGCCGGACAAGCGCCTGTGACTCCTCTGGTGCTGCAGAGCGGCGCCGATCATAAAATTATTGAGAATACATTTTAATATTTCAAAGAGACTATAATATGACTTAAAGAAGTAAGGCAAAACAACGCAGATTCGCACTTCTTGTCATAAAAACGAAAAATACTTAACAATAAAAGTTTTAAAAATCAATTTAGAAAATATATTTCAACTCCAATCTTCAACTTGAGGGTCTGCCAAAGAAAAGAAGAAATTCACCGAAACCATTAATTTCTAAACAAGTTTAAGAATCCAAATGCGGTCATGTTTTAACAATGGTTTGGTTAACAAAAGATGTTAACAACTTCAAGTAACTTAGATTAAGATTAAGTTCATAAAATGAACTCGCTAAGGAAACATAAATTACTTATTTGGGTTTAACTTAATTTAAAGTTTGGGACCATGATACTAATTAGTTATGACGGTCCGTTGTAAGGCTTTGTTTTAAATAAATAACATTTATTATAACATAACAGTTTCTAGAACAAATACATGTAAAAAATAATGATACAGCTTTTCAGTAATTATAGGTGATTTCATGTATCGATTTTATCAAGAATATGGATAATTTTATGTTTCAAAACTGGCAGAAGTCGGTTGTTGAGCCGCATCGTCTGTTATGACAGTAACTGGCAGTTGTCGGTTATTGAGCCGCATACATCAATTGTGCTGTCAAATGTCATACATGTATGTCAAGTATGGCTGTTACGCAACATATCGGGTGTACGATCCCCGCACGGAACAACTCTTTGCGCGATCCACAGATTGTTGTTCCGGGATTAGGTGTGATAATTATGTCTGTGATAATGTATGTTTGAAAACACACTCACGACAGGAGAAATTACAAGTGTGGGGCAAGTCCTAAAAAAATGACATTGGTATAAGACGGAATAATGTTTATAGAACTAAATCTGATTGGAGACTGGTTGAGTTATTAACAAACTATATCGTTATATCGTTGGGAAATATATATAAAAAGTCTCTATGTTTCCTTAGCAAATTAAATCAAATTCAATAAAACTAAACTTAAATACAATTCACAGTCACACATCCATGAAGCTTCAAAACTACACTGAGAAGCTTAAAATATTTCACTCACTTCAACTAGTCCTTCACTGACTGAATTCAAACTTAACCGTTTCGCAATAAAGTCGAAAATATATTAATAGTTTAGTGCAGCTTGATATGCTGGTGTCTACCTTAGATTACGTGATCACACTTTGAAAATAGGTTCCTTAACTATTCAGCGCAGTTTACGGAACCTTGTGAGCCTCTTCTTTTGATAGAATATACATATATTTTGATATCCTGCGGTACAAGTAACTGTTTCGGAAGTTTCATTAATTTAGTATACGAGGTTTGTTTTTGCTCTTGCTAAAGGGATGTCTGCTGGGAACGGGTGGTTTCTGGGCTTTGAGCAACGATCCTTAATATAATTGTACGCGTGTCGACAACTCAAACTAAAACTAACTTGTCATGTATTCCACAATCAACTACTAGAAATGAAGTGTGGGAGAGCCATGCTACGGCACGAATGGGTCGGCTCGACCGGAGATATACCTGATACCACGGCCTCGCAGAAAACCAGCGTGAAATAACCACAGCGTTGTGTTTCGCTGTGTGAGTGAGGTTACCGGAGGCCCAATCCTTCCCCTCCCCCAATCCCTCTCAATCTCCAAATCCCTAATCCCTAAAAGGTCGGCAACGCACTCGTAACTCCTTCGTTGCGAATGTCCGTGGGCGGCGCTGATTGCTTACCATCAGGTAATCCGTCTGCTCGTTTGTCGAGCTATTAGCCCTATTACATAAAAAAAAGATAATATGACATAATAACGATACAAAATACAAAACCTTATTGCATCAGCTATATAAACAGAAACAAAACTTCTGTTTGTCTTATTTGTAAATGGTTCTCCGAAAATGGCTTCAGACTGGCAGAGAAATTGCTTGGCCAACCGCAAAGCGCCTTGCTCAATCTACCGTTTCTCATTAGTACACAGTTGATAGTAAGATTGCAAATACTCATTATCTAGATGTTTACTTTACAGAGCTTCCTAATTGAATGATTATGTCAATAGTGTAATCAGCCCACTTCAGTCATTAAGCTATACAAATTAGGGTCTAATTTATTTTATTCTTGAAGGTTGACATATACCCTTTTGTAATATGGTTATCAAAATTTCGATAAATAAATAAAATTAAATTACAATTTTTTTTTACGATTTGTTACAAATATTAATATATTATTTTATAAAAACAAGAAATAAGAATATACAATGAGAAGTCATCGAATGTTGTGATGTTTTCCTGATAACTTTTGCTTTGACTTAGTGTAAATCTTAAAGAAAATACTCTTGAATAAATCTTACCTTGTTAAAAATACGTATAATTAACTGTTACTAACTGTCTTGGTGGAAGAAGGACTGGTTATCAAGGATAAAGAAAAACATCATATATGCAGAAATGAAATGCCAGCATGACCTTAAAGTCAACCAGGGTTGCGGAGCTGGCATAACAAGGTACCAAGGCTTCGGCCTAGGGTAGGAGCAGGAAAAAGGGGGCGTTTAGTCAGTAAGAGTCTGACACTCGCTCTCGCCTCACCCTGGACAAGAGAAGTCATTGGATTTTTCCCTCATAAAAAAGCGTGAGTTAAAAGAACTCTATACTTTTGCGCTACCTATGAATCCCGTTGAGAGAAAGAGAGAGTAGTATAGAGGCGCCATCTATAAATACCGGTAAAGGGTAAAGAGAATTTCTAATAATGAAAGTATGGTTGTTACGCTGTGTGTAAAAAAGTGTTTAGGGAATCGAGAATTAACTAACCTAAGATCAGAAATGGGAGGATCCTCGAACCAGGCGAGGTGGTAGTGGTCTTACATTGGGATTTTTACATAGTCGAGTGGAAACTTTACTAGCGAGATATAAGATTGTTGACGCCATCTTGTTTCTATTATTATTGTCCCTGAATTTTCTACGTGTGTCACCACCAGTTCGAATAGCTTGAAGACCTATCATTGCTCTTACATTTTCGCTACAAAATTGTAACAAAAATATATTGTTAAGTTTATGATATAGTTTAATACTTTTAATATGAACAGTGCCTAGGCATGATATGAATTTAGGGTAAACACGCTGATTTACCAACAGTAGCGATTAAACCAGTTCCTAATTATTCTAATTAGAATCATTTTACCCTGATTTATATTGTGTCCTAAAATAAAATAGACTTTAAACCATTTTATATAATTTCAACGTATTACTTATAATAATAATAATAACAAAAATGGTTATGTTAATTTAGCAAAGAATAAGAGCCAAAGAAATGAAAAAGACCAATGAATCTTAATAGGCAAAATATCTTTGCTAAAAGAGCATAAATTATTTTTAAAAATAACGCTTTATAGTAATTTTATCACGTACATCAAGAAGCTGAAATATTCTAAATTATAATATAATTAAAATTTATTATTAATAAATTAGAAATTAAGTATAAATTATATAATAAGTCACTTTCAAGTTATACAAAAACGTCACGTGAAACATTAAATATTATAAATGGCTGACAAATTGTTATCTTTCCCTTTCTTTGTAAGAAATGTAATGTTTCATGGGTTCTATTTGAGATTATATATAACTGCTTCCATATTTATATAGAATATGTTTTATATTACTTGGAGATCTTGTTCAGGGCCCGTGTAATGGTATTTCTTTTAGGATAATAAGAATTGGATACACTTCGCGTGGCTTGGAATACAATACGACTCGACAAAGAGGTAAGGTTTGTTTATACCTTATTGCAACTTTATATTTGGAACCACTGAAATTAGATTAAAAAATAAACGATGGTAAAAATTTGTAGATTGGGAATAGTGATTCCATTTTCAATTTTTTTTATATTCTATTTTTAAATGTCAATGTGTATCATTATAGCAGTAAACATCACAAAATGCATTAAAAAAAAGACGTACATTTTTAAATTTCAAATGTGGAATGAAGACTTTGCAATTGTGAAAGTCATCCTCGATTATAAACGGCCGAAATCAATAACCTTAAAACAAAATCTTAAGATCAATATCGATTTTTGTCATTCTTTACAAAAGCGTCATAGAGTACCGGTGACCGCCCCCAATCTATAATCGGTGGAGTTGGTTTCTCTATTACTATCAGGTATAATTAAACCAAAATACCGTCTCAATTACCAAGAGCTCGATTGCGCCCTACCCCAAAAAACTATTTAGATCGATCTTTTCGATTTTGAATTAACATCGATTATAATTAAGTTCGCCCGCTAAACAGCCAGGCTTAGTGTAACCAATTTTATTTTACTTAGAAAGTCTCGCTTGTTTTATTTTTAATTGTTAGAGTCTAAATATTATTGTACTATTTTTAAGAAATTAAGAGCTGTTATTATTTATGTTTTTTTCTAGCTAAATAAAGACCAATTTATCATTCAATTATGACTTCTTATTTACGATAATCCAAACTAATATTATAAATGCGAAAGTAACTCTGTCTGTCTGTCTTTGCTTCACGCCTAAACTACTGAACCGATTTCGTAGATCACTGAACAGACATAGTTTGGAACTCGAGAAAGGACATAGGATAGTTTGTATACAAAAAAACTGGAGGAAGTCACTATTCCACGCGAATGGAGTCGCGGGCAAAAGCTAGTTCAAAATAAATAAACACATTTTTTAAGTTTGGTGCAAAAATGAGGCTTTCTTAACGCTTTTCAAAGTTTTAATGTAATTTCTTTCTTATCACAAATCTGTCAAAGTTTTTTTCGATGTTAAAAATCGCAAAGCATCTAAATAACTTTACCACTTTTAAAAACTGTCATTGTTAATTGAAATCAAAACTTTATCAGAACCCTTATCCAATTACAACGGCCCCACAATCTACGATAACTGGAACTGGCAACCACCAAACAGATGTTGAGACGAAAAATAAATTTTCCGCTTTAAAAAACTTTAAAAATAATTTTTATAAGTAACTAAATAAGAGTTAAGTTTGACAAAGTTGTACGAACTCTTGAAGTTCCTGCAGGGCTTTTCTGAACTATGTTGCTTGCGACCCTATCGAACTAAAGCAATTAAGCAACACCAATCACATTTGTCTTCAAGCTATGCTTATGTACGTAACATAAGCCAACACGAGTCAATGCGTTCCTCTAACCGTATTTAGTTGCCCTAAATATTTCCCCTGATTTATCAGTACACCGAAATGATAGAGAAATGTATACGTAATCAAATAATATCTTATTACGTTAGCTGATTCTTTTCGTGGAGAGTAAATAATGAAATATCGAAATTCGCTATGAACATTATTACCGATCGTCCCATGAGACTAGAGAATTGTGTAGCAATAAATTGATGTAGTTATGTGTAAGTATGTATATTTAAACACTAGCTGTTGCCCGCGACTTCGTCCGCGCGGACGCCGTGAAGCACCAAAAATACTATGCCTGCGTCATTTTAAGTGTAATTTTTCAGTGAGCAACTTTTAAGATCACATTCCCTTGCAGTTGGCGCTGCAGTATAACTTCACCTCATGAGTTACATGAGAAGAAACCTTCCACTACACCTCCACGTCGACGTCGGTTAAATACACCTCTTTGCTTGTCGTATGTATAATACGACGGCACCTCGTCATACGTGAGCGACTTCGCGAACTGGTCGACTTCACAGAGCCTAAAAAATGCCAAGAGCGTTGTTTGGCGCGGATTTTCCAAGCGCTCTGCAACGTTGTCGGGATCAAAATATATCCGCTGGCCGTTCTTGGTGGACGTCTAAATGCATGACCGTAGGATACCTGTCATGTATAGAGAACGCCAGTATCCGCCAAACCGCTTCGGACGTGCTGATATAGCGACCAAACTGGTACTTGGTCACCTCGTCCCTATCAGTAAAGCAAACGTCGCCTGGTCGCTCCCTTTGTTGACGTATTTGCAGATGTATTTGATCGACTCGACGCTGGTGCACGACTCGACGTTGATGTGCGTCTGGAAGATCCTGGACAGAACAGGTGAGTATGGAACAATCCATCTGTTGTCGACCTGTTGCACCTGGTCACGTAAGCTCAGCTCAGTGAAATGTCCGCCTTCTGCAGGTGGTCGGCGCCGGTATGAAGGATCTTCACCTGTTATGGTAACATTGGTAAATTTCTTCGGGAATCTTTTTGTACATCGTCCGTCTTTCATGCATAAGGAACTTGGATTTAAAGTGCCACAGGGGCCATGAATCATGTGACTTCTCACAATCTGATGCAGAACAGGATCGATGTCAGGGTCCGGGAGCTCAGCACTTATGACTTGATCAATCTGGTTGGGTCTGACCTTCTCTTCCAGCCACAAAAGCAGGTGAGCGTGTGGCAAGCCGCGTTTTTGCCATTCCACAGAATACATATAGCATCGGACTGCACCAAACACCTTTGCCTTTGTGAGAAGATCCATGAGACACTTCAACTTTAGATGGAACACGCGAGAGATCAAGTCATGTCTGTCGTACGAAGCCTGTCCTGAAAGGAGTTCAGATGTGATTTCAGGCCACTTAGGGTTGGTAGTGATGGTAATGAAGAGGTCCGGGCGACCAAACTTTCGCACGTAACAAAACGCGTCTTGCGTCCTCTCGTGCATGTACCGCGGACCTCCTGTGAAGGTGGAGGGTAGAATGACCATCCTTCCTACATCTTGAGCATTTGCATCGTGATGCATGGCATCCCTGAGATGGACGTAGTTCTCAGCTCTCAGCTTTCTTTGGTTGGAACTTATAAATACCAAACGCTCTGTCTCAATTTTGGCGTACATATCCACCAGAAACTGACTAAAGAGCGTTCGGTAACGGTGGAGATAAGATCCGTCATTTACTCGAAGCTGGATCAAGAAGCTGTAAAACTGCATAGCGGACGTTTTTTTGTTGTAATTCAGGGAGCCTGTCTGGGGATCTACATTATAGTGGGCAAAATGGTAGCCATCCTCTCCGCGACAGAACATAAGAGGATATTGAAGAGAATCGTAAGCGCGGTGTGTCTCGCTGATCCTTTGAAGCTGGTCATCATGCGTGCGCAAAACGATATCTCTTTTATCACACTCCTGATCGACTAAGAGAACGGCTACCTCATTCGTCGTTGGTGCATTATACCGCCCGGGATGGGCTGCGATCGGTCTTCTATCTGCGCTGATGACAAACTTAAAGCGGTTGCGCTCGTTCTCAGGCACCGACGCCAGGGCGGCTTTGAAGTTCTCAATGTGTGGATTCACATTATGCAACATACTTTGCAATCCCCTGACCAGACCAGAGTCCAAATTGGGGATGTGTCTGCTTCGCACGTTGGCTTGTTCATCGAAATCGCTAATAAAATAAACTTTCAAACATTTTGGCGTGTCTGTTGGTAGTAAAGAACCGATTTGATGATAAACCTGCCCCTGTACCTTGAATGTTGGCATGAATCCTGCTTCAACGATTTGATTTGCACCAAACGAAGTCATCTGGAAGGCGCTATTATAAGCTCGGATGTTTTTCAAAAAATGGCTGGACTTTGGATGCTCGCCATTTAATAGGACTCTTAACAGGTCTGGCGGGTCCTGCATAGAGTCCAAGCGGACCTTACCAGATGCACAACACATCCCATTTGGCTCCCCTTTCCATTTGCGTGCTTGGCAGTGAGCACACACTTCTTCTAAGGCACCAATATTGCCATAAGCGGCGTAGTTAATCGCAACATTGTACATAAATCCACTTCCCTCTTTGTTTAGCCATGGTTGCACTTCGATATCGTAAACCGTGGATTCCTCATCAGATGTTGAAAGCTGATTTACGTTACGACGCAGGAGATCTTGTTCTACTTGTGCCGCACGCTGTTCGTCCGACCAAGTTCTTCGAATCTCTTGAATTCTGTCCCGTTCTTGTGATAGATGAGTAGACGCATCTCCAAGCAGTTCGTGGTACCGCTGCCGAGCAGCTGCACGACGTTCTTCACGCTGCTCATCTGTCTCTAAAGAACGTGACAGGGCATGCTGAGAGCGGTCTCTTCTTAAGCGGGTCTCCCGTTCTTCATCGTCTTCAATCGAGAGAAAAAGAAGCGCGGCTCCGCTGCAAACATAAATAATAATAAATAATAAAAATTGTTTATTAGAAAAAACCAAACCAACATAACCTCGCCTCTCGTTGCGTGTACGTTTCAGACGCGCGAGAATCAGCGTGGCGCTCCCGATCACTTTCCAGTCGAATTTGTCGCGCTTCGACACTCTCGCAAGATCGAGCGGCATCAGTGCGACTGCGCTGCGAACTTAGTCTCGTCTCGCGCTGCGTGAACGTCTCTGACGCGCGTGACTTAGCATGACGCTCTCGGTCAATTGACAGCCGCATCTCATGTGCTTCTGCACTTTCCTGAGACCGCGACAATGCATTTTGAGTGCGCATGGTATCTAATCGCGACTGGCGCGCCTTACTACATTCTCCTCTTCGAGTCTCTGCAATTTGTTCACGAACAGCAGTCAACCTGGCCTCACGCTCGTCAGCGGTTTCAAGGGATCGAGCTAACCTTCTTTTTCGCGAATGGTATGACGATTGTGATAGATTAGACCGCTTTCTGGGCATTTTTACTACTAAAAGACAAATTAACACGAAGTAAACAGAATAATTTGAGAATCTCGATAACTTATAAACAACGCAGGTAACCCCCGTTTCTACAGGTTGAAGCGGCGACATCGGTACTCATAACATCACTTTTTGTGAACGAAACCATAGCGCGATCTAATTCGACGCCAACACCATCTAGTTAGGAAAATGGAAACATTTTTATATGGTAAACAATAATAATTTCTCAATTATGACTGAATACGTTTTCAACGTGAAAATAACGTAACCGCATATGAATAAAAAAAATGCTAGTTCTTCATCACACCTATGTTTATAATTATACACAAAAATATTGTATGAATTCCGAAGCAACAATTTTACCAATATAAGTCTATGTTTTATTTTATATTTCATTTTTTTTTTGTGTCTAGTTTTGTGATAGCACGTCCTGTCAAACAACCAGCTTACAAACGTAATTTAAATGTGTATGAGGTAACACTACATGCTGCTTCAGTAAGGTTTACAGATATAAAGGTTCACTACTCATCCCCCGTAGGTGATAGCGTGATAATATGTAGCCTATGTGATGAACCGACCTGTCAGTTATGTTCATGCAAAATTTCAATTTAATCCATGCAGTACTTTTTGAGTTTATCCGTAACAAACATACAGACAAACAGACAAACAGACAAACAGACAAACAGACAAAAATTCTAAAAACCATATTTTTGGCTTCAGTATCGATTGTACATCACGCCCCAAGTATTATTTCAAAAATATATTCAATGTACAGTTTTGACTTTCCTACGATTTTATTATATGTATAGATTATAATGCGTTCAATAAAATACAGGTTTCATTAATAAGGGATTGTTATAAGAATCTTTTTGCTACCAGTAGGTAGTGTGATTCTGTAAGACTTCATTCTAAACTTCGAATCTGAATCCGCCGTGAGTAGTAGTACACTAGCACTACACTTGCGAGTTGAACTTAATTGACAGCAACATTTTTTGATAGATAAAGTATGAGATGGCGTTAAAAGTGGCATTCTAAAATTTAATTTCCCTGTCACTTCGGACTCGAACAAGATTCAAAATCAAACAAATTTTATAGAATCGACGTGCAGAGCGATAAGAGATCCCAATATAACTAGAATTACATTTTAATGTTGACAGCTGAAACACACGTATCTTGATCGAATTTGAGACACAATAGAAGAACAACAGGTGCACGAACGCCGGCGTTCACTTGGGGTTTAACGAATTAAAGATAAGTAAATTGCATTCCACTTATTGACGACGTCGCAAGAGCCTTCTAAATTGTCTATTATTTCTTATACCTACACAATTATATGCAAATGTCGACGTGTGTAAAGGCTCAAGTTTAACTTATAATAAATCTAGGAATTCTTTAGAACACAAAACTATGCGTGGCATAGTTCCAACCAAGTTTTCCACATCTGGCGTTTTGCTAGCTAAAGACACACATTTTATATTCATTTATTAAAGTCGAGTAGAACATTCGAGTAATTAACTTTATGGATATATAAATTTTATATTTTGAATTTTATTATCGACGTGGACTTGGCAAGCTTTTCACGTTAGGGGGAAAAAATATGTAAGTAGATGAAATAAAGTTTTGAGAGAATTAAATTTGCTTTATTTTTAAGTGTGGGAGAGCCATATTTTGGCACGAATGGGTCCGCTCGACCGGAGTAATACCACGGCCTCCCAGTAAACTGGCGTAAAAGAACCAAAGCGTGGTATTTCGTCGTGTGAGTGAGGTAACCCCAATCCCTAAATCTCCAAATCCCTAATCCGTAAAAGCTCGGCAACGCACTCGAAACTACGCCGTTGCGGGTGTTTGCGCTGATGGCTTACCATCAGTTAATCCGTATGCTCGTTTGCCGACCTATTACATAAAAAAACACGTAAAGCTAAAAATTTTAATTTTATGTTTTATCACTGAAGATACTATATAATTCAAATCTTTATAACAAGAAGAACACAGGTTTAATATACAACAGAAGAACAAGAAGAAGACAGAAGAGAAGTACGTCGCCGGCATTAGAATCAGTACGCTTTGTCGTCACTGGCGTGTGAGTTCACAAAACGACCTGATTCTTTAGTCGGCGCGTGCTTGTGACAACTCTTGAATACTGAAGAAGACAAGAAAATATTATTTTCCTTTGACATTTTGTTTAGAATAAGAAATCGTTATATATTGGAATGCAGATCCTTATTGCGTATTTCATCTTCTTTAGAGGTAAAGCGCCACTTTTTGCTATCTCTTTTCTCTCTCTCCCTCTCTCTCTTTTGCTCTCTCACTCTTTCTCAGAAATAAAGCTAGTTATTTTAATTTAGTCATTCTCTTTCGTATTAAACAATGAACGATTATTTTTATTGAGTGTATATAGGTACAGATTTTTTTTAAGTAGCATTATTATTTCTTTGTTAAAAAATAATAAAAAAAAAACTGTCAATAATTTATTAATTGTAAGGTGCTTCGTTCCGTCCCTTGACACCTCTAAAGTATTTTTCACGTGTATTATTCCATAGTAAAGTCAGTCACTGTTTCGTCTTTATATGTACTTAGTTTTATTTCTAACATTGTTTTAAAGATATTTTTCTAATCTACAAATATTCTTGCAGCAAAGTGGTTTTTTTTATGGTATAAGTCGGCAAACGAGCAGACGGATTATCTGATGGTAAGCAATCGGCGCCGCCCATGGACACCCGCAACACCAAAGGAGTTACGAGTGCGTTGCCGGCCTTTTGGGGATGGGGGTTGCGGATATAAGGATTGGGAAAGGATAGGGGAAGGGGAGGGATTGTTGGGCCTCTGGTAACCTCACTCACACGGCGAAACACAACGCTGTGGGTTGTTTCACGCCGGTATTCTGTGAGGCTGTGGTATCACTCCGGTCGAGCCGACCCATTAGTGCCGAAGCTTGGGTCTCCCTCCAAAACTACGATTCTTTTTTTATGCCGTAATAGGTCGGCAAACAAGCAGGCGGTTTACCTGGTGGTAAGCAATCAGCGCCGCCCAATACCAAAGTGGTTACCACAAGTGCGTTACCGACCTCTTGTGGGGTATTAGAGATTTAAGGATTAATAATAGGGGGGAGGGGGAGCATTGGGCCTCCTTCATGGAGAAAATATCTAAATCATCGATGGCCTCCGGTAACCTCACTCACACGGCGAAACACAACGTAAGTGTCGCTTCACGCTGGTTTTCTGTGAGCCGTGGTATCACTCCAGTCGAGCCGGCCCATTCGTGCCGAAGCATGGCTCTTAGCTCTCATACACTTTTCGTTCGTTCAAAACTCAACATTAAATTCATCTACTTTAAGGTTAAAAGCTAATTTTCATTTAAATTTTCCGTCATCAGGAATATAAGGAGCGTGTAAGAGTGGCGACATTCCGCGCCGTTGCAAATTGAACGTTAATTTTCGCTCGCGACCCCTTCGCTCATGAGTTTAATGAGCGAGATCGGGTTGCCAACCTGAGAGAGTATGGTAACACTAAAATGCAACGAAATGTTGCCAACACTAATGAAATTGTTCGTATAAATTCACTAGCTTTCGGTTTTCAGTTTGCATTTTTCCATTTGTGTTGCCTGTTTTGTACACATAACAAAACTTTTCTCACCCTGGGCGAAGCAGGAGAGAGTGTCAAACTGTTACTGACTAAAACTCACTGTTTCTTTTTCTGCTCTAGGTCAGGGGGGTAACCATGACATTCAAAGTAAGATTGTTTTAATCTTACTTCAGTGTGGGTAAGAGACAGAGCTAGACAGCTTGTATAGTTCTTTCTCTTACCCACACTGAAGTAAAATTGTTTGGCTGCTATACATTATTGGACTTAAAACAGATAGTCCTTAAAAAAACTAACATCAGTGGCTGACTTTTGATAATAATCTTGACCGTTAACGACAATATTATAATTATATTACTTTTATAATGATATACCTTTAAGCACGAATTTACAAAGAATTTTATGAAGCTGCTGATAATAATTTGAACATACAAAAAAATTGTTACCTACATAATTTGTAATATATGACATGAACGGAATAATACTAAGACATGAACGGAAGGATGAAAATAAATATTGTAAGGTTGCCTTTAAACCTTAAAGTATTTAGCATAAGGTAGGAAATCCCTAATTCTAAACATACATTGTAACTAATTGTCCTTTTATTCTAAATAAGCTTGTTTCCTGCAAGGTCATCTGAGGGCTATTTGAAATTCTCGTATACAATTAAAAGACCTTAAAATGCAGGAAGATGAACATTATACAAGAAATTAGAAATGTATGAAAATATGCAAATGTCGTCCTATCGTAGGAAGGGAGGAATTGTTCACAACCAAAAAAAGGACCAGCAAAAGTCTAATTTTGAATTCAAAGGACTTTTCTGACTAAAAAATCAGTGGCTGGCAACTGGCTGCTATGCAATGTATGGCAGATTTTATTCTCGCACGGAACAACACTAAATGTATTAAATTCACAACACCAAATGTTAAACAGGTAAAAACCAGTGTGCTTGTCAAGGGCGAGGAGTTGAGTCCTGTAGATACAACTGTCTTTTTAGGTATAACCCTGGACGCTAAGCTCCAGTGGGGCCCTCATATAGATGGCTTGTCGAAGAAGCTCAGTTCTGCAGCATATGCCGTTAAAAAAATTAGAAATTTAACAGATGTAGATACAGCGCGGTTAGTTTATTTTAGTTATTTCCACAGCATCATGTCATACGGTATTTTGTTGTGGGGGAATGCTGCTGACATTCAGTCTATTTTTGTTCTGCAGAAAAGGGCTATTCGATCAATCTATAATCTTAGTCCGAGGCATTCGCTCAGAGAATTATTTAAGGAAACTAATATAATGACGGTTGCCTCACAATATATTTATGAAAATGTAATTCACGCTCATAAAAACAAAAGCTTATTTAAGAAGCATAGTGATATACATAATATTAACACGAGGGGGAAAAACAAATATGTTGTCCCTGCCTCCAGGCTTCAGAAAATAACTAGTTCGTTTAGATGTCAATGTATACGCTTTTACAATAAAATTCCTAGCGATATTCAAAATTTGAGCCTCAATACATTTAAAAGTGTAATGAAGGCTAAACTTTGCTGTAAAGCATTTTATAAAATAAAAGACTACTTAGAGGATAGTCAGGCATGGGAATGAGCCGCTGTAATGTCTGCACAGGTCATGTTGACATGTTTGTAACATAAGTTACACTTTTATATACAATTTGACATTACGTTTATTTTTTAAACAATGACATAATCACCTATTGTGACATTTTATTTTTTATTTGACATTTTTTTTTATTTATTTATTGACATTTTTATTATTTTATATTATTGTTAGTGTAAGGACCGTGTGAGACTTGCCGTGCTTTTTGATTACCAGTTATCTGCGTTCTGACAGTTTGAGTACTTGCGCGACCCACCCAAATGTTCTTTAGATCGGTATTGTTCGTCGGACAACTCAGCAGCACTAGCTATACTGGTTGCAAACTGACACTTGCGTGCCTGTCTTCAGAACGGGTCCACTTAAACTGGTGTGGTTCTTTCCTCAAAAGACCACTACAGAATGAACTTGCACGATTCTCTCACATTATGTTATTTTTACATTGTCTGGACTTGAAAAGAGACTGACCTCTGAGTTTGTTTCGGCATTTCTTCTCAGAGTAGTCAGATAGGAAATGCCGGCTTCATCTAGTTTTTCACATATAAATTGACGTGTAAAAGTGCCGTTTTATGGCCTATTTGCAAAAATAAATTCATTGTTTCATTGTTTCATTGTTTCATTGTTTCATTGTTTCATTGTGTGTTATCAACAAATTGTTCTTTCGGGTTTAGGAAGTTTGTGTATGTGAATTTGTATGTTTGTAAATGCACCCACGACATAGGAGAACGTCCTAATGTTTTTTAAAAGAAAGAATATAAGCTTTATAACGTCAGTATTAGTAAAGATAGTAATAATATAAGTATAGTAGTAATGGCTTGGTAGCCCGGAGGTTAAGGAGCCCGTTCGAAACCTGGCAAGTACCTACGTGACTTTTTACGAGTTTTATGTACTTTCTATGATTATTGAGACACCACTGACATACGGTGAAGGTAAACATCGTAAGGAAACCTGGACTTATAATTTCTAATTATAAGTTTGAAATCGCCAACCCGCAATGAGCAAGTGTGGTGATTAATGCCCTAACCTTCTCCGTATGAGGAGAGGCCTTTGCTCAGCAGTGTGCACTTATAGGCTGATGATGATGATGATTAGTAAAAAGTCTATTGCTTTTTTTTTGTTTATATTCTCTTTTTTAAAAAAACGACATATTAATCTACAAAAATAGGTTCCGTGCAGGAAACGAACCAGAAAAGCGTTGTCCAACCACAAAAGCCATGCCATGGAAATGTTTTCCAGATGGCGAATCTTTTCTTTTAGCCTGACTACCTAATTTTGCATTTGAGGTTCAAATCTTACTAATATTATAAATGCGTAAGTTACGATGTTTGGATGTCTGTTACTCAATCACGCCAAAGGGGCTGAAAGGAACTGGATGCACAGACAGCACAGGCATACGTTACACTTCGGAATAGGATATAGGTTTTTATTAACATACCACGCGATTAAAGCCGCAAGAGAAAGCTATAGTAATTAATCAATAAAACTAAAACGTAAAAATACACTACTTTTTCATGGGATATATCGGCAAACGAGGAGACGGATTACCTTATGGTAAGTGTAATATGATCGGCCCATTGGCCCAGCCCATGTAGACTACATACCCGAGAAGTTATATAGTATATAACTGACTGAGCTATGCAGTATAGTTTCAGATATTTAAGAATTGTGAAGAATTGGGGGAAACAGCAGGGATTGGGCCTCCAGGAACCTCACTCTCACGGCGAAACACAACGCTCTGGTTTTTTTTACGCCGGTTTTCTGTGAGACCGTAGTATCACTCCAGTCGAGCCGACCCATTCGTACTTAAGTCTGTCTCTACTGAATCCTCATTGTAATGAAAAACCAATTTGAAAAGACAGGAATCCAATTGTCAAGATTTGCGTAGAAAATAAATGAAGATCAATGCAGCAGGATCAGCTAAAATATTATACGCCAAAATACTAGCAAATAAAGCTACGAAACGAAATCACAGCCGGATTTTGATTGTCACTTTGTGAAAAGAACCTTGTAAAGTAAGATACAGGGTCTATATTTCTATAAAGTTCGGTGTCACGTAGAAAATAGAACTATTTGTCACTAAATAAGAGCCGCTGTATGTCAGTCGTGAGACCGCCTGGGACATGACTTGTAAAATTTGAGAATCCTCGAGATCCCTTGCAAAATGTTTGTTGTTTAATTTTTACATCTTCGGCTTCCTATGGGATAAGTTTAATGTTACGAAACCCTATTTGAAAAATGCTATTATTATTATAATTAAGATGTCACTTTAGTGATAATTAGTTTTGTTATATGGAACTAATGAACAGTGTCGTGTGTTACAAAATCGGAAACTACTTAAGTACCAATATTACTTTTTCCGAGTTATAATTATTTTCTAAGATTATTTATAGAGAAGGACAACAAGATTCGGAAAGCTTGATTTATAATTTCTAAGTTTAGAATCAATAGTTTGCAATGAGCGAGCGTGGTGATTAATACTCATTTCTAAAATTATTCAAACTATTTTTACGTCGTACTTTCTTGGTACGCTTCGATTCCTTTTTAACATCTTCCAAAAACAATTCTATCAGTGTCCGCATTAAAGATGTTATTTTTGTAAATTCCTTTCGAACAGTAGGTAAGTCTAATTAGACTGATTCGAAATTTTTTTAAGAAAAACATAATCATCATCTATATTCCTATTTAAATTTGAAGTCATTCATAAAAATCATTACTCGGCAGTCACGTTTACCAGCGAACACAATAAAAATACAAAGCCAATAAAACCGACTTCAATTAACTTTTTCAAATTAAATATTTAGAAATACCGTACAACCGTAAAATTAGATCAGGTTGAAAATCTGAAGATTGCTTCAAGTTCATTACCTTATAACTCATAACATTACATAACAAGCACGTAACATAACTTTAAAGTAATGTTAAAATGTATATTATATTAATGTAATGTTAAATTGCGATCGTTATTGTTACGAAAAAATAATGTGACTACTGTTGTTTAATTTTATTTCTTGAAAATTGTCTATTAATATTTTTCATTTTTATTTTATAATGTGTTAATTTGATAAAGCTGAAGGAAAAAAGAACTTATTAAGATATAATCTGTAAAATAAATTTTAGTGAAATAAGGCAACAGTGTCTTTACCAAAAAAAGATGGCTACAAAACAATGATGTAATAATTAAAATTATTATTATATATTGTGTATCATAAAAGAGATCAAAATAATATTAAAAATGTGTGAAGGAAAGTTAATAACAATTTTGTTGATTCTTCCATTAACTGCAAAAAGTGAGTATACATATTATCACACTTTTTATCTTTCGAATAATTTAAAAGAACATTATATTATGGATGACCAAATATCCAAGAAATTGCTTGATAAAAGTGGCAGCTAGCGACAATCTATAAGCCATTCGAGGTGGTTATGTACTTAATATAACACAATTAAAATGACAGAACATATTTAATCTATACTTGTATACTTACTTAATATATTTAAACTTTTTTTATGGAATATGTCGGCAAACAAGCAGACGGATTACCTGATGGTAAGTAATCAGCGCCACCCATGGACACCCGCAACGGAGGAGTTACGAGTGCGCCGACCTTTTAGGGATTAGGGTTTTGGAGATTTAGGGATTGGGAGGGATCGAGGGAGAGGAAGGATTGGGCCTCCGGTAACCTCACTCACACGGTGAATCACAACGCTGTGGTTGTTTCACGTCGGTTTTCTGTGAGGCCGTGGTTTCACTCCGGTCGATCCGACCCATTCGTGCCGAAGCATGGCTCTCCCACACTTACCCTTTTTACTTATTTACTTATTTTATTTCTAGTAATTATATTTGCTGACCTACACAGATTAATAGCAGCTATATAAAGATAAAGAGTTTCGGTTTGTTTAAACGAACTAATCTCCAGAACTACTGGTTGGAATTTAACGATTGTTATTATTATTCTGTGTTTGTTAGTCCATTTATCGAAGAAGGCTATAATCTATAAAACGTCACGCTATGATCTGTAGGAGCCGAGAAGCGGGTAAAACCGCGCGAGAGTATCTAGATTAATATATATTTTTTAAGGGGGAAAGCAGACATGTCACTTGATGGCCTACCTATAATCAGCACTAGCCTATATACACCTAAAATACCATAATCTGCATATGCGTTACTGGCGTTTTATGAGCAATGGGTAACCCTCAAAAGATTCGGGAAGGTAAATTGCTCTCCGGTAACCTTACAAAATACAACGCAAGCTGTTTCACACCGATTTCCTTTCTGCCTGAAGGATCGGTCCGATCCAGCAGACCCATTCGTGCTAATGTATGGTTCATCTATTTTCCCCAAATATATATATTAAGAAAGGGGCCACATTATTGTAACTTTCTTTAAGCAAAGGGCGTATAGGTAGACTAGAATTTCTTCTTTCAGAAGCAAACTTATAACATCAGAACTGTAACACATTTAGAGGCATATGTCCTCGCCATCAAGAGATATGAACATATCTAATGAGCCCAAACTCGTAAGTTACCCAACTCATAGTTTTCTAGGCACTTAATCATCATCATCAGCCTGTTGTCGTCCACTGCTGGATATAGGCCTCTCCAATTGTACGCCACTGAGCTCGATGTTCAGCTCTTCGCATCCAACCACTGCCAGTCACCCTGCGGATGTCGTCAGTCCACCTAGCTGGAGGGCGCCCTACACTACGTTTGCCCAGACGTGGTCTCCACTCTTGAACACGTTTACCCCAGCGGTCATCGGTTCTTCGATAGATGTGACCTGTCCACTGCCACTTCAGTTCGCTAACCCTTTGGGCTATGTCGATAACTTTAGTTATCTGTCGGATCACCTCGTTTTGAATACGATCCTTCAGAGAGACCCCCTAAAGGATGACTCCTTTGGTGTACGCCAAGAATCTCTATGGGCACTGGCAAATGGCCACCAGACTTTAACACTGTCCCAGTTCCGGATAACCTGTCTAAAATCGGACGGATTTAAATACCCCGTCTTATGACTACTTGACCAAGGAGCCTGTACTTTTTAAAATATAGGAAAGCCATGCTTCGGCACAAATGGGTCGGTTCGAACGGAATGATACCACGGCCTTACAGAAAATTGGCGTGAAATAAACACAGCATTGTTATTCACCGTGTGTGTGATATTGGCCGACGCACTTGTAACTCATGGGTCATTCCGTGGGCCATATTACCTTATTAAAAATTTAATAAAAACTATTATTTTGCACTTAGTATTTGTACAATGCCAAGGAAGTGTTTCCAAGACGACTGCTACGACTAAGACCGAGACTGTAAATAATTACAAATTGTCAACGATTGCATACAATATGCTCCGTGAAAAAAATCCACAAGAAGAATATGCTAACAGGTAACAAATTAAAGTTTGATTACAGACGTAAGTACATTCATATGTATAGTAGTCACCACTGCTTTAAGGTTTTTAGTACTTCTAACGTCAAAATTACCTATAATAATATGTAAAAACAACTAGATGAAGCCGCTCCTATCTGACTACTCTGAGAAGAACTGCCGAAACAAACTCAGAGGTCCGTCTCTTTTCGAGACCAGACAATGTGAAAAATAATTGAATGTGTAAGGACGCTGCAAGTTCATTCCGTAGTGGTCTTTTGAAGAAAGAACCACACCAGTTTAAGTACCTTCTCTGTATATCCAGGAATATTTTAAGACCACAATAAGCCATGTCGGTCCAGACTTTCTGGAGTTTTAGTGAGACTAAAATACAGCAATTAATTTTTATACTTAATAAGATTACGACAAAATTTAGAGAAATTTACTTGAGTAAATATTCTGAGATTCAAGCCACGCTAGGGGTATAGTGATGTGGAAATGATGAATATTTTTGACAGGTTCTCAATACCAGTACAGACGGAGAAAAATACTGGACGCACACCGCCTTTTCGAGACACACTCCCTGATGAATGTGATTACTTAGCTAAATACTGTTCAAGGACGTACCTGTAAGAGTTACTTTTGTAAAAATACCTTTTAGTTTTTAAAGGTCCTAGAAAGTTCACTGCAAGACTATGGCTTTTCTTGTAAAGGGAAATATGCGCCTCAAGAACGTGTATAAATGTTGGGTTTATGAAAACGTGTTGTTGCTTGTACTCTGTCAGATATCATAGCATCATGATCAGATCCAAAATATCCGCTAGAAGAGCAGCGGTATCACGTAACAGTCCACCGTCACCACGCAACTTGATAGGGACTTACACACTTCGTGTGCGTATTATACTGAGAATCCTCAATTGAAAACCCAATATGACATGTTTCGTAACTGACAAATTCAACCTCTCTGTCATGTAAAGGAGAAAATACGGGTATGAAGTCTCACTATAAAAATGAAGTATTCTAGCTAGAAAAGGCCTAGATATATATGTATATATAAAAAAAAAACAAATTTAAGAGATGTACATACAATTTTGTTTTTAGGCTAGTTCATTTTCATCAACGATCTATGTATTTAATTTTAGCACTTCAGAAGTATGTGGCCGATCTTTACAATACCAATACCAATCCTTCAAAAACTACTGCCTGTTAGATTTTGTCAACTGCAGGGAAGGACTCGAAAGTAAGTAATTTATTTTGCGAGGTTGAGTAGAGAAATTCAAATATACGCCTTACTATCAGCTATATAATGTTGCCGAACGTCAACACGCATTTTGTATAGGATCTAGAGTCCCGGGTTGACATGAAACTAATAGAGACTTTCTCGAATAGTTAACGTCAGAGAGCAATGTGTTTTAATTCATCCATCTTACTTTTGCCTGGCTTTTTGTTACATTTTTTTTACAATTGGCTTGCCTTGACTATAGAGGAATAAAAACTTGACATTTGCCTTCCACAATTGCTCCTCTTGTTAGATTGTAGTCTGTACCTATCTGGAGATTAAGGCGCTCGCTTTTCATGTATGAGTCTGCGTGTCCGAAACCTTACAAGTACCAAATTACTAACGTAACTGATTCTGATTTGAATCTACTCTCAATCATCAAATCATTTTTCTCGTTCAGGGTTAGGCGAGTGTGTGTGTCAGACTCTTAGGGGCTAAATACCACCCGGTTCCTTCTCCTACTCCAGGCCAGGGCCGCCGGCCATTATTGGGCCTTCATCGCCAATCAACCTTGAGAAATCAAAGTAAATATTATATGATAATGCCTTTACTCTGTAAGAAAATTCAATTGCTCAGCATTAGACTATACGCTGCTCATATGACGTGATGTGATATTAGACTGTTTGAAGGTCTGACTACTTTTATTACTGATTAATATTTTTTCAGTGTGGCAACTATTACATATGGGTAAATGTTACACTTACAAGGATATAACAGATTATAAACGTAAGTATAAATGGTGTACTTAATAGCTGTTTTTAACCCGGTCTACTAGTAGGAAACCAATTTCAGTATCTTAGGGTCAGGTCACGGCACTGTGAAATGTAAAAGTATATTTCATTTAATCAGTATCAGGGTTTGAAAGTAAGAGAGCTAAGCTTCCCCACGAATAGGTCGGCTCGACTGGAGTGATACCACGGAAAACTGACGTGAAACAACTACAGCTGCGTGTTTTGTCATATGAGTGAGGTTACCGGAGACCCAATCCCTCCCCTATCCCTTCCAAATTCTTAAATATCCGAAACCTTTATCCTTGTGATTCCTTTGGTTTTGGGTGTCATTGGGTGGCGCCGATTACTTACCAATGTGTAATTCTACTGCTCGTTTGACGACGTACCCCATAAAAAGGGTGCAATTAATAATGTTCAGGGAGTTTTTACGAGAAACTGTAACAAACATTCATCTTTTCATCCAACCACAGCCATCCACCTAACGGTTTCCGTGCGTTTGCCTAGCTGGAGGGCGCCCTATACTAGGTTTGCCACAGTTCCTACTTTGGAAAACGTCAAAAATCAACGATCATCGTTTCTTCGACAAATGTGACACGACTGCAGTCTTTAGCGCTTGCTAATCCCTTGGGCTTTGTCGAACATTCTGGTTGTCCGTTTGATAGTTCGTAGCCCTCTCTATAGCTTGCTGTGCGACTTTAAATTGATGGACAGTCGCATTATCAGTGTATAAGTCTCGACCTTTTATGTCATCTCTAGGATGCACTCGTTAAAGACTTTTGTCTTCAAGGTTTGCGGGGTTTTTGACGAGAACTCACCTATATGCTGCCCATCCAAGATCTTTCTGAGAGCTCGATTACTGAGAGTCTTGACCTCAACAAGTTGTTTAAACTGTACGGTTTACTCTAGATACACATTCTCCTGAACTTCGAGAGAAGACCGGTTTCTCATTTTAGCAGCTTCGGCACGAATGGGCTGGCTCGACCGGAGTGATACCACGGCCTCACAGAAGACCGGCGTGGAACAACCACAGCGTTGTGTTTCGCCATGTGAGTGAGGTTACCGGAGGCCCAACCCTTCCCCGCCCACAATCCCTCCTCAATCCCTAAATCTCCAAATCCCTAATCCCTAAAAGATCGGAACGTACTCGTAACTCCTCCGTTGCGGGTGACCATGGGCGGCGCTGATTGCTTACCATCAGGTAATCCGTTTGCTCGTTTGCCGACCATTTACATAAAAAAAGCAGGATTATTAAGCATGATCGGTTTATTGGTTTTAGTACGAGTATTCTCCGTTTGCCTCCTACACGTACCTTGTTGTACCTTTTCTTTTATCATACATTTTTTGTATTATGCAAACGAGCGTAAACTGATAAGGTCATCTGATAAGTAGGTGATCGGCATGGCCCAATACAAGTTCATAGCTAGGCTTTTCGTCATTTAGGAATGGAGAGAGGTTGGAGAGATAGATATATTTAAATTGCTGTAACTTCAATCATAGAGTGATATAGATGCATTGTGCTTACACCGCTGGATCAAGTGCCTAACATAAAGTAATTAAATATATATTTTGTTTAGATTTTCAATATGAAGATGACGCATTCCTTTCAAAGGATTATGTAATAGACAAACATCAATGGAAATTGAAAGATATGCCACGTTACGTACAAGAAAAGTACAATTGGGAATAAGTTATAGTGCCCGAGGACGCCATTCCGAGTGAGACATATTTTTGTGCCTGCCCGTTTGTACCGCATCAAACATCAGGATAAAGAAGTCGGATAAATAAAAATTGTGATAACGAAGATCTTTTTTGTTATTTTCGTTTTTAATAGACCATGCCTCTCCCCTCACAGCATAGGACGCGACTCAAAAAAGCAATATTATTTACAACTTGGATAAATTTCAAGTAAAAATACGTGATTGTTGTGGAAATTATTATAATCAATTCAAAACAGACCAGTTTTTTATAAATCTAGCAGGTCTCACGATAGTTACTATTCAAAAATATTGTTCACTGAGGAAAATTACTAATTGTTGTTTAGTTTAGTAATTCAGACTTTGCACTAAGAATTACTATTTGTAAAAACACCTTAGCGGACATGAGAAAATCTTAGATTTTAATGATTGTTTCGGCAAATGAGCAGAATTATCATCTATGAAGCTCCGCATCATTTATTTATATCATCATCAGCTGGAAGACGTCTACTGCTGTACAAAAGCCTCCCCCTTAGTCCTTCACGTTGAACGACATCCATTGGCTCCCCGTGACTCTGACAATGTCGTTGGTCCACCTAGCGGGAGGCTTGCCCACGCTTCGTTTTCCGGTCCTTAGTCACCTCTCGAGTACTTTTCATTCCCATCAGCCGTCCATCCTTCCAACGTGGCCTATCCATTGCCATTTTAGCTAACGAGCTATGTCAGTAACTTTGGTTCTTCGGCGAATTTCCTTATTTCGGATTTGGTCCGAAAAGAGACCCCAAGCATAGCCCGAACCATTGCACGCTGAGCGACTCGGAGTTTTTCTAAAAGGCCAGCAGTTAGGGACCACGTCTCAGTACCATACGTCATAACCGGCAACAGACACTGATTAAACATCCTGGTCTTCAGGCACTGGGATTCCCGATGAGAAAACATCTTGTAACTTCCCGAACGCCGCCCATCCGAGTTAGATTCTTCGGGCGACCTCTTTCTCGAAGTTGGACTTACCTAGTTGAATGGTCTGACCAAGGTATGTAGTGGTGTACAACTTCAAGGATATCGTTCCCAATGATGACCGGTACAGGTGCAACATGGACATTTGACATGATTTTCGTCTTATCCATGTTCATTTTTAGGCCCACCTGTTGAGAAAGGAAATCGAGGTCGCGAGGCACGGTGTTCAGGCCCTCCAACAACGACATGACAACTCGTTATATTCCTAGCCACAAATTCCTATTGGAGACTAAAAAAGGATAACTAATGACTGCTTTTTCAAAGTCAGTGTGGAATTTCAAAATTATAATCAGAAATGTTAAATATTGGTTACCCCACGATCTTTTCTTCAAATTGTCTTAGAAAGTACATATTTATAGGAAATTGGAGGGGATTTTTGGGTTCCAGTAAAGTCATTCACCCGGTGTAACACTACGCAAATGAGATATTATGTCGATTTACCAATCTACGCTCACATTAACAAATTCCCTATAACACGACGAAGATCGCCAGCACATGAAAGTCCTATGCTGTTGCAGGTGTGAATGAGGCACGCCAATTTAAACCGTATACCACGTTTGCCGAAATACCAAAATCAAAAACAAATTGCAAGTTGAAATCACAACAATTTTAAAATTTCAATTAAACGTACGTTCACTTTACTGCTTACTTTCAATAAAATTCTCAATGAATTGAACTTGAATTATAAGCGGTGATCAATAATTGAACTTGTTTCGTAATCATGTAGACTTCATAAATGAAGAAAAAATACAAATTAATGAATAAGTATGTTGTCAAAAATTATTATTAGTCTTATAATTCTACAAAGATTTTGTGAGTACAATTTTATAAAACGCAATTTCAACAAAATAGCAACTGTTTTTATAAATAAATATTTATATACATATAGCCAAGGCAGATTGATTAACCAAGGGCCTTTACATGCTATTATGTACCAGACTCATTTTAATATAGAATAGGTATTGGAATGGTTTATAGATTATGCACTTATTATGGTAGTATGGAGCTCCATAAGTTTATAGGGAACTTAATGAAATATGAAACCGGGAAGCAATAGGAATCGAAAATCGATTAGAATTAAGCTATCCTTTAACCTACTATTTAGCAAATAAAATGTTTTAACAATAAATCGGTGAGAACCAACCACGACACTTTTTTTTAACAAAAACTTTGCCCCACACTAGCATTTTCTCCTGTATCGTGGGTGCGTTTATAAACATACAATTTTACATACACGAACACCCAGACCCGGAACAACAATTTGTGGATCACACAAAGAGTTGTTCCGTGCGGGAATCGAACCCGCGACACGTTGCGCGGCAGCCAGTTGCCCAGCCATCTCACCAACCGTGCAGTCGGGTGTCAAATCGTTGTGGTGGCCCGGAGGTAAAGGGGTGCCTTTACCTCCGCTTCTCATACAATACAATACATGGGGGTACGGTTTCGAAACATACTAAGTACCAATATAATTTTTCCGAGTCAAATGTACTTTCTATGATTATTTAAACACCATTGCCAAAAGGTGAACGAAAACATCGTGAGGAAACCTGGACTAATTTCTAATTATAAGTTTAAATTCGACAATCCACCTCGAGCAAGCGTGGTGAAAATGTTTTATATGTGAGAAGAGGCCTTTGCTCAGCAGTGGGCACTTAAAGGCTGATGATGATGATGATGATAAACCAACCACATCAAGGTTGCCGGAGGCCTACTAAGTGAACCATATGCCAGATTCCATAAAAAACCTCTCTGTCCACAGGGTCGTCTTGTTTCCTAGCAACATTAGTGAAACCGACTCCCGCGCCGAATCCATTACACAAAGATTTTCGACGTCAAGATAGTATTATATCAGCTAAACAAATGGAAAATTATCGACAACGTGCAGGACTTCGGTAAATACAGACAAGTAATTAATTACTCTTAATAAACTAACCTAACATGACATTTCCGCATTACAACCTGTTACCAACAAACGCGACGTTAACGTTGCGCAGACGCGACGTTATCGTTGCGTTCAGCAAACGTTTATGCTTGTCATGCGACGACGCGGCGTTAGCGTCGCGTCAACGCGTCGTCGACGCTGCGCAAACGCTATGTTGACGTCAATGCTAAGTAAAACATCTATAGGCTGATGATGAAGATAACAGATGTCAGATCTGTTTTTAGACATCTGATGTCCTTTGGAGTAGACGTGGAGTGGAAACTACATTTCGGAAAATATAGCGTACACAATTAGACATCCTCCAGAAAAATGGAGTCTCAATATCTCCAGAGAAGTCGTGGAATACAAAGATTAGGAATGAATGAAGGTCGAGACGAGACGACGATAACCACAATATATTTTTTACATCTTTCTAACAAATTCTGATCAATTTACAACGAATTCTTGAATTTTATTTTAGTAACTAATCAATATTCAAAACATTACAAAATTGTCTTAACTTTTGAAATTGCAGGTCGTCAAACGATTCACTCGTCACAAAGAAACGAACCACACCTGCAAGATTCTCACTTTATGAGGAGTGTGATTACTTAGCAAGACCTTGTCTTCATGCCTATAGGTAATAAATCAATACTCCATTCATTTTTTTTAGAAAAACGGCTACATGATTATAAACAGAGCCATAGACATCTGCATCACCTGAAAAGCGGGTTGCTAGCTTATTGAACGTGGGGTAAGAAAAGGTAGGTGTTTTCGATAATATCATCCATATTTGAATATCCATCGGCTCATCTCTGCATCACGCAAGGTTCGACTGGTAGAAAATTCCTTAGGCATTAAGTCCGCCTATGTACCCATTGTGCATGAAGTTTAAATAAATAAATAAATAAATCTACATATACAGGGTGAATTTGAATAGATGCGACAAATTTCAACATATAATAAATACGTGTTGTCAATAAAATTTGAACATATCAAATGTAAAATTTAATAAACTTGCATTAGTATCACGGTCAGGTGATCGCTATTAACGGCAACGTTTAATAACATGCTGCGAGATTTCTAGATATTTTTTTTTTTGCATTTAATTATTTTTCTGGAATAGTGATAATTCGTACTTAAATAAATATAACAACGTCAATAAGCCATTTTAAAACGTGCGTCATTTTATTTATGGTCTTAGATTGTAGAAAATACAGTTTATATGTAATTACTGTGTAACTGTAACTGAAGTTCCCATTTCATTTTGTCGCATTTATTCGATTTTCGCCTGTATAAGGCCTGTCTAGAGGAGAAAAAAGTTTTTAGTCTCAAGAGTCTGACACTTCCTTTCGCTCCACCTAGGACGAAAACAGTCAATCGGTGATATTCTGGCTTTAAAAAATTGTGAAGCGTAGTAAAAAAAATACGTTAAGTAGCATATTATGTTAACATCCTTTCGACAAGGCGCTCGCATATACAATTGGGATGGTTTGCAAACTATATTGTTAATATGTTTGCATGTTAATATTCAAATGTGGAAAACAAATGAGCAATAATCAATAATGATCTCCACCAGAAGATACCAGAAGGATTGGCAAATTGCACATAAAAATCACTTGGATAAAGGCACTTCAATCAACCACACGTTAGTAATAAACGACAATCAGATCTCTGCAGCCAATTAAAGAAAAGCTCTCCCCTTAATATTTATACACATTAAAATCTGATGTGTGCCAGATAAATTTGAATATAAAACACATTTTATGTGGATTATGTGCCACATAAGGTAATGAAGGTTGTGAAATACTCGTAGGAATCGAATTTTGTGACTTCTTTTTACATTTATGATGGAACTAGTCATTCCCGGTCAGTAACTCATTCCTATTGGTCGGGGCGTAATGTTTTATAACCTTCCTTGATTAATGTACGAAACAGTTGATCTTCAACTATTTAATATTACATTTAAATTAAAAAATATTTTTCTACATTAATAGGTATATTTACATGTCGAATAATATGGATAATTATAGATATTCGTTTTAATTTTTCAGAACAGGCAAACTTTGTGCTAAATCGTATTTCTCCACGTTCAAAACATTCAAAAATTATTGCATGATGGATTTTGTAAACTGCAGAGAGGGCTACGACAGTACGTAATCTTTTATCTTCTTTCAAAACAAAATAAGTATGTTTTTGCTTTATGTGAAACTGAAAATGATCAGATAACTCCTCCCACGATATAAAAAGACACACGCGTTGTTTCACGCTTCTCATAACATGATTACCGCTCCGGTTATGCTGACACATTCGTTACAAAAGCATAGTCCTCCGATACCAGATGAGAAACTACGCGTGCCAGAGACAACAGCAACTAACCCTGACAAACACCCGCGAGCCTACGCGTGCCTGTATAGAAAGGTCAGTGTCATTATCACCGCTGTGAAAGCGGGCCGTAGCTGTAGAATCTGTTCTTATCGGTGACTTTAACGCCGTCTGGATTATCACTTTTAGGATTGACCACGCGAGGAGATCTATACACGACTGCCTTCTTTCTGCTGTCCTCTCAACAGGACGGCAGGCACGTATCAGTTATGTCTCCTATTGGCTTATTATCCGATTACCTCGTCCAGAGTATTGTTATGGTATAAGTCGGCAAACGAGCAGACGCATTACCTGATGGTAAGCAATCGGCGCCGCCCATGGACACCCGCAACACCAAAGTAGTTACGAGTGCGTTGCCGGCCTTTTGGGAATGGGGGTTGCGGATATAAGGATTGGGAAGGGATAGGGGAAGGGGAGGATTGGGGCTCCGATAACCTCACTCACACGGCGAAACACAACGCTGTGAAACAACCCGTTTCACGCCGGTATTCTGTGAGGCCGTGGTATCACTCCGGTCGAGCCGACCCATTCGTGCCGAAGCTTGGTTCTCCCACACTTAAAGTTTGAGTTAGACGCCAGGTGTATTTGGCAGCCTCGCCACTCCATCGCGTATGGCGCTACATATATTGGGATGAGATACGGTCATCCTTTGCATTGTCCGTTCGGGGAAGATGGATTTGCTCTGAGGAATTTTTTGGTTATGTCTCTTTGACATCTACCTAGACAGAAATACTTCCATCACCATGTTGTAAATGGTTGACAGTCAACAACTTTTAAGTGATCGTGGTTTGACATGGAGAAGGTATTTCCTAACCGTACGTAGCGTACTACTACCTACAGTCCCTGCAATGAGCGTATGACTCTTCGGTGCTGCGGGTATTCATGGGTGGCGCTGATCACTTACCATCAGGTAATCAGTCTACTGCTGAAGGTTAATTTTTCGCTTCCGTTGGTCACGTGTGAACAACGTGGCGATTGTCTTGTAAAATGTAGATTTTAGTCAATGTAACTTACCTCATTCGCAAACAGCAAACAATTTACTGATCCTACATTATCTTCAAACATTTCATAGAACATTTGCTTATAGTTCGTGTCTTTTCTTTTCAGTATGGTTTGTTGTATATATGGGCGAGTGCATAACACTCCCGAAAATAACTCAATACATGCGTAAGTATATCTATATATACAAGTCTACAGAAGAATTTTAGAAGTTGAAATTTTCGAACCACATTAATATTCAATGTACTCAGAACGGGTGCAATATTGCGCGTCGTCTATGCGCATGCTGTCCGACTCCAACTCCAAGTGTATTTCCAAAGACAAGTGTAATTTATATGTATATACTATACATATATAATTTTTAAAACGAATCGCAAAATGTGTTGGTAAACGCATAACTTACGAGAGACAATCTTCGGCCACCGTAAGTACGGGTGTTTGGACGATGAGTGAGGGTAACCAGAACCAGCCCCGAGTATACGGCGCGTAGCCGCGCGCGCCTAAAACTGTCAATAGTGTCTATAGTGGTCTACAGACGGGGCACAGAGCCTAAACTATTTTTGCCAATCCTTTTTTTGTTGAGTTTATTATTGTCAGGTAAGATTAAAAATAATAAAAAAGTTCATAAGTATAGGGAAACAGCAACCTTTTCGTCATTACCAAAGTAAGGCAAGGTCTTTTTTATAGGTAATAAAGTATTTTTCTTGTATGATGGCAATCAATGAGCGCCGCTCATGGATACCTGCAACACCAAAGGAGGGTTACCGTCATGTTGTTTGGAGTAACAGGGCACTGCCTGTTTGGGCGTTAGGAATTTAAGGATGAAGAAGGGTTGAATATTCATTCATTCATTAAACCCCAGCCGAGCGCCGGATTCGGCACCTATGGTACTTACTCGAATTACCACGGTTGAAAGGTTAAGGGAATAGTTAAGACATAGTTTAAGTGTGGGAGAGCCATGCTTTGGCACGAGTGGGTCGTCTCGGCCGGAGTGATACCATGGCCTCACAGAAAACCGGCGTGAAACGACCACAGCGTTGTGTTTCGCCGTGTGAGTGAGGTTACCGGAGGCCCAATCCTTCCCCTCCTCCGATCCCTCCCCAATCCCTAAAACTCCAAAACCCTAATCCCTAAGAGGTCGGTAACGCACTTGTAACTCCTCCATTCCGGGTGTCCATGGGCGGCGCTGATTGCTTACTATCAGGTAATCCGTCTGCTCGATTACCGATCTATTACATAAAAAAAGACATCCAATAACCTTACTCACATGGCCAAATATAGAGGCCATAGTATCACTATTGAGCCGAGCCGTCCAGCCAAATGCACTCGTGCAAGCATGGCTCTCCCAAACTAAAAGTCATGAAAATATCAAAGGATATTATTCTGGATCAACGCAAAAAATAACATTCTTTTTCTTTTTCAGACTACGCCTATCACGACGATTTCTTTTTAGATAAACTGTATTTTTAACCAACATAAAAGAGGAAGAGGTTTTTAATTCAGGGGGTATATTTTATTCTGTGTATGAAAACTGATTACGCCGAGGTTGATGGACTGATTTTCGTGATTTTCTTTTTTTAATAGAAGGCAAATGCCTCATGGAATAAATAAGGATATTTTAAATTTTAAGAAAAATAAACTACATTTTAAAATCGATTTAAAAACCAGTTTAATTTTTAAACCTAACTCTTATAATTATGTCCTACTAGCTTTTGCCCGCGACTTTGTTCGCGTGGAAAAACGACTTCCTATAGATATTTGGTTCAAAACTATACTTTTTCGGTGTAGGCTCAGCTCGCCCCTTGGATCTCGCCCCTGATTGCCTAAGTGCATCAACTCGGCCCTTAAATTATTAGATACTCCAACTCGCCCCCGATTGTTGGTTAGTTAAAAGTACTGTCAGCACTCTTTTATAAAATATGTATATGAATATTTTTCTTAAAACTTCAATAATGGTCCCATAAAAGGTCCCTTTTGTTACAGTAGGTAAGCCAGGTAATAAAACTATCACAAGTGGTTAAATTACTTACCAGTTTTGTTTACTGTACATTTTTCTGAATATACCTTTTTTAGTTAAATTTCAAAGGGAATGCCGCAAGGCGCGAGTCGATGCATCAAAATAATTATTTAATTGTTAAATTTTTCACTCGCCCCGTAAGGGTTTTCGTAAGGGGCGAACCACAACTCCAAATTAATAAAAAACGGGGCGAGTGGAACATTTTAATCGGAAGGGGCAAGATCCAGGGGGCGAGCTGATACTACACCACTTTTTCGAGTCTCTACCAAATTTCACAGAAATCGGTTCAGTAGTTTAGACGTAAAGAAAAGACAGACAGACAGAGTTACTTTCGCAATATTAGTTTGGATTAATATAAAATAAAGCAACCCAAGAACTAAAAATCAAGATATAATTATTATCTTTGTTGCTGCATTGGACGACGCGACGGCTACATGTGTGTAAATGAGGCCTATGAAGGTGTCTACAATACAACAGTTGTTTTTCTTTTTTTTTATTTAACAGGTCGGCAAACGAGCGAACAGATTACCTGATGTTAAGCAATCAGCATCGCCCATGGACACCCGCAACGACGCAGGAGTTACGAGTGTATTGTCGACCTTTTGGGGATTAGGGATTTGGAGATTTTGGGAAAAGGAACGGATTGGGGTAGGGGAAGGATTGGGTCTCCGGTAACCTCACTCACACGGCGGAGCACAACTCTTTGGTTATTTCACGCCGGTTTTCTGTGAGGTCGTGGTATCACTCCGGTCGAGCCGGCCTATTCGTCCCGAAATATGGCTCTCCCACACACAACAGTTGTTCACGAGTATGATCATTTAGTGGTCTAGCGACGAATATTATTTGAAATCTTTTTTTTACGTTTCCTCTCTCTCCGCGAAGATGACTTATAACAGAATAGAATAAAAAGAAAAAAAAAATTTTCATTGGGTTTTTGGATTTTTTTCATTTGATTGATCCTGGTGGATATCTGGTTGGGATATACGACTCGTATAGACATCACCACGCACAGTATATAGGTATAAACATATTTTTTGCAAATAAATCCTGATTAGATAAAATATATAAAGGTGTCATTTTGAGAAAATCTATACCTAGGGGAGGAACAATTTTATTTGAGACTACGAGCAAAACTGCTATCTCGCTCGTATATAGAGATTGTTCACGCATCAACCATGTGTTCATGTGAATTGCTGTCACCGACGGTTGAGGCGCGGAGAACAAGACACGCGCGCGGGCAGCGGGCGGCGGGCGGCAAACCGGAGTGGCGACCAGTACTGGAGGGGCCCACTTCACCAGCATGAAATGAATTAATGAAATTTATCACATTCAGAACTCTAACAAACTTTTTACAAAAATATTGAACGCATAAATACGTGTTGTGTGTAAATTCACATCACTTTCCAAACACGTGGTAGAGAACTGCACACTGTCAATCGCAAAACTTAGAAAGGAGGTTGGAGTTCATGTTTATTTTGGTACTCAGATTTCCAGTTCATATTAAATGTCTCTTAGTCGGCAATTACATCAACCGCTGAAAGAATAAAAGAGCCAACAGACAGATTACAGATCAAGCGCAATAATGCACCGTGGCCTCAGCAGGAGAAGGAATAGGGTGGATTTTAGTAAGTTAGAATCCAACACTACCTCTCTCCTTAGCCTGGGCAACAGAACTCATTGGATGATGTTCCCCTTAACACAAAAGCTGCGGTAGGAATATTATTTTTTTATGTGATAGAGCGGCAAAAAAGCAGGCGGATTACCTGATGGTAAGTAATCAGCGCCGCCCATGGACACAGACAACAGAGGAGTTACGAGTGCATTGCCGACCTTTTGGGGATTAGGGATTTGAGATTTAGGGAATGGGGAGGGGAAGGATTGGGCTTCCGGTAACCTCACTCACATGGCGAAATACAACGATGTGGTTGTTTCACGCCGGTTTTCTGTTAGGCCGTGGTGTTACTCGGTCATGCCGGCCCATTCGTGCCGAAGGATGGCTCTCTCACACTTAAATGACAAAACAAATTCTACTCAGTTAACACATGACTCTTTTACATTTTCATTGATCGTACCGTTCTACTTACTTGCAGAAGTAATCAAATAAATAAGTAATCAACGAAATTCATTTGAGATAAGACCTTTTCAATTAATGACAGTAGATGTGGTGGACGACAAATAGAGAAAAATAAATAACGCAATACTTTTATCCATGTTAGTACTACTATATAAATAAAAATACAAATTTTATCGGGATTGCAGTGCTTAACTTTTTTGCTTTATGTTTGTGATTTTCGTGTGCCCTACACTGTGGCAGAATAAATTTATTTTCTTTCTTTCTTTCTTTCTTTCTTAACTTAAGAAAAACTGTAACATATTTTAATAAAGTGCATATTATTGATCCGAATGACCGGAGGGTGGTGGAGATCTTGAAATCTGTGCACCAACCTTGCTGGCACACTGCAGATTATCGAAAACCCCACTTGTGAAGTTCCTGTAGTACTAAAACCCCCTGTTTCTTCTCCTGCTCTAGACCGAGTGCCGCGGTGCCCTATTGCACTTACCCCGCAACCTCGGCTGCACATCAGCCCTATTGGCCCGTCTATGGTGGTCCATTGGCTCTTTGAGGCGAGTGCGGACCGCTACGCACCTTCTGGTACCGGGTCTGGTTCTGGTCGGGCGGCGAGCTACCCTAACTCGCCGTCCGCAGACGCGCGCCAACGGTGGCCGGGAATCGTCTCTCGATCCCCGACGCCCGGAGTGTCCCCTACTGCGGCGGCTAGGGCGTGAGGAGGAGGATAGCTCACTCACGCGATCCGCCTCCTTCTTTGTGAGCATAACAGCTTTACAGAAAGAGGAGATGGCTTCGCAGTTCCTCTTGCGCTTCTTGCGTCGCCGGTGCCGACCTCTTTCCTGAGGACACGGCGGTGCTCAGTCCAAGCCCGCTACCGTATGCTTCGCCGTGTCCTCTTGGTGGTCCTCACAATGACGAGACTCGGGCGTTTCCTCCCGCCGGACCCGAAACAGGAACCTACACGTCAGACAGAGGTTGAGGACGCCATGGCGTCTCCCAAGCCGAGGTCAAAGAGGAACTTACCGCTGCTATAACAGCATGCCCGAACCGGAGGGTAAGGCTAAGTTGGCGTTGAAGAAGCTAGGTGTGCTCAACAGATCAAGGCACTACTTCACTACGGGGCATCGCTTTCTACTTTATAAGGCGCAAGTTCAACTCCATATGGAATATTCTGGTCATCAATTACTGTGCAAATCACGACCTGTTAGAATCGTTGATTGCCCTGTTATCTCAAACCGACTGGACCCTATGGCATGGCACTTGACACTATTCAAGGGAAGTGTTATGGGGAATTGTTTGGTTGGATCTCCGCCGCATCTTATCACTATCGTCCCTTGCGAAAACGTTTTCATTCGACATAAATGTTTGGCACTCAAAAACTGTGTGATTTACGCGAATTTTTCTGCCCTAAACAATTAAACTTTGGAATCATCTTTTGGCGGTTGTCAATCCGAACCGATACGACCTTCGAACCTTCAAGAAACGCACATGCTCCTTTTTAATTAATAGGCCCACAACGCACCTGTAACTCCTGTGGTACCACAGATATTCATGAGAAGTGCAGGTGACTTGCCATCAGGTGACCCGATAAATAAATAAATAAAAAAATGAAAATAAATGTAAACAGAAACTTATGTTCCATTATTGCCCAACACACTATTTTGAATTTATGTGAGTATCATTTTATTTTATTTTTAGTAGAATACTTGTGTTTTATTCCCACTCTTCCAATATTCCTGGGTTGCAGGGGAAGGTGGTCCCTGATTATATTGAATCTTTGAAACTGCAAACTTCACATAGCAACCTCCAATGATATTAGTGGCGTCTCTCAAGCCACTCCTCAAAGAGGGGTCTTACCGCTGCTATGGTAGCGTGCCCGGCCCTCGGTTGCGACAGTCGTTGTTTCCACTCTGCCATGAGATCTCGCCGGAGCTCATTCCGCCACGCACTAATTTGGCGCGGCAGAGGATCTTCGCCCCGGCGACGCGCGTCTGCGCGCAAACTGTAGACGCGCGCGAGCGCCTTCGCTTCTAGATCCCATGGCGGTGATCCGGCAAGGAGGTTCGCCGCCTCCCCGGAGATCGTGCGATACCCGCGGATTACTCGAATAGCCATGACCCTCTGGGACGCGACCAGCGTACGAGCCGGCCGCCGCTTCAAGGCCGGCGCCCACACCGGGGCACCGTAGAGGGCCATGGATCGCACAATCCCCATATACAACCTCCGGCAGGAGGCGTTTGGCCCCCCGAGGTTGGGAAGGAGCCGCTTGAGCGCGGCCCCAGACCGTTCTAACTTAGGGGCCAAACGACGGTAGATATGTAGGTTAACTAAACAAAATTCGATTTTCAAAAACGACACACTGATACACACCACATGAACAATTCGTATGTTTATATATATACACGTCAAAGTGAGATTGCATGACTCAATAATCGCGAGTGAAAAAGAGACCAATTTGAAAAAATTGTCGTTGATTAGCCACATTTTAATGTATCACTTACTGAGCGCTTGTAACCTATCTACACCTTTATACTTACAATATCATTGGCAACCTCCTTGATTGCACGCAGCAACGTGTGGACCCAACAATTCGTTGGTTCGGGTCTGGGAGCATTGTCAAAGTCAAAGATACTTTAAAATGTCAAAACTCGAATAATTGTCTGTTAATCTGTTCGTCAGTGAAGCTAGGTGCTCGTTGCAGTTCACCAATACTTTAAAAATGTAATTGCACATTACACATTACTTTACTCATATGTAAGAACAATGCAGAGAAAAGAATCTCAACAACTCTTTGTGTGACCCACAAATTGTTGTTCCGGGTCTGGGTGTGATGTGTATGTGAAATTGTATGTTTGTAAACGCAACCACGACACAGGAGTAAATCCTAGCGTTAGGTAAAGGTTAAAAAAATATATAAGATTAAAAAAAATTGAGGTTCTCATGTAACTTTTTTGGTTGTTGTTTTTTGTTGCAAATTGATAGGCCACTATGAAAATAAAATTGTTGCAGTAATATTTAATGTTTGCATAAAAAGTGCAAATATAACGCGTCCAACACAAAAATGGAAATATGGATCCACAGACCGGAGCATTAAGGCTCCAGTCACAGAATCTGGTTTTGAACCACCAATCCCAAACGTAGCCAGACAAGGTGCAAAATCACTCGCACTTGAACAAAAGCATAGGTAAGTAGAAGATAAGGTATGAGATAGAGTTGCTAAAAAAGTGACGTATTGCCAGGACGTGTAGCGTTCAGGATCTGGGCTATTTCACACTCGTGCTTATTTTTTGCCTTTTCCGAACTCGTGCGTTGTCTTTCCCAACAGTCAAAATAATTTATATTAAAAAAAAACGACCGACGACGACGACGACGACGACAAATTTAAACGACCTAAAGAACATATACCACCCATAAAAACTCCTGATGGCAAATTTGCACATTTACAACAGATCTTGAAAAGCCCAAGTGTACTCAGAGCACCTAAAAACCATCTTCAGCCCTCTACCAACCAAAAATCTAGAACACGACAAAGTAGTCTTAGAATATCTAGACGCACCACTACAAATTTATTTATTTATTTATTAAGAATATTTACATATACAACATTACAGCTTACGCCATTAAGTTGTATTGTTAATTTTATATAAATATTATTATCTAGGTACTTAAAAAAAACTAATTAGGATTAAATACAAGAAAAACAATACAAATTTAAAAAACAAATGAGCCTATCACTAAAAAGTGTTAGCCCCAACGAAATATGGCGGGAGGTCTTGAGATTACAGAAGGATAAAACGCCAGGCTACGACTTAATCGACGCACAACTACTTAAGCAGCTGCCCAGAAAGGGCAATATCCACATTGTGGCCATCTATAATGCCTGCCTAAGACCAGCAATTTACCCCGCTCAATGGAAAATTGCGCAGGTCATAATGATACCCAAACCAGGAAAATCCCTCCACGAAGTTAGCTCCTACAGACCAATAAGTCTACTCCCTCTACTGGGTAAACTCGTCGAAAGAATATTGCTGAACAGAATGCGTCCTTACCTACCGGAAGTAATTCCTCTTCACCAGTTTGGTTTCCGAGAGCAACATGGAACCATCGAGCAGATACACCGTATTACGGATACCATAAGTCGCGCACTAGAATGCAAGCAATTCTGCTCTGCTGTCTTCTTGGATATCAGCCAGGCGATTGACAGAGAGTGGCATGAAGGGCTTCTCTTTAAATTTAAAAAGCTGCTCGATCCTTCGGTCATACCTATTCGGTAGATGTTTCAAGGTAAAATCAATCGTGAAGTTTCTCATTTAAATGAAATACTCTCATGAGTACCGCAGGGGAGTATATTGGGTCTGAAGATGCTATCTGGGTATGCATCTCAATAAAAGACTCACCTGGAGAAAGCATATCTGGACCAAGCGTAAACAGCTGGATACGAAAGTCAGATCAATGTACTGGCTAATAGGTCGCAAATCGAAGCTCTCACATGAAAGCAAAATAGATATTTACAAGACCATCCTCAAACCAATCTGGAGTTACGGAATCCAGCTGTGGGGTACTGCTAGCAACAGCAACATAGAGATTCTCGAAAGATTTCAAAGCAAGACACTGAGAGCCATGCTAGATATGCCCTATTATGTGAGCAACAAATTCATCCACGAGGATTTAAATATCGCCACCGTTAAACAAGAGATCGCTAGATACAGCGAAAGTTATCAGACGAGAATATCAAATCACATTGACACATGAACTGGCATCAAAACTTGTGAGGATAGCTCACTCACGCGATCCGCCTCCTTCTTTGTGAGCATAACAGCTTTACAGAAAGAGGAGATGGCTTCGCAGTTCCTCTTGCGCTTCTTGCGTCGCCGGTGCCGACCTCTTTCCTGAGGACACGGCGGTGCTCAGTCCAAGCCCGCTACCGTATGCTTCGCCGTGTCCTCTTGGTGGTCCTCACAATGACGAGACTCGGGCGTTTCCTCCCGCCGGACCCGAAACAGGAACCTACACGTCAGACAGAGGTTGAGGACGCCATGGCGTCTCCCAAGCCGAGGTCAAAGAGGAACTTACCGCTGCTATAACAGCATGCCCGAACCGGAGGGTAAGGCTAAGTTGGCGTTGAAGAAGCTAGGTGTGCTCAACAGATCAAGGCACTACTTCACTACGGGGCATCGCTTTCTACTTTATAAGGCGCAAGTTCAACTCCATATGGAATATTCTGGTCATCAATTACTGTGCAAATCACGACCTGTTAGAATCGTTGATTGCCCTGTTATCTCAAACCGACTGGACCCTATGGCATGGCACTTGACACTATTCAAGGGAAGTGTTATGGGGAATTGTTTGGTTGGATCTCCGCCGCATCTTATCACTATCGTCCCTTGCGAAAACGTTTTCATTCGACATAAATGTTTGGCACTCAAAAACTGTGTGATTTACGCGAATTTTTCTGCCCTAAACAATTAAACTTTGGAATCATCTTTTGGCGGTTGTCAATCCGAACCGATACGACCTTCGAACCTTCAAGAAACGCACATGCTCCTTTTTAATTAATAGGCCCACAACGCACCTGTAACTCCTGTGGTACCACAGATATTCATGAGAAGTGCAGGTGACTTGCCATCAGGTGACCCGATAAATAAATAAATAAAAAAATGAAAATAAATGTAAACAGAAACTTATGTTCCATTATTGCCCAACACACTATTTTGAATTTATGTGAGTATCATTTTATTTTATTTTTAGTAGAATACTTGTGTTTTATTCCCACTCTTCCAATATTCCTGGGTTGCAGGGGAAGGTGGTCCCTGATTATATTGAATCTTTGAAACTGCAAACTTCACATAGCAACCTCCAATGATATTAGTGGCGTCTCTCAAGCCACTCCTCAAAGAGGGGTCTTACCGCTGCTATGGTAGCGTGCCCGGCCCTCGGTTGCGACAGTCGTTGTTTCCACTCTGCCATGAGATCTCGCCGGAGCTCATTCCGCCACGCACTAATTTGGCGCGGCAGAGGATCTTCGCCCCGGCGACGCGCGTCTGCGCGCAAACTGTAGACGCGCGCGAGCGCCTTCGCTTCTAGATCCCATGGCGGTGATCCGGCAAGGAGGTTCGCCGCCTCCCCGGAGATCGTGCGATACCCGCGGATTACTCGAATAGCCATGACCCTCTGGGACGCGACCAGCGTACGAGCCGGCCGCCGCTTCAAGGCCGGCGCCCACACCGGGGCACCGTAGAGGGCCATGGATCGCACAATCCCCATATACAACCTCCGGCAGGAGGCGTTTGGCCCCCCGAGGTTGGGAAGGAGCCGCTTGAGCGCGGCCCCAGACCGTTCTAACTTAGGGGCCAAACGACGGTAGATATGTAGGTTAACTAAACAAAATTCGATTTTCAAAAACGACACACTGATACACACCACATGAACAATTCGTATGTTTATATATATACACGTCAAAGTGAGATTGCATGACTCAATAATCGCGAGTGAAAAAGAGACCAATTTGAAAAAATTGTCGTTGATTAGCCACATTTTAATGTATCACTTACTGAGCGCTTGTAACCTATCTACACCTTTATACTTACAATATCATTGGCAACCTCCTTGATTGCACGCAGCAACGTGTGGACCCAACAATTCGTTGGTTCGGGTCTGGGAGCATTGTCAAAGTCAAAGATACTTTAAAATGTCAAAACTCGAATAATTGTCTGTTAATCTGTTCGTCAGTGAAGCTAGGTGCTCGTTGCAGTTCACCAATACTTTAAAAATGTAATTGCACATTACACATTACTTTACTCATATGTAAGAACAATGCAGAGAAAAGAATCTCAACAACTCTTTGTGTGACCCACAAATTGTTGTTCCGGGTCTGGGTGTGATGTGTATGTGAAATTGTATGTTTGTAAACGCAACCACGACACAGGAGTAAATCCTAGCGTTAGGTAAAGGTTAAAAAAATATATAAGATTAAAAAAAATTGAGGTTCTCATGTAACTTTTTTGGTTGTTGTTTTTTGTTGCAAATTGATAGGCCACTATGAAAATAAAATTGTTGCAGTAATATTTAATGTTTGCATAAAAAGTGCAAATATAACGCGTCCAACACAAAAATGGAAATATGGATCCACAGACCGGAGCATTAAGGCTCCAGTCACAGAATCTGGTTTTGAACCACCAATCCCAAACGTAGCCAGACAAGGTGCAAAATCACTCGCACTTGAACAAAAGCATAGGTAAGTAGAAGATAAGGTATGAGATAGAGTTGCTAAAAAAGTGACGTATTGCCAGGACGTGTAGCGTTCAGGATCTGGGCTATTTCACACTCGTGCTTATTTTTTGCCTTTTCCGAACTCGTGCGTTGTCTTTCCCAACAGTCAAAATAATTTATATTAAAAAAAAACGACCGACGACGACGACGACGACGACAAATTTAAACGACCTAAAGAACATATACCACCCATAAAAACTCCTGATGGCAAATTTGCACATTTACAACAGATCTTGAAAAGCCCAAGTGTACTCAGAGCACCTAAAAACCATCTTCAGCCCTCTACCAACCAAAAATCTAGAACACGACAAAGTAGTCTTAGAATATCTAGACGCACCACTACAAATTTATTTATTTATTTATTAAGAATATTTACATATACAACATTACAGCTTACGCCATTAAGTTGTATTGTTAATTTTATATAAATATTATTATCTAGGTACTTAAAAAAAACTAATTAGGATTAAATACAAGAAAAACAATACAAATTTAAAAAACAAATGAGCCTATCACTAAAAAGTGTTAGCCCCAACGAAATATGGCGGGAGGTCTTGAGATTACAGAAGGATAAAACGCCAGGCTACGACTTAATCGACGCACAACTACTTAAGCAGCTGCCCAGAAAGGGCAATATCCACATTGTGGCCATCTATAATGCCTGCCTAAGACCAGCAATTTACCCCGCTCAATGGAAAATTGCGCAGGTCATAATGATACCCAAACCAGGAAAATCCCTCCACGAAGTTAGCTCCTACAGACCAATAAGTCTACTCCCTCTACTGGGTAAACTCGTCGAAAGAATATTGCTGAACAGAATGCGTCCTTACCTACCGGAAGTAATTCCTCTTCACCAGTTTGGTTTCCGAGAGCAACATGGAACCATCGAGCAGATACACCGTATTACGGATACCATAAGTCGCGCACTAGAATGCAAGCAATTCTGCTCTGCTGTCTTCTTGGATATCAGCCAGGCGATTGACAGAGAGTGGCATGAAGGGCTTCTCTTTAAATTTAAAAAGCTGCTCGATCCTTCGGTCATACCTATTCGGTAGATGTTTCAAGGTAAAATCAATCGTGAAGTTTCTCATTTAAATGAAATACTCTCATGAGTACCGCAGGGGAGTATATTGGGTCTGAAGATGCTATCTGGGTATGCATCTCAATAAAAGACTCACCTGGAGAAAGCATATCTGGACCAAGCGTAAACAGCTGGATACGAAAGTCAGATCAATGTACTGGCTAATAGGTCGCAAATCGAAGCTCTCACATGAAAGCAAAATAGATATTTACAAGACCATCCTCAAACCAATCTGGAGTTACGGAATCCAGCTGTGGGGTACTGCTAGCAACAGCAACATAGAGATTCTCGAAAGATTTCAAAGCAAGACACTGAGAGCCATGCTAGATATGCCCTATTATGTGAGCAACAAATTCATCCACGAGGATTTAAATATCGCCACCGTTAAACAAGAGATCGCTAGATACAGCGAAAGTTATCAGACGAGAATATCAAATCACATTGACACATGAACTGGCATCAAAACTTGTGGGCACAGGAAGTATCACACACTCCAGATTGAATCGTAACAGCGTCCCAACACTTACCGTAGAATTTAGTGATACCAGATGAAAGGGATTTATAGAAATTCATTCTGCTGACAAAGCAAGTATCAAGATACCTCATCTGAATGGCTTATTGTATTGATACAGATTGCCAAGTTACAGAAACCCATTATAAAAAAAAAAAACAAAAAGTTTTACCTAAAAAAAAACATAAGTTTTTGCGATTCAAATCGATTTTTGCAAATAGGTATATATGTTTCTAAAAAGAAGCTACCTATACTAATTTGTCCAATATCAGAACTAATTATTCAGCATTCAGCAGCTCGTTCCGACTGTCAACCCTCGCCTTCGGCTCGGGTAGACATTTGTCGACTGACTGACTCTTTGCAATGACAGCCTTTCCGTACTAGTAATGAAATAATGTATAATATATCCACAAGCAAGTTCCTTACTTCTTACTTTTTTATGTTGAATTATCTAATAAACCTTTTTAAAAGGACATTGGCCAATCTATGTATGTAGTATATGAATATTGCCGCGTGCCTGTGAAAGAGCCATCAGACCACCAGAGGTGGGACCCAAAAGCGGCTGTATCCGGGTTGCGGGTCCCAGCTTACATGAGTTAATTTTCTATTTTTGAAACTTCTAGTAAAATTAAATAATTTTGTATTTAGTAATATAATTTTACACCAATCTATTTCCAGATATGAACACTTGTTACCGATGGCTAACACAAGGCGCACCACTCAAGAGCATTTTTCAGCACAAGAACCCTGCGACCAATTAGCTGTAACCTGTTTCAGGTCTTATCAGTAAGACCACCAAATCATTAAGTTACTTCCCTACCGAAGCCGCGGTATCACTCCGATCGAGTCGGCCCATTTGTGCCGAAGCTTGTCTCTCCCACTCTTGTGTAATCCACATTTTGAGGTTGTGATGTTCTCTCTCAAGTAAGCGGAGTAAAAATGGATATATTTTTTAAAATTACGTCAACACCTTAAATTTAGTCATGTGTCTTCTCAGTAAGGTGCCCCAAAAACTTCCAGCCCCGACTTTCCCTACTGTCTCCAACAAAGCAAAAACTTTATAGATTCATACACCCTTATTGTATTTTAGGACTGGATTAGTCTGTTCCAGAACCAGTAATTATCGCCATCATACCTTCAAAAACTATTGTATGATGGATTATGCGAATTGCATTTTGAGATATGAGAGTAAGTATTACATTTTACTAATATCTGTAATAATATGTGGTTGTCGGAGCGTCAGCCTGGCGAGGACTTTCACCAGGCATAATGTAGGCTATTAGGGTGATCGAGCAAAAGAGAAACGGCGTAAACTTCTAACCAAACAAGTTCAATTTACATTATAACAAATAGCACTAATTACCACAACGAAATGAATAACAGTTCCTAGCTAAGAGGTACTGCACTCGACGACAGCTGGATAGCAAGAGAGCGATCTCAATCAGCAAGACTCTGTTGTAAAACGAAGTTAGGCATCAAGGTCATTGCGACTGTACTGCCATCTAGGTGCCGCGCTTCGTTTAGGATCCGTAGTATTGACCGTCTCTGGGATATTTATCTATACCAAAATATTCAATATATCAATAAATGTGTATACGAGTAACCTTACGCGTATTTACAAAGGAAGATTACTAATAAAGGGACGGCACATCTTATTTCCCTGTCTATAAACGATTATGTCGAGCTTATGTCCAAAGTGTCGTTTTGCCATGTACCAAAAACAAATGAAATCAAGCAAAAACCATGAGCCGTCACCTTTTTTAAAAGGAGAATAAGCTGAGACAGTAAACACTCATGGCCGAGTCGTTAAGTAGTTCCCCAGTAGGGTGTTGTCCAAGGTAGCAGAAAATCTCTCCACATGGACAATAATATCCTTGCGAAATTCTTACAGATGTCCCAATTTTTTTCTGTATTATAAAGTGGATAATTTGTTTGTTGGAATTAAATAGGATATCAAACAACTTTATCGACTGATACTACAAAAAAAAAAGATATGAAATCGCGAGTCACAGCTATCATTTACAATTCCACAAAAATATTTTCTTTATTTTCAACTCGGGAGTAACAGAAAGCATTCTATTATTCAGACAATGTTAAAAAAAACGGTATTTTGCGTGCGTCACTTCCTAAGGTTTATTCGTCAAAATATTTAACATTTATCTTAGATTTATATTTTCAAGTACCCGTAATAGGCGTAATGGCCGACCTTAAAATTACTGGACTAGATTAACATGTTTTTTGTGAGGGTTTCCCCTCAAAATTTCCAATCATCAAATGACTGACTAAAAACACCCCGTTCCTTCTCCTGTTCTAGGCCGAGGTCGCGGTGTCTCATTGCGCTTACCCCGAAACCCCTGGCTGAAGACTTAACATGATGCCAGCTCAAAACACTACCACATTAGTCAAAATGTTCCGTTTGTTTATTGATATAAAATTAAATACGAACCTACATTTAATAGATTGCCAAAGAAAACTGTAAATATGAAGTAGTTATTTTTAATAATTTTTCTTTCTTAACAGTGTTTCGAATTATCCATATGGGCGCGTGCTTTGATCTTGCTAAACCCACTTATAAAGATGTACCTGCAGGCGGTAAGTAATTTCTTCAACAATCGCTTCAAAACTATAGATTTAAGTTTATTTCGAATTATTCGTTCGTTTTGAATATGATAAAGTCAGTTTTGGGTGGTATAAATAGTCATGGATATGATATTTTTTTAAATCACGAAAAAAAATACAAAATGCATAGATAAGTTTATAAAAATACATAAAAACCTCAAAATAAACAGCATTTGTTATAGGACGGCAAACGACCCGACGGAACACCTGGTGGTAAGCAATCGGCGCCGCCCATGGCCACCAAACCACCAGAGAAGTTATGAATACTCCGGTTTAGCCCATTTGGGGATTAGGGTTTCGAAGACTTAGTGATTGGGGGTGGGGAACAACGATTAGACTTCCGATAACCTCACTCACACGGCGAAACACGATGCTGTAGTGTCTTTCTGTGGTATCACTTCGTGTCGAGTTGACCCATTCGTGCCGTGACATGGCTCTCCGACAATTGTCAGAAAGATCAACCTATCATTTCTTATGTAGTATCCTGTCCCATCTTTTGAATACTATGCATGCAAAAGTATAATGAAAATTCATTAATAAAAAACTGTCTGAAATTTGACATGGTGAAATATAATATGTGATGCAACGATTCAAGGCTATACAAGATTAAGTAATAAGCTACAATATATTGTTAAAATGTTTTTTAATTAATTTCAGGACATAATTATTATCTGGATCCGGATCCTTTGGACGCATATGAATTTGTTGAACCATTAATATGGCCATCTGTTTAATTGTTGTTTGTTAGTCGTGTGATAAATAAATGATTTTATTACTTTTCTTTTTAACTAAAGGTAAAAATTTATTAATTAGGGATGCCAACTGAAAATCAGTGTTGGTGCTCTGTGCCCAGCTTTTGCTGAGTTGGTGACCCATTCGGAATGGGCATGTCTGCCAACCCCGGGTACTATTATTGTTAGTCTGTTTTAAGGTTATTGTTTTGATTAATTTTATTTTTTTGTTCTGTTTTTCAAACATTTTACTGTATTTTTTTTTTGTTGTACATTTTTTTTTCGTTCTTGGCGAAGGCCAATAAAAACAGCTTTCTTTCTTTCTTCTTCTTTCATTTAAAAGCCTTATAGTGACCTAATAATTAAATGATCAACACCGTTTAGTTTTATTTCATGGTAAAAGAAACTAACATTAAAAGTATTTTTCATATAAACAGTTTTGCAAAAAAAGAACATGATTTTTTCCTCTATTTCATTGAAGAAGAACAAGAAATAGGTTTTATTACTTTGAAGATATATTGGCATGTTATTTGAAGCATCCTGGCATCCTGGCATCACGTGAACAAAATTGAAATTAATAAAAGAAAAATATTTATTGCTGCGAATTATTATTAATTTTCTTTCCGTAAAAATCAAATACAAAATTATGAATTTAATAAAAATAACTAAATGCTCACGCTGATAGTTTAGGCGAAAAATGACAATAGATTTTTACAAAAAAAGTTTTAAACTGCATCTGACTGGCGTTTTTCTGGGCCCAATACCGCCCGTGCTAACAAAGTTTAGCACAAACGAGTAACTACGGTAAACGAGGTCGTACAAAAATCGCGTTGTTGCCAGCTACATTGTGAATAGCCGTACAAAGAGTTTTAAACGTCATAAATTTATCGTATATGTGTGAAAGTGAAACAGAATCAGAATCATCTAAATCATTCATTTAATTCGCTACATCACGCACACAAAGACTCAAGCAGTCATTAAAACTTAAGAAAATAAATAATGCTGAAAATAATCACATCCATCTATTAACGCACAAGGCAGCTTGTGGCGACCTGTAGGGCAACGACGTGTCCACAACTCGATGCTCGAAAAGTGTCTTGTTCTTCGTCAATAATAAAAAAAAACTCACAAATCATTTGTTTCAATTAGACCCTTAGAGGCACTTTTGAACGTCAAACTAAATTTTAAAGATATATGTCAGTCTGTCGGTCAGTCAGACTGACACTGCGACAAATGATGCAAAATGACAATGGATGCTGTACTAAGCCCTCAACATAAAGCTTCAAGTTTCTGATTATATTGAACGTTTTATTTCAAGTTTTTTGTATGGAATAAGTCGGCAAACGAGCAGGCGGATTACCTAATGGTAAGCAATCGGCGCCGCTCATGGACACCATGCAATACCAAAGGAGTTACGAGTGCATTGCCGGCCTTTTGGGGATAAGGGTTGCGGACATAGGGATTGGGAAGGGATAGGGGAGGGGGACGGATTTTCACATTCACACACATTCAGGCGAAACACAAAGCTCTGGTTGTTTCACGCCGGTATTCTGTGAGGCCGTAGTATCACTTCGGTCGGGCCGACCCGTTCGTGCCGAAGCTTGGCTCTCAGAAACAGAAAGGCAGCAGATGTGCGATTTGCATACGGTCAAGTTACGTCCAGTCGCGTGACGACGATGGTAAGGACACCATACGTACGGAGTGAAAACAGGAATATAATTATTTGAAGTCGGTCAAATAGGTTTGTAAATGGCAATCCAATACCAATCTTCTACTTATAGTGTAATGCCAGTGTTTTGGTTGCTTTCACGCCTTCATAGTTATAAAAAAATCCAAAACAAAATAGCAATTCTATCCTCCTAAATAAATGTCGTACAACGATTCCCTCAGTTAAGTAACTATCTGGCTGGCCAATACCCGTCGAGGGGTTGTGACGAATGCGGCGATACCCGGTACTCCGATACATGGGTAATTGGAGGAACCCCGGGTTGGTTTTTAGTCAGTAAAAGTCTGACAGTGCCCTTCGCCCTTCCCTAAGGGCGGTGGTTCTGTATGAGGATTTTCCAACACGACACCAAAAACATAAAAAAAAGGCTAAGCCTTACATTCATGAGCAGCATTGAGCAACAGACGACGCAGGGAACGAGCACGTACAGCAACTGTTATTGAGTCTTCGGGATAAACTGTTCAAGAGTAAGCCATTAAACATAATTAAAGCTAATAAACTGTTTAGGCGCTAGTGACGCAGTACCCACAGTGTTTTTTAGTTTACCTACAATATATTATATTTTGTTTTTCCCGGATATGTGAGATGTTGTGTTACGCGTACATGCATGTTAAGCATAATCACTACACAGAAGAAAATCCTTAAGTTGAGCTATGTAAAAAAAGTCTCGTATTTGAGGTTACCGGAGGTCCCAAATCCTTCTCCTTCCCCTATACCCTCTCTAATCCCTAAATCCCTAAAACCTTAATCACCTGAAAGACAGCAACGCAATCGTAACTCACTTGGTATTTCGTGTGTACATGGGCGGCGCCGATTGCTTATCGTCAGGTAATCCGTCAGTTCGTGTGCCGACCAATCAAATATTAACGTATAAAATATTTTGAAGAAATGAGCTTGCACTTCTTCAAAATAATCTTCATACGTGGATTCCGGTTATTTTTCAAATAGCTAGTCGCCTTAGTATTCGGGGTACACACGATCACGGTCCATTGGACACATTTAAGTGAATCTCGGCGTTCTTTGCGCAAATACTCGGGTTGGAAAAACTGTAAGATGTAGAAAAGACGTTTGAATAAAATGGCAAATAACTAGCTTTTAAAGCAGTTTTCACACTACTAATATTATTTTATGTTATGCGTTGGCAAACGAGAAAACGGTTTATGCTGGTAAGCATTCAGCGCCGCCCAAAGACCCCCGCGAGGAATTACGAGTGCGTTGCCAATCTTTTGAGGATTAGGGATTTGCAGATGTTGGAAATGGGTAGAGATTGAGGGAGGGGAAGGTGTGGTTGTGTCTCGCTGTTTTTCTGTGATAACAACAATTACATATATTTGGCAATACCAGTACTTTACTGTAGAGCAATGCGAACATAACCACTGTTTTTATTATACAACAGTAAATGAAGGGGTCCCTAAATATATTTAGAGGTCTGCAAATAACCACGGCCTGCCGCCTGCAGGATCCATTTGACTTTCAATCCGGAAATTGAAATCAGCTGAACTCTTTTCAGTTGGTCGCAAGTGATGAGATTATCTATGTGAATGTTATTTTATACGAGTTCTATCTGCGAGGCGAGAAAATAGGAAAATAACACTTATTAAAAAGTGCATAGGGTTTAGTTATAGACTCCATGTTACTTTATTCTCAACTCAAAAATCAGTAGTCACTCGAAAGAGTAACTATGAAATTTCTTGCTGGTTCTTCTCCTTCCGATTCTTACCTACGTTTGAAAATGTCATGATGCTTTCATGTTAAATACATAGATTACAAAACAAAGGCAGATAGACCGTGCAGAACATAAAAGTGAAGCCACCAAAGCTAACACAAATTCAAAAGCGAATACAAACTCGAGTCAGTACTTCACGAAGAGTCCCATCGTTAGTACGTCATAGGTAATATTTATATTTTTGGGAATAATGCCGTCTTATGTTCTCAAATGGTGGGTAATTTTGTTTTTATCTGGCACGCACACTGAGAAAACGTGTTTTTATAGAGCTGTCATGCACACATGTCTACCAAACCGGCTTAACATTATTGTTCCGTGCGGGGGACATCTGTTTTTTTTTTCTAATATGCGGTTGAATAGCATAATTATTTTTCTGAAAACTATCTAAGGTATAAATGTATTTACTAATTAATTAATTGAATAATTTACTGTGTTGAGAAGTGAACTAATTGATTTTTGATCAAAGAAAATATCCAATTAATTTTGTATATCTTACTATAGGAAACGCTAAATGCTTTCGTTTACACCAAAGTACAGGACAGCGGTAAATTGGTGAATTAATACCACTGATAATGCATCTATGAATATTCATAAATTATTATCCGAATCACATGATATCCGTTTTCAAGGTAATATTTGTACCGAACTTTGGTTTATGGCAAATCCCTTTAACAATTTTAAACTTTCGTATTCGAATTTTATTGTTATAATTTACAAGTATATTTATATATACCAACTTTGCCAGACTTCGTGGCAAGGTAAATAATGAGACTGTAGATGGTTAAGGTCTGTTTATTACTTTAATTGCTGGTGCTTATATACTAAGAAGATGCGTGATATTTTCAGATTTAGCTATCCTAACAAACGTGCAACAATTAACATGTATGTCTTATCTCTATCGTATCTAAGTAATGTAGCGACGTGATAGTGCCGCTACATATACTCCCCCCTTTTAAAAATAATTAACATATAAATTGAAAAAAATTAGTATGTACCTAATTATATAATAACTTAACCTTGCTGATAAATTACATCCTATGCGTAATGTAATGTCATTGTTGCTAATTCGAAGGAAATAAAAACTGCTGCCTTTGTTGTGACGGCGGCGGCAGTCGATGAACTATCCACTTTTACTTGTGTCAGCAAGTGACGAATCGTACTGTCGGCTTAACCGCCCGTCCTGACTTCGTGATGTACGTGTTCCGCCCGTTGTGATTATTTTCTGAATTTGGCACGTTCGTTCCACTATTGAAGACAAATGCAGGTTTTAATCGGTCTTGCACGTGCTGATACCGGTGGTCCTTTAGTGATAATATGATGCTTAATCTTGTGTTTTGGAGTAGTGTGGAGGGAGGCTGGTTTCGTAATATCCTCGTATTCATTTAATAGTTGAGTAATGCGTGGATTCGTCTCAATGTTAATAGTGCGGATTGTTTGCTGCGTCGATTTGATCAGGGTTGCGGGCGTTGTCAGCTCAGTTACCCTATCTATGAGTTTTCGACCAGCTATATCGACTAATAGCTTATAATGCTCTAAAAAATCTGCTCCAATAATCGGTTGTGTTACATCGGCGATGACAAAGTTCCATACAAAGTTTCTTCGTAGCCCGAAGTTTAAAGAGAGTGTTTTTTCACCATATGTCTTAATTTTTGTACCATTGGCGGCATAAAGTATACATTGTTCATCTTGTATTAGTGAATGTCTCTGTGGCTTGCTAATAACTGAAATATTTGCTCCCGTGTCAATCAAAAATCTCATACCACTTTTTCGGTCGGTAATAGTGAGGCGGTTGGACGGGTGAATAGCACAGAGTTCCGCCGTTGTCCGTGCTTCAATTAGTTTCCCTGTTTCCTTGAGTTGAGATCCTGTTTCCAATCACAAGGTTGAACACACTTTTGTGCATATTTTTTAAATCTTCCATGGTAAAAACAAAAGTGCCTTCTTTCTCTTGAACTTGACTGTGGTAGGAAATGCCGACGATTGGAATAACTTTGAGTGCTGCGTCGATAGTTTTTTTGACCTTGCTGAATTGCATTTAGTTCCAATTGCATTTCTGCTAACTGTGCTAGTATGCATGACATTGTATCGTCGCCAGATTTGTTTCCGTTTACAGCTGACACCTCTGTACGTGTTGAATTTATTAATATCTTGTCCGCGATCTGGCTCATCTTGTTCACATCTATGTCTTCTGTGACTGCTAGAACCGAAGTCACTGATGGTGGCAGAAGCCTCAACCATAGAAGTTTGATGGTTTCGTCGCTGATATTTCCGTTACTCAGGGTCCGCATCTTGCGCAGAAGATGTGATGGTTTCTGGTCGCCGAGATCCATTTCAGACAATAATTTTTGGAGCTGACGTTGGTCTGATTCCTCATAGCAACTGATTAGGCGTTCTTTGATAGCCTTGTACTTTTCTATTGGCGGTGGGCAAGTAATGAGGTCACTAACCTGTATTATTTCTTCTTTTGGCAGTTTTGCAATGACCGTATAGTACTTGTAATCGTCTCCTTGCTTCTGTGGTGCTACTATGGCTTCTAGTTGCTTAAACCATAATCTGGGTTGGTCCCTCCAAAATTCCGGTTCCGGCTGATATCTCCAAGGCTTCTTGTTGGCTGCTGCTTGATTTGCAGGGTGAATGAGTCATGTTGATTGTTCTTCGTCGGGGTCACCAATTTGCCTGACTTCGTGGCAAGGTAAATAATGAGACTGTAGATGGTTAAGGTCTGTTTATTACTTTAATTGCTGGTGCTTATATACTAAGAAGATGCGTGATATTTTCAGATTTAGCTATCCTAACAAACGTGCAACAATTAACATGTATGTCTTATCTCTATCGTATCTAAGTAATGTAGCGACGTGATAGTGCCGCTACACCAACTATATATTTATAGTAATTTTTGTGAGGGGAAAATCATCTATTGACTTAACTCCGTTCCTGTTTCCCGTTTCTCCTGCTTTAGGTCGAGGTCGCGGTGCCTCATTGCGCTTGCACCTCAACTCCAGCTGAATAGTAATATTATAAAGCTGAAAAGGCATGAAACAACCACATTATTTCGTTTCGCCGTATGAGTGTGGTTACCAGAGGCTCGTTTCCCCCTCCCCCCACCTCTTCTCAATACTGAAAAATCCGAAACCGTTATCACCAAAAGGCCGGTAAGGCATTCGTATCTCCTTGATGTTGAGGGTATCCATGAGTGGCGCCAATCGCTTGCAACAAATCCAAAAAAAATGTACTTATTTAACTGCAGTTCGCTTTATAAGCGTTTTTCCTGTGTCATTGCATTCGAATGCACACACACATCACACTCCATCCTGATTCAAGACAGTAATCTGTAGGACATACGAAAAATTGTTGCGTGCGGGAATTCAACCCACGATCCGTTGTGTAGCCATGAAAGTACGTTATTAGCGATATATATTATATCAAAACACTTTTCACTTAAACATGCTACTTCTAAAATGGTTCCCTTTACAACCGTGTTCCCAGCTCTGCCATTTTTATCACTTCAAATATCTTTTGGAAGCAATAAAGCGAAAATCGTTTGGAACATTGTTCGTGATAAGAGGAGGCTTTTGACCATCTTAGATATTTTCGTTTCCTTTTCTATTTTCAATGTTAATCAGTTTGTTTATATGCTTTTTGTTATGTTAATTATGGGTTTTGTTTTAACAGAAAGGGGTCATATACTTCAGGTGTGGGGTGATTTAATTGGACATGTTCAAATGACGCCTTAGATTGGCGATAGGGAAAGTCAGACTCTTACTAACTAACAAGCACCCCGTTTCTTGTAGTTGTACTAGTTTCAAGTCATAATAGGACTTTGCTTGTAACAAACATTCACACACACAAGCTACAGAAAAGTTTTTTTTTATGGTTTAAGTTGGCAAACGAGCAGACGGATTACATGATGGTAAGCAATCGGCGCCGCCCATGGACACCTGCAACACCAAAGGGTTTACGAGTCCGTTGCCGGCTTTTTCGGATAGGGGTTGCGGGGATCGGGAAGGGATAGGGGAAGGGGCGGGATTGGGCCCACATTAACGTCACTCACAACGCTGTGGTTGTTTCACGTCGGTATTCTGTGATGCTGGGTCTCACTCCGGTCGAGCCGACCTATTCTTGCCGAAGCTTGGCTCTCCCATACTTATTATTCAAATATTTTGTCTGACGTTCTGTTTTGATGACAGTTGCCAATATCACAAGCAATAAGGTAGTTAAAAAAACTTTTTAAGGTTTTATACCACTAACTTGAAATTTATAAAATCTGCTCTTAAATCGCTAGCTGCAAAGACCAGCACGTTTTGACTGTCAAAATATATAAAAAAATCCCAAAACGACCTTAAAGACTTTCGATCCGTTATACTTGAATAACAAAATGGCGGTACAAATTCCAGAGAGAAAAACTTTCACAATATTTCAACAACCTTTTTTTAGGTCTTGTGAAAAGTTACACCAATTTATTTCTTAGCACACTTTTTTTATATTCACTTTTAAAACCTAGTTATCTTTTCTTGCGGAATCAAATACTATATACGATAGAATTTGAAATATAAAATATTTGAGAAACTGTACAAAAATTATTAAATCAACTTTTTTTGTGATATAAGTCAGCAAACGAGCGGACGGATTAACTGACAGTAAACAATTGGCGTCACCCATGGACAACTCCAAAGGAGTAACAAGTGCGTTGCCAACCTTTTACCGATAAGTCTATCTGATATTTAAGGATTGGGAAGAGATGGGAGAGGAGAAACGAATTGGGCCTCTGGTAACCTCACTCATACGGTTGCGGGCGTCGGGGATCGAGAGATGATCTCCGGCCACCGTAAGCGCGGGTCTGCGGTCGGTGAGTAAGGGCAGCTCGCCGGCCGACCAGAACCAAGCCCGAGCGTACGGCGCGTAGCGTTCCGCGCGCGCCTCAAAGAGCCAATAGACCACCACAGACGGGGCCCTATGGGGCTGATGTTCAGCCGGGGTTGCGGGGTAAGCGCAATGAGGCACCGCGACCTCGGCCCAGAGCAGGAGAATGGGGGTGTTTTTAGTCAGGAAGAGTCTGACACTCCCTCCCGCCCGGCCCTGGGCGGGAGAAGTCATTTGATGATTTTCCCCTCACAACAAAAAACTCATACGGTGAAATATAACATAGTGGTTATAACAGTTTTCTGTGAGGCCAATTCGTGTCAAAACATGGCTATACCACACTTAGATGAGGAAAATATAACACATAACTAAACAATTCTACAGTACTTACAAATAATATTGTTTTAATGACCTCAGCTCACAGCTGGTTTGTTAAACTCTCATTATTTTATAGTTTCTGTTTTCCTAATTATTTTGTGAACGATCAACGGGTTATTGTTTAGAAAATAATTCTTTCAGTTACAATAAGTTATGTTTTGTTTTAATAAAATCGTTGTCCTTTTTAATAATTTCGTGCTTTCGAATTTCGGATATGTGATAGTCAAATTGGTGATATAAAGACAACATAGTCTCATATAAATGAGAATAAAGTACTTTTAAAGACTCAAAAGTCTCGGTTTATAACTACTGTAACTAAATTATTTTGACTTCGACACCGACTTCGACTATGACTTTGATTTGGCTCTGACTTTAACTTTAACTTTGACTTTCACTTTCACTTTCACTATCACTTTCTACTTTGTCTATGACTTTAACTTTAACTCTGATTTTTGGATTCTAATACAACAAAGAATAAATAAATAAATAAAAAAGAAGCTGCCTGACAGCTGCATAGGTACCGGTAGCTCCATAACTGGAAGTATCATATACATGGTTATAATTCAAAATCATAAATAAATATTTCCTTCATATTAAGCGTACATTGAAATCGTATTATGTCGAGAAAAGAATTAAAACTGGCCAGTTGCCAGTTTGGCAACGAACTGCTTTGAGAGTTAAAAATCGTTGAAGGTTTTACTAACAAAATTCTGAGTTATTGCCTGTTGAGGGCTGGTCAAGAATTATTTAACACTCTCATTGGGGTAATTTACACAGCAAAATTGCCTTAAAAATATACTACCTCAAGGCAATTATTATAATTTTATAATAACGATAAATACAAAATACATGACAAGTTTAAAAAAATGCATGGGGTTACAACATAAATAGCCATGCTTCGACACGAATGGGTTGGCTCGACCAAGCGATTCGCCCATTTTGTCGAATGACCCATTACAACAGATACATGGGGTACATACACTATCAATATTTGTCACGCATGAGCTCTAAAAAAAAAGTAATACTCAAAAATTTTGGAGAACTATCGATTCCCCTTTCCTCCACCGGAAGAAAACCATCGTTTGTTCTTATTCTTCACCAATTCTTCAAATTCTGTTGGTTGCCACGACGCGACGCTTGAGTAACTACAAATTTAGAATATAAATACACTATCGGCTGCGCGACGTCATCGTATCGCGCGCGCTTGTCATGAATAAGAGTCCCGTTATGACTTGAAACTAGTAGAGCTTTTTACAGTTAATTCACTCGTTATATTCAGTAAATTTTATTTAATTAAGAATTATATATATTATATATTTTTATTCAATTAAGGATTTTCACAGTCCGCAAGAAATTGGTTGGTGTCAGTCAATTTTCACCACCAATCTGTAACATCTAATAATAATTATAGCGATCCACAAACACCTCAAAGTAAGTAAGTACAGTTTTTTTTATGGAATAGATCGTCATGGTCATCGTAAGCAATTTAACACCAATTTGGAACATCTAATTACTCATAACATATTATTATTACACAACACGTAGGCACCCATGATATCCAAACTTTAGTATTATAAACTCGAAAGTAACTCTGTCTATCTGTCTCTTCTTTACGCCTAAACTACTGAACTTATTTGTGTGAAATTTGGTACAGACATAGCTTGGAACTCGAGAAAAGGACATAAGTTAGAATCTGGGTTAAAATAGTGACTTGACCTTGACCTGTCACTATTCCACGCGAACAAAGTCGCGGGCAAAAGCTAGTACATTATAAATCAGTATAAAACCGTTCCACAGTCTACACATGAAGAAATAAAATGAACAACCACTCGATATAAGCCGGTGAAAACTGATTGTAATCAATACGTGAACGAACGTCTAACTTTATGCTGATATTCAATGTACCCGCATAGCACAGCACCAGTTCCCGTTATCTCCTCACTATATTGCACACAACACGTAACTGTGCAGTATTGAATATTTGTTTAAGATGCATTTAAATGTCAGGGTGTTTCTATTAGAAGCCATTTTTCATTTAAATTGTGAATATTATTAATGAAAAAAAAGTATTTTTTATTGGTTCGATTGAGTTTTAATCTAGTATCAGGCATCATGTTAAAAATTTAAAATTAAGAAGTTATTTACTTTTATTTTTTAAATCGAGAACAGGTCTCTTTGGCAGTACAGATTCAAAATATCACTCTAAGAAGGCGACGAAAAATATCTTCTACTGGTATGTAGATTTTCATTTAGGACTTAATCTTTTTTCTTTCCGTGGCCCGGCCAGACTTTGGTTTAACGTTATTCCCTGTCATTTCTGAGATTGTTTTTTTTCTGTAATCTTGTCTTGACTCCAATAAGTACGTCCGTACCTTTTTTGTGAGGGGTAATTATCAGGTGGGTTCTCTATGGTGTAGGATTTAGATTCACTCGTACGAAGAAATACAATGCAAGCGTTGGTTTATGTCATTTCCATGTGAGCCTATCACTCCAGTCGAGCCGACCCATTCTTACTGTAGCATCGTTTCCCATATTAATTAACGATAGAAAAGTCTACAAAATTCTTAAATTGATTTCCAACTTTATTTCCAAACGATAAAGTTGAATTAAGGCTGTTTGATTTGCCTGATAATGGCTAAATACTAGAGTCTGAACAATAGAGTTATTTCGGAACTAAATTCGTAGCGAGTAAATAAGCCGACAGGTCAGTTAAATGAATTGGTTTCGTTTTATTTTTAGTACTTTATGGTTTTGTTTGTAAGTTGTAAAGTATCTAGAGTTATTCCTTATATCTTTTAGGTTTTTCACGTGGTTACCTATAAAAATAATATTTAAACTACAAAGTTATTCTGCGGACGGCGAGCAAAGGTAGCTCGCCGCCCGACTAGAACCAGACAGCGTGTAGCCAATAGACCACCACTGTTGTGGCCCAAAAGGGTTCATGTGCAATAAGGTAATAAGGAACCGTGATATAAGGACCGCGACCTCAATCCGAAGTAGCAGAAGGAACGGGGTGGTTCCAATGGTGAAAATGCCAGACAATTACTACGTACCCATAACGGGGTACGTAATTCCGTTCCCCTCACCCTAAGAGGAAGAAGTCATTTGATGAATTTCCCACCTCAAAATAAAACTACAAAGTTACTAATCTATCATTTTAATAGCAGTAGGTATCTAGAAGTATCCATGCAAAAAACATAATAGTGAAACAAGCCAAGCGTGGGAGAGCCATGCTTCGGCATGAACGATCGAGCCGACCGCTCGACCGGAGTGATACCACGGGCTCACAGAATACCGGCGTAAAACAGCCACAGCATTGTGGTATAATTGAGGTTACCGCAGAACCGATTCTTCCCCTCCACTAATCCCTCCCCAATCCCTGAGTCTCCAAATCCTTAATCCCCAAGAGGTAACTTCTCTGTTGGGTGTCTATGGGCGAAAAAAGCCAAGTCTTATAGCTGAATTCATCACCCTCCTGTAGGTCCTAAATACACAAATATGTGTAGCAGATAGTTCATACAAATTATGATTTACATTGTATTGCACGGTGGACGTGATGGCTTACCAACCAGCTGCCATGCAACATGTCACAGGTATAATCCGCGCATCAGGACTGGTCTGGGTCGAGTACTGCGTTATTCCGGGTCTGGCTTTCATAGCAATGTTAGTGTCCATGGCTAGTAATGTTTATTTTAAAGAACCATTTTCAAATTTATCTATACTAATATTATAAAGAGGTAAAATTTGTAAGTTCGTATCAAGGGCGTAATCTTTGAAACCGCTAGTCGGATTTACAAAATTTTTTCACTGGTAAATAGCTACAATGTTCTTGAGTGTTATAGGCTATAATATCAAACATCACGATACGATATTAGGAGTTAGTTAGGAGTTGGAGTGAAACCGCGCGAGAGTAACTAGTCTTGTAGATAGTAGCTATCTTAAGTATGTGAATCGGCTCTAAGTTTACTGTTTTCTAATTTAGTGTCTTTGTTTTGCCAAACTGTAAGACCGTGTGACGTAACAGTAAGATTAAAACATGGAGCATGCTGTATCATGGTACCGCTCGCCACCTGACAGATGCACAGACACAAAGACAGAAGTTTTACGTGTTACAATGGAGTCTATGAAAATAGGTCGTAGAATACATAGATTGATCAAATATAGTGTTTTTGTAGGTACCTTATGTTTTGGTGGTAAGGTTCAGGTTTTATAATTTTATTATTATAGACTGTTTTCAGTTTATTAATAAAAGTATTTGGAGACATGAATTATTACTAATTGGAAAATTGCATACTTACTTCAACAGTTTTGTATTTTTATTTGTTTTTATCTCTCTCGTTTGATTCTTTTCGTTTGGATTTCTAACAAATCTGATCATTTCCTTTCTTTAATATCACCGATTTGGCTTTTGTTTTGCGAGTCACTACAGAAAATCCTAGTCTCACGACTTGCTTTGATTGGGAATCAAGACCTTCTTATTTTTAATGGTTAAATAGAAAATAAATAAAGTTTTAAAAAAACTCAGCTTAATCAACTTTCACTCTTTCAAATTCAAACCACAAAATCACTGCATTTCTTCATAATACAAATCCAGCTTTGCCTGAATTCAAAAACCTCCATCGTCACTAAAACTAAGGTCGTGGTCTATCTCTCTAAGATATTCGAAAAACATATTGGACTTACCGTTTCCGTAATGACAGTAATAAATTCAACTACGGCATCTCGTCTGCATGCTGTTGGCTTGACGCCAAATTTTCTACATACCTACATATATCTTCGCATGCGTTAGCACCTTGGTACGTCAGGGAAATCAGGCTAGGTGCGAGTATAGAAATACCTTGAAATAATGTGGCTTGAAGTTTTTTTTAAATCGAATTATGATAAAAAAAAAATGTTTTTTTTTTGCGACACCAGAGCCGGCACAGGCACGTTGCCGGACGTTCCTAATAAGGAAGGAGTACGCTCGTTTCTTGAACGTTTGAAGGTCGTATCGTTTCAGAAATACCGCCGCCGAAAGATCATTTTAAAGTTTTAAAGTTTCCCATGAATCGCGCAGTTGTTGACTGTCAACCATCTATGTGATGGGGATGGAAATGTTTTCGCGTAAAAAAACCTCTTAACGTCGAATGACGGACAAGTGTAGAAGAATTAGGAACATTGCAGTATACAAATAATAAATTAGATAAACTTTAAAATATAAACAGTCACAGTTGACAACATTATCGTACCTCTAAATAGGGTCCTCCCCACGCATATTTATCTCGAGAACATGTATCAACCCTCGGCCGGTCGGCTGTCAATAGGAAATGAGCCGCGAAACGTGGGTCGGGTCGCGCATCGACGCGCGTCCTCAATTATCCTATACTAAATAGCATTATAAGTAAGTTGTGTGGGAGTTTGGCACAAACCTGCTGACTGGACCGGTGTATCAAAAATTCGCCGTGAAACCAACAAAGCGTTTCAGTGAGGTTGCAATGTCCGAGTTTTTATATACCTATACTATATGATTTGGTTCTGTATCAAACTTCTGGAATTAAACGTGCTTTGTATAAGTAGGATAACTACAGACTAGAACATCAGCCAAAAAGATAAAAGCAAAAAGTTTTGCCTATCATTATGAATTCTATGAAATATTTGACTTTATTACAATACACAGGTCTGATTTAAAAAAAAAACTTATATTTCTAAGGTAATTGAAATTTGACGTGGTAGCAGTCTACACCAGTTGCTGCTATGGTTGATCAATATTCAAAGTGAATCAAATCCACGTATCTAATGATAAAATCAAAATCAACACGGACCTACAATTAAATTCATCTGCGTCCCTTAATATCAATGGAAAATAAGATGCATAATAATATCCCGAATACATTACTGCAATGAAAATAGCTCTTAACCAAAATGAACGACACATTTACCATCAATTAAGTCCATTGTGTAAACCACACAAGAGAAATAGTTTCGACGCGATCGCAGTTACAAATTGTGTTATCATTTAACTAATTTACAGTGCAGTTGGAGGGCGACAAATCGTTCGACGCTCCCGTCCCGTGGTTGTATCGATAAACTGTATCGATTCGAACATCAATCTAAATCGATCATTTGTATCAGTTTGAAACTTATCTTGGTTGGTATAGGGAATAGTTTGGCATTTGTTTTTGCTGTCGTTTATAAATCTCATTGTATTTTTAAACTCCTATCCAATCCTGCTTTACAGTTTATTTCTCTACTATTTAATGGATATTATTATATATAACTAGCGGCCCGCCCCCGCTTCGCACGGGTCCAACTATCTCGCTATCAAAGGATCACTTTTTCCTAATCTTTCCCTCTACTTTTCTAATATTTCCTTTGATAAGAACCCTTTCCTGACAAAAACAAACACAACAAAAAAGAATTAGCAAAATTGGTCCAGGCGTTGTTGAGTTATGAGCTTCCCAACACATTTAGCGATCTATTATTATACATAAAGATAAACTGTAATCATTATATGTATTAACTAAAAACTTATTAAATACTGTAAGTAAGTGAACTTGACCTTGTTTTTTACTATTAGTGACTATACTGTTTTATTGTGTTCCAGGGTAATGGAATAAATATAAATTGTTAAATATAAATAAATGTTTAAAATAAATTGTTGATTAAAAATACTACTTATATGATAATTGTATGAACAGATTTATATAAGCAGTTATATTTTGTTGAATTCTGGATTTTTTATGGAAACCCTCTATTACTACCCAAAAGTGCTGGAATTCCTAGAAGTCTGACAAAAATAACGAAACATGAAACTAACCCGTATTTAACTGCCGGCATGTAAGCCTTCCAGCTACTCGTCAGTCGCCGACATCCGCAGGGTGGCTGGCAGTGGTTAGATGAGAAGAGCTAAACATCGAGCTCAGTGGCGTGCAATTGGGGAGGCCTATGTCTAGCAGTGGACGACATCAGGCTGATGATGATGATGATGATGTAAGACAATCCTTCCCTATCTCACTACTACACACTACTCAAACACACTACTCACAACTACCCAAATCTCTAATCTCCAATTCCTCATTCAAAAAAAATCTCAAAGGGATCACTAATTGCATACTATCAGGTGATCAATAACCTCGTTTGCAACCCAACCCCCTAAAAACATGGCATACCAGAGGTAATAAAAATCTTAGAACTATGTATGTATATTTATCCTAAACTTAATTATTCGATTCTTGGATTTTCTTTGAAATAAATTTTAATAAATTATTCATGCCTACTTGAATTTGATTTATGTTTGTCCCGCAACAGAGACTCCGATGTTTGGTCCTTCTGTTAATATTTGATCTACTGTGTACGTGATTCATGTTGAATGTAAGAAAGGTTTTAGATATGCTCGCTAAGGTCAGAGCTTTAGATACTTTTTCACTTTGTTTTTTTAAATTAACTGTATTTATAATTTTTTTATTTACTTATTGATTTGGCTCATCAACAATTGAATACACAATTTTGGTTTACAATAAATTAATTAGGGTCTAGTGTATCAATCTTTTACAGGTAAGCTCGTCATGCACTACATAATTATAGATTAATTGTATGTATAGAGGCTATTTAAAATTATAGGATATTTGATGCACAGAACTATCTGGCTTCTAAAGCCAAATACAAACGAAAAATTGGTATAAAACAATAAGATCACACGCAGAAATAAAGTTTGGATTTACTGGTGTAATAACTGCGATTGAGTTTCTGCACAACGTGTCATTGATATTTTTCTGCAAAAAATAATCAAGAACAAATAAACATGTATTGATGTAGTTGTGACACATATAGTCATAAAATTATGCGCAATTACGGCGCATACCAGTTGGTGGACTGAAGATATCCGTAGGGTGGCTGGCCGAAGTTAGATGAGAAAAGCCGAACATTCAGCTTAGTAGCGTGCAATTAGAAAGGCCTATGTCTAGCATCCATGGAAATAGGCTGAAGATGATGGTGAATAGGAAAACGATTAACGCGACACTAAAGAAAATTCTAGAGGAAATTCATATTAAACAACAACAAAATATACTTTTGCAAACTACACTCTAAAGTTAAAAAATAAAACAATCGACAAACAATGATCCGTTCGAAAATGGAATATCTGAATGTGGGTTCAACGCAGTGACCATACGCAGAATACCTTTGAGACACGCATCAGTACGACCGGCCGTTTCCATTTGACAAATTACAATTTATACCCAGTTGGAACGACAACTCAATGCGTTTTCATCGCTTTTGACGCAGAACATGTTTTCTATTGGCAAAATTTTGGGTATCCCGTAAATACATAAATGACAAATTGTTGCTTTAGGATTGTGGTCTTTCAGTTGATGAGAGTAGATTGAAATTTGTTTGTTATGTTAAAATGTTTTATTCGTTTCATTGAAGGATCATTGAGGTTGAATGACAATCGATTGTCTTAAAAAATTATATGAAGGACAAAACCTGATTTTTTTTTTATGATTGATATGGAAATTAGCTTGCCAATTACCTGTCATAATGTCGAACATTTCCGTTCGCTTTAAGTTTTATTCCGTTCTTATGTGCGTTTAAGCATTATTCGGCTACTTCAAGCATGCTTTTTTTGTGAGGCAAAGTAAACGCATGTAATGTAAGCGAGTGCGGGTTTCAAACCTGGCAAGTAATGTACCTCTTTCTACTTTATATGTACTTTCTAAGACTATTTATTTAGATACCACCTATTCATGGTTAACCAAACTTCTTGAGTAAGCGTGGACTGATCAGAAAATAAAACAAAAAAGAATAATAATATATCCTTAAATTACAATTTCATATTTCACTCCAATTTCACCCCTTTGACCTCAAAAACACATCTTATTTATTTATCAAATTCCATTATAATATAACCATCGTTTTATTATATCGTTTTACGCGAACTTCTGACACATGTCACTCACGATTAATGACGTCATAATAAAAATGGAACGGCGAAATTGAATTCTCCCTTGCTTTGAAGGCATGAAACATTTTGTTGATGTACTTATTGCTGTTTTATTAATAATTCTATTGAATTATGTATCATATTATATTACATAATTTTTAATATATGTTTTCGTAAAAAAAGTGTTGTTGGAGTTGTGTATTGGAATCTGTTCCAATTTTCCAAGCAATTTGCTGATGTTTCTCTGATGTGAAAAAGAGAAATGATTCCGTAACTATATAATACCTAAAAACATAATGTATATTATACAAATTAGACATTTCAACAAATGTTTTGAATACGACTTGTAAGTGTGGGAGAGCCATGCTTCGGCCGAATGGGTCGGCTCGACCGGAGTGATACCACGGCCTCACAGAAAACCGGCGTGAAACAACCACAGCGTTGTTTTTCGCCGTGTGAGTGAGGTTACCGGAGGCCCAATCCTTCCCCGCCCCCAATCCCTCCTCAATCCCTAAATCGACAAATCCCTAATCCCTAAAAGGTCGGCAACGCACTCGTAAATCCTCCGTTGCGGGTGTCAATGGGCGGCGCTGATTGCTCACCATCAGGTAATTCGTCTGCTCGTTTGCCGACCAATTACATAAAAATAATAAAAAAAAAAAAAAAACACGACTGGTTGTCAAATACCCTATTTTTGAAAATGTTAATATGTTCTTAAAATCAATAATTTGTCATCAGTAATATGTGTCATTGTGTAAGAAGTGATATGGAAGACAGAAGAGTTAGCGATAGCGTGACGGGTGACAGGACAGAATGGAAGAAAAAAACATATTGCGCCGACCCCAAATAAAACGGGACAAGGGCAGGAAGATGATGAATATATGTCATTGTACTTCTAGCTAGACTATGGCTGAACATAAGAGATCTTAAAGATCAGCATTAGTGTGGCAGGGCATGCAGTCTAAAATATTAAGGTTTATCGGAGAGCATTGCTGTCTGGTAACAGTAAAATATGCAGTCACTTTTTTGGTCTTATGACACCAACATTAAGATTGGGGACGGTGGACTGAGGAATTCATACCCAGACTCAATATCTCGAAGGATTGGCTTCTACAATACCTACTCAAATATTTGACTATACAAACACTTTCAAAGTATCTACCGAAGAGTTTAAGTGTAGTCTACAAGGTTGAAAAAATCTGGTAATATGAAAACAAATAAATTCTTTTAACCACCTCTTAAATGTAAAATAAAAACGGTATCCAACTATTTTTAGGGCTGATGGTCAGCCGGGTTTCAGAGCAGGAGAAGGAACGGGGCGTTTTAAGCCAGTAAGAGACTGACACTCCCTCCCGCCCTGCTCTGGGCGGGAGATGTCATTTGATGATTTTCTCCTCACAAAAAAGGTTCAACTATTTTTATCACTGAGTATTTTCTGCCTTAATCTTACATTATGTTAAGCAGCGTAAAAATTGATATAGGCTTTTGTTAACACGTAGAAAATTGGTAATTTCGTTTTACTGTATCAGAAAAATCTGTTTTATGTGTATACTATTCTTACATACTGTAATGCAAAAAGAAATAGCTGGTCGCGTTTTGTGTGTGAACGTTATATTAACTCAAACCTAGCCGATGGTTTAATATAATTGTCCTTGATTCACTGTTTTCTGAATAAGTTTGATGTGTATAATTTAGAATGGTTTTAAGTTCATTCACACTTCATTTAAACATCCGGGTATAAATATGCAGCGCGCTACGAGATGTGCTACGACGTAGCTCTCCCTACGCATTCGACTACGCCGTAGTAAGTGCTATAAAGAGCTTTCAAAATGTATGCAAGGATATTGCTACTCAGCTTCTAACAATATGCAGAATGATTTGTTTAAACTTAATTTGCATAAAATATGAGTATGTAGCATTTAGTAAAACTTCTTTGTTTGTTTGTATTTTATAGAAAATATTATTTACTCGAGGAAAAATAGTACAATGAGATATCAAATTGTAAAATGTATTTTGAAGTTTCATTTTGTATTATTTTAAATCTTAACGTGTGGTTTTCATGTAAAAAGTGATTCGATTATTATAACAATAACACAGTACTCTATCATAAATAATTTCAAGGTCACAGATATAATACATAGATTAATAATAATAATATTAACAGGACTCTGAGAAAAAAATATATATTCTTCAGACGTTGCTATAAAAAACTATATAAAGATCACGACGGTCGTTCGTTCTCTCGCTATGTAGTGTGAACGGATTTTGGACAGTGGTATAGGGCTGGTACTATTTTTTTAAATACGACATATATGTTTTTTCTACGTATCTAGTGTAGTGCTTCAGAATCACGATATTATTCTACACCATTTTTATTTAACTGTTGGTAGTATAACTCCAGCGCCATTTCATCTACTACTCGGCTTCTGTTGGTTAAAGTTTGGTATTTTTAGCCTACAGCCTGTCTTGATACATAAACCATAGATAGTTAATTTATCAAGAAATAAATTCACACTAAAGAAATTGACAATTCAAACCAGTATTTTTCGGAAACAAGTGCGTTTTAAGAAACAAATAAACTTTTCAGCTTAACATTATTAGAATAGACTAATATTTTTTGAGATATTTCCACGGAGTTTTCTATAGCTAGCCAGTTACGGATATTAATTAAAATTGAAGTTAGTTATTGACTCATGTGAGAAGTAGATTGGTAGTATTGACCTCACAGACTATAATTTTTCATTCGGGCAACGCTGACATAGCCCTGGAAGAAGATCTTGATAAAAACGAAACCCAATAACCTGACGATAATATATCTAGTATAGCTTATAGCCATAAAATAAATACCGTATTAATTGAAGAAATACAAATATTGTCATAGTCAAGTTTATTTTAATAACAAAATACTCCGTTCAGCCCTGATATCAAGTCTAGACACGTTTTATGGTAATCTTCCAAAGTCCCTCCACGACTATTTTGAATGTCCACACACGAAGTTGGACAACTGTCACATTGGATCGTTTGAACACTATTTTATTGGGATTTCATATGATTTCATAAGAATAGGGAACGGAATGATTTATTGATATTGTTCGTGATAATGTTTTTATTATGACAGTACAGATTCAAATAAAATAAAAAATACGTTTGTGTAGTTTTTAGGACAATCCAAATTGAAATTTAAAAGAATAGTAACCCGCGATTTTTAGTTAATTTAGTATGTCTTACGAATTTTACTGAGTTTAAAATAAAGGTTAATACTCTAAATGATGTATACATCACCACCATAATCATGTTGTACTATTCCAATGACACAATTCCCTTTATTGCATGAAAATAAATTAATTTAATATTTATTTTTTTATAAAGGTCTTTTTTTTTTGTATGACTGTAATTTATCAATATAAGTTTGTATTCTTAGTTGTATGAAATAATAACAAACATCCATCATTAGGTACTAATTTTCGCGTATATACATACATATATATAAATCTAAATTAGTTCGTTGCCAAATTTCTCCTAGTACTCATTTTTCATATTACAATTTCTATTGTCAGAGAAATCCACCAAAATATTTTTTATAAACCAAATACATATTTTCACTTTTAACATCAGCCTATGTAAAACCATATCTTTTCCAAAAGTCAAACCAAATATTTCTGCAAGCCCCGTTCCATACATGTTTTATTTTGTACCCAGCAGCGGTAGCTTTCTGTTTTTTCATTTTATTTAGTACTAGCGATCTGCCCTAGCTTCGTTCAGGTGTTATTTCCCGACTTTCCCGGTAAACGTATCAATATATTTATACAAACCTTTAGTGAAAATAAGCCTTATTTTATATTATCATCATCTCAACATATAAAATCATCAAATGACTTCTCACGCCCAGGGCCGGGCGGGAGGGAGTGTCAGACTCTTACTGACTAAAAACCCCCCCTGTTCCTTCTCCTGCTCTAGGGCGAGGTCGCGGTGCCTCATTGCGCTTACCCCGCAACCCCGGCTTCTCCCTCCCTGGTGAGGCGAAAATGATAGTCAGACTCTTACTGACTAAAAACCACGCCATTAATTCTCAAGCTCCGGGCTTGGACCGCGGTCTTTGCGTTTATGCTAGCAAAACACAGCTGAAAATTGCATTAAATGCCATGCAGTATTTTTTGCGTACTATCAGTACCTACTAAGATACAGATGGCGTCCTTTTGAATACCTTTACTACCATTAAATACAGTTGTTATTTTTTTTATAGTTTTTACACACAAGCATTGGTTCTTTACAATTCAATTATATGTAGGGATTTAGAATACGTGTGTGGGTCTCTCTCTATGTTACAGCCCGAAGCAGTATTCACACATCGTGTTACTGTGAGCTTTATTTACGTTTTTACCAAAAAAAACGTCGGTGATATTTTGATTTTAATATTCCCGTATACAATGTGGTAAAAGTTATATAAGTATATTTTTATGACATTGTTGTTATTCTAGTTACGCTACGAATATACAAAAGTACTCATATACGTATTTTTATGGGTATCATCAGCATGCAAGTTTGAACCATTTCTGATTTTGAAAAATTAAAAGTACTTTAAATATATTATCTTCGTACATCAAACGCTTGACCTAAGCCATAGTTAATAATTTGTAATATGAATACCAGCATAAATCAAGTTTTTTTTTAAGTTTTACTTCTTTCTACTTTTAAATATCTCTATTGATAAACCCAATATATTAGGTAAAAGTTACTATTTCCAAAATAATCGTACATCACTCAACTCAAACCAAATATAATACTGACATAACAAATGAATATAACAAGCAATTAAGGAAGCTCCCTTATGTCTTAGGCAAGTGATTAGGCCACGCATTTCCGTGTTAAACTTCCTGACATATGTCTCAGATGAGAATCTGTGACAGTTGTATCTATGCATAAAATATAAATAACAACAATCTGAATGACATGTTACTGCATGATTAAATAATAGCTTAGGACCCTTTTTCATTAACATGCATAAGAATAAAACATACCATTTATGACGTACGGAACATTTAAGTGTGGGAGAGCCAAGCTTGCACGGACTGCACGGTTGGTGCGGTGGCTGGCCAACTTGTCGCTGATTCGATTCCCGCACGGAACAACTCTTAATCCACAAATTGTTGTTCCGGGTCTGGGTGTTATGTGTATGTGAAATTTTATGTTTGTAACCGCACCCACGACACAGGAGAAAATCCTAGTGTGGGGAAACGTTTTTAATAAACGCTCCGGCAGGTATGGGTCGGCTCGACCGGAGTGATGGCCGCATGGCCTCACAAAAAACCGACGTGAAACCACCACCGTAAGGTTACCGGAGGCCAAATCCCTGGAAGATTGCGACCCCGGTAATCTCACTCGAGTCGGTTCTTTCATGCCGAAGCATAGTTCGCCTACACTTAAGACTATTTCAAAGCAAAATTTATCATGTACATACAAAAAAATAAATAAGTCGTCTTACTAATGTAAACTATTTGAGAAAATACTAGTTTTTAATTATACTGGGACTCATATACATTAGCACGGCCTCTGTAAGACCCAGGGATTTGCTGTAACTGACGTTGCGTAGTACGGACTTCGTAGGTAGATTCTGACAGTGCCCACCACAATAGTATTACTGAAGTAAGGGTCTAAAACCCGCTAGTTTTCACAAAAATGAATAATAATATGTAAAGCCTAGCCCATCCATAGTCGTCGCTCTCCTTCAATGGCTCCGCAGAGCAGAGGTTTGAACCCCACAGAAATATTACCGATACGATACACTTAGCGATATTTAGGGCTGATTTTTCAATGGTTAGATAAAAGTTACCTGGGCGATAATTATGATGCTGTTGCGTCAGAATGTTTGTATAAGACAGTGACAGCTATAATTTTATTACTCAGATAACATTTATCTGACTATTGAAATATCAGCCCTTAGTCTTGAGAAGTGATCGGCGGCGGCGACTCCCAGGAGTCGCCGCCGCCGATCACTTCTCTGAGGACTAGCGGTGCTCAACCTAAGCAGTGCACACCCCTACCGTCACCTGTAAGTGGTCCTCAAGATGAAAACACCGGGGCGTTTTCTACGGCCGGTTCCAAAATAGGAACCTACCGAAGCTTCCATGCCCAGCTGTGTCACGCTGAAGTTGGGGACGCCGTAGCGCCCCTTTAGCAACTCCTTAAAGAGGCATTTTACCGTTGCTATAAGCGTGACCGATCCCAGCAAGCTGAACTAGGTAGAAACCTACCGAAAAATAAAAGTTGATATATTTGCCGCTCTGGCCGTTTGATGGCACAACCAAGTTGATATTTCTATTCCCAAAAACGACCATGATGTCTTTATGTAACAGGGCCCTTATATACGGGGAAATTAATTTTATGGAATATGTCTACCAGTAGCTTAGAGATTGTTACTTTTCATAATCCTTTGCTTCAGATTAATCCTTTGATTAATCGGTTGAAGAATATGATGTACTTATTTTTCTTTTATATTTACAAGCAATTAAACACCGGGGTATATGTACATGTTTTATATAATACTATATTTTGCCAGCGACTCCGTTCGAGTGGAATAGTGACTTCATCCAGATTGTTGGTATAAAAACTATCCTATGTACTTTCTTGAGTTCCAAATAATGTCTGTCAATAGTTTGGGCGTGAAGAAAAGACAGACAGACAGACTTAGTTTTGCATTTATAATATTAGTTTCGATATGTACGTTCAATATTAATTGCTTATACGGATTATGGGTAAGTGATCTAACTTCTGCTACGGGAATTGGTTTGTTTTGAACATGTCAAACCATCGAACGACTCCTTGACGGGAGCTTGAGACTCTTGAGGACTTAAAACACCCTGTTTCAAGTCCTGCTCTGAGTAGTCCTATGGTGTGTCATGGGATTTAAACCGTGCCTCCCGTAAAATCCTAGTGGATTCTATCTGTAGTGGTCGGCCTGACGCTCGGGGTTATTATAACTGGCCGCCCACCATTTCCACAAAGCTTTTCTTTATGTTATAGGTTGACAAACGAGCAGACGGATTACCTGATGGTAAGCAATCAGCACCGCCCATGACACCCGCAACGGAGGAATTTCGAGCGCGTTGCCGACCTTTTAGGGATTAGGGATTTGGAGATTTAAGGATTGAGGAGGGATTGGGGGCGAGGATGGATTGGGGGTTCGGTAACCTCACTCACACGGCGAAATACAACGCTGTGGTTGTTTCACGCCGGTCTTCTGTGAGGCCGTGGTATCACTCGGGTCGAGCCTACCCATTCGTGCCGAAGCATGGCTCTCCCACACGTATTTTAATGCGGGTCAGCGCTGAAAACCAGCGCTGTTGTCTCGTGCCTGCGTGCGCGAGGCACAGCATTTATGCTGAGCGCTGTCCCTTTTTCGCAGGGTGACGCAACTGCTCATGGACGCATGCAGTGCCAGTGGAGTTGTAAGTTTGTTGTTGAGGATTGGACGATTTGGAGATTGGACCTTCGGTAACCTTATTTACACGGCAAATGAGACCACTGATTTTTATTGAGGCCGTATTATCAATCCGGTCACGCCGACCCATTCTTGCCGAAGCATGGCTCTCCCACACTTAAAAGTTTGCATTGTTCGATCAGAGACTAAAATACAAAAAAACATAAAACATAAAAAAATACATAAAACTATGTAGATCTATATGTAAGTGTCTAAATGTTACGATTCATGATATACCGTATGATGACAAACGGATAGACAGACACACGATGAAGCCTTATGGAATAACGTTTTACCCTTTGGGTAATCAACCCTTAAAATGGGCCTGACAGCTTGTTTTCTTATGGACGGAATGTTTAAGTATTAATAGCATGATTCGAGAGTTTGTTTTTCGTTATGTAAAGAGTTCGGTAATGGATCTCGTTTAAAAATGTATTTGTACATAAACATAAACTTTTAATTCCCATAGGATAAAGGAGAGCTGTGCATAAACCAACCTCCTTTGACAAGTTATCTATATAATAAAGATTGGGGGCACAAATTCGGTGTCATTATTACAGAGAAATGATTGAAAAATATTAATACAACAGTCACAAATGATTATAATAAGTTACTAATATGATCTTTAGGGCTGATTTTTCAATAGTCATAAAAATGTTATCTGAGGAATAAAATAGTTACTGTCACTGTTTTATACAAACATTCTTACGCGACAGCATCAAAGTTATTCCCCAGATAACTTTAATCTAACCATTGAAAAATTAGCCCTTAAAGATTATATTAGTAACTTATTATAATCACAAAAATCTATTCGAACTTAAAAATAAAACATTTTTTAACCAAAAAACTAACCTAAAAAAATACATATTATGTCTCACAATTTTCCAAAAAAGATTTGGTAACAATATTCTCACAGATCACCTTTACTTTCACAAAAGAGACGGACATATAACAAGTTCTTAGGTTAGAAAGGGACAAAACTTGTTATTTCGCCGCATAAATGGTGTAATAAAAATAAAATATTAATGCTACACTCTTTGACAAGTACCTGCGTTCGTGATACTCGTACTGCGATTTGTAAATGTGTCATACATAAAGATTGTTATTTTTACCAAAAAGGTTCGTAATTTTTTTTGCACAAGGTTTTGCTAGCCAGTAATATAATTTTGAAGGCTACTAGTAGCTACCATAGCGTTAAAAATGATATTAGTATCTTTTTTTATGTAATTGATCGGCAAATGAGCAGACGGATTATCTGATGGTAAGCAATCAGCGCCGCCCATGGACACCCGCAACGGAGGAGTTACGAGTGCGTTGCCGACCTTTTATGGATTAGGGATTTGGAGATTTAAGGATTGAGGAGGGATTGGGGGCGAGGATGGATTGGGGGTTCGGTAACCTCACTCACACGGCGAAACACAACGCTGTGGTTGTTTCACGCCGGTCTTCTGTGAGGCCGTGGTATCACTCCGGTCGAGCCTACCCATTCGTGCCGAAGCTTGGCTCTCCCACACGTATTTTAATGCGGGTCAGCGCTGAAAAACAGCGCTGTTGTCTCGAGCCTGCGTGCGCGAGGCACAGCATTTATGCTGAGCGCTGTCCCTTTTTCGCAGGGTGACGCAACTGCAGCCTATTCAAAAGTTTATATGTTTGTGTCGTCGTTAGTTTTATTTGTTTTTTTTTTTGTTGCTTTTGCGTCTTTTGCGTAAATAAATGGTTTTTCTTTCTTAATGTTCCGGGGCTGTAGATCAAACGCATATGAACCATGACCAATGAACCATAAGCGTGGCTTAGAGCATGACAAAGAACTGGTTTTTAGTCAGTTAGAGACTGACACTCCCTTTTGCTCCACCCCCGTGGCTGGAACGAGAGAAGGTATTAGATTATTTTCCCTAAAAAAATCTGTTATAAATGTCAACAAATAATAAATTAATATGAATACGAATTTCTTTACAAATACTGTACAGAGAAAACCGGCGTGATGCAAGCACACAGTTGTATCGCCGTGTAAGTGAGGTCACCGGAGGTCCAAATTCTTACCCTCCCCCAATCCCTCCCAATCCCCAAATCCCCAAAAGGTCGCTTTGCTGTCCTATCATAAAAAAAAAAGTTTTATGTAGTAAAATTTCACATCAGCGCCAAGTAAATATCAAGTCAATGGCATCAAATCTCTTATTGGGTACCCATGACCGCATGCTTCCTTATCACAAATTACATAGGAAATGCCGCCTTCATCTAGTTTTTCATACATAATTTTGATGTGTAGAGTGCCGTCTTATGGCCTATTTGCAAAACTAAATAATTCATTGTTTGATTGTTTTAACACCCATTTTTCACATTAGTATCGTGCTTAAAGTGTGAGAAGTAAATCACTATACAACTGTTAGACTCAAGACGACAGTTAGAACTAAATAAAGAACATCAATAGTAAACACACTCGGGTTAAAAGCACGTTAAACTTTGAAGTAGATATCGGTTGCGGTGACGGAACCATACAATAAGATAGATCCAGAAAAACCACTTAACGATGATGGCGAAAAATTGCTCCTTTTTCAAGGGGGGAAAATCATAAAACGGATGAGAGTTTTTTTTTGAGTTTTGTCAACTATGAATTTATGTTAGGTAGATGTTATAACACAGTTCTGGTTTCCATAAATAAAATCCAAACTATTTAATATTATAAATTCGAAAGTAACTCTGTCTGTCTTTTCTTCACGCCTAAACTGCTGAACCGATTTCTGTGAAATTTGGTACAGACATAATTTGGAACTCGAGAAAGGACATATAATAAATAGTTTTTATACCAAAAATCTGCAGGAATTAACTATTCCACACGAACGAATTTGCGTGCAAAAGCTAGTCATAATATAATTTTTCTTCATTATTAGTCAGTAAGAGTCTAGCACTCCCTTTCTGCTCATCCAATGTGGGATGATTAAATTAACCATTTTTCTCCTTTTAAAAAAAGACAATATTCCACACATATTTACTTGTACCGTTATACATATTATACCTAGGTTTAGGTTTAAAGACACTTAATTCTCAAGAAAAACCTAAAATGTCATTTGCTTGAGAACAATTCTAAAACAAGTAAGTACGAGTAATGGATATACAGTTCATCATCATCATTAATTACATACCATTATTTACAAACAAATTCATCCAACTTATTACCCTATAAATGATTTCTTTTGCAACTAAAACCTGGCTGAATTGAGTTTTAAATGCATTTTTCTTATAATATATCTGTATTGTAGTATTTTGTTGTTAAGTCTGCTCCTTCAAAAGTCAGTTTTTGCTATAGTTACTTATATACTCATATACTCTCATCATATACTCACTATATTTAGTTTCCAACACCTTAAAGTACGACACCTTAGGCTGTACCTACATCAAAGTAGCAAATGGACCTTTTGCGAAACAACTTGTACAGTGACAGAAATGTGTGAAGACCAAATAATCGTGTCCTCTTTAACTTGTTCGTGAGGTGAACAGAAAAACTTTGAAATAGACCCTTGTACCTACACTACATATGTACGTAGTTTATATAAAATAGTTTTGTATGTGCGCACCTTATTTTACAAGTTATTCGTTCTCCTTTGAAATAAGATATGTCTTTCATCTTTGAGTTATTTTTACATTGTTTATGATAACAGTTTTAATTTTTTGTCTGTGGAATGATTGTGAATAACCACAGTATATAAAAAGAGGTGAGTTTTCCGGACTTAGTTGAGTACAGCGAGCGCTCTCGGCCTGGAGTACGAGAATGAAGTAGAGTTTTTAGTCTGGAAGTGTCTGACACTCCGTTTCGACCCACCCAAGGTGAGACAAGTAATTTGATAATTTTAAATCTAACAACAAAACTTAACCAAGACTATCAAAAACCACTTCAAAAAGAAAGTTTTAGAAAATGACAATTTCAAACTGATCCGTAAGTATAACTTCGATTTTACAAAACTCTTAATAATAGACTCTTTTCTTCTGTCTCATAGATTAATTGACTATTCTTTATACAGTGTGTAAGGTTAAACGAGGAAAATATTTAAGGAGTCGATTTTTTGGTGCTCAATTAAAACAACCATGGAACTAAGTAATATCCAAATCTCAAAAATAAATTTATTTCCCCATACAAATCGCTACATCTGATTGACTACTCTGCATGAAAAGTAAAAAAAAAATTGAGGTTTTATAGAAAAAGTAATTATACTAGAGCAACAGAGTCGGTTTCAAATACAAATACAAAGTTCTTTGTTGTGGAACATAGGTAAGTAAATAGGTGTTCAAAGATTGTATACAGCTATGACCCGCCATAATAGCATATTCTCTTCTTCTTCTTCTTTTTGTTTATGGCTTCTTCGTAAGTATTCGAAGATTTTGCCAATGTCGACGTAGGAAATGACACTGTGATCGGTGTAAAAAACGAAAATAATGTAACTAATGACCAGTAATCAGTGATGTTTGTAGTGCTAATGGCATACATTCAGTCAACTAAGTATCGGGAATGAATGTTTTTTTTATGGTTCCAAATTCGAATTTTAATTTTTTTTGTTGTTGTTAGATTGGCATAACTGTTTTCCATTTTGGCGCGGAATTTGAGTTGCATCTGTTATTTATATTAAAAACAGTGCTGTTTTTTAACCGACTTCAAAAAAGGAGGAGGTTCTCAATTCGAAGCGTATTTTTTTTTTTTTTTTTTTATGTATGTACTCCGATTACTCGAAGACGCCTGGACCGATTTGCAAAATTATTTTTTTATTCGATAGGGTATACTTGACATTTGGTCCCATTGTCATGAGGTCAGGATCTGATGATGGAATCCTGGAGAAACCGAGAGGAACTTTCGAAAATTGTAGGGGCGAGTAGGTTTTTTGTATGATGTTTAAGTAGGCCTTTAACAACACTACAACTTGACGAAGGTCGAAGTCGACTAGATGTTGGAGCTGAAAGACAGTCGAGGGATCTCCTTGACTATTTGGAGTAATTGCCTTGTGTTTGGGCTTGAATGATTCGTTTTGGCGAGCACTTTGCAGCAGGCTTGGTCGTAACTGTCATTAAGGGTCTGATGATGAGAACGAAGGACAGCTCAGGGAACTCCTGAACGGTTTAGAGTAACTACTTCGTGTTTGAACTTAAATCATTTATATTGATGAAAACTTTGTACCTGTAGGTATGTATCATAACAACTGAAGGTCTGCGGTTTACCTGATGATGGAGACAATTGACCGTCGAGGGAATTCCGGATGGAGAACTCCTCAACGATTCATAGCAGCTTCCTTGTGTTTGAGCTTAATTTATTCGTTTTGATGAGAACTTTACACCTTGATGGATTGTGACTGTCATTAGGGATCTGATGATGAAGACGAAGGACAGTCTAGGGAACTCCTCAACGGTTTACAGTAGCTACCTCGTATTTGGACTTAATTTATTTATATTGTTAAGAACTTTCCCTCTCCTAGAGAGATGGCCTGTGTCCCAGTAGTGGGAACATTGAAATGGCTGATGATGGTGATGATGATGAGAACTTTCCCATTTCTTGGGCTCTATATTTTTAAATCGAGCGGCTCCTTTCGTTGTCCTACACATAGCTACTTAAAAATATATACTATTCAATATGTTAATTTATATTTAAAATATTACTGTAGTTTACAGAAGAACTTGCAACAGACACTAAAAAGAAAAAAAGAAAAAAAAACTACGTTTAAAAAATACGACTTCAAAAACAAAAAAGTGTCAAATAAGTAATTAAAATTGATATTCTAATAGCACTCTTACGTACGCGAAGCTAATACTTTTAATATTAATAATAAAACACTATCAATTCTATGTGTTACCTATTCATAGGTTTGAAGTCGGTGCCAAGCCCTAAACAGAATAAAACTAAATGAGAATTATGACTGATTAACTGCTAAAAGACGAAATTTCCACAACTAACAACGCAGCTACCTACTACTACTACTTTTAACAACCAAGTACGAGAAAACTTTCAGAATTCATAATTCATCCAAATATCTTTTTAAGCTATATACAGTTTCGCCGGTAACGAAACCATATAGACTTCTGATTCTACGCTAACGCCATCAAGTTAGAAAATCGGTACTAAATTTCTTAAATCCTAACCAACAAATTCAAACGCGCCTGGCGAGTTTAGGTACTCATGTAATCATGCTTATTATATTGTTACGAGCCTGACGTCACGTTCCTGACTATGCGAGCTTGGGTTACGGGATTGGATGAAATGAAACACTAATACCGGTTTTCAGACTTTCTATTGCACTTAAGTTACAGCGTCCACGGAGTTAAGTTATCGGCGTTCCTCTCCAGCAGATTCCGGCCGGCTGACACAACTTTGCCGTTCACGCTGACTTAACTCACTTAACTGACTGCACTTCACTATTTCACTGCACTTCACTATTTCACTCACTTTTCTTCTTTTTCACTTCTTCCTTTTCTTCCGAATCGCTTTAGACTTAGAACTCAACTGCCAGCGGTGAGCCGCAGTTCCGCTTATATACCCCCGGTCAGGTTCTGGAACATTCAATTTCGTTATTCTTTTTGATTGTCATGACTCCAGAACCTTCCAATAATTTCGTTATTCATTTTTATTTATTCTCCTTCTCGCTCTTTGATTTTTCATTTCTTTCACACCAAAAGCTTCCAGAAAGTTCCACAAAAACTTCCTTCAACTAAAAAACTTCATGCTTACGGCGGGACTCGAACTCGGGGTCTCTCTGGTGTAATCCACACGCCTTACCGATTACACCAACTCGTGTTGACAATTCACGACGAAATTTACAATCTCTAGGCAACGTTTGACAACCATCCATTGACGTCATGATGTCAAAGAGTTTGAACCACTTTTCCGTCACACTGCCCCCCTCTTAGATTCGCTCGTCCCGAGCATCGTTGCTGCCGTAATACCTCGCCAACCTGTCTATATGGACAACTTTCAAAGGGCTCCTTGAAGACTTCCGAATTCTGTAAGTAATGTCATTGATCTTCGTGACTATCTCATAAGGACCTTCCCAACTCGGTTGCAGCTTCGGAGATTTTCCCTTCCTTCTGACTGGATTATGAAGCCAGACCAATGACCCCTCTTCAAACCCAACAGAATTGGCTCGTCGATCATAGCGCGTTTTTGCGCGATCGCTAGCTTGAAGACCGGCCTCCCTGATCTGCTCGTAAATGTCCAACATTCTTGCCCTTAACTCGCTTATGTAATCGCTAAACTCGGTGCGAGTGTCGCCAGGTGGACAGCCCGATACAAGATCTGCCGGTAATCTCAATTCCCTTCCAAAATTTGCAAATGCAGGCGTCTTTGCGGTACTTTCATGTACAGCAGTCCGATAGGCAAGCAAGAAGAGAGGTATGTAAGTGTCCCAATCTCTCTGATGGCTGTCAACCACCTTTGCCAAGTGTCGCTCCAATGTTTGGTTGAAACGTTCGACCATTCCATCTGACTGTGGATGATAAGGGGTCGTTCGAGTCTTATGGATTCCCAAAAGTTTACAAGTTTCCTGAAAAACTTGGGATTCAAAGTTCCGTCCTTGATCACTGTGCATCTCCAAGGGCACTCCGAATCGGGTGAATACCTCGTTTACCAACTTCGTGGCTACAGTTACTGCCTCTTGATTCGGTATGGCAAAGACCTCCGGCCATTTTGTAAAATAATCCATAACCACTAAAACGTAGCGATTGCCCGAATCAGTAATTGGAAATGGTCCAGCGATGTCTACGGCTATTCTCTCCCAAGGCATACCAACATTGTAGATTTTCATCGCCCCCCTGCTTCTTGTTTGTGGACCCTTGACAGCTGCACAACTAGTGCATTTCCGGCACCAATCTTCGACGTCATATTTGCAATGCAACCAATAAAACCTCTCCTTGATCTTCACCAAAGTCCTCCTAATTCCCAAATGTCCTCCAGAAGATCCATCATGGAACGCTTTTAATACATCCCTTATTTTTGTACGAGGCACCACCAATTGCAAATGCTCGTCCTTGCCGTTTGTTGATTCCCATTTCCTGCACAGAAGTTCGTTATGCAGCGTAAGGCTTTTCCACTGTGCCCATAAACCTTTCGTTACCGCGCTATATTGGGCGACGTCACTCCAACTTGGCTTGTTACCACTTCGTAGCCACTCCAGTATTGGTTTGATATCCGCATCTCTTTCCTGTTCTAATTTCATCGCATCATCTCCCCATGCCTCGTCAACAGTATCAGTCCTTATCACCTTAAGAAAAGCAATTTCCTTCTTGGCACAATGCTTGCAATCTTCCACGCATGGGCGTCTCGATAATGCATCTGCGTTGCCATGAATTCTTCCGCCGCGATGTTCGATTTCAAAGTCAAATTCCTGAAGTTGTTCCAACCATCTGGCTACTTGGCCTTCGGGATCCTTAAACTGAAGCAGCCATTTCAAAGCAGCGTGATCAGTTCTGATCAAAAATTTCCGTCCCAGTAAATACTTCTTGAAATGGTGCAGAGTTTTGACTACGGCCAGCAATTCCCTCCTGGTCACGCAATAATTCCTCTCCGGCTTGGATAGTGACTTGCTGAAGTAAGCAATAACCTTCTCCTGCTCACCATCGCGTTGTGAAAGGACACCTCCTATTCCGATATTACTGGCGTCCGTATCAACTACGAATATTCCTTTCGCGCTGGGGTATCCGAGAATTGGCGTTTTACAAAGCCGTTCTTTTAGTTCGCGAAAGGCTTGCTCACAATCTTCGTCCCATATAAAGGCACGTTTCTCCTCTATCAATCGATGCAATGGCTTGGCAATGTCCGAGAATCCTTTCACAAACCGCCGATAATACGAGCATAATCCAAGAAATGCCCGAACTTGCGTTTTGTCTTTAGGTGTTGGCCATTCCTTAACAGCGGCAGTCTTGGCTGGATCAGTCTCAATTCCTCTCTCAGAAATAACATGTCCTAGATAATTCACTTCGCGCTTAAAGAAAGAGCATTTCTTTGGACTCAACTTTAAATTTGCTCCACGCAGCTTTTCGAGTACCCTTTCCAATTTTCTTAGATGATCGTCAAAATCCCTTCCAACGATGATGATGTCATCGAGGTAAACTAGGCAGGTTTCGCCCAGCAGTCCCGCCAGCACCTGTTCCATCAAACGCTCAAAGGTTGCCGGTGCATTGCATAATCCAAATGGCATCACCTTAAATTGCCAGAGTCCCTTCCCAGTTGAGAATGCGGTCTTTTCCTTGTCCTTGGGATCCAAATCCACCTGCCAATAGCCGCTTTTCAGATCGAGCGTTGAAAACCATTTCATGCCACTCAGTGTGTCAAGTGTGTCATCGATTCTTGGTAACGGGTAGCTATCCTTCTTGTTTACATCATTCAATCGTCGATAGTCTACGCAAAACCTCGTTGAACCATCTTTCTTCTTGACAAGCACGACAGGTGAACACCAAGGGCTAGAAGAGGGCTCTATCACGTCATTTTTTCTCATATCGTCAATCATTTGTTCAACCTCTTTCTCACGAGCGAATGGTATACGTCTGGGCCTTTGACGAATTGGCATTGTATCACCTGTGTTTATTTTATGCTTCACCAAACCAGTTCGGCCAATATCACCATCGCTTCTTGAAAATACATCAGAGAATCGAAGAAGTAAATTTCTAGCTTTCATAGTCTCCACTTTTGTCAGACTTTTGTTTTCGTCTAAGATTTTCGTTACAAAGTCTATTCCCGTACTGTCCTTCTTCACAAGATTTTCCGAGCATTTTCTTATCCAGGCCACTTCTTCCAATACGCCCACAGGCTCTCCTTCTTCAATCGTAATTTTTGAATCACTGAAGTTGAATACCGGAATGCGGTTGACATCAGATGACCCCACGACAGTTCTTGCCGGTAGCCATGAGTTTACGTGTTCCGATTTATCAATCACAGCACACCTTCGAGGTAAACTTCCTTCCTTCCTCCTAGGTAATGCGATTGGTACGAGAGTCTGTGATTTTGGTGCAAGAACAGTTCTTCTTAAACAGCAAACTTTTCCCAGGGTTCCACCCTTCATCGGAATTTCCTCAGTTCCACATAGTAATACTCCAGATTTTAAGTCGATGTTACACTGGTGCCCTTGCAGGAAATCAAGTCCCAGGATGCAGTCATCCAGAATTTTGGCCACAATAACCTCATGTCGATAAACACGTTCCCCAATTTTAATTGTTACATGCAATTTTCCACTTATCGGTATGCGCTGGCCGGTAGCTGATTTCATTCGTAGGCCAACAATTGGTTTAAGGTGTTTCCTGATGTTTTGCCCGAGCAGCCGAACATTCATCACCGTCCTTGAAGCTCCAGTATCTAGCGTTAGCTGACTGTTTTTCCCGTTTACTTGACCGTCTATCACCAGAGTATTTCCATCGTTAGTTTGCTTGATGTAGATTGTTGGGGTTATTCCACTACCGGCCAGCGCCCACCCCGCAGCCCTGGCTGGATTTAGTTTTCCTGCTGGTCAGAAGTTGAGACCGCCGCGTCCTGGCGGTTCACCTTCTTCGGGCAGTCGCTCCGCATGTGCCCACGCTCTCCGCATCCATAGCACATGAAGTTCCGACGGCGTGGAGGTACCTGCTCCGTTGTCGTCATTTCCCGCAGACGTAAGGTACGGGAGTTACCACGCACGGCTTCCACTTCCAATGCATGGGCCAGAGCTTCTTTCATGTTCTTGTGATGGCCCAGATGAACAGCAGCTCGTACTTCGGGGTCCCGAACACCGTCAATGAATGCTTGGAGAAGCGTGCCTTCAATCATTGACGGAGTCGACCTGAAAGCTCGACGCACAAGTTTTTCGATTTCCACGGACCATTGCTGTAGACTCTCATTAGCACGCTGAGTACGCTCTTTTAATTGCGCTCTGTACACGTGCTCGAGGTGGCTGTCTCCAAAACGTGCCTCAAGTGCGTCGAGGAGGGCACTAAAGCTGAGATCCCCACTTGCGCCGATAGCTTCCAGCACTGAGAGCGCTTGATCACGGAGGGCCAGGGTAAGGGCTGACTGTGCTTCCTTCTGAGTCCAACCATAAGCCTCCATAAGTGTCTCAAACTGTAGCTTGAACGCGGTCCAGGATGTTGTTCCGTCGTAATGGGGAATCTTAAGCCCTTTCGTTGCACTTGAAGCCGCATTTGGGGCTTCAAAAACGGCTGCAAGACGGCTTCGGCTCTTCAAAGGGCTTGGGCTTGTCACTTCCTGCTTGATTTTGGAGATCTCTTCTTCCACTCTCTCCTCTATCGCCTTGACGCGATGTTCCAACTTGCCTAACCCTTCCTCCACTTCTTGTACCCGTTCGACAGCCTTTTGCAGTCCCTTCGTGAAATCCTTATGCATGTCTTCCAAACGACGCGCTTGCTCCTCTTGGCGGCGAGCTTGATCCTCTTTCAGCTCCCGTAGCTGCTCCGCCTGACAGCGTGCATGCTCCTCTTGGCGACGAGCTTGCTCCTCTTGGCGACGAGCTTGCTCCTCTTGGCGACGAGCTTGCTCCTCTTGGCGACGAGCTTGATCTTCTTTCAGCTCCCGTAGCTGTTCTTCTTGGCGGCGCGCTTGCTCTACCATCATTTGCTGCAGCTGTAGCAGTAGATCCACCTGCACAGGCTTGGCTTCTGCATCGCTGGTTTGAGCTGCAGCACCCTCTTCCCTCACACGCTGCGCTTCTGACATTGAACGGGTACTCACTCCTCTTACGTCCTGCGGTACTAGCGGCATTTTTCTCCAATCCCACTTCTGACACCAAATGTTACGAGCCTGACGTCACGTTCCTGACTATGCGAGCTTGGGTTACGGGATTGGATGAAATGAAACACTAATACCGGTTTTCAGACTTTCTATTGCACTTAAGTTACAGCGTCCACGGAGTTAAGTTATCGGCGTTCCTCTCCAGCAGAGTCCGGCCGGCTGACACAACTTTGCCGTTCACGCTGACTTAACTCACTTAACTGACTGCACTTCACTATTTCACTGCACTTCACTATTTCACTCACTTTTCTTCTTTTTCACTTCTTCCTTTTCTTCCGAATCGCTTTAGACTTAGAACTCAACTGCCAGCGGTGAGCCGCAGTTCCGCTTATATACCCCCGGTCAGGTTCTGGAACATTCAATTTCGTTATTCTTTTTGATTGTCATGACTCCAGAACCTTCCAATAATTTCGTTATTCATTTTTATTTATTCTCCTTCTCGCTCTTTGATTTTTCATTTCTTTCACACCAAAAGCTTCCAGAAAGTTCCACAAAAACTTCCTTCAACTAAAAAACTTCATGCTTACGGCGGGACTCGAACTCGGGGTCTCTCTGGTGTAATCCACACGCCTTACCGATTACACCAACTCGTGTTGACAATTCACGACGAAATTTACAATCTCTAGGCAACGTTTGACAACCATCCATTGACGTCATGATGTCAAAGAGTTTGAACCACTTTTCCGTCACAATATTATGTATTAGGCTTGGCACCGACTTCAAACCTATGAATAGGTAACACATAGAATTGATAGTGTTTTATTATTAATATTAAAAGTATTAGCTTCGCGTACGTAAGAGTGCTATTAAAATATCAATTTTAATTACTTATTTGACACTTTTTTGTTTTTGAAGTCGGTTTTTTTAAACGTAGTTTTTTTTATTAGTTTTATAATATCTAGTGTGTATTGCGAATTTCATAATGGACAAAAACATCGAACAAAGAGTTTGTCTTAAATTTTGCATCGCCAATGAAATTTCGTGTTCGGAGGCACTCAAAATGTTACAGAAGGCTTACGGTGAATCGACTTTATCAAAAACACGTGCTTATGAGTGGTACAAAGCGTTGAAAAGCGGTCGAGATGTGATGGAAGATTTGCCTCGTTCTGGTAGGCCATCAACGTCTGCAACTGAAGTTAACATCGCAAAAGTGAAGGAAATAGTGACTGAAAATCCTCATTCAAGTTTGAGAGAGATGGCCGCCGAACTTTCTGTATCTCACGAGTCGATCCGTACCATTTTAACAAATAATTTGGGTATGAAACGTGTTGCCGCTCGGCTAGTCCCAAAAGACCTGAATTTTCTTCAAAAACTAAATCGCATGAAAGTCGCCGAGGACATGCTAGAACGAGTCAATACCGACCCAACATTCATGAAACGCATTGTTACTGGTGACGAGACGTGGGTTTACGAGTTTGACATGCAAACTATTCAACAACGGTTCGTCGTTCGTTCACCTACTAGTAAACAAACATCTGTGCTTGTTTGTACCGTAAAATAAATCGTATTTCCTAAATAAAGTTATAGTTATTGTATCGAGTGCGCAATATACGTTCAGCTTGTGAACTGAGCTTTCTAGTGGTGAAATCAGATTTAAAATTCGTTCTGAGGCAGCTGAGATATAAGTGTTTTAATTTCAAAAAGTTTTTTTTCGTCCGTTAAACCCTGACCTACGACAACCCGCGGTGCGCTCGCTGTGACTTGCATCAGTGCGGCGCGAGCAGTGCGTCGGTGCTGTGTGAGCGGTGTATCCCATTCTGCGCCCGAGTCGCCCCGCCCTCACGATGACGTCGCGTGTGGTTAGCTGTGGTGGATGCCGCGGTGTTATTACGGAGGACAGCGCTTATATGCGGTGCGCTAAATGTAAGCAATATTATGATTTCCTTTGTGCTAATTTTACTGCTGAGATATTTGCTACCTTGTCATTGGAGTTCAAGAAAGCTTGGACGTGTTTTGAATGCCGCAGTAAAATACCAAAAAATGATAATTCGAAGACGCCTGTACGCCAGCACTTAAGCCATGATATGAGCATCGTTAGTGACTGCCCTGAGGTGTCGATTAGTACTCCTGATAATATCACGGTTCGTACTGGAAAGTCCTATGCGCAATCGGCCGGGCAGCGTGTCTATAATAGCCCGCAAAACAACGTCGCTGCTTCTATAATGCAGGGAATTAAAGAAATGCAGGATGAGTTTGAGACACGCTTAACCAACAATATCTGTCGACTACTAACGGAACAATTTAATTGTTTTAAAGCCGATGTCCTTAGCCGAATCAGTCAGTTAAGTCGCCAAGTTGATGACCTAAAAATATAAATTGATTCCACTTGTAGAAGTAGCCGCGTTACAATGCAGGGTACTGCTGCTGGGAATCCGGTACAAAATTCACCAAACTTCAGCCTCAAAACTCAAGCTAGCCCTAAGAAGAAGAGCAAATCTACTAAGTCTTCATCACGGCCTCTCACGATCCCACCTCCTGCTCCAACTTCCGGGGTTGAGTATGTGAACCAGGACGCTTATGTTAAGAGTCAGGATGTAGTACACAATCAGAGTGAGTGGGTGGAGGTGAGGCGGAAGCAGGCTCGCGCTTCGCTGCCCGGTGTGCTCCGCGGTACGGCAGCGCCGGGTACTACTTCGCTGCGTGCGTCCGAGAGGTGGAGGTACCTGCACCTTTACTATGTGCAAGAAGGCACTACAGTGGAGCAGGTGCGTGCCCACCTTCACTCAATTTGCGGAAGCGACGTTTGCACTGTGGAGGAATTGAAGCCCCGGGGGCGATATTCTTCGTTTAAATTGGGAGTCCCATCAAAGTGCGCTAATAGTGTTATGGCACCAAGTAACTGGGCCGAAGATATTTGTGTGAAACCATGGCGACAGAACTTTCGAGCCAAAAGTGCAGCGGAAAATAGTACGTAATCTTGTTATTTACTACTAAAATGTTCGGGGGTTGCATAGTAAAACCAACATGTTTAAAAAAAATATGGCGGAATGTAACTTTGACTTTGTAGCTCTGACTGAAACTTTTTTAAATAGTTCCATATGTAATGGTGAACTGTTTTCATCCAATTATGTAGTAGTACGCAAAGACCGTTCGGGTGACTCCGGATGGGGGGGGAGTGCTCTTGGCTGTGCGAGACTGCTTCTCAGTGCGTGAAATAACGAACATTGACGGCCTCACGCCTGACATGGAATTGATATTTGCTATCATTGGTGTGAAACATCGTAAACTTCTTTGTTGTGTGGTTTATTTACCGCCAAATTATAATGACGACCAATATCTTCGTGTATTGGCCTGCATAGAAAATGCTGTTTTGACATATGCTAGCATCAATGTTTTAATCTTAGGTGATTTTAATTTAAACTCGTGTACCGTTAATATTAAAACAAATTTTAATTCATTTTGTGACTTCTGTGGACTGCAACAGTTTAATAATGTGTGTAACAATCGAGGTGGCATGTTGGATCTCGTCTTGAGCGATCTTAGCCTCGATCAGATGTTAGTGTCCGTAGGACCCGTACCTCTAGTGCCTATTGATGAGTATCACCCTCCTATTGAGGTGTTAATCAGATTTCCTTGTGGTAGTGTGGCTACACCAGTACCGTCTTCATCATCCGCCCCGCTCTCGACGTCCAGTCGATGCTCATGGAACTGGCGCAAAGCTGACCTACAGGGCCTGTACACGGCTTTACAACACTTAGATTGGTCTGAGCTATTTTTATTTAATGACATTGAAATTGCAATTGTCATTTTCTATACTAATCTTTATAATTGTATTAGTCTTTATGTCCCAGTTAAAACCGATCGCATGAAAGATTCTAAGTATGTGTATCCGAAATGGTATACCCCTGATATAATACACAATATACGTCAAAAGTATTATCATTTAAAACGATATAAGGCTGACGGTAATACGTTCAATAAAGAATTATTTAAATATTATAGATGGCACGTAAAAAATCTGATTGACAATGCATATAAGCAGCACTTACATTTGACAGAACGGAAAATTGCTGACGACCCGGCTAAGTTCTGGGAATTTATCAAAGACAGGAAAAATGACAGGCGCTTTGTGGAGTTTTATTCGTTTAGGAATGAAGAAGTGACGGGCCAGGCTGCAGCTGATGCGTTTGCGGAATATTTTAGTTCGGTGTTCCAAAGCGAGGTGCCATTGTTGAACCCACTCGACGCGTCACTAGCAGCTAGCATTCATGCTGATGCTACTTTGATTTCTGTCAGTGAATTTGGCGAGTCTGATCTTAGGTTGGCAGCAAGACGATTGAAACCAAAATCATCTGGAGATCCCGATGGCATTCCGGTCTTTCTTGCGAAGGATTGCATATCCATTCTTAAAGACCCTATCCTCTATCTTTTCAACTTGTCGCTTGCTCGCTCGACTTATTCAGAGTTCTGGAAATTATCTAGAGTAACTCCTGTGCCCAAGGGCGACGCAGATAATGATGTCGCATCGTTTAGGCCCATTGCAGTATTGTCAGTCTTTGCAAAATTGTTTGAGATCATGTTGTGTTCACGCATCAATAAACAAGTTAAAAATCTCCTACATGATAGCCAGCACGGATTTAGAAACGCTCGTTCAACGACTACAAATCTTGTGGCTCATGTAGACTACATTTATGCTGAAATGGATGCGGGTAGGCAAGTAGATACCGCCTACTTTGATTTTAAAAAGGCTTTTGACTTAGTTGACAATGATATCCTGTTGTATAAGTTGGCAGTATTGGGCTTTTCTCCTGGGTTGCTTAAGTTTTTCTCAAGTTACCTCCGTAATCGGCGCCAATTCGTTAAGGTTAGAAATTATGAATCAAATGAATATTACACTCGATCCGGAGTAAGTCAAGGTAGCAGCTTAGGGCCCCTACTTTTCCTAATTTTTATCAATGACCTTCCTCAGCGAGTCAGTCTTTCCCAATGTCTGCTGTTTGCTGATGATCTCAAGCTTAGTCTGGGTGTTGAGACATCGGCAGATTGCGAAGCTCTGCAAAGAGACATAGACGCGGTAGGAGACTGGAGCAGCAAAAACCGTCTTCCATTTAATATCGAGAAATGCAAAACAATCTCTTTCTCACGTAAGCGCCAGCTGATCAATGCAGCTTACACTTTATCCGACGCTGCCCTTCAAAGGGTATCAGATATTCGTGACTTGGGACTTCAATTGGACTCTAGACTTAACTTTCATGACCATGTGACGGCAATATGCAAAAATGCAAACAAAATGCTTGGATTTGTCATGCGTACATCATCCGAGTTTAATAATTTACGAGTTGCTACTGTTCTCTATAATGCCTACATACGTAGCAAACTTGAGTATGGTGGCATAGTCTGGGCTCCATCTGAGGAAAAATACAATATTATGCTTGAAAGGGTACAACGTAAATTCGCTCGTTGGTTATATAAGAAAAGGTATGGCTACTATCCTTACTTATACCCTTCCTCTTTTGTAGCTGGTATGGTGGATCTGGAGACCCTCAAGTTCAGGAGGGTGGTGCAAACAATAGTGCACTATCTGTCAATAGTGCACCATAAAGTGGACAACCCTACTACTACACTGGGCCTTATTGGGGATATGATCGCTCGTGACAATGATATCGACATATTTGCTGACCACTTTAAAATGCTATGTGCTAAAACCGTAGCATTTGTCAATAATTATTTAATGTAATTTTATAATGATGTACTTTTGACCTGTGTGTGTGACTTCTACTATTGACATATTGATTTTTTTTATTTCTAGATTTTACTTTTGATATTTCGGACTAATTAATGATTTTGACATGTATTGTAAATATTTGACATTTATTATTGGATCTTGATGTTGTATTTTGTATTGTTTTTAATTTTTTTCTTGTTTTAATAATTGATGTGCTTTATATTTTAATTAATTGGCTTGCTGGCGTTTTGGTGCTCACTGTGAGCCAGTAAGTGCATGTTTAAATAAATAAATAAATAAATAAACAAGCTTCGGAATGGCGCCTTCCAACTGAACCAAAACCGAAAAAACCACGTCAAAGTCGATCAAAAGTCAAAGTCATGTTGACTGTTTTCTTTGACTATCGCGGTGTTGTGCACTCAGAATTCTTGCCCGAAGGTCAAACGGTAAATAACGAATATTATTTGAGCGTTATGGAGCGTTTAAGAGAACAAATTCGACGAAAAAGGCCAGAAATGTGGATTTTGCATCACGATAATGCGCCTTCGCACAAGGCCATCATTGTAAACGATTTTTTGTCCAAACACTCAACAAACACCATCGAGCAGCCACCATATTCACCAGATATGGCTCCAGCCGACTTCTTTCTTTTTCCCACACTCAAATTACCCCTTCGTGGCACCCGTTTTCAATCGTTAGAAGACATAAAGGAGAATTCGCGGCGAGCACTGAACTCAATTCCGGAAACAGCGTTTAAAAAAAGTTTCGATGATTGGATTATTCGTTGGCGTAAGTGTATCGTTTCTGAAGGAGCATACTTTGAAGGTGATGAATTAGATGAATAACAAACATTTTGTGTATTATTGACTTTTTCCCAGTACTTTCTTGACAGAGTAGTATAATATTTTTTAAGTAAGTTAGCGACATTTATAACATAAAAAATAAAAACACCAAAATCAAGTAAGTATAAAATACTAACAATTCACTATGCAGAACTTTAGAATTATCGAAGTATTTTTTTTTATCAAGTCAACAATTAAAATAAAACGACATAAACATTATCATGAACGTAAAATAAATTAATAACAAATAAAAAATATGGTTAATTTTATATGTCCCTTGTTTTACCTAATACACTGTATATCCATTACCCAATATTATCTAATCACTGCTTATAAATTTACCAACAACTAACAAAACTTAACCTACCAAGTCCCAAGAAGCGAACTATCCCAAACTTTATAGATCTTATTTAAAATTCCCTCCAAAATGCTTTTTATTATTTATTTTCACCACTCGTGTGTTCACAATACCGCCAGCGATCTCCTGGGCATCGTACTATTAAAATATAGCATAGTGACATTGCACCGAAGCAACAACAAAGGAGTTTATTATGCTATTAACTGGTTATAGCCGGTTATAACCAGTTATAACCTATTCTATTCGTTTTTCCATAAGTTATGGCTTGGCTGGAATGTATTTTGCTTCATTTTGCAACTGTTTTTTGGGGAGTCTGAATTTATGGTTACTGTAGTGTTTCTGTTTGTTTGTTTGTTTATTTGTTTTTTTATTGTTGTTTGCATCTGGTTTTGGTGGAAGGTCCATGCTTCGATTTTCAACAGGAGAAAAATTTGTTTATAGTTTTTATTTAGAAAGTCTTACAAGTGCTTACTATTGGCAACGACTATATGCCCGAGTTTCTATTTAATATTTTTTTTTTGAGTTTTTTTAATGGTTTAGGCGGCAAACGAGTTAACGTATTACCTGATGGTAAGCAATCAGCGCCGCCCATAGAGTAACGAGTGCATTGCCGATCTTTTGGGGATTAGGGTTTAGAAGATATAGGGATTGGGTTGAGGCGGAGGCCCTAGCCTTTGGTAACCTCAATCACATTACAAAACGCAACGCTGTACCTAGTTGTTTTACGTCAGTTTTCTGGGACACCGTGTATTCACTCCCGTCGACCCATTTGTGCCAGTATGGTTCTCCCACACTTACCAAAAACATAGAACAAAACTCTACAAACTCTTCTCGTAATACATCTATTTATGCTACCATACTTACATTCACGAATATTACTGGATTCGATTACTACAAAAACTAAGTAAATCTAGCCTAAAAGAAACCTTTGAACGATATTCAAACCTAATCTAACAACCTTATGAATACAAATCAAATAACAAGAAACTAAAAGAAAAAATATATACTTCAACTCGCAAAGACTTATAGATAAAACTTCCATCTAGACTAGGTCAATACACTGCCCAATACAGCAAAACTTCGAAACGTGAGCGGCATACCGATATAATAACTCATTTAAGCTTACAAAACCTTATTTCGAACGCCACAGAGATGAATTTCCCAAGCAAGGTTTACACAAACATATCCTTAATGCGTTCTCTTCAATCTGATCAGTGACAACTGATAGGAGGACGCACCCTATATTTATGAAGACTATTGTAGCTCCTATCTCAATATTGACTCGGCTGATCTTGAAATGAATGGTGGGGATAAACTTGGTTGCGAAAGAGGCGATTATTTGTGGATTGATAATGTAATCTGAGAGTTTCTGTTTGTGGTTTAATTGGGTAGCGATATTTAACTGTCGAACTTGAAGTTTCCTTGGGCGACAAAATCTGTGAAATATTGAAATTCGTCAAAAAACTAGAGATAGCTCTTAAAATCTGCAAGCTGATATGGAAGAACAGATGGCGGATTGGTGAGTGGCGACCGTGGATTAGAAGGTTTCACTCGCATAGTTTATAGCTGTTATATTTAATTATGTGTAAAGAATCGTGTTTGTTTCTTCCATTTTCTTTCTCCTTTCATTTTGTTCTTGGACACTGTGTCGTTGCTTCGCACCAACCGCAAAAATTCTCTGCACTGCCTTATGGTTGACTGTAATAGAATGCCTTTTTCTCCTTTTTTTCTCGTTCTTTATGTTCTTTCTTTCGTACTAACTACCCGTCTAATACGTAATATTTAAATATTTTTCTTTTTTTGTTTGATTCTATTTTGTGTCATTTTCTTGTTAATTTGTATTGTGTACCCACTTGTTTTTCAATTAATTTGTGTCTTTATTGTTTGTGCTGAATAAATGTGTTATCTATCTATCTATCTATCTATCTATCTTAAGGCATTAAATCCGCCATTCAGACTGTTTTGTGTGAAGAAGAAATAAAAAAATAGCTTATGGTCATCAGAGATAGTGCAGAGCAGGAAAAGTAACTAGGTTTTTTAGTTAGTAAGAGTCTGACACTCCGTCCTGCCCGACCCTGGGTGGGAGAAGTCTCTGGATGATTTTACCCTCACAAAAAAAGGCTCTAAACCAGCGAAAGAATTTTTCAGATAAGTATAGACAAACAAAATATGTATGTAACCTCACTCAAAATCTGCACTCAAACCAAACAACTCACTTAAGATAAACGTCAAACCCTAAACAGTAAAGATCAAAAGAGAATTTGAAAAGAAAAAGGAAAATCGACTTAAGCGATGAAAAATATTTCCATGTTAACATCATCGTAAATACCTCGTCATTTGACCTTAGGGACCCTCGTTTGCGAAGGTCGGAAGTCAGTCTCTGGCAGGTATCTGCGGATTTTGTAGGCCCTCGGACATTATTTACATAATTATTGTAGGCTTTGCTCTAAGAGAGTAAACACACTCGGTTTTTGGTGGAATGATGAATATATACGAGGTGTGGTTTTAAATTTTGTATTTTTTTATTCAGAAGCTAAGATTATTGAAAATAACGACTTACTCACGTGAATTGATTGTATTAAACTATAAAACTCTACTACTTTCAAGTCATACATGCTGCATACAAATGAGAGTCCCGTCGTGACTTGAAACTAACCGAGAAAAGCTCTACTTTTCACAGTTAATCCACGTAAGTAACTAATTATTTTCAATAGATTTATTTTATATGCTAATTTAGATCGTATTGACTGAGGCGTTTCATACAAGAAGGCGAAGGTTCAACTTAGCTAGCATCAATGTAACTTTTTCAGTGTTAAATTATAGTGCTGTGGTGCAAAAGGCCAAGATTTTTTTTTTTTGCAGGTATATGAAGAAGATATATCTATCCCATTGTTTATAAAACAGATAGAAAAATAGTATTTTATTTAAACAACACTCCTGGTTATTTCAATAATAAGCATTCTATGAAATTGGGTACGAATTCACAAGTTGCAAAATTTGAAACCAAAATCCTGCAAAAGTTTGAGATGAAATCCCTGCAACACAAGCAGGGTTCCGTAGAGAGGAGATGAAAGCCTTACTTAAGAAATCCGAAAGGACTGTGACTGAAATCTGAAATTATTGGGACCTTTGTTCAATAGTGGATTCTAATATGATTTTGTGGCTAATAAAATGATGGTGATAATGAAGGAACTTCTAGAACCACCTTTTTACGAGGATAACAATAAATTTTTATCAGAAAGTTTAAGATGTTTTGGCACGAATAGGACGGCTCTGTCGGAGTGATGTTGGGCCTCACAGGAAACTAGCGTGGAACGACGGTTGCATTGTGGTTCACCGCGTGAGTAAGGTTATCGGAGGCTAAATCCCCCATCCCCAACTCTCTTAGAACCACAAACGGACAGGCGTGAGCGACTGTTGTCACTATCAGGTGATTCGATAGCTGGTTTGCTGGCCTATCACATAAAAAAGACAATTTTAGAATACAACCTCCAAGTTTATGCTAAAACAAATTGCTTTGTATGCGAATATAAAAAGTTAGAGAACAAAAATTAAAATTTCGGTTTACTAAACCGATACTAAATCAATCACTAAACAGTTACATGTGTTGTGAAATTGTACACTTGTGTGAGGCAAAACGAGGAAAATCCTAGTATGTATGTAATGTAAATGATTTTTTTAAAGTACTTAAATGGAGCAGACCATAAATAACGACTACCAAACAACCTTTTTCATGCGGAACCTAAGAAAAACATTCATTTCTTTGTTTCACAAAATTGGATATGCAACGCCAAGTCTAACCCCACGGGTGTCGTTTTAAGAAACAGCGCGCAGCGTTGATATTTTTATTCCCAGACTAGAGAAAATAGTATAGAAATTCTTTTCTCCGAAGGTCGTTAAACTAATATGGGTAAAGCTGTTAAAGTGAAAGAGATTTTGTATTTTAATAGTAGGTAATAAGGTTTTTAATAAATATACGTAAAGAAATAAAATACATTGTTGTTCATCATATCTCGATTATTTTATTATTGACATAATGTTGACACATTTTTCATTATAAGCTTACTGGCTTACCGGCCAGTAACTTAATTATTAAAGAGGTAATATACCACAGTTTTATTCAGCACTTTATGATAGTGCAGAAAAACGACGTTTAATGTTTTCTTCAATTTGTAATAATTATTTTTAATATTATATTTATAGAAGTTATTGGTAATAAGTTTGAAATAACAAATGCGGCTTAGGTAAGCAAGGTAATGCTCAAACCTTATTCTTGTGAGAATAGGCCTCGCTTAGCAGTGGGCGCATATAAGCTTTTATTTCTTTTTTTTTGTAAGGGTAAAATCATCCCATATCTTCTTCGCACAGGGGAGTCGAAGTCGAAGTCTCATACTAAGACAGACAAAAAGACCCCTTGTTCCTTCTCCTGTTTTATGCCAAAACCGCGGCACCTTATTGGGTTAGTCCCACTAACTCGGCTGAGGGTCACTTATAAGAATAAGAATAAGAAATTTTTATTTGTTTAGAATGTAGGTATTACAATAAGGATGTTAACAATGTTCAAGAGTCCTTATACATTCTGCCTTTCGGCATACAAACATTTATGGATAAAAGACATCGGGGTACATACATAAAACAATGTATACCACCAGTGCATGTTCCTTTATAGGCTGACGATGTGGTGTGATGATGATGAGCAACATTTTTTTGAAAGAAGAAAGGCCTCAAATTTCTTCTTTCACTTCAAATCTCGCCTCCCAAGCTAGAGGGAGTGTTAGGGTCCTACTGAAAAAAATCCATCCCGTACCTTCTCCTGTTCCCAGCCGGGCTGTTGTATATCATTAGGCTCGCATCTGCAACTCCGGATTCTTCTGGCTATTAGGAAAACAATAAAGTTGTGGAACATTTTACAAATCGTGATGTATTTTTTTTAAATAAAAGTGAAACAATAATTTTTGGTATATAACCTTGAGCCTGATTTACCGCCCATATTTGACTGAGGTTATTTAATATTAAACAACGACCCTTAGGGAAAGGCGTGCTCCAGAAAAATCGTAGGGAATAGCTAATCATCCCATAAAATTGCACGATTCATATTGAACTCCTCAGTCAAATGTACAAGTAATCTAAAGGGGATCTCGTAAACTTCTGCATTAAGGAAAATGGTCTCAGCTAAGTCGGAGCACTTCGGAAATTTTCGTCAATCATCGGCAAAACAATAAGGATTTTTTTTTTTACTTTATGAAATGACAAAATGTTCCTTGTTTTTGTGCACGTTAGGGTGGAAACTTTGTGATTTAATGCCGTAAGGAAATTACGCGTGAGGGATGCGTTTGTTGGTGAAATTAATGTGTGTATGATGTATAGAGTGTGACATCACAGGGTGTACTTCTAATATTCCGCTCTATCTGTCTGGCTGTTGCCAGGTCATATAATTAGGTAGTTTTCTAGGTCAAAAATAAATTAATTCGATGTTTCAATACAATAAAATATTGAAAAATAACAATAGTTTAATTCATCAATCTATTGATGCATTTAGTTTAAGATATTTTTTAGCTATTAAGAAATAAGTAAGCTATTTGATGCAAAAACACTATGACGTCATAACTCAGTTTTTCATACAATTTTCATAGAAAAGTATCGTTTCTGATATTTGGATAAAAGTATTGAATTTGACTAGTTGGAAACTACCGGATTGAAATACTGATCACAGATATAAAAAACCACAGTTGTCAAATGTATTAACAATTGTTAGTTAGCCAGAAATAATAAATAAAATAAATAAATGTCTAGGCGGTTGAAATTTGAACAGATTGTATTTCTGTTGCTGCTATAAGAACAAATTTTTAAAACAAAATAAAATATGATTGGAAGTAACTTACAATACCAGCGGTTTCACTTTCCTTTTTGTTCACGAAAATTGATTCTTTTATAAATAACTTTTTTTACATTTAACATTTGAAATAATTTATTTTTGACCAACTCAATTAACCATCTAATTGTGTTTCATTTCCTATTATAAAACATTGTCCAATTAAAAACTTTTTTCTCTTACATGTTTATTATTATTTCCGCCTCCAAAACCTTTTCTATCAGTACATTCGTCTGATACTGATGTAGATAAGAAACTCGAATACCAAAAGGCACTTGTCAGGCCCAAAGTTCCTATTTTACCTCAAGGCAAGAAAACAGCCTCTGAAAATTATTTATTAACTTCTTATTAACAACATTCGAAACTCAATTGAAATGTTTTAGCTTTGTTCAAAGCAATTCGAAAAAGGTATATAATTATTTTAACTTCTTCATTAAAACTTATTTTTGTTAAAAAGAAAATTGATAAGTACTGGATTTCTTTGGATTAACTTTTTTGAATATTTTCACGGTGTTCTTCAGGGCAGTTTTTTGTAAAACTTATATTTTCCGAAGTGACCTGTAACATGCAGTGGCATAGAAGAAAGAAAAAAGTTTTTCATCCGTACACACCACTCTTTATATATACACTTCCAATGGGTGCCTATGAACTGCCTATTACATATTTGCCAAGAAAAGACCAGACAGCAGCATTCTCTGGAAAAAACCTGACTATTCAAACTGCTATTCTGTCTCCAACGCGCCTGCCAAAAAGGAGAATATCTAGCCAATACTAATACTCACCTGGCAAAGGGAACACCATGATCAAGTAGGCGATTCCTCCAGGGCAAGATCCTCTCAAGGTACCTCGAATAAGTTGAACACTACAATTGCTCCTAATGAGAATAACTCGGATGCAACATTTTTGATAATGGGCTTAAAATGGGCGAACTTTTACGCTGTGCCCTGATTTTTGACACCAGATGTTATGGGCCAATTGGGCGCGAGAAGATATTCTTTCTTGACTTCCCCTCCCCTTCAAAAAAGGTATACTCACAATTTTTTTTCTTTCCCCATATATAATATGGCGTCTAAATGAACTGCGAAAGTACATATTATATCTCGGTAAAAATACATTGGTTTGCAAGGTTTAGAAACTGCATTCTAGTGCTGAGAAGCAAGTAGGCTTCACTATGACTGTTAATTATTATTCGATGATCGAGTACCACGAAAATAAAACATCTAACAAACATTCGAGAAATCAAGAACACTTACAATTATTACATACCTATATGACGAAGATAATTTCGTTCGTTGTAGCTAGATATAAATAATCTAAGAAACCTTTACATCTGCCTAGCCCTACAGGGAATACATCCATGATACTATATTATTACAACCTCATTTCTGAGATGAGAAATTCGGACGAAACTCGTACATTTATGCTGAGGGTTCCCTTGAACGTAAAGGTGTAAATCATTTTGTTTTATACGTTGCGTAGGTACTGATATAAAAGATAAGCCACACGGGCGCAACTGAAGTATAAACTGAATATCTATATGTACTCATACTTTTCTGTATTTAGGTATATCTTTTAACTATATATTTATGTATCGTGACGCACGAGAATTAACAGAGTAAAGCCTTACTATGACGGACTGCACGGTTGGCGCGGTGGCTGGGCAACTGGATGCCGCGCAACGTGTCGCGGGTTCGATTCCCGCTCGGAACAACTCTATGTGGAATTGTATTTTTGTAAACGCACTCACGACACAGGAGAAAATCCTAGTGTGGGGCAACGTTAATTTTTTTAACAAGAACAAGTTACCACCGTTAGTAGTTACCAGGAGCCGAGCCGTAACCGTTGTGATTGAAACTAGTAGAACGTTAAATTCATCCATCTCATCTGTAATACTCTGGCTAATAAATAATAATTAAAAATATAAATTTTTAACAAAAATATTCCGACTTCAAAAAGTAAACTTAAAAGTCGAAATAATACATTCAATATCTCGAGAACCCGTGGAGTCCCAGCTATGGTCTTAAAGAAAAAAAAGATCCAAATAATGGATAGAATACGTGGCTTTCGGCTTCGTTGTCTTTTTACATCCCATCTCTGTCTCTGTCTCTGTCTCTGTCTCTGTCTCTGTCTCTTTCTATCTCCATCTCCATCTCCATCTCCATCTCCATCTCCATCTCCATCTCCATCTCCATCTCCATCTCCATCTCCATCTCCATCTCCATCTCCATCTCCATCTCCATCTCCATCTCCATCTCCATCTCCATCTCCATCTCCATCTCCATCTCCATCTCCATCTCCATCTCCATCTCCATCACCATCGCCGTCGCCGTCGCCGTCGCCGTCGCCGTCGCCGTCGCCGTCGCCATCACCATCGCCGTCGCCGTCGCCGTCGCCGTCGCCGTCGCCTTCGCCTTCGCCTTCGCCTTCGCCTTCGCCTTCGCCTTCGCCTTCGCCTTCGCCTTCGCCTTCGCCTTCGCCTTCGCCTTCGCCTTCGCCTTCGCCTTCGCCTTCGCCTTCGCCTTCGCCTTCGCCTTCGCCTTCGCCTTCGCCTTCGCCTTCGCCTTCGCCTTCGCCTTCGCCTTCGCCTTCGCCTTCGCCTTCGCCTTCGCCTTCGCCTTCGCCTTCGCCTTCGCCTTCGCCTTCGCCTTCGCCTTCGCCTTCGCCTTCGCCTTCGCCTTCGCCTTCGCCTTCGCCTTCGCCTTCGCCTTCGCCTTCGCCTTCGCCTTCGCCTTCGCCTTCGCCTTCGCCTTCGCCTTCGCCTTCGCCTTCGCCTTCGCCTTCGCCTTCGCCTTCGCCTTCGCCTTCGCCTTCGCCTTCGCCTTCGCCTTCGCCTTCGCCTTCGCCTTCGCCTTCGCCTTCGCCTTCGCCTTCGCCTTCGCCTTCGCCTTCGCCTTCGCCTTCGCCTTCGCCTTCGCCTTCGCCTTCGCCTTCGCCTTCGCCTTCGCCTTCGCCTTCGCCTTCGCCTTCGCCTTCGCCTTCGCCTTCGCCTTCGCCTTCGCCTTCGCCTTCGCCTTCGCCTTCGCCTTCGCCTTCGCCTTCGCCTTCGCCTTCGCCTTCGCCTTCGCCTTCGCCTTCGCCTTCGCCTTCGCCTTCGCCTTCGCCTTCGCCTTCGCCTTCGCCTTCGCCTTCGCCTTCGCCTTCGCCTTCGCCTTCGCCTTCGCCTTCGCCTTCGCCTTCGCCTTCGCCTTCGCCTTCGCCTTCGCCTTCGCCTTCGCCTTCGCCTTCGCCTTCGCCTTCGCCTTCGCCTTCGCCTTCGCCTTCGCCTTCGCCTTCGCCTTCGCCTTCGCCTTCGCCTTCGCCTTCGCCTTCGCCTTCGCCTTCGCCTTCGCCTTCGCCTTCGCCTTCGCCTTCGCCTTCGCCTTCGCCTTCGCCTTCGCCTTCGCCTTCGCCTTCGCCTTCGCCTTCGCCTTCGCCTTCGCCTTCGCCTTCGCCTTCGCCTTCGCCTTCGCCTTCGCCTTCGCCTTCGCCTTCGCCTTCGCCTTCGCCTTCGCCTTCGCCTTCGCCTTCGCCTTCGCCTTCGCCTTCGCCTTCGCCTTCGCCTTCGCCTTCGCCTTCGCATTCGCCTTCGCCTTCGCCTTCGCCTTCGCCTTCGCCTTCGCCTTCGCCTTCGCCTTCGCCTTCGCCTTCGCCTTCGCCTTCGCCTTCGCCTTCGCCTTCGCCTTCGCCTTCGCCTTCGCCTTCGCCTTCGCCTTCGCCTTCGCCTTCGCCTTCGCCTTCGCCTTCGCCTTCGCCTTCGCCTTCGCCTTCGCCTTCGCCTTCGCCTTCGCCTTCGCCTTCGCCTTCACCTTCGCCTTCACCTTCACCTTCACCTTCACCTTCACCTTCACTTTCACCTTCACCTTCACCTTCACCTTCACCTTCACAATCACCATCACCAACATCTTCACCATCACCATCGCCATGGCCATCGCCTTCGCCTTCGCCTTCGCCTTCGCCTTCGCCTTCGCCTTCGCCTTCGCCTTCACCTTCACCTTCACCTTCACCTTAACTTTCACCTTCACCTTTTTACATCCCATCTCTGTCTCTGTCTCTGTCTCTGTCTCTGTCTCTTTCCATCTCCATCTCCATCTCCATCTCCATCTCCATCTCCATCTCCATCTCCATCTCCATCTCCATCTCCATCTCCATCTCCATCTCCATCTCCATCTCCATCTCCATCTCCATCTCCATCTCCATCTCCATCTCCATCTCCATCTCCATCTCCATCTCCATCTCCATCTCCATCTCCATCTCCATCTCCATCTCCATCTCCATCTCCATCTCCATCTCCATCTCCATCTCCATCTCCATCTCCATCTCCATCTCCATCTCCATCTCCATCTCCATCTCCATCTCCATCTCCATCTCCATCTCCATCTCCATCTCCATCTCCATCTCCATCTCCATCTCCATCTCCATCTCCATCTCCATCTCCATCTCCATCGCCGTCGCCGTCGCCGTCGCCGTCGCCGTCGCCATCACCATCGCCGTCGCCGTCGCCGTCGCCGTCGCCTTCGCCTTCGCCTTCGCCTTCGCCTTCGCCTTCGCCTTCGCCTTCGCCATCGCCATGGCCATCGCCTTCGCCTTCGCCTTCGCCTTCGCCTTCGCCTTCGCCTTCGCCTTCGCCTTCGCCTTCGCCTTCGCCTTCGCCTTCGCCTTCGCCTTCGCCTTCGCCTTCGCCTTCGCCTTCGCCTTCGCCTTCGCCTTCGCCTTCGCCTTCGCCTTCGCCTTCGCCTTCGCCTTCGCCTTCGCCTTCGCCTTCGCCTTCGCCTTCGCCTTCGCCTTCGCCTTCGCCTTCGCCTTCGCCTTCGCCTTCGCCTTCGCCTTCGCCTTCGCCTTCGCCTTCGCCTTCGCCTTCGCCTTCGCCTTCGCCTTCGCCTTCGCCTTCGCCTTCGCCTTCGCCTTCGCCTTCGCCTTCGCCTTCGCCTTCGCCTTCGCCTTCGCCTTCGCCTTCGCCTTCGCCTTCGCCTTCGCCTTCGCCTTCGCCTTCGCCTTCGCCTTCGCCTTCGCCTTCGCCTTCGCCTTCGCCTTCGCCTTCGCCTTCGCCTTCGCCTTCGCCTTCGCCTTCGCCTTCGCCTTCGCCTTCGCCTTCGCCTTCGCCTTCGCCTTCGCCTTCGCCTTCGCCTTCGCCTTCGCCTTCGCCTTCGCCTTCGCCTTCGCCTTCGCCTTCGCCTTCGCCTTCGCCTTCGCCTTCGCCTTCGCCTTCGCCTTCGCCTTCGCCTTCGCCTTCGCCTTCGCCTTCGCCTTCGCCTTCGCCTTCGCCTTCACCTTCACCTTCACCTTCACCTTCACCATCACCTTCACCTTCACCTTCACCTTCACCTTCACTTTCACCTTCACCTTCACCTTCACCTTCACCTTCACAATCACCATCACCAACATCTTCACCATCACCATCGCCATGGCCATCGCCTTCGCCTTCGCCTTCGCCTTCGCCTTCGCCTTCGCCTTCGCCTTCACCTTCACCTTCACCTTCACCTTCACCTTCACCTTCACCTTCACTTTCACCTTCACCTTCACCTTCACCTTCACCTTCACAATCACCATCACCAACATCTTCACCATCACCATCGCCATGGCCATCGCCTTCGCCTTCGCCTTCGCCTTCGCCTTCGCCTTCGCCTTCGCCTTCGCCTTCGCCTTCGCCTTCGCCTTCGCCTTCGCCTTCGCCTTCGCCTTCGCCTTCGCCTTCGCCTTCGCCTTCGCCTTCGCCTTCGCCTTCGCCTTCGCCTTCGCCTTCGCCTTCGCCTTCGCCTTCGCCTTCGCCTTCGCCTTCGCCTTCGCCTTCACAATCACCATCACCAACATCTTCACCATCACCATCGCCATGGCCATCGCCTTCGCCTTCACCTTCACCTTCGCCTTCGCCTTCACCTTCGCCTTCAGTTCACCTTCACCTTCACCTCCTCTTAATCATCAAGGAGTTCGCACGTTTCTTGAATGTTTGAAGGCCGTATCGTATACCGCTGAAAGATGATTCCAAATCTATGTTGTGCGAGGCAATACTACAGGCAAATTGATAATAGTGAAATGTTTCTTTAATTCCATTCTTTGTTTGCACACCTTCACCTTCACTTTCAGCTTCACCTTCACCTTCACAATCACCATCACCATCAATCACCTTCACCTTCGTCATCACCTTCACCTTCATCTTCGCCTTCGCCTTCGCCTTCGCCTTCGCCTTCACCATCACCATCACCATCGCCTTCGTCTTCACCTTCACCTTCACCTTCACCTTCACCTTCACCTTCACCTTCACCTTCACCTTCACCTTCACCTTCACCTTCACCTTCACCTTCACCTTCACCTTCACCTTCACCTTCACCTTCACAATCACCATCACCAACATCTTCACCATCACCATCGCCATGGCCATCGCCTTCGCCTTCACCTTCACCTTCGCCTTCGCCTTCACCTTCGCCTTCAGTTCACCTTCACCTTCACCTCCTCTTAATCATCAAGGAGTTCGCACGTTTCTTGAATGTTTGAAGGCCGTATCGTATACCGCTGAAAGATGATTCCAAATCTATGTTGTGCGAGGCAATACTACAGGCAAATTGATAATAGTGAAATGTTTCTTTAATTCCATTCTTTGTTTGGGTTAAGCAACTTATTATCAAACTTTAATAAGGAGAAAAACACAAGTCACTACTCGAAAACCAGTAAAGAAATTGTATTTTGACTTCGAGCGTAACCAAAGAATCTTGCTAGTTCCTTTTGAGATTACGTGTATCAATTCCTGATGTAAAACCTTTACGCACGAATTTATAGGGGTCGTGACTGACATAGGTAAGAAAATAGGATTCGGAACACCATTCAGTGATAGAAATATTACCAAGACACACTCGTAAATATATCTGGACTATATTTTTGTAGATGACTCGGGATTCGAGTGGGTTCTAAATTTAAGCAACTACGGATAATGTAACAACTTTCTTAATTTATCGAAGACTTTATCACGGAATTATAATAGAAGGTACACTTACAATCGGCCAGGATTGCGGGGCAATCGCAATAAGGCACCGCAGCCTCGGTCTAGAGAAGAAGAAGGCCCCGTTCCTTCTCCTGCTTTAGACTAGGGTTTTTAGTCAGTAAGACTCTGACATTCCTTCGCGTCTCATCCTGAGCGGGTAAAGTCATTTGATGATTTTCCGCTGACAAAAAAAAAAGGTACACTAACAATATTTGTATAAAGAAACTAGTGTCATGATCATATCTATTAGTCAGAATACGTCGACACTCAATGCGATCCAGATTGGGTTGTTACTCATCAAAATTTCTCGCATTTTGTAATTGAGTTTTATAATCTAAAACTGTTTATATATGTATAGGTTGAACACGGACTTTTAAAATTCGAACGACTGGTTCGAATATAAAATTTATTTGGTGTTGAATATTAGTATATTTTTTTCGATGAGGCCCATTGGACAATAAGACAATATGCTGTACCCAACAAGAGCTAAGCAGCTGGTGAAACCGTACAAGTTTATTTATAAAATTCAATGTCGTTTCGCGTATAAATTCACACAATTACTGGTTGTGTCGCTACCGGTTGGTGTACGTTATTTCCCATAGGAACTACTGCATTTGTTTATGTAGTTAGCAACAATAACTGTTTGTTCAAATTAGTTTGGTCCATAACTGTCCCGTTTTAGCTGATAGAATATTTGAGCATCGACCGTTTAAGTATTTTATGAGCTTGGTAATGATAAAGATGGGTCTTAAATTTTATGTGGAATGGTAACTTGAAGAAATGCTTAAATGTGAAATATACTTATATATGTAATTGTGAGTGTTATAAATCAGAGTTTTATAAATCGCTGTCTTATACAAATATTGTGACGCGTCAACATCAAAATTATTCCCCAGATAACTTTTATCTAACCATTGAAAAATCAGCCCCTATAATAAGAAATTCTATCATTTGTTGAAAACCATTTATTTCTCAACAGCAAGGCAGGTTACACTACACTTTTGGGAAGTCATGTGGCGACCCGAATGGGTTTGGGTTTAATGAATGAATGGATGAATGATACCACGGCTTAATAAAAAAATAACGTGAACGCATGTCAACATTTTAGCCGGGGTTGCGGGGTAAGCGCAATGAGGCACCGCGACCTCGCCGAGAGCAGGAGAAGGAACAGGGGGGTTTTTAGTCAGTAACAGTCTGACACTCCTTCCCGCCCGGCCCTGGGCGGGAGAAGTCATTTGATAATTTTCCCCTCACAAAAAAAAATGTCAACATTTTGCCTTGGTAGTGAAGTTAAAGGAGGAGTAGGAGGAAGCTAACATTCTGGCAAAACAAGTGCAATGTCTCTGGTGTTGCAAGTATCTATAGATAGCATTGATTGCTGACCATCAACCAGCCTACTTTTATGACCTCTCTATTCTATAAACAAGTTTATAAGAGTATGTAATACAATAGCAAAGAATCAGACTTGTATATATATACATAGATGTACAGAAGTTATTGGTAATAGGTTTGAAATAACAAATGCAAGGTAATGCTCAAACCTTATTCTTGTAAGAAAAGGCCTCGCTTAACAGTGGGCACATATAAGCTTTTATTCCTTTTTTTTTTTGTAAGAGTAAAATCATCCCATGAGATCTCTCGACCAGGGTGAGTCGACGTCGAAGTCTCATACTAAGACAGACTAAAAGCCCCCTTGTTCATTCTCCTGCTTTATGCCAACACTGCGGTACCTTATTGGGTTAGATCTACTACCTTGGCTGAGGGTCACTTATAGGCTGACAATGTTGATGTGATGATGATAACGAACTACTAGCAACTTATTTTTTAAAGAAGAAAGGCGCATATCGCGTCTTTCACTTCAAATCTCGCCTTCCGAGCGAGAGGGAGTGTTAGGGGTCCTACTGAAAAAAATCCATCCCGTACCTTCTCCTGTTACAGTTCCCAGCCGGGCTGTTGTATATCATTACGCTAGCATCTTCAACTCCGGATTCTTCTGGCTATTAGGAAAACAATAAAGTTGTGGAACATTTTACAAATCGTGATGTATTTTTTTATATAAAAGTGAAACATTAAATTTGGTCTCCTTACTTTAAAAAAAATAAAACCTTGAGCCTGATTCACCCCACATATTTGACTGAGGTTATTTAATTTTAAACAACGACCCATAAGGAAAGGCGTGCTCCAGAAAAATCGAAGGGAATAGCTAATCATGTAATAAAATTGCACGATTCATATTGAACTCCTCAGTCAAATGTACAAGTAATCTAAAGGGGATCTCGTAAACTTCTGCATTAAGGAAAATGGTCTCAGCTAAGTCGGAGCACTTCGGAAATTTTCGTCAATCATCGGCAAAACAATAAGGATTTTTTTTTTACTTTATGAAATGACAAAATGTTCCTTGTTTTTGTGCACGTTAGGGTGGAAACTTTGTGATTTAATGCCGTAAGGAAATTACGCGTGAGGGATGCGTTTGTTGGTGAAATTAATGTGTGTATGATGTATAGAGTGTGACATCAAAGGGTGTACTTCTAATATTCCGCTCTATCTGTCTGGCTGTTGCCAGGTCATAATTATAATTGGGTAGTTTTCTAGGTCAAAACTAAATTATTTCGATGTTTCAATACAATAAAATATTGAAAAATAACAATAGTTTAATTTATCAATCTATTAATACATTAAATTTTAGATATTTTTTAGCTATTTATTAAGAAATAAGTAAGCTATTTGATGCAAAAACACTATGACGTCATAACTCAGTTTTTCATACAAATTTCATAGAAAAGTATCGTTTCTGATATTTGGATAAAAGTATTGAATTTGACTAGTTGGAAACTACCGGATTGAAATACTGATCACAGATATAAAAAACCACAGTTGTCAAATGTATTAACAATTGTTAGTTAGCCAGAAATAATAAATAAAATAAATAAATGTCTAGGCGGTTGAAATTTGAACAGATTGTATTTCTGTTGCTGCTATAAGAACAAATTTTTAAAACAAAATAAAATATGATTGGAAGTAACTTACAATACCAGCGGTTTCACTTTCCTTTTTGTTCACGAAAATTGATTCTTTTATAAATAACTTTTTTTACATTTAACATTTGAAATAATTTATTTTTGACCAACTCAATTAACCATCTAATTGTGTTTCATTTCCTATTATAAAACATTGTCCAATTAAAAACTTTTTTCTCTTACATGTTTATTATTATTTCCGCCTCCAAAACCTTTTCTATCAGTACATTCGTCTGATACTGATGTAGATAAGAAACTCGAATACCAAAAGGCACTTGTCAGGCCCAAAGTTCCTATTTTACCTCAAGGCAAGAAAACAGCCTCTGAAAATTATTTATTAACTTCTTATTAACAACATTCGAAACGCAATTGAAATGTTTTAGCTTTGTTCAAAGCAATTCGAAAAAGGTATATAATTATTTTAACTTCTTCATTAAAACTTATTTTTGTTAAAAAGAAAATTGATAAGTACTGGATTTCTTTGGATTAACTTTTTTGAATATTTTCACGGTGTTCTTCAGGGCAGTTTTTTGTAAAACTTATATTTTCCGAAGTGACCTGTAACATGCAGTGCTGCATAGAAGAAAGAAAAAAGTTTTTCATCCGTACACACCACTCTTTATATATACACTTCCAATGGGTGCCTATGAACTGCCTATTACATATTTGCCAAGAAAAGACCAGACAGCAGCATTCTCTGGAAAAAACCTGACTATTCAAACTGCTATTCTGTCTCCAACGCGCCTACCAAAAAGGAGAATATCTAGCCAATACTAATACTCACCTGGCAAAGGGAACACCATGATCAAGTAGGCGATTCCTCCAGGGCAAGATCCTCTCAAGGTACCTCGAATAAGTTGAACCCTACAATTGCTCCTAATGCGGATAACTCGGATGCAACATTTTTGATAATGGGCTTAAAATGGGCGAACTTTTACGCTGTGCCCTGATTTTTGATGTGACGATATTATGTGCCAATTGGGCGCGAGAAGACATTCTTTCTTGACTTCCTCTCCCCCTCAAAAAAGGTATCCTCACAATGTTTTTTCTTTACCCATATATAATATGGCGTCTAAATGAACTGCGAAAGTACATGATATAGCTCGGTAAAAATACATTGGTTTAAAAGGTTTAGAAACTGCATTCTCGTGCTTAAGAAGCAAGTACGCTTCACTGTGACTGTCAATTATTATTGAGCGATCAAAACGAAAATAAAACATGTAACAAATATTCCAGAAATCAAGAACACTTACAATTATTACATACCTATATGACGAAGATAATTTCGTACGCCGTAGCTAGATATAAATAATCTAAGAAACCTTTACATCTGCCTAGCCCTACAGGGAATACATCCATGATACTATATTATTACAACCTCATCTCTGAGATGAGAAATTCGGACGAAACTCGTACATTTAGCTGAGGGTTCCCTTGAACGTTAAGGTGTAAATCATTTTGTTTTATACGTTGCGTAGGTACTGATATAAAAGATAAGCCACACGGGCGAAACTGAAGTATAAACTGAATATCTATATGTACTCATACTTTTCTATATTTAGGTATATCTTTTAACTATATATTTATGTATCGTGACGCACGAGAATTAACAGAGTAAAGCCTTACTATGACAGACTGCACGGTTGGCACGGTGGCTGGGCAACTGGATGCTGCGCAACGTGTCGCGGGTTCGATTCCCGCACCTAACAAATCTTTGTGTGATCCACAAATTGCTGTTCCGTGTCTGGGTGTGATGTGTATGTGGAATTGTATGACTGTAAACGCACCCACGACACGGGAAAAAATCCTAGTGTTCGTTAATTTTACGTTAATTTTTAACAAGAACAAGTTATCAACCCAGGAACCGAGCATGTCAAAACCGCGTCATCGAGCCGTAACCGTTGTGATTGAAACTAGTAGAACGTTAAATTCATCCATCTCATCTGTAATACTCTGGCTAAGAAAAAATAATTAAAAATATAAATTTTTAACAAAAATATTCCGACTTCAAAAAGTAAACTAAAAAGCAAAAAATACATTTTCTTTGTCGAAGTAATACATGTTTTCATTAAGTTAAATAGAAAATAATATTCATAACTATTTTATAATCTTGAATTCGGTGGCAAGTAAAACAAGAATTGTGTTAAGGTTACCTATAACACACAACAAGAATACCTAGAATAACACTTAGAATTCGATTGCGCAATAACATAAAAAAAATGCATCTTTGACCTTCAATATCTCGAAAACCCGTGGAGTCCCAGCTATGGTCTTAAAGAAAAAAAAAGATCCAAATAATGGATAGAATACGTGGCTTCCGGCTCCGTTGTCTTTTACATCCTATCTCTATCTCTATCTCTATCTCTATCTCTATCTCTATCTCTATCTCTATCTCTATCTCTATCTCTATCTCTATCTCTATCTCTATCTCTATCTCTATCTCTATCTCTATCTCTATCTCTATCTCTATCTCTATCTCTATCTCTATCTCTATCTCTATCTCTATCTCTATCTCTATCTCTATCTCTATCTCTATCTCTATCTCTATCTCTATCTCTATCTCTATCTCTATCTCTATCTCTATCTCTATCTCTATCTCTATCTCTATCTCTATCTCTATCTCTATCTCTATCTCTATCTCTATCTCTATCTCTATCTCTATCTCTATCTCTATTTATCTTTATCTTGACTTTCACCTTCACCTTCACCTTCACCTTCACCTTCACCTTCACCTTCACCTTCACCTTCACCTTCACCTTCACCTTCACCTTCACCTTCACCTTCACCTTCACCTTCACCTTCACCTTCACCTTCACCTTCACCTTCACCTTCACCTTCACCTTCACCTTCACCTTCACCTTCACCTTCACCTTCACCTTCACCTTCACCTTCACCTTCACCTTCACCTTCACCTTCACCTTCACCTTCACCTTCACCTTCACCTTCACCTTCACCTTCACCTTCACCTTCACCTTCACCTTCACCTTCACCTTCACCTTCACCTTCACCTTCACCTTCACCTTCACCTTCACCTTCACCTTCACCTTCACCTTCACCTTCACCTTCACCTTCACCTTCACCTTCACCTTCACCATCGCCTTCACTTCATCTTCACCTTCGCCTTCACCTTCGCTGTCAGCTTCATCATCACCTTCACAATCACCTTCACCTTTACAATCACCATCACCATTAATCACCTTCACCTTCACCTTCACATTCACCTTCGCCTTCGCCTTCGCCTTCGCCTTCGCCTTCGCCTTCGCCTTCGCCTCCGCCTTCGCCTTCGCCTTCGCCTTCGCCTTCGCCTTCGCCTTCGCCTTCGCCTTCGCCTTCGCCTTCGCCTTCGCCTTCGCCTTCGCCTTCGCCTTCGCCTTCGCCTTCGCCTTCGCCTTCGCCTTCGCCTTCGCCTTCGCCTTCGCCTTCGCCTTCGCCTTCGCCTTCGCCTTCGCCTTCGTCTTCGCCTTCGCCTTCGCCTTCGCCTTCGCCTTCGCCATCACCTTCGCTTTCACCTTTACTTCATCTTCACCTTCGCCTTCACCTTCGCTTTCAGCTTCATCATCACCTTCACAATCACCTTCACCTTTACAATCACCATCACCATCAATCACCTTCACCTTCACCTTCACCTTCACCTTCACCTTCACCTTCACCTTCACCTTCACCTTCACCTTCACCTTCACCTTCACCTTCACCTTCACCTTCACCTTCACCTTCACCTTCACCTTCACCTTCACCTTCACCTTCACCTTCACCTTCACCTTCACCTTCACCTTCACCTTCACCTTCACCTTCACCTTCACCTTCTCCTTCACCTTCACCTTCACCTTCACCTTCACCTTCACCTTCACCTTCACCTTCACCTTCACCTTCACCTTCACCTTCACCTTCACCTTCACCTTCACCTTCACCTTCACCTTCACCTTCACCATCGCCTTCACTTCATCTTCACCTTCGCCTTCACCTTCGCTGTCAGCTTCATCATCACCTTCACAATCACCTTCACCTTTACAATCACCATCACCATTAATCACCTTCACCTTCACCTTCACATTCACCTTCGCCTTCGCCTTCGCCTTCGCCTTCGCCTTCGCCTTCGCCTCCGCCTTCGCCTTCGCCTTCACCTTCACTTTTACCTTCACCTTCATCTTCTTCGTAATTCATTCATTAATTCAATAACGTAACTGTTTGACGAGGAACAATTAATTTTAAGCCATGAGCTTATATCAATACAGAATTATTGCACGACATATTATGGTCGTGGACATCATGTAACTATTCAACGAAGAACTCGAATAGTTTGGAGAAAGTTAAAGTAGTCCAATATTTGTCTCTTTTTCACTCGCGATTATTGAATCATGCCTTCCCACTTTAACGTGTATCATACGATTTATTCATGTGTGCATAAGTGTGCCATTTTTGAAAATCAAATGTTGTATATGTAACCTATCTATACCATTTTACCTAAAATATCATTGATTAGAGATAAGTCCAAGTTTGTTTTGTTCCTGGTCAAATGTCTATGCAGCTTGTATGCAGAACAAAAGTAAGGTTTCACGTTGTTAATACAATATGTTCAGGTTTTCGGAACTTTACAATTTCTATGGTTTTCCATAAATATTTTAGGACAAAAATTAACTGGGTAAACTCGAGAACGGCTGGACTACAGCCGTTATCGAGTTTTGGCGGGACAATCGAAAAGCAATTTATTTATATACGAAGTTTTTTATGGAATAGGAGGCAAACGAGCTCTCATATACTGCCGTTGGACACCTGCAACATCAGAAGAGTCAGAGGCGCGTTGCAAGCCTCTTAATCATCAAGGAGTTCGCACGTTTCTTGAATGTTTGAAGGCCGTATCGTATACCGCTGAAAGATGATTCCAAATCTGTGTTGTGCGAGGCAATACTACAGGCAAATTGATAATAGTGAAATGTTTCTTTAATTCCATTCTTTGTTTGGGTTAAGCAACTTATTATCAAACTTTAATAAGGAGAAAAACACAAGTCACTACTCGAAAACTAGTAAAGAAATTGTATTTTGACTTCAAGCGTAACCAAAGAATCTTGCTAGTTCCTTTTGAGATAACGAGTATCAATTCCTGATGTAAAACCTTTACGCACGAATTTATAGGGGTCGTGACTGATATAGGTAAGAAAATAGGATTCGGAACACCATCCAGTGATAGAAATATTACCAAGACACACTCGTAAATATATCTGGACTATATTTTTGTTCCCTTCAATCTGATCAGTGACAACTGATAGAAGGACGCACCCTATATTTATGAAGACTATTGTAGCTCCTATCTCAATATTGACTCGGCTGATCTAGAAATGAATGGTGGGGATAAACTTGGTTGCGAAAGAGGCGATTATTTGTGGATTGATAATGTAATCTGGGAGTTTTGATTTCTGTTTGTAGTCTAATTGGGTAGCGACATTTAATTGTCGAACTTGAAGTTTCTTTGGGCGGCAAAATCTGTGAAATATTGAAATTCGTCAAAAAACTAGAGATAGCTCTTAAAATCTGCAAGCTGATGTGGAAGAACAGATGTGGATTGATCAGTGGCGACCGTGGATTAGAAAATGTAGCGTGGTAATCCAAACACCATACTATGTCGCGGTTTCACTCGAATAGTTTATAGCGTATGGTCATCAGAGATAGTGCAGAGTAGGAGAAGGAACGGGGGGGGGGGGGTTTAGTCAGGAAGAGTATGACACTCAAACTCACACAAGACAAGTCACAGGATGATCATCCCTTCATAAACAATAAAAGCTCCAAAGTAGCGAAAGAATTTTTCGATTCGGTCAAGTACTTTTAGAGCCTATTCAATTCAAACAAATATAATCTTATCTTTCCTCTTTATAATGTTATAAGAATAGACAAACAAAATATGTAACCTCACTCAAAATCTGCACTCAAACCAAACAACTCACTTAAGATAAACGTCAAACCCTAAACAGTAAAGATCAAAAGAGAATTTGAAAAGAAAAAGGAAAATCGACTTAAGCGATGAAAAATATTTCCATGTTTACATCATCGTAAATACCTCTTCATTTGACCTAAGGGACCCTCGTTTGCGAAGGTCGGAAGTCAGTCTCTGGCAGGTATCTGCGGATTTTGTAGGCCCTCGGACATTATTTACATAATTATTGTAGGCTTTGCCCTAAGAGAGTAAACACACTCGGTTTTTGGTGGAATGATGAATATTTACAAGTCGTTGTTTTAAATTTAAATTTTGTATTTTTTTTAATAGGTAGTTAAAATTATTGAAAAAAAAAATACTTACTGTTAATTTTTGTATAAAACTCTACTAGTTTCAAGTCACACACGATGCACACGAATGAGAGTCCCGTCGTGACCTGAAACTAAACGAGAAAAGCTCTATTTTTCACAGTTAATCCACGTAAGTAAATTTATTTCATATGCTCAAAGATCGTGTTGACTGAGGCGTTTCATACAAGAAGGCGAGGGTTCAACTCAGCTAGCACCAATGTAACTTTTTTAGAGTTAAATTATGGTGCTATGGTGCAAAAGGCAAGTGTGGGAGAGCCAAGCTTCGGCACGAATAGGTTGGCTCGACCGGAGTGATACCACGGTCTTACAGAATACCGGCGTGTGTGAGGTTACCGGAGGCCCAATCCCTTCCCTTCCCCTATCCCTTCCCGATCCTTATATCCGCAACCCCTAGCCTTAAAAGGCCGACAACGCACTCGTAACTCCTTTAGTGTTGCAGGTGTCCATGGTCGGCGCCGATTGCTTACCATCAGGTAAACCATATACAATCAGGCACGTTTATATCATAAAAAAAATGCCAAAGAAGTTTGCGAAAAGCCTCAAAGGTCAAACACGCCAGGTATATGAAGAAGATATGCCTATTCCATTGTTTATGAAACAGATAGAAAAATAGTATTTTATTTAAACAATACCTTTGCGCATTACATTCATTCAATAATAAGCATTCTATGAAATTGGGTACGAATTCACAAGTTGCAAAATTTGAAACCAAAATCCTGCAAAAGTTTGAGATGAAATCCCTGCAACACAACCAGAGTTCCGTAGAAAGGAGATGAAAGCCTTACTTATGAAATCCGAAGGGACTGTGACTGAAATCTGAAGGTTTTAGGACCTTTGTTCAATAGTGGATTCTAATATGATTTTGTGGCTAATAAAATCACTATCAGGTGATTCAACAGCTAGTTTGCATCACATAAACAAAAGTCAATTTTAGAATACAACCTCCAAGTTTATGCTAAATAAAATTGCTTTGTATGCGAATATAAAATGATAGTCAAAAAAAAAAATTCGGTTTACTCAAGTAAACTGAACCTTGATTCGTGTCTAGGTTTTATGTTTACGGGAAATTATACATTTATAATCGTATCCTCTTGTGAAGCAAAAAGGAGAAAATCCTAGAAGTATGTATGTAACGTAATTTTTTTTTCAAGTATACTATATAAAGCATGTAACGATTACCATACAACGTTTTTCATGCGGAACCTAAGAAAAACATTCATTTCTTTGTTTCACAAAATTGGATATGCAACGTCAAGTCTAACCCCACGGGTGTCGTTTTAAGAAACAGCGGGCAGCGTTGATATTTTTATTCCCAGACTAGAGAAAATAGTACAAAAATTCTTTTCTCCGAAGGTCGTTAAACTAATAAGGGTAAGCTGTTAAAGTGAAAGAGATTTTGTATTTTAATAGTAGGTAATAAGGTTTTATTTCGCACTTTACAATAGTAAAGAAAAACATTGTTTAATGTTTTGTTCAATTTGTAATAATATATAATAAATAATTCTTTTCAATGTTATATGTTCAAAAGTTATTGGTAATAAGTTTGTAATAACAAATGCGCCTTAGGTAAGCAAGGTAATGCTCAATCCTTATTCTTGTGAGAATAGGCCTCGCTTAGCAGTGGGTCCATATAAACTCTTTTTTTTTGTAAGTCATCAATCATCCCATATCTTCTCTCGCACAGTGGGAGTCGACGTCGATGTCACATACTAAGACAGACTAAAAGCCCCTTATTGGGTTAGTCCCACTAACTCGGCTGAGGGTCACTTATAAGAATAAGAATAAGAAATTTTTATTTGTTTAGAATGTAGGTATTACAATAAGGATGTTAACAATGTTCAAGAGTCCTTATACATTCTGCCTTTCGGCATACAAACATTTATGGATAAAAGACATCGGGGTACATACATAAAACAATATATACCACCAGTGCATGTTCCTTTATAGGCTGACGATGTGATGTGATGATGATGAGCAACATTTTTTTGAAAGAAGAAAGGCGTCAAATTTTTTCTTTCACTTCAAATCTCTCCTCCCAAGCGAGAGGGAGTGTTAGGGTCCGACTGATAAAAATCCATCCCGTACCTTTTCTTGTTCCCAGTCGGGCTGTTGTATATCATTACGCTCGCATCTGCAACTCCGGATTCTTCTGGCTATTAGGAAAACAATAAAGTTGTGGAACATTTTACAAATCGTGATGTATTTTTTTAACTTAAAAATGAAACAATATTTTTGGTATTCTTACTTTAAAAAAATATAACCTTGAGCCTGATTTACCGCCCATATTCGAGTGAGGTTATTTAATATTAAACAACGACCCTTAGGGAAAGGCGCACTCCAGAAAAATTGTAGGGAATAGCTAATCATCCCATAAAATTGCACGATTCATATTGAACTCCTCAGTCAAATGTACAAGTAATCTAAAGGGGATCTCGTAAACTTCTGCATTAAGGAAAGTGGTCTCAGCTAAGTCTGAGCACTTCGGAAATTTTCGTCAATCATCGGCAAAACAATAAGGATTTTTTTTTACTTTATGAAATGACAAAATGTTCCTTGTTTTTGTGCACGTTAGGGTGGAAACTTTGTGATTTAATGCCGTAAGGAAATTACGCGTGAAGGATGCGTTTGTTGGTGAAAATAATGTGTGTAAGATGTTTAAAGTGTGACATCAGAGGGTAAAAACAGCGAGATTTACTTCTAATATTTCCGCTGCATCTGTCTGGCTGTTGCCAGGTCATATAATTGGGCAGTTTTCTAGGCCAAAAATAAATTAATTCGATGTTTCAATACAATAAAATATTGAAAAATAACAATAGTTTAATATATCAATCTATTGATACACTAAGTTTTACATATTTTTTAGCTATTTGTTAAGAAATAAGTAAGTGATGCAAAAATACTATGACGTTATAACTCAGTTTTTCATACAAATTCTATAGAAATGTATCGTTTCTGATATTTGGATAAAAGTATTGAATTTGACTAGTTGGTAACTACCGTATTGAAATACTAACCACAGATATAAAAAACCACAGTTGTCAAATGTATTAACAATACGGTAGTTTCCAACTAGTGAAATTCAATACTTTTATTCAAACGTCAAAAACTATACTTTTCTATGAAATTTGTATGAAAAACTGAGCTATGACGTCATAACATTTTTGGGTCAAATAGCTTACTTATTTCACAATAATTAACCAAAAAAATCTAAAGCTTGGGGTATCGATCGATCGATGAATAAAAGTATAGTTATTTTTCAATATTTTATTGTATTGAAACATCGAATTAATTTATTTTTGACCTAGGAAACTACCCAATTGTTGGTTAGCCAGTAATAATAAATAAATAAAATAAATAAATATCTAGACTAGGTCGAAATTTGAAAAGATTGTATTTCTGATGCTGCTATAAGAACAAATTTTTAAAACAAATTAAAATAATATTTTGTGAACTAACTTACAATTCAAGCGGTTTCAGTTTCCTCTTCGTCGGCGAAAATTGATTCTTTTATAAATAACTTTTTTTAACATTTAACAGTCGAAATAATTTATTTTTGACCAACTCAATTAACCTTCTAATTGTGTTTCATTTTCTATTATAAAACATTGTCCAATTAAAAACTTTTTTCTCTTACATGTTTATTATTATTTCCGCCTCCAAAACCATGTTTTCTTTAAAAAGTTAAGATTATTCTTTTTCCATACGTAAATTCGTCTAATACTGATGTAGATAAGAAACTCGAATACCAAAAGGCACTTGCTAGGCCCAAAGTTCCTATTTTACCTCGAGGCAGTAAAACAGCCTTAGAAAATTATTTATTAACTTCTTATTAACAACATTCGAAACTCAATTGAAATGTTTTAGCTTTATTCAAAGCAATTCGAAAAGGTATATAATTATTTTAACTTCTTCATTAAAACTTATTTTTGTTAAAAGGAAAATTGATACTGGATTTCTTTGGACTAACTTTGTTGAAAATTGATAGAGAGGCCTACTTTTACGCAGTTCCCTGATTTTTGACAACCGATGTTGTTACGGGTCAAGTGGGCGCGAGAAGACATTCTTTCTTCACTTCTTCACTTCCCCCTCAAAAAAGGTATCCTCACAATGTTTTTTCTTTCCCCATATATAATATGGCGTCTAAATGATCTGCGAAAGTACATATTACAGCTTGGTAAAAATACATTGGTTTACAAGGTTTAGAAACGGCTTTTCTCGTGCTTAAGAAGCAAGTACGCTTCATTATGATTGTCAATTATTATTGAGCGATCACTACGAAAAAAAAACATCTAACAAACATTCCAGAAATCAAGAACACTTACAATTATAACATATGTATATGACGAAGATAATTTCGTTCGTTGTAGCTAAATATAAATAATCTAAGAAACCTTTACATCTGCCTAGCCCTACAGGGAATACATCCATGATACTATATTATTACAACCTCATTTCTGAGATGAGAAATTCGGACGAAACTCGTACATTTATGCTGAGGGTTCCCTTGAACGTAAAGGTGTAAATCATTTTGTTTTATACGTTGCGTAGGTACTGATATAAAAGATAAGCCACACGGGCGAAACTGAAGTATAAACTGAATATCTATATGTACTCATACTTTTCTATATTTAGGTACATCTTCTAACTGTATATTTCTGTACCGCGACACACGAGAATTAAAAGAGTAAAGCCTTACTATGATGGACTGCACGGTTGGCGCGGTGGCTGGGCAACTGGATGCCGCGCAATGTGTCGCGGGCTCGATTCTCGCTCGGAACAACTCTTTGTGTGATCCACAAATTGTTGTTCCGGGTTCTGGGTGTGATGTGTATGTGGAATTGTATTTTTGTAAACGCACTCACGACACAGGAGAATATCCTAGTGTGGGGCAACGTTAATTTTTAACAAGAACAAGTTATCAACCCAGGTACCGAGCATGTCAAAACCGCATCACCAAGCCGTAACCGTTGTGATTGAAACTAGTAGAACGTTAAATTCATCCATCTCATCTGTAATACTCTGGCTAATAAAAAATAATTAAAAATATAAATTTTTAACAAAAATATTCCGACTTCAAAAAGTAAACTAAAAAGCAAAAATAACATTTTCTTTGTCGAAGTAATACATGTTTTCATTAAGTTAAATAGAAAATAATATTCATAACTATTTTATAATCTTGAATTCGGTGGCAAGTAAAACAAGAATTGTGTTAAGGTTACCTATAACACACAACAAGAATACCTAGAATAATACTTAGAATTCGATTGCGCAATAACATAAAAAAAAATGCATCTTTGACCTTCAATATCTCGAGAACCCGTGGAGTCCCAGCTATGGTCTTAAAGAAAAGATCCAAATAATGGATAGAATACGTGGCTTCCGGCTTCGTTGTCTTTTACATCCTATCTCTATCTCTATCTCTATCTCTATCTCTATCTCTATCTCTATCTCTATCTCTATCTCTATCTCTATCTCTATCTCTATCTCTATCTCTATCTCTATCTCTATCTCTATCTCTATCTCTATCTCTATCTCTATCTCTATCTCTATCTCTATCTCTATCTCTATCTCTATCTCTATCTCTATCTCTATCTCTATCTCTATCTCTATCTCTATCTCTATCTCTATCTCTATCTCTATCTCTATCTCTATCTCTATCTCTATCTCTATCTCTATCTCTATCTCTATATTTATCTTTATGTCTATCTCTATTTATCTTTATCTTGACTTTCACCTTCGCCTTCACCTTCACCTTCACCTTCACCTTCACCTTCACCTTCACCTTCACCTTCACCTTCACCTTCACCTTCACCTTCACCTTCACCTTCACCTTCACCTTCACCTTCACCTTCACCTTCACCTTCACCTTCACCTTCACCTTCACCTTCACCTTCACCTTCACCTTCACCTTCACCTTCACCTTCACCTTCACCTTCACCTTCACCTTCACCTTCACCTTCACCTTCACCTTCACCTTCACCTTCACCTTCACCTTCACCTTCACCTTCACCTTCACCTTCACCTTCACCTTCACCTTCACCTTCACCTTCACCTTCACCTTCACCTTCACCTTCACCTTCACCTTCACCTTCACCTTCACCTTCACCTTCACCTTCACCTTCACCTTCACCTTCACCTTCACCTTCACCTTCACCTTCACCTTCACCTTCACCTTCACCATCGCCTTCACCTTCACCTTCACCTTCACCATCGCCTTCACCTTCGCCTTCGCCTTCACCTTCACCATCACCATCACCATCTCCATCGCCTTCGCCTTCAACTTCGCCTTCGCCTTCGCCTTCGCCTTCGCCTTCGCCTTCGCCTTCGCCTTCGCCTTCGCCTTCGCCTTCGCCTTCGCCTTCGCCTTCGCCTTCGCCTTCGCCTTCGCCTTCGCCTTCGCCTTCGCCTTCGCCTTCGCCTTCGCCTTCGCCTTCGCCTTCGCCTTCGCCTTCGCCTTCGCCTTCGCCTTCGCCTTCGCCTTCGCCTTCGCCTTCGCCTTCGCCTTCGCCTTCGCCTTCGCCTTCGCCTTCGCCTTCGCCTTCGCCTTCGCCTTCGCCTTCGCCTTCGCCTTCGCCTTCGCCTTCGCCTTCGCCTTCGCCTTCGCCTTCGCCTTCGCCTTCGCCTTCGCCTTCGCCTTCGCCTTCGCCTTCGCCTTCGCCTTCGCCTTCGCCTTCGCCTTCGCCTTCGCCTTCGCCTTCGCCTTCGCCTTCGCCTTCGCCTTCGCCTTCGCCTTCGCCTTCGCCTTCGCCTTCGCCTTCGCCTTCGCCTTCGCCTTCGCCTTCGCCTTCGCCTTCGCCTTCGCCTTCGCCTTCGCCTTCGCCTTCGCCTTCGCCTTCGCCTTCGCCTTCGCCTTCGCCTTCGCCTTCGCCTTCGCCTTCGCCTTCGCCTTCGCCTTCGCCTTTACCATCACCATCAATCACCTTCACCTTCACTTTCACCTTCACCTTCACTTTTACTTTTACCTTCACCTTCATCTTCTTCCTAATTCATTCATTAATTCAATAACGTAACTGTTTGACGAGGAACAATTGATTTTAAGCCATGAGCTTATATCAATACAGAATTATTGCACGACATATTATGGTCGTGGACATCATGTAACTACTCAACGAAGAACTCGAATAGTTTGGAGAAAGTTAAAGTAGTCCAATATTTGTCTCTTTTTCACTCGCGATTATTGAATCATGCCATCCCACTTTAACGTGTGTCGTACGATTTATTCATGTGTGCATAAGTGTGCCGTTTTTGAAAATCGAATGTTGTTTAAGTAACCTATCTATACTATTTTACCTAAAATATCATTGATTAGGTAGCTAAAGGTCAAAGTTTGTTTTGTTCCTTGTCTAATGTCTATGCAGTTTGTATGCAGAACAAAAGTAAGGTTTCACGTTGTGAATACAATATGTTCAGGTTTCCGGAAATTTACAATTTCTAAGGTTTCCATAAATATTTTAGGACAAAAATTAACTGGGTAAGCTCGAGAACGGCTGGACTACAGCCGTTATCGAGTTTTGGCGGACCAATCGAAAAGCAATTTATTTATATACGAAGTTTTTTTATGGAATAGGAGGCAAACGAGCCCTCATATGCTGCCGTTGGACACCGGCAACACCAGAAAAGTCAGAGACGCGTAGCAAGCCTCTTAATCATCAAGGAGTTCGCACGTTTCTTGAATGTTTGAAGGCCGTATCGTATACCGCTGAAAGATCATTCCAACGCTATGCTGAGCGATTCAATAATACAGGCAAATTGATAATAGTGAAATGTTTTTTTTAATTCCAATTATTTGTTTGAGTTAAGCAACTTATTATCAAACTTTAATAAGGAGAAAAACACAAGTCACTCCTCGAAAACTACTAAAGAGATTGTATTTTGACTTCAAGCGTAACCAAAGAATCTTGCTAGTTCCATTTGAGATTACGAGTATCAATTCCTGATGTAAAACCTTTACGCACGAATTTATAGGGGTCGTGACTGACATAGGTAAGAAAATAGGATTCGGAACACCATTCAGTGATAGAAATATTACCAAGACACACTCGTAAATATATCTGGACTATATTTTTGTAGATGACTCGGGATTCGAGTGGGTTCTAAATTTAAGCAACTACGGATAATGTAACAACTTTCTTAATTTATCGAAGACTTTATCACGGAATTATAATAGAAGGTACACTTACAATCGGCCAGGATTGCGGGGCAATCGCAATAAGGCACCGCAGCCTCGGTCTAGAGAAGAAGAAGGCCCCGTTCCTTCTCCTGCTTTAGACTAGGGTTTTTAGTCAGTAAGACTCTGACATTCCTTCGCGTCTCATCCTGAGCGGGTAAAGTCATTTGATGATTTTCCGCTGACAAAAAAAAAGGTACACTAACAATATTTGTATAAAGAAACTAGTGTCATGATCATATCTATTAGTCAGAATACGTCGACACTCAATGCGATCCAGATTGGGTTGTTACTCATCAAAATTTCTCGCATTTTGTAATTGAGGTTTATAATCTAAAACTGTTTATATATGTATAGGTTGAACACGGGCTGCTTACTAAAACACGGACTTTTAAAATTCGAACGACCGGTTCGAAAATAAAATTTATTTGGTGTTGAATATTAGTATATTTTTTTCGATGAGGCCCATGGACAACAAGACAAATTATGCTGTACCCAACAAGAGCTAAGCAGCTGGTGAAACCGTACATAGTAAGTTTATTTATAAAATTCAATGTCGTTTCGCGTATAAATTCACACAATTACTGGTTGTGTCGCTACCGGTTGGTGTACGTTATTTCCCATAGGAACTACTGCATTTGTTTATGTAGTTAGCAACAATAACAGTTTGTTCAAATTAGTTTGGTCCATAACTGTCCCGTTTTAGCTGATAGAATATTTATTTGGGCATCGACCGTTTTAATATTGTATGACTTTGACAACGACAAAGAAAGCTCTTAAATGTTTTTGGAATGGTTAATTGAACAACTACCTCAATCCAAGGTATTTTTTTTACTTGCTATAAACTAGTGCTTGACTGCGATCCCACCTGATGGTAAGCAGCGATGCAATCGTTGATGGCAAGGCGCACTAGTTTATTAAGAGCCTATTCACTTTAGCCTTGAAGACACCTAAAATGTATTCGGACGGAAAGGTGAACTACATAAAGGAATAACTTGATAAAAGACTTTATTATTATTATTTTACTTTTAATAAGAAGTTTTATAAACTCACTATCTTTCTGTGTAGCATTTATTAAAATACATTATTTTTCAACAGCAAAGCTGTTGACACTACACTTTTGGGGAATTATATTTCGGCACAAATGGGCCATCTCGACCGAAATAAAACGCGGTCTCATAAAAAATTAACGTGAACGCATGCCAACATTTCGTCTTGCGAATAAAGTTAAAGGCTCTATATGCCTCTCCTTAACATTCTGGTAACACAATTGCAACTCCTGCATCAAAGTCACAGTCAAAATATTCATTCCAACCAAACTATAAACAGGTACTTTTGAAACGTCAAAATAGCATAATATAGTCTGTCTGTCAGTTTGAGGTCTGGTTAGGTTCAAGTCTGTTCTGGTGTTGCGAGAGTTCATTGATGGCGTCAATTACTTAACATTGACCAGCCTACTTTATTACCTCAATGCCTTTTATGTAAGGAGAAAATCATCCAGTGAGAGGTGAAAGGGAGTATCAGACTCTTGCTGGATAAAAACCTCCCCGTTTTTTCTTCTACTTTAGGCCGAGGCCTCGCTACCTTATTGCGCTAGCCCCACAACCCCAATATTCTTCAATGCCTAAAAAGCGAATAAATGTATGTGTGCAATACCAAAGAATCTGACTTGGGTTTATACGTTTTATCGAATAACAAAGCAATTTAAATATTGATAGAATTTTATACTGTAGTGTACCAAGAATATCGATAGCACCTCTCGAAACATTTCCCAGAAGACAGACATGTCAACACGTGTTTGTTTCCGCTCTCGATGCCATTTCAAAAGGCACGTACGCGAATGTTCAAAATTGTATGCGACCTTTTAAATCACAATATTTTCGATACTGAACGTTCTTGTGAATTGAAACAGAAGTAATATTATTTGAAAACGGAGAATATATACTTTTGAAGCACGTTTTCAATGTTGAAAAGAGGGTGAGATTTCATTTCCTGTTTTCAGGTAAGTCTGTTAACAATTTACCTTTTAGTATGTTATCTTGAATAAAAAGCTTGTAAAATAATGCTTGGTACTATGATCTCCATATAATCTCTATCTTGACTTAAGGTCCTGTGGTCCCCTAAATAAGGTAAATGGCGTTCATAAAAATCCTCCATAGTCATTTTTCATAAATAAGCAAGGTAAGTATTATATTTATTGTACGCAAATTTACCTTAATCTTAGTCCTTTAGACTAAAAATTTATTTACAAATTACTCTAAATCATGTAGAAAGGAGGTTAAGGCATCCGCTTCTCATGCATTAGGGTGCAGATTCAAATACTAGTTAATCACGTAACTTTTTCCGAGTTATATGTACTTTCTAAGTTTAGAAACATGATACATTGTGATATGATTAAAAGACTAGGATCTTGGATACTTGACTTTAATATCACAGTACACAGTCGGGCAGCTCACTACACCAGAGTTACATTGTCAATGCCCGACACTCTCTCGGCCACCTTACTTTTAATAAAGGATGACAATGACATTGACAGTGCTAGTGTGACAATGATTAGTTTTACTAGTTAGAGATGATACAACACTTTCTAAGTTTAAAGACATCATTGACAAACAGTGAAGGAAAACATCGTTTTGAAACCTGAACTTGAAAAATTTAGCTTGAAATCTTCTATGAACTTGAGCAAGCATGGTGGTTAATGTTTTATGCTTCTCCGTGTGTGACGAAATTTTTGCTCATTAGTAGGAATTACATAGGCTGATGACGATCCCTAAATCAAACCAATAGAAAACCGACACAATCTATCTCTTGCAAACTCCCACTAACGAACATTCCAGAACACTCATCGCAGATATCGCCAAAAAAAACGAAAACAGCCCAATATCTTCTAAGTCCCACGTTAACGCCCCGTGTGCTTCCACGAAGATAAATCTTACGTTTGACAGGTTAGTCCAACGATTTATTACGGCTCCCTATCACGGATTTTGCACTGAACGTCGGCCTACGACTTTATAGGCTCTCTGCTGCTCAATAATGCGTGTATCAAAACCCTTTTTTGAAAAGATAAATGCGTTGTATCAATATGTAGGCCTGGCAATAGCAATATGTCAGCGCCTAACTTGGATGACGATTAGCATGAACTGATGTTTGTGTTATTTAAATGTAGCAAATAGACCGTTTATGCTCTATAATATGATAAACAGGGATGTGTCTGTTAATAGATCGAAGAAGACGAAGAATACACATTTCTTATAGTTAATGCAACTTTAAGTGTTGAAGAGCCATGCTTTGACTTGAATGATTGATCGGCCGAAAAATATCCCCCGCGATGCACTTGCAACCTCTTTGGTGTCGTTTGCTTACCATAAGATTCCCAAAAAAGAGACAGTCCACGAGTGAGTTTTCTAAATGAGGGAGTTTTCTATAATTTCCAAAATTCGCAGGCTTTGAAAAAACTCAGTTTTAAAAGATAAATGTCATGTTTGTTATAAATCAATGTTGCTTTCTTGTAAGGCTGTTATGACACCCATGGCAAGTATAAGTGTAGGAGAGCTATGCTTCGGTACGGGTTGACCCGATCGGAGTGATACTACGCCCGGTTTTCTGTAAGTGAGGTACGCCGTGTGAGTGAGGTTACCGGAGTCCCAATTCTTCCCCTCCCCCAATCCCGAAATCCCCTTAAAGGCCGGCAACACACTCGTTACTTCTCCGTTGTTGCCGGTATCTATTAGCAAAATCCACAAAATGTACATAAATAATTTATTATACACCTTGTGAATGCTATACTAGGGAACTTAACCAAAGTTAAAATATTGTATTAAAAATAAAACCACTTACAAACCGCCACTAAGCCAGCAGCTGCAAAAATGACATACAACATTTTTTAGCGAAGCGACCTGGTTTTGTATAAAATTGTGTTATTATGTACAGCAGAGGATAATCGCGGAATATTTATGTGAAGTGCTGTGGCGTGTAACTTTCAGTTTACGGTTACCGGGGTCCCGACCGTTTATACTGTGCGGGAACGTGACGATTTTGTACAATTACCAAAAAAGAGTCGCTATAGTAACAAAATATTCATAAGTTTCTTTGGAAATCGAGAAAGAGAGTAGCCATGTGTCATTGATAAAGACGTGGTTTTTGTTCATTTAGAGACTATTTAAGTAGGCTAAGATAGCATTTGTTACGGGGGTAAAATCGTCACCTTTCTTATCACTCAGTTCATTCGCTTACTGCAGGCTGACGCCGCTATATATAAAAGTGAACAACATGGTTTACGTAGCAAATTCACATAAAACAAATTTCTAAGCAAAAAAAAATGTTTCTGTTAGCTTCAAATATTACTCCGTTGTTATCTAGGTGTGATCTCTCGAACCTATTTCATCCAGGTAAAATTACTAGTTTTCTAGAATTTGACACAATTATTCAAATACTCGTTTAACTTAAAGGTCATAACAGAGAACTATTTGATAGTTCTTACCGTCGTCCATCGTTCTGTAACAAAGAAGTGTAATATGCAAACTGAGAATGTTCTAGACGTTTTTTTCTTTCCTGCAACGGCCGGTCAGCTTGGCTTCGATTTACATACATTATCGAGTTTTTGTATTCCATTTCGGTTTTCTTTGTAACATTTCCAGATGTCGTCTAATAAATGTATTTCTTACACGTGTCATATTTGTTTAGATATGTTCATTTTATAAGGGTTTCTATATGCTTTTAAAACTCTTTTTTTGGGATTCAGAGGCAAACAAGAACATGGATCACCTGGTGGTAAGCGATCGGTGCCAACCCTAGACAACTTGACATCTTTTTTGAGGGTGGTGATTTGAGTATTAGGCATCTTGGGATTGGGGATGGGAGAAGGGGAGGATTGGCCTGTAACCGCAAACGCCAAAACAAAACGCTGTGGTAAACTGTTAGGTCTTTTTATTAATTAACTTGTTATTCATGACATAGTCGTGAGGTATAAAAACCACTTAAAACCGATGTACATTCTAAATTACTTGGTTCTTAAGGTAAAGCCTTCTTAGTTCAGTTTAGGGATCTTCGAGAGCGGCAATTAAAAATGAAGTATGTTATTTAATAGGAAAATGTGTCAGTTTAATAAAAAGTATAATATCTGTTTCAAAGTTTTTATGCCGCAGATTGTTTTATCCGTGTACACGATGGCAAAGAATATTTTTATGACTGTTTTTTTTTCGAGGGTGGATAATCGTCACCTGAATTTGCCCACGAGAGGCGTAAAGGGAATGTTCCGTTTCTTCTCCTGCTCTGGGCCGGGGCTTTATTTATTTTTTTGTCAGGGGAAAATCATCTATTGACTTCCCGCCCAGGGTAAGGCGACGGACAGTGTCATACTCTTACTGACTTAAAACTGCACTTGCGCTTGCAGCCGCTATCCCGGATGCAATTGTAGCAGCCCTGTTACTTTTCATAGGAGTGCCATAAAATCTCCCTAAAAGAGACGTTTTCCAAATGGCACTGCTGTCCAATCTCAGTCAAAGATGTAGAAACATAGTACCAAATCTTCTTTTTTATACGATAGGTTGGCAAACGAGTAGACGCATTACCTGATAGTAAACAATCAGCGCCACCCATGGCCACCCGTAACACCAGAGGAGTTAGGTTCGAGTGCGTTGCTGGTTTTTTTGAGATAAGAGCTTCGGAGATTGAGGCATAAGGGGATGGAGAGGGATAGGAGAAAGAGAATGATTGGGCCTCTGGTAACCCCACCCATGGTTGTTCCACGCCTAGTTTCTGTGAGGCCGTGGTATCACTGCGGTCGAGCCGAACCATTTGTGCAAAACCATGGCTCTCCCACACTTAAATCTTACGGCACTTTCTAAAGACAATGGTGGGTAATAAACAGCTGTAACACACAACACAACATTCAATGATCAGAGCTTATCCAATATAATGCTAACTTGAAAGGAAGACATCAAACTGAATAGAGGATATTCTTGGCAAAGGTTCTGGCAACCATCTTGGATTTCTGCCATGTACTAATATTACCTTTGAGTCAAAACGCTAAGCGTAATACTATAAGATAAAAGTTATATAAGGGAATGGTCACGAAATTTTAAATATTATATCCGTTATGAATGGGGTATTCTGGCCAGCAGATCAAACTACCCCAGTTCCATTCTTTCATTGGATTTTCGTTTTTATATCAAAAGTATGAAGTTGAAAATCGAATGCAGAGTTTTACTAAAAGGAGTAGGTTGACTTGCAGCTGGCCACCGCACTTATTGGAGTTATATTTGAATGGGCACTGCTCCAAAAGTTGTTTTAAGAGTTCTCTAATGGACCTAGATGTGAATATCGGTAACGTTGGATACTCAAGCTTGGTCGTTCTTACTAGATGCACACATCTTAATGCCTTAAAACACGTAAACGCAGTGATGAAAACTTGTTTTATTTATTTAAGTCGCTTTAATTGCCTGTTTTTCCATTTGTACATACGTTCCCAATTAACTTAAAGGACACAGCATATATAAATAAAATATGTTTTAACAAAAAACAAAACGACTTCAAAAAGCAAAAAATAAAAATCCTTTGTTCTAAGTAATACATGTTTTCATTTAGGTAAATACAAAATAATATTAATAACTATTTTTATAATCTTGAAGTCAGTGCCAAGAGTCTATAGAACAAAAAAAAATCCAAAACGGTCCAGGCGTCTTCGAGTAATCGGTGACCATACATAAAAAAAAATATAAAAAAAGATCCCGACGAATTGACAACCTCCGCCTTTTTTTGAAGTCTGTTAATTACGTTCTATATTCAAATTTATTTGGTACATAGACTTTGGTAAACAGGCCATTATTCTGTGCATTTTCTCACTTAGCAAAAATAATGAAACAATGATACAAAGTACCTACTCTATTAAAATATTTCAGACTGATAGATCAGATCTATCTCTGTGCCAATTTTCATTAAATCCATTCAGTAATTTTTACGTGAAAGAGTAGTAGTTTGATTATGTTTACTTACAAACTTTTGAAAGAAAGAAGAAAGAAAGAAAAAGTATTTATTCGCGTCAGGGACGCATAAAAGACACAAAACGAACAAGATAATAAAATAAAGTTAAAAATGAAAATACATTAAGCATGGTCAAAACAATATCATTTTGCGTTAATATTAGCAGGATGTAATAGAAACCGTTAATGTATACTAATATAATATAAAGCTGTAGATTTTATTTGTTTGAACGCTCTAATATCCGGAGAGCTGAACAATTATTTTTGTGTTTGTTTGTTGTGTTTAAAGGCTATAAAACATCGCGCTACGATCTGGAAGAGCAGAGCAGCGGGTGAAACCACGCGGGAGTAGCTAGTGTACTATAACCACAATGCGACTTTTCGAAGAAACTTTTTTTTTTATTAAAATCCTTAATTGTTTGATACTTAATTGTGTTTTTTGTTGCTACAAAAAACATATATTAATATAAAATATAATATAGAATAGGAAGCAAACGACCTGTCGGATAACATGAAGGTAAGTGATCAACGCCGCCCATGGACATCAGCAACGCACCCCATTACGTATAGCAAAAATAACTGATATTACTTAAATACCAATACCAATACATTTAGGGTTGCCACCCGTACTTTATAATAAAGTATTGTCCTCTATTTCATATAATTGTACTCCATACTTTATGAGAACTTTTTTTTTCTTACCTATAATAACCAATGTACTTTATTAACTGCAAAAAAGGTGGCAACCCTAAATACATTGCACGGTTGGCGCGGTGGCTGGGCAACTGGCTGACGCGCAACGCGTCGCGGGTTCGATTCCCACACGGAACAACTCTTTGTGTGATCCACAAATTGTTGTTCCGGGTCTGGGTGTGATGCGCATGTGAAATTGTATGTTTGTAAACGCATCCACGACACAGGAGTAAATCATAGAGTGGGGGCTCCGCTTTAAAAAAAAACTCCCAAAAGGACCAAATCTATTACGCAAATAACAAACAGCACAAAACACGTCATCCCCAACAAAGGAAATTATAAATTAATTAACATTTCCTTATATCTTATTGAAAACGTCTTGGAATTAGACACGTGTATTTCGGGACGGTCCTGAAACCGTGAAACTAAATGGAACTATCGAGGCGTGTAGGTTTGTGCGTTGAATAATTTTGGGGAACGCCAAATTGGATTGTTTAGTATTGTCCCATGACTGTCCCAATCTAAATGTCCCAATTTTGTTTTATCAACACCTGAAGTGCGTACGTGACGAAACATAACAAGCCCTTGTATCCCCACATCCAATCTGCACACCCTGGGTTCATCACATTAATAAATAATAATATGATATTTTCTTATGATTATTATCTTTTTCATTTATTGATTGTTACACTGTTCTCACATTAGGTAATAGTTGAACTAACTTAATAATGTGACAAAGTATCTATTTAAGAAACTGATTGAAAAAGAGTAAGTGAAGTGTCTTACTCGTTCTTCTCCATCGGAATCTACACTTTGAAACAAGGAAATAGCGTCACTTAGAGGACAGACCTACAGAGTAGCACTTATTATCTTTAAGATTTGTGTGATGTTCAAAAACGCATATGAAGATCTAATTGAAATGAAATCTCTCTCTCTCTCTCTCTCTCTCTCTGTCTCTCGCCCTATTCTCTATGTGTGTGTGCCTGTCGTTAAAATGTAACTATTGTGCAGGATCTTTTATAAAAAAAAAATTAACTTTACACACAACATAGAATTTACTGACAAATAAATAAATAACGTGCACTAGAAAGACATTGGGCAAAGTTTTCATTTTTTAAATAACCTCCATGATAAAAATGTTTTGAAAAAAATAATATTAGCCTCTTAACACTTTTTTAGAGTATCACAATCTTATTATCACTAGAATAAAAATAAAAGGGAAACGAGTAATATATTTTTTTATAAAATAAATTAATCCACTTCACAAAATCTTGTGGCTTAGTTTCCGCCCAAAATTTACACGATCACAGTAAACCAATATTCAATTATCGTCCCTGAGATAACAACCATGTTTACATATCCCAAATTGAACAAACATTTATTCAATTTATGGTAAGGTTTTGTAATTTTCTTGAGAATACATTTCATCGTATATTAGCAAAACATCAAAAGCTGAAAGGACTCTTATTTTTCGTGTATTAAAAGTCAAATTAAAGCGCTCGCCAGTTACTTATGGTCTATTGCCGAATAATTAATGAAATTCCTTTGGTATATTTATTGGAATATGTCACAGTTTAATAGGCAAATATTATTATTTATTTTTCCCAATCTAGAGTCTCGTTGCGATTTTATCATTATGGCAAAAAGAAAATGAGGAAACAAAGATGTTTTTTCTCTTAATAATAATTATTTGAATCCTAACATGTAAAATAAATGTAGGTAAATTTCAAAACTTGGCCCAAATTATTCGCCTGACAAAATTTGAAATATAAAAGTTTTCTATACAACCGAATTCAACCTGAATCTGAACTGAACCGGCAATAGGCCAATCACATCGCTAAAAGGACTGATGGCCCATTAGCCAAGACTTTCCACAGACTTATTGATCTGTGGAAAGTCGTACAGCGGTGGTCATGGGCTGGAAAACGTTGCCTGGAGGGGAACCACGGTGGACTGACGAATATCCCAGAGATGCAAGAATGCATGGGAAGCATGCAGTTGTTTTCAATTGGCGAGTTGGCATTGCGATTGAAGGTCCAAGGAGGCTCTTATCTTTGAAACTGATATTGATGTTTTTTTTAAGGTGTTACAGCGGAGAACTGCGAAAAATTACCTAATGGTAAGCAATCAAATCCATGTTTACCATGCAAGTGCTTTCCGGCCTTTTATAAGGATTAGGGATGGAGGAAGGAAGGGTATGGATTGGACCTTCGGTAACTTCACAGCTTTCCGTTTTCTGCAAGGCCTAAGTATTTACTCTGGTCGAGGCAGTCCATTCGTGCCAAAGCATGGCGCTCTCACACTTATTAATATCAGAATAAAGCTTAGTTTTATTAGTACTGGGTACAAACATTCTTATTAAAAGGCAGGCATAAGATAATTAATGACAAATAGTAGTCGTTATCACACGATGATTTGTTGTAAGGCCTCGAACCCAAAACTTGTCATAGAGTAACAGTTTGCGGGTTTTACTTTTTGATTTATTTTGAACTAGCTTTCGTCCGCGACTGTGCTCGGGTGCTATGTTGATAAAAAGCAGGTTATGTGTTAATCCAGCGTACCACCTGTATACATGCTTAACTTTAACCAAATTCTATTTTGTGTGAAAGAGTAACAACTTTTATAATAATTTTAGTACGATATTAGGATAAAAACTATAGTGTACATATAACTTATTCACCTGAGTGAGTCGTATTGAAAGTAACGACACCCTCAGGGCGCGTTCCCACCTTGTCGTGGCGACAGATAATCGTGTAGTTTTAAGTGTCGTGGCTTATATGTTTAAATGGAGGTGTTCACATTTAGAACGACACAATATTTTACTGTCGTCTACGACATTTTTGCAGTGACGACACTTTGTCGTGACAGTGGGAACGGCAAGCACGACAGTTGTAAAACGATAAAAAATCGTGGAAGGCAACTCTATGTAGACGAACACGTGTTTTCCCTTCCCTCTCGCACCCCACGCCCTTGTCTGTACTCTGTTTGGTTTGGTACAGTGATCACCAAGCGAACGCAGTTAGAGGCGACTAGATTTGTAGCTTGCTGATGATGTGTAAACGACCAAGCGACTGCCGGGAAACGATAAAATGTTTCGATCCAATGGGAACAACTAGATACGATAGTCGTCGAACGATAAATTAGTCGTTCGTTCGAATTAATTGAGAAAAGCTATACTAGTTTCAAGCCATAACGTCTTCTGCACACGTCACACGCTGCTCATGAGTAAGACTCCCGTCGTAACTTGAAACTAGTAGAGCTTTTCTCAGTTAAACAATGTCAGTAGTTACTTTCAAGAAATTTATTCAGTTTTTTTTAATTTTAGTAAAACATTGCCCTACATACAATTTTACATACACATGACACCCAGACCCGGAACCTGCGACACGTTGCACGGCAGCCAGTTGCCCCGCCACCGCACCAACCATATTTACTTGTAAATATAAAATATATATTTTATAATATAAATTTCATATTAATAAGAAAATGTTTCGATTTTCATCCTTAAAAACGAAAATTGAAAAAAAAAAACGAAAATAGAATAAAACATTAACTTACTTGGTTTCTCAGTCTTGGTGTTTATACCTCCCTCCGGTAACATTTCAGTAAGATCCATGACTTCGTTAACTTTAATTATCTTTTCTCTTAATTTTAAATGGACCTTTCTATGTATATACGAAGGACGAACAATTTTACACGAAGAAACAGACTTCTGAAGGGTAAAAAGGGTAAGTATATATAGGTATATTTTAGATGCAGTATAATTAGTAAAATATTGAATAAAAACTTCAAATATTTTTTTACGATAGATCGGCAAACGAATCGACGTATCATCATCATCTGATGGTAAGCAATCAGCGCCGCCTATGGACACCCGCAATACCTGAAGAGTTACGAATGTGTTGCTGGCTTTTTGACGTTTAAGATTTAGAGATTTAGGAAATAGGGAGGGAGGGGGAAAGGGAAAGAGTGGGCCTCCAATAACCTCATCCACGGTGAGACACAACGCTGTGGCTGTTTCGCCGAATTTGTGTCGAAGCTTGGCTCCTACACTTTTAATGTCTCTTGTTCAACCGTCCACATACTTATAAAAGAAATGCAATTTTCTTTTTATATTATCATGTTTGCTGCACATTTGCCTTTTGCGGCACGGCGAGAGGGAGAGTCACACTTTAACTGACTAAAAGCCATCCCGTTCTTTTTAATGATCTTTAAGATGAGTAAATCATCAAATGACTTTCTCTCGCCTTGGGCGCGGCGAGAGGGAGTGTCAGACTCCAATTGACTAAAAACCACCATGTTCTTTCCACTGCTGATGGACGCGGTACATTGCTTTTTAAAAAAAACTTTGCCCCGCAGTAAGATTTTCTCCTGTGTCGTGGATGCGTTTACAAACATATAATTTCACAATTTCACATACACACTCAGACCCGGAACAACGATTTGACTTGTTCCATGCGGGAATTGAATCGCGACACGTTGCGTGGCAGCCATTTGCCCAGTCGCCGTGCCAACCGTGCCGGCAACACATTATGGCGCTTGCATCCACAACCGGGTCTGAAATCGTACTTTAGTTACCTAACGTAAAGTCCGATTCTAAATAAAATAGAACTCTACAAATCTGTCTACTCATTATTACAATCCAAGAAGAAAATATTTTTAGAAGGTAAAGTAGTACTAAAACTGAGCTGTTCATTTCTTATGGAAAGGAAAAAGAAACATTTAGAGAAGTATGTATATAGCATAACCACTATTTTACTAAAATCACAGCGTAAAAAGAACGTCGAACACAACGCATAATTTTAAGTAACTAAGTATAATAAATTAAACTTTACACAGACTATCATAAAACACAAAATCGTAAAACAATGACAAAGCCCAAGGGTTTTTACGTTACGCAAAATGCAAAAAAGTTGGATCAGAACTAAATTAAATAGTCTTGCCAAAGTAAAAGCAAACTTAGGACTGCGAAATAAATTTTAAAACTTGTTGACAAGACGACAGGTGGTAGATTTATTATGAAAATTTGACTTTAGTTGGGTTCAGTATGTCGTGGACTGATTTGTGAAACAGATTTTTTTTGCAAAAAGTTTTCTTATTTCGTTGTATGAAGGTAGCAATTTATTAGATAAGTTTAGGTTTATAAATGTCATTACGCTAGGAAATAGGGAGTAGATGTACACTCATAAATAATTATAATTATGTGTAATCTACACAAGAAAAACACGAAACAGTTGTCGAAACAGTGAAATCAATATTAAATTTTAATTTCTTTCAGTCACAAATCACTCTACGAAAATAAAAATAAATATATTTATTTGTATAAAATAACGTAGACAAAAAAAAATACAATAAAAACTCAAAAAAAAAACTCTACATAAAAACAAATACATTTAAAATTACGTAGGTAGTAAACGCAAAATAAACTGAGGTAAAATAAAAGATACTAACAACATACCAAATTACTTCAAAAGGGTTACCCACAGAATGTAAGCTGAGCGCCGTAAGCATCTACCACTAGTTTAAATGTCTGTAAACCTTATAATCAGCACTATGCCTCAAAATTAACGAAGTTTTATTGCATTTTTTTATAACTCACCAAGCGTTCTGGCACCAAGCACGTATTTTTTTATTTTATTGCCCTCACTAGGATTTTCAGCTGTGTCATGGGTGCATTAACAAACATACAATTTCACATGCACATCACACACACCCAGACCTGGATCTTTTTTTCTTTTTTTTTTTGTTTTATGATAGGTCGGCTAACAAGCAAGCGGATTACCTGATGGTAAGCAATTAGCGTTGCCCATGGACACCGCAACGACGGAGGAGTTACGAGTGCGTTGTCGACCTTTTGGGGATTAGGGTTTGGAGATTTTGGGAAAGGGAACGGATTGGGGTAGGGGAAGGATTGGTCCTCCGGTAACCTCTCTGACCCTATTTTAATAAGTTTTTTTTATTTTAATGTGAATTTTGTAATTATTATTTTATAATACGCCTAGTGTTGGTAGTAAAACACGAAGAAAATCAGTATTACACATTTACTTATATTCAGAAAGAAGCCAAAAATTTCATGGTCTTAAATTACACAACCCTTTTAAGGATACCATCATCTTCCTGCCCTTGTCCCGTTTTATTTGGGGTCGGCGCAATATGTTTTTTTCTTCCATTCTGTCCTGTCACTCGTCACGCTATCGCTAACTCCTCTGTCTTCCATATCACTTCTCACACAATCCATCCATATTTTCTTTGGTCTCCCCCTCCCTCTCCATCCATCCACATTTATACTCATGACTTTTTTTGTTACATGCTTTAAGGATACCAAATAAGAAATATTTTCGTTAAAATTGTAAAATAAACATTTTTTTATTTTCTTCTTACCTTCTTTATAATGGAATTAACAAGAGCCTTAGGCGAAATTGCGTGTACACAATTTTGTTCAAAATAAATATTGGTATTTCGTTGGCGTTTCGCCAATGTTCTTTGTTCACTTGGTTATTAGGATACGCCAAGTATGGCTTAATAACGTGTTGTGTTGTTAATTTCAAACTTATTCAGAAAGTAAGATTCTTGAACAAATTTTTGGAGTAAAATTAAAAGGAGAGGTGGGAGAGTCATGCTTCGGCATGAATGGGTCGGCTCGACCGGAGTGATTCTACGGCCTCACGGAAAACCGGCGTGAAACAATCACAGCCTTTTTTCGCCGTGTGAGTGAGGCTACCGGAGGCCCAATCCTTCCACTCACCCAATCCCTCCTCAAAAAGGTCGGCAACGCACTCGTAACTCCTTCTTTGCGGGTCTACGGACGGCGCTGATTCCTTACCTTACATATTAGGTAAACCGTCTGCTTGTTTGCAGTTTGTTATTACACAAAAAAAACGATTTTAGTCGACCGTTCTTCACCAAGAGGTAAAGAACATTCGACTTGTAATGAAATATGAAAAATCTATGAATATGAATTTTAATTGTTCTATCATTATGAAACTAAATGTATCATATGTATACACATATACACATGTCTACACCACGTGATTTGGTCTGCATGGTTGGCGCGGTGGCTGGGCAACCTATGGGTCCGATTCCCGAACAACTCTTTGTGTGATCCACGAATTGTTGTTCCGGGTGTGGGTAAGATGTGTATGTGAAATTGTATGTTTTTAAACGCACCCACGACACAGGATAAAATCCTAGTGTGGGGCAACGTAAACAAGAGACGAAGACAAAAAATCTTTCCTGGATAATTTCCTTAAAAGAACTCCTTATGCGTAGTTTAAAACACAAAGTGTTCATTAGAAGTCCACTTACGTAATCCTAACACATTATATCAGCACTTGGTTCCAACATATTGGCTTGCTTCCAACTCCTGTCCAGAACAAATGGGTGAGATTGAATAAATGCTTACCTAACGATAAAATAAATTATACTTAATTGACTAGATTGTAAGTGAGATTACTGTTCTAGTTTCTACGGGAGATTTTACTGATAAAACATTAGCTGCACTAATGTATTTTGGACCTTAAAAACAGTTAAATACATTGGTTTTTTTATTGTCTTCTTATTAGATTAGATTCTAATTAGATGCTAATGCCGAATTTCAAGAAATTCTTCTTAAATTCTAATGCCGACGTGTTCATTAGGTTCTCAATTTAGTGGCCTGTATAGTGCAAAAAAAAAAAATGTTATTCCGTACTCCGTAAATGAGTGCACGGTTGCCGCGGTGGCTAAGCAACTAGCTGCCGCGCAACGTGTCTCTTTGAGTAATTTACAAATTGTTTGTCCGACTCTGGATATCATGTGTATATGAAATTGTATGTTTGTAAACTCACCAACGACAAAAAAATCTTAGTGTTGGGCAACGATTTATTAAAAAAAAAAAACAAAGAAAAGAAATATATTTGTCATTCTAATTCCTGTACTTAGACAATTACCACATAGAAGTTAATAAAAGTACTTAGTATCCATAAGCGTCAAAACTGTAGTACATCCAACAATAACGAAGGACCGCCAAGCGATGAACTCCCTTTCAAAACAACAGATGTAGTTTCAGTACAACGAAATACTCCCTAAGTCCTTTGAGACGGAAATTTTGGGGAATTTACGTAGGTAAGGATGTGACCTGCATATTTTTAAAAGGAAACCTATTTAAGTTGTTACTTTGTCGAATTAGGAACGCGGCTTATTAGTGTAGATAGACCTACAAAGAATAATGAGACTTATGACTAAAATTTTAAGTTAACATTTCGAAAAAATCACATCTTCTTTGTGTCTTAAACGAGACAAAATAGCTGAAATGAAATTTGTTTTGTACAATAAGGACTTATTATTCATGATATGACAATTTACAAGTCTGCCTTTAGATTTTTTATACTTAATTAATGTTAAAGCTGTACCTTCAGTTTGTTTTTCTGAACTTAGATAATCATTAGGTTAAGCGCAGCTTGTAGGACCATCCGCATAATATTTAATTTATTATTCAGATTATTATATTTTTCAACGATTTTAAAGCACAGAATTGCTAAATACTTTTTTTAAGAAGGGAAAATTATCAAATTCCTTCTTTGACCCGGGGTTAGACAAGGAGTGTTATTGAGTAATAAAAACACCCCTTTCCTTCCTAAAAATTGGTAAATACTTAAAGTACTAAACACCATAGAGCGCGCTGGGAGTGCAAACTCGATTAGCCAGTTGGCTGCGCACTTTTTTAATTCTGCAATTTTTCAGGTTTTTCGAAGCAGCCCAGAAGCCGCGATTTCATACGTATACAATACAATATCTAGGCAATGCTTCCTTTTATTTAGCTCACTTACTGCCTAACGTTTTTTTTACACATTTATTTTTCTTCAAAGATGAAAAGCACACCCAATAGTTGGTTTCAAACAATCTCAACGACGATAAATCTTAGGAAACACTCTTATATTTCAATAGTCCAATATTTTGTGTTTCCTTATAAAAAATGGCTCGACCTTTTATATTGGGACGGAGCTGATAAATTGACACTATTGAGCACCGTGTTTCATGTTCGCTAAGTGTTTCTTTGAAGTATCGTTTGGTCAGCTATTATTTTCATTAAGAATAACGCCTTTTATCCCTCAAAGTGGTGTGCTAAGATTACTTTACCAAAGATTCTAAATAAGATAATTATGGTGTTATTATAGAAGAAGACAGCAAATCAGCTGACGGATCATCTGATGGTAAACAGTCCAGTGTCGTCATTGCGAGGACTACCTAGAGGATACGGTGAAGCATACGGTGGCGGTATGCCCTGCCTGGGCTGAGCAACGCTGTGTCCTCAGGGAAGTGATCGGCGGCGGCGTTATGCTCGCAAAGAGGGAGGCGGCCCGCGTGAAGGAGCAATCCTCTTCCTCACGCCCCAGCCGCCGCAATAGGCGACATTCCGGGCGTCGGGGATCGAGAGATGATCTCCGGCCACCGTAAGCGTGGGTCTGCGGTCGGCGAGTAAGGGCAGCTCGCCGCCCGACCAGAACCAGGCCCGAACGTACGGCGCGTTGCGTTCCGCGCGTGCCTCAAAGTGCCAATTGACCACCACAGACAGACGGGGCCCTATAGGGCTGATCTTCATCCGGGGTTGCGGGGTAAGCGCAATGAGGCACCGCGACCTCAGCCCAAAGCAGGAGAAGGAACAGGGGGGTTTTTAGTCAGTAAGAGTCTGTCACCCCCTCCCGCCCTGGGCGGGAGAAGTAATTTAAACTTAAACAACACTCGATTCTGGCTTTCCTAATGTGATTATAATTTGTAACAATAGCTTTTCACACAAGTCTGAGGAGAAAACTAAACCTGTGTGTAGACATTCCTCCTAAAAGTTAAAAACTCAAATCTTTTATTTCGAATAGACTTTTATAAGTATTTTTGAAAGTCAAATGACTAAAAAAACAAAAAAAAATACTTGGTTTGTATCAGTCTGTTGGTCTGACCTCTAGCGAAGCTATTTCCTTATTCCAAAGTATAGATTCGGATGGAGACGAATAAGCAAGAAACTCTTTGGTCACTCTTTTTAAATCAGATTCGAAATTCATTTCTTCGTTACCTTAGAACAAATTTTTGTTACATCATTTGGCTCGGTTGGCGCAGTGATTGGGTGATGTCGCGGGTTCGATTTCCGCACGAAACAACAGTTTGTCTGATCCACAAATTATGGTTTCGCACCCATGACACAGGAGGAAACAGTAGAATGGGGTAACGTTTAACTAAGCCACTGTACATAACACTAATAATAAACCAATAAATATGTGCGTTTACAAATATATTATTTAACATACACATCACACCCAGACCCGGAGCAACTATTTATGAACTATACATAACTGTACCTAACTCTACACTTCCATACCTTACTACACGAAGACTTACTTAAACTTAGGTAGATATCTGGCGACGAGTGATGTGGCTGCTTGCCAAACTACACGAATTAGTCGAAACGCCTCATTGAACCAGAAGGGTGTATCATTAACTAGATTGGAAGTCAGGAGGCAGTGAGGTCCTGATCGAGAGTTCCAAGTTTGTGTTTTAAGACAGTTTTCTAAGAACATCGATAAAGTTATTTTGTTGGTTAATGTGTTAGAATAGTCCTTTTGAAACTCTTTCATGACGCGACTTTTATCAAAATACATATATTTCGCGACGAGTAAAAGTAACGACTATTTTATTATTTCGACATATGTTTACTTACTCGCTATTTTCGTGTGCCTATTTAGTATTGTAGCAATATTAAACTAAAAAAAAAATAAAGAAAAAAAACATTACTTACATCGAATACGTCGCCGCCTGGCCTTATTTAGGATATGTCTGATAATCTGTTTATACTTATGTATTTATTTTTGTAAAACGTAGTGTAGGGCGCCCTCCAGCTAGGTGGACTGACGACATCCGCAGGGTGGCTGGCAGTGGTTGGATGAGAAGAGCTGAACATCGAGCTCAGTGGCGTGCAATTGGGGAGGCCTATGTCCAGCAGTGGACGACAACAGGCTGATGATGATGATGATGATTTATTTTTAGTTAATTACTTAAGTTTTAATCTATTTTCTACTCAAATGGCTTTCCGAACATTTGAGCTTTGAACTTTTCCCCTTTAAAAGCGTTACATCATCATCATCAGCCTATAGGTGCCCACTGCTAAGCAGAGGCCTCTTTTCACACGGAGAAGGTTTGATCATTAATCATTACGCTTGCTAAATGCGGGTTGGCGATTTCAACTTATAATTAGAAATTATAAGTCCAGGTTTCCTCACGATGTTTACCTTCACCGTATGTCAGTGGTAATATTTACGCGGGTATTAACGCGGAAAATTATAATACCCGGTTGCACAGGTCACAAGCAGAGTCTGCTTGTGACCACGACCTGTGCAACCGGGTCGAAACGTCAAGCCTACCAAGGTATTCAAAATATAATTTTCCGCGTTAATACCCGCGTAAATATTATGTTGTTAAGATGAAACGCGAAAGTTTAAAAGTTAGTATGTCAGTGGTGTCTAAATAATCATAGAAAGTACATATAAATCGGAAAAAGTCACATTGGCCTGGTTTCGAATCCACACCCTTATGCATGAGAAGCGGGCGCCTTAACCAACACAACACCTCACCCCGTACCACAGATATCGCCAACTAGGGCTGATGGCCAACCAGGGTTGTGTGTGCAAGCGCAACAATGTACCGGGGCCTTAGCCCGTAGCAGCAACAGTATAGATTTAGTCAGTAGGAGTCGAGCACTCTCGGCACTGGATTGTGATTCCCCCTCTAACAAAAAACAATATTATATAAATGGCTGAATAAGCAGTGTTCATGACAAAAAAAGTCTAAATCATTTATTTCAATAAGACCACAGTAGGCACATTTCAACGTCAAGCAAAAAAAGGGAAAAACGTATTTCAAGAACTTTAACATTAACCGTGTCAGTCTGTCCGTCTGTCCTCTAGTGAAGCTATTTGCTCGTTCCAAAGTGTAGATTCCTATGGAGAAGAACGAGCAGGAAACTCCATGGTTACTCTTTTTCAATCAGTTTTACAATACATTTCTTTGTTACATCATTTATTCGGTTCTGATATGTGATAACAGTGTAACACTAATATTTAGGCATACAACTAAATAGCTTACAAAACAATTCGAAATCCTTCAAATTCTTGAACCTTAAATTGGAAACGATATCACCTAATCTCAACGTAATGTTAGTCCTAAGCTATCCCAAGTTCTAAGCTGAAACTTCTAACCAGGACCCACAATAGTTTAGACTGAGACCAAACGAAATGATACGGAGATAAGGCTGCATTGAACTTGGTTTTAAATATAGAACCTATAACCATGGTAACAAGGAAAGATGTTCCGAAAAATTAAGACGAAGATTAAGGTTTTATATTGTGACATTTCTCATGGATTTATTGTGTGATGTTAAACAGGATCTAAGCTAGGTGCCACGTCCGTTTCGTCGTATCGTATCCGTTTTGAGAATTTTAAAGTCTACTATTCTTGTCTTGACAAAACACTACATTTAATATTTAACTTTTGCCAGCAACTGCGACTGCCGTACTGGAATAAATCGTCTATGTAACATACCAACTATAATCTATCTGTTTCAAAATTAACTCAGATCCAATCAGTACTTACCATTAAAAGTAACAAATATCCATCTAAACATACAAAAACCTTTTTCTTTTATAATATTAGGAGAAAACAGATTGAACCCACTGAAATCAAATACCGAATTCGCTTAGAAAACATTCAAAAATCAACAGACTAACTAAATAATATCCATATTTCTTAATTTAATCATAATATTTAAATAAAGTAAGTACGTAACACAGAGTATAAAACATTTTCCACATGACAAAACACAAACAAACAAAGTGTTGAAGACCAAAACCCAGGACAAAGTAACGAAACCATAATAATTGTATTAAATATTTTTAGTTCAAATTTTGCAACTAGATGGCGTTGCCGCAATTAAAAGCGAGCTATGGTTTCGTTACAACAAATAGTATAAGTGTGTAATTTCTTTTGTATTTAGGGTTCAAATTCATAGATCACTTAGATCATATTCAGTTCAAATATACGAACCAGCAGTTCAAGCATACTTAAGTGGTTTAATTTCAACCATATTAGTGCTACAACAGATCAACGATTACTTCGGTAATTAACACAAAGGAATATTTCAAAGGCTTTATAGATTTAGGTGTGAAAGTACAAAAAAGGTTATTTGTTTTTATTATTTGTTTATATTTTTATTTTTATTCATGTAACACGTAGCTGTCAGCCCTAATCCTTAAAAGGTTTGGTGGTTAGGGTTAGCAAGAAAAATCGGGTAGAAAAATATAGTAATAATGTTCAGACACACCATTTTTTTTAAATAACGATGAATTAACATGGTGTGGCCGGAAAGTATTATGTAAGCGAGATCCAATATATTTTCTGCAATGTCTCATATACCGACGGACGAGAGGTTAGATAATTGAGAAAATGTCTAAGTACTAATTTCAAATCTCAACGGAACTCTAAATCATAAGCAGTGTGCGCGTCACAATTTAAAACTAGTTGAGCTTTCCTCACCTAAGTCAAATGACAAAGTCATTATTTAAAAAAAAAACTAATTTAGTCTTTGTGTAAATTAAACATAAAAAAAAATTACGAATCATCATAAATAGTCATGACTATACGCAAAGGGCAAAGGGTTAGCTATAATTTCTTTAGCAGGTGCATTTGAAATGGGAGTTGGTAAATCAAAAATGCACCTTAATAAACACAGTTTAAATTTCATAATAATATGCATCACAAATATGCACAATGCTGAAATGAAAATATTCTTTAGTTCATTAATTGTAGGTAAGTTACAATTCCTTTGCTAACCCTACTCGCACATTTTGGTTATAAGTTTAATAAAGATGAAAGGGTAAATCCGTGTGTAAATGTTTCCGAGGATTTTACATTAGTTTTGGGTTTGTGAATAGTATCTCCACTATCAATACCTGTCCGTTTGTATTGTGTTGTACCACTAAATATAACCACATATTTTTAATCATGGGATTGACATTACTTTTTTGCCAATATATTTTGGCTTGCCTAGGAAATATTATTCAACAACATTCTTAAATGTTTTTTTATTTAATAGGTGGCAAACAAGCAGCCGGATCGCCCGCAACAGTTGTATCCGTTCGAAAATACCGCGTGCGAAAAGTCATTCCTAAGTTTTGGGGTGCGAGGCGAAAAGTTTCGTGTAAACCGCACGATTCTATTTATCGTATTTGTATTAGATATCTTAGTTTATGTTTATCTTCTTGTCCTGGTCTATTCTATGGGCCAATCTTCCTCCCATCCCCAATCCACAATCCTCAAAAGGCTGGCTACGCACTTGTAACTAAATCCAATGTTGGAAGTGTTCTTAGTTGACGCAGTTTCCTTACCATGTGATTGGCCGGCTCGTCCTATGCTATAAAAATGTTAATCAGATTGTGATTGGCACCGAGTTTTAACTAGCATGAACTGCCTGTAACAGCTTACTGCACTATGGACCTTCTGCATAATGAGAGGGTGTATCTTAACACATCGGCGTTCAACTGGCGGTGTAAGCCACAGTTTAAAAGATTCAGGTTCATAATTTACACTATTTAAAACGTATCATTATAAATATTAGCCATCCTCTTCAATCATTCTATCTATTAAAATAAGTGTATTAAAATGCGTTGCGTACTTTTAAGGATTTAAGCCTACTTATATATGGGGACGGAGAAAGATACTTTTTTTTATACTATTTAGTGAAAATGCTGCCTGGTTTCTAATAAATGTTTTCGGCTCTCACTAGACCCTTTATAGACCAAAGCTATAATCCGCACCATCACCATTCAGATAAAGGAATTATAGCCCATCTCCAAAAGAACCTCGATAAACGTAACCTAATTACGCAAATAACCAGTCTCTCTGTACATCTGTTAAAGACTACAAGCTTCTCCTTTTAGAAATATTATATTTAATGTCATTTAAATGTCCCAAAACAGGGCAAAAGGCTTTAGAGAATATTTAGGTCTGTATATTATGATTCGATTTTTACTTGTAAATTGAGTAGCATTACCAGACGCCATTTTGAAATGAAAATGAGACAGATTACATTACATTTACAAAGTAAAATTAGTTGCTTGTAATGTTTTACGATAAATTTCCATTCCATTACTGTAAAGGTAGCGATATTTTAAGTAAGGTTTTTATAGAGAAAATGTTAGGTAAGAAGAATGTTGTGACTGTCAATTACAATCCTTATGTCGTACAGTGCTAAAACGTTTTTAGTGTGAAGTTTTTCGTTCATAATACCTTTCACCTCTATAATACCATACATGGGACTTGTTAGATTAATTAAAATAACATTCTATACAGCTTTTAATCCTCATAGTGGTTGGCAGAAATGCATGATATGATGCATATAAATATGTTTACGATGTTCGTGCATTAAATGCAAAATAATTACAGTCTGTCACAATCGGCTGGGGTTGCAGGGCAAGCGCAATAAGGTACCGCAGCCTCGGCCTAAAGCAGGAGAAGGAACGGGGGTTTTTATTTAGTAAGAGTCTGAGACTCCTGCTGGCGTCACCCTGGGCGAGAAAAGTCATTTGATGATTTTACCCTAGACGCGTCCAACTAGATAGGTGATGTAAATAAGAGTTCAATTTATTGATTTAGGTAACTCTGAAATATTTATTATCACATGAACTATCTATAAGTCCGCTCTCTCTATCCCTTTGAGGAATAAATAACAGGATGATAGGTTAAACGCCGTTTATCGGACCGAAATTATCATTACTCTGGCACAGACTAACTTTTTCTACTATTAAAAATCTAACAAAAAAACCGTATTCAAAACCAAATACATAGGCCAACGCTCACTCAACAAATATCACAAAGCCCCAAGCAATTTAGCTAGGTTAAGCAAACTGTCCTTAAGGGTCCTTGAATTAAAGTCAGATAGGAAAGGACCTTCAACATTAAAATTACAAATTCACAAGTACACTTCTCACTACAAAAGAGAGACCCTATTAGAGGTTTAAAAGGACGGATGTGAAGGGCATTGACTGTGTCAAAAGGACCAATTTTTCTGCTTAACTGGTCCTTCAGCGGATGTGTTTTAAGGATTAAATTTTGGACTCTGAAGTTAATAAAAATGTGTTTTTAATTTTTTTATTAAGTAAGTCGTTACTATTTTTTATAAGTAACGATTAAGCTCCGAAAACAATTGCTGGCTGGGTTGGCGACTCTGAGTACGAGGCTAAGTCTCCTAAAATGTGGTAGTGAATGCATAATAATTATGATGTAATCTTAAACTTACAATTACTTACTAATACTTACAACAAGTAGCACAATACTAAATATTATTATATCATCATTAGCCTCTAAGTGCTAAGCGAAGGCGTCTTCTCTCAAGGATAAGATTTGACCATCAATCACGCTTGCTCAAGGCAGATAAGTGATTTCAAAGTTACCTATAAAAATTATAAGTTCATGTTTCCTCACGATGTTTCCCTTTATCGTTTGCCAGTAGTGTTTCAATTATTTTAGAAAGTACTTACATGTAACTCGGAAAAGTCGCATTAGTAATTACCCGCCAGTTTTGTAGCCCGAAGCCGCATGGGAAGCGACTTAACCTACGGTCCACCATTTCTTTTTGTAATCTTTATCATATACCAATATAATCTATATAGGTTAGCTATAACATAGCCGAAAACTACCCGCCCTATAAAACAAAAAGGAATACTGCGTGCTAGTAAGCCTGATGCTTGATGGTATGAGATTACAACAGTACGACGAACCATAACACTATCGCTATTTCACACTGGTTCTTTGTGACGCCAGTCCGGTCAATCAGGTCTATTTAGGTAAATTCCAAACTATGACTCTCCCGAAACCAAACACTGGTCAACCATCGTAAAATTCCTTAAAGGTACTCTTTTACCTACAAAAACAAACATGCGATCCGTGCAACCATTCGCCAACATCCAATGCAGACTTTTTCAAGCGTAACGTAATTCATGGCGTTGCGTTCCGTCGCGTTCAAAAATTCAAACAACGTTTGTGTGTCGAGGAACTAACATAGAATCCAATGCGAAATTCAGCCGATAGCAACATTTTTACAAAAACATGTTCGAGTTTTGCAGTGGGATGTCTACCTACCTATTTTCTTAATGCGTAGGTGTAGTAGGTACTTGTAATGTTGTCAAAATTCTTTGTGGAAACTCAACTATCAAACATACCATATAAGATATAGATATGTCGGTGGCTATTGGTGTGTAGATATTTCATTTGTAGAAAATTTACCTTATTTAGATACATTTTCTACAGTCGTTAAAAAGTTTTTAACCGACTTCCAAAAAGGAGGAGGGTTCTCAATTCGACCGTATATAAGCTTTTTTTTGTTTGTTCGCCGATATCTCCGTTATTTATGAACCGATTTTGATTATTCTTTTTTATTGGAAAGGAGATAGTCCCAGAATGGTCCCATGATAAGGAAATCAGGACCTGATGATGGAAGACCAGAGAAATCGAGGGGATCTTTCAAAAATTGTAGGGGAGAGTGGTGCTTTTGCATATGGTTTTAGTGAGCTTTTGACAAATTTACAACTTGCCGATGTTCGAACCCGACCTGATGATGGAGCCGAAAGACAGTCGAGGGATCTCCTTGACTATTCGGAGTAGTTGCCTTGTGTTTGGGCTTGAATGATTCGTATTGGTGAGTACTTTGCACCAAGATTGGTCGTGACTGTCATTGAAGGTCTGATGATGAGAACGACGGATAGCTCAGGGAACTCCTGAACGGTTTACAGTAACTACCTCGTGTTTGGACTTCATTCATTTATACCGATGAAAACTTTGCACCTCTATGGATAACAATGAAGTTATGCAGTAAATTGTGATGATGGAGCCGGAAGGCAGTCGAGGGATCTCCTTGATTATTTGAAGTAGTTGCCTTGTGTTTAGGTTTGAATGATTCGTATTGGTGAGCACTTTGCACCAAGATTGGTCGTGACTGTCATTAAGGGTCTGATGATGAGAACGATGGACAGCTCAGGGAATTCCTGAACGGTTTACAGTAACTACCTCGTGTTTGGACTTAATTCATTTATATTGATGAGAACTTTGCAACTATATGGATTATGTATAATGAAGGTCTGCAGTATACCTGATGATGGAGGTCATTGACATTGGAGGGAATTCCTCAACGATTTACGGCACTGAAAGCTGACTAACTCAAGACTGCCATTACTGTGATTTTCGGTTTCAAGTAGCCGTCGTCTTCTCTTTTAAGAAGCATCCTAGCTTTCTCTGCCTATCACTTAAATGGTGAAATAAAATAATTTTTAACAAAAAAAAACCGACTTCAAAAAGTAAACTAAAAAGCGAAAATTAAATTTACTTTGTTCAAAGTAATACATATTTTCATTTAGTTAAATAGAAAAAAATATTTAATAACTATTTTATAATTTTGAAGTCGGTGCCAAGTAAATGCTACATACCAAACAACAACAGTAATAGAAAAATATATTGATCGGTACCTACTAATCATCAAATTAGCAAGAGGTATGTAGGTAATATCTTTACACTATTATAGTGTTTCTTGGCACCGACTTTAAGATTATAAAATAGTTATTAAATATTATTTTCTATTTAATTTAATGAAAATATTATTACTTTGAACAAAGTAAATTAATTTTTTGCTTTTTAGTTTACTTTTTGAAGTCGGTTTTTTTTTTGTTAAAAATTATTTTATGCTTATTAAGCTGGTTTGTTTACAAGTTAATATTCGTCATAAATAATCAACTATATTCTGGAAGACGAAGAAGATATTTTGGTCTTTCTGATGAACAAAAACCTTATAAAAGATACTGTAAAAAAGATTCACCGGAACGTTATCATGGATCGACAAGACTAGAATATCGACACAATTTTTTTTTTAGGTAATGGTTCTGCCAACGAGCAGACGGATTACCTGATGGAAAGCAATCAACGCCGCCCATGGTTACCTGCAACAACAGAGGAGTGCGTTGCTGACCTTTTGGGGATTTGGGATTGGGAGATTTAGGGATTGGGGGAGGGTAGGAATTCGGCCTCCGATAACCTCACTCACATGGCGAAACACAACCGGTCTTCAGTAAGGCCGTGCTATCACTCCGGTCCAGGTCGAGAGCCATGCTTCGGTAGTAATAGGTCGGCCATTACTACCGAAGCATGGCTCTCCCACACTTGTTTAAGAATTATGTTGAAGAACACCGATTATACCTAGGTATAAAATCATTCTCTAAATGTATATTGATCATAGATCTAAATAAACTCTTTCTTTTTGTGTTATCACACATTTACTATAATTAAGATTAAAAAGCACACTAATAAATACTTTGACTGTGCATTTCCCGAAAAACGGACTTGAACATCATGTACGAAAACAGATAAAAATGTCAAAGACTTTTCCAGAGAGCTAAAAAAAAACTAACAAGCGCATTCTTCCCTGTGAAGTTACTTTAATGGCACTAAGATACGTTATTCGTTAGCTTTCCAGCTAAAGCAATTAAACAATAAAGTTGTTGGAGCCATTACAGAATGTGGGTCGTTTTTCTTACAGCACCGCGCACTCTGCAATAAGATTCAAACACATTCTTGTAACTCCATTCTCAACATTTCGTGTGAGTGCTTCTGAGATAGGATTTCATTAAAATTCTTTGCGACTCCCTGCTCAACTGAAAATTTTCTTGTTTGAGTGAGCAAGTGCTAAGCAATGGGTTCGATTCCCATGTCGACCTCCCTGCTCGACAAGAACCAGAGTCGAGTGGGCGGTGCATAGCGCTCCACGCGCGCTTAAAGAGCCATTAGACCATCAAAGATGAAGCCCAACAGGGTCGATGTTCAGCCGGGGTTGTGGGGCAAAAGCAATAAGGTACCACGGCCAGGGTCTGAAGCAGGAGATGGAACGGGGTGGTTTTTAGTCTATTAGAGCCTAACACTCCCTCTCGCCTTACCGTGAGCGAGCGGAGTTATTTGATGATTTATCCCCTTTAAAAAGAGACCTACATAGTGTTCTGGCGTCTAAGTGAGCTTAGAAGTGCCCCAACCCGCCATCCCAATCGGCCAAATACAACAACTCACAAAAGGGTTGACAACACACACGTTTGCCATCAGGTGATATCTACGTCTGCTCGCTTGCAGACCTATAACAGTCGTGTAAAAAGACTGGTATTTTCATGACAGGCAAAACATTATTGAAGATTTTTGGAGAATTTTCGAAAACTGTGTCTGATGAATGGCAACCGCCAATTGGATCAGACTTTCCGTATTGTATACGTGACTTAATTACTTTCAAATCAAATCAAATCAAATTCTTTATTCCAAGTAGACCACAACAGGCACTTTTGAACATCAAGCAAAAAAGATATCATAAGGTTTAACTTTGTATGTGTCAGTCTGTCCGTTTGTCCTCTAGTGAAGCTATTTGCTCGTTCAAAAGTGTAGATTCCTATGGAGAAGAACGAGCAAGAAACTCCATCATTCGCCCGGTGATTCACGCGCGAAGCGGTCGCGTGTTGTTGTTCCTGCCGAGTGATTTAATAGTTTGTACCTCGTACTTACGTGCTCCATTGCAATGGAGGAAATTATTGATGATGGTGAAGACACAAGCGATTCAGAAGTAATAGTTAACAGTCAACAAGAATATGAACACATACAAATTAATAGTGTTAATGAAGAAAATTCGCAAGAAGAAGGAAGAAGTAGTGTGATGAAAAGAAAAGAGAGAGAAGATGATTATAGTGCAGAAGATGACTTTATTACTGTTGAGAAGAGAAAACCCAAGAAATTTAATCGAAGTGATTCCTCAGAATTTCTACCCAACAAGAGGGTAGATCGAAATAAAAATCAAAATGAACAAATAGAAGACATTAATACCTACGAAGTTTGTATTACTTCAATGGAAAGTTTACCAAAACAAATGGCTTTGGCTAAACTTCTTAGAATGGAGAATATTAAAGGAATCAGCAGAATCAAATATAAAAGTTTTAACAAAGTACTGCTACAGTTTAACAAAGAAGAAGAGGCCAATAATTTACTAAGCTGTCAAAAATTTAAGGATATGGGTTTTAGGTGCCAGAAGGTAAATGAATTGTCATTATGTTACGGAATTGTAAAAGGAGTAGACATGGATATGAATGAAAATGAATTACAGAAATTATTAGAAAGTGAGTCTAAAATTATTTCTATTAGTCGACTGAAAAGACTGAACGCAGACGGTAAATGGGTCGACAGTGAAACTGTAAGGATTTGTTTTGAGGGAAACACCTTACCAACACACGTATACGCGTACGATTGTCGCTTTAAAGTTGACGCATACGTGTTCCCGGTGACTCAATGTTCGGGATGTTGGCAGTTTGGACATGTATTAAAGTATTGTCCAACAAAAAAGAAGTTATGTCCTAAATGTGGAGGCAGCCATGAAAACTGCGATACAAAAGAATTGAAGTGTTTAAATTGTAAAGGTCCCCATATTGTTCTAGATAAAACATGTCCCTTATATCTTAAAGAAAAGCAAATCAGATTAATTATGAGCAAGGAACAAATACCCTACCGAAGAGCTCTTCAATCATTAATTGAGAATCGCGAAAAGACTACGAACTTGTCCCAAAGTTCACATAGTCCAACTTTGTTTACAAGTATAGTAAGAGGAATGAGAACTTATAGTGATGTAGTCTCAAAGACGCCAGTCCAACGAGAAGCAAGGGTATTCAATACAAATTTAATGGAACAGTCTGGCGAGATAGCACTGGAAACCAGAAGTAGTAAAGAAACGGCTAAAAATAAAAAACCTTTGAAGACCAAACAGAGAATTGAAACAACTCATTTTGAAGCGGAACAGGTGGTGGAGACAGAGAGTGGAGCGTCGCAGAAAGAAGAGGTAGAAAAGGGTAATCAACAAGATGAACAATTACGGTATAGATTTGAATTTACTAAACTAATATTAAAGATGAAGGGTATTTTGATGTCTGAGGACAAATTAGAGGCTAAAATTATTTCAGTTTTAAGAATGATTTGGGAGGAAATTTTGAAGGTAATACTATCTATGTTTTCTAAAGGAGATGTTATTGAAAAAATGTTTAATTTTATAAATGGGTAATAACGTTCATGATAATATACAGATAAATATACTGCAATGGAATGCACAAAGTCTACGGCCAAAATTAATATCTTTTAGGGAGCTTTTATATCAAGAAAATATACATATAGCTATTCTTAGTGAGACATGGCTTGATGATGAAAGTCACCTTAATATTAGCGGTTATAATATATACAGAAAAGACAGGGCTGACTCTTATGGGGGAGTTTCAATTTTTGTTCATAAATCAATTCAATCTTGTTTAAATCCAGTGTATACTTCTAATTCGGGAATAGAAATTGTAAGTGTTAAATTAATGAATTGCAAAGATTTAGAATATGTTGTAAGCGTTTATTGCCCTTCCTCTGTTCACACTCAACAATCTCACTGGGATGAAATTTTTGCAGCTTTTACAAAATCAGCCCTAATAGCTGGAGATTTTAATGGACATCACACCAACTGGTCGGTAAAATCTGATACAAGAGGTATGCAAATCATGGATTCAGCCCTAGATCATTCATTCGTTTATCTTAATAATGGAATGTCTACGCGAGTTAAACTAGTTAATGGTAATTTGCAACAAACGTCCCCGGATATTACATTTGTGTCTTCTGATATCGCGATTAAATTTCACTGGCAAGTGTTAAACGAAAATATTGGTAGTGATCACCTAATTATTAAAATGTCAATTAATATTATAAATAGTTTTAGCACAACAAAAAAACGAAATTATAAAAAAGCTAACTGGGTAGAATATCGTAAAACATTGTTAAACAGCTTCCTTTCTTACAATCATAACAATAACAATGTCCAAGAGATGTATAATTTTTTTATAAATCAAATTAATTACGCGGGAGATAAACACATCCCATACATTAAGTGCTGCTTTAAACCTACTGACAAATTTAAACCAAAAAGCTACTGGAATGTGGAATTGTCAGGAGTAGTGGCACAGAGAAGACTCGCTCTGTCACAATTTCGACGTAACCCTACGCCAGATAATTTAAGTATACTAGAAGAAAAAACAAAAGAAGCACAAAAATTAATAAGTAAAGCCAGGTCAATAGGTTTTCAAAATTTCTGCAATTCCATAGATCAAGGAGTGTCTGCACAGGAGATGTGGCGTCGTATGAGATGGATTAAAGGACATAGGGAAACAAAAAGCTATCCACCTCCTGATAAACAAAAAGAATTGCTCTATTCACTTACTCCCGACTATGTTTTAAATTCTATGCCCACTTTTACTTCAGTTAATGAAAGTTTAGAGTGCAATTTCACTATACAGGAGCTAGAATGTTGTCTCAAAAAAAAAGATTCTGCACCGGGCGAGGATGCGATTTCATATTCGATGCTTTTTAACTTACCTGACGTAGCTAAATTATTTTTACTTAACATTTATAACAAAATTTTCAGTTCAGGTACTGTACCACATCAATGGAGAAATATCCAAATAATTCCTATACCTAAACCCAATAATAATAGCCCCGATATGAAGCTCCGACCTATATCTTTAATATCATGTATTTGTAAGACTTTACACTTAATGTTGTTTAAACGCTTGGAATGGTACACAGAGAAGAAAAGCATCCTTTCACCTCATACTGTTGGTTTCAGAAAATCTCACTCCTTTTTGGACGCAATTACCCGTTTGGTTACATACGTGCAAGTAGGATTTTCGAAAAACATTCCAACATTGGCATGTTTTCTTGACATTGAAAATGCCTATAATAATGTATGTGTTGATGTGGCCATAAATATGTTGGACCGACTAAACATAGGATCAAAGTTTTGTAAATATTTATGGTTATTTTTAAGTGAACGACGGTTAAAAATTAAATTAAATAATAATAATGACTCAATACCTACCAGATGGACCAATAGAGGCTTAGCTCAAGGAGATCCCCTGTCTCCTTTACTTTTTAATTTAATAACCTGTCGCATAGGCCAATTTCCACTTAATGTGGTCTTGTCGCAATATGCAGACGATTATGTGCTGTACATTAGGGACAAGAATATCTTTGAGTGTGAAAGGTACATGCAAAGTGCTCTCGATTCCATAGTTGGCTTATTGAGTGAATTGGGCTTAGATTTATCTCCTACCAAATCAAATTATTGTGTTTTTAGCAGGGGTCGCAGAAGAGTATTACCCACACTTAAAATATATAGATGTAATTTAAGAGTCTCGGAATGCACAAAATACTTAGGTATATGGTTGGATAAAAGTCTACTTTGGGGCAAACATATAAATGAAATCATCAAAAAATGTTCAAAACTATTAAATATTCTTAAAGTACTTGCTGGCAGCTCTTTCGGAGTACATACAATACATATGCGTAGACTGTATATTGCGTTAATTAGGAGTAGAATGGATTATGGCTGTTTTATTTACGATTCTAGTGCTAAGACCCATACTGTAAAGCTAGATAAGTTGCAAAACCAGGCTTTAAGAATAATAGGAGGTTTTATTAAAAGCTCGCCAATTCATGTAATGGAGAGTGAATTAAATATAATACCGTTATATTTGAGAAGGCAATACTTAGCATATAAATATAGTTTGAAAATAATTTCATGGACAAATAATGTAACCGTAGATAATATTTTAGAGTTGACTACTCTTTGTAATACAAGGTATTGGGATAACAAAAGAAAACCTCTGCTTGTGAAAACATATAGAAATGTCTGTGAACATAATATTAATTCTGTTCGTATTCTTAGTATGTTTAATTTAGACGTATGGGTTACAGGGATTGATATTAGAAATGTAATTTGTGTAAATCTTAATAGTATTCAGTATTCTAAAACCCTTTACGATCCCAATATTTTAATTAACAATGTTATTGTCGAATTAAACGAGTACTATGCTGGGTGGCATAAAATATTTACCGACGGGTCTAAAAGTAACATGAGTCGAGGAGCTGGATTCTATGATAAAACCTTACAACATGAAGTAGGATTTAAAATTGAAAGTGATGTATCAATAATGACGCTGGAACTTATTGCAATACATGAGGCCTTATCTTACGGAATTATCCATCAATGGACGAAAATTGTTATTTTTTCTGATAGTAAGAGTGCCTTGCAACATGTGGCTCGTTGCGCCTCTGGTCGCAGAGGTACAACGATAGCCTATGACATCCTGAAAGCTATTATGATTTTGAATAATAGGGGTACAGACATAAAATTGCAATGGGTTCCAGCGCATATTGGTTTGAAGGGTAACGAGGAAGCTGACCGTGTAGCTAAGTCGGCGACAGTAGATGGTAGAATAGTTGACTACGCACCAGACTATTGGGAATTAGTACCTAGATTTAAAGCATTATGTTTTGATGACTGGAAACAAATATTTGACAATAAATCTAGATACAAAGGCGTTTGGTACAAAAGCATACAGGGTGAACTTCCTCGTGTCCCTTGGTTCGATGGCATTAACTGGAGTAGAAATTATGTTAAGCTAGCACTTAGGCTTAGATCCGGACACTATCCGTCGGCAAAGTTTGCTTACTTAATGAAAAAATCTAATTCTCCCAATTGTTCATTGTGTAATATAATTGAAGATGTGCAGCATTTGCTGATGGAATGTGTCCGGAATAAAGATGAGCGCGATTTATTGTTGTATGAACTGAAACTTAACAGGTTAGATATAGGCCTGGTGCAAAGCATTCTGGCAAACCCAAAATCTGAAGCTGCCAAAAAATTATGTAGATTAGCATTGGTCGCTCAGTAGGTAGTGACAACATATAAGCATATAAGATGTTGGTTTTCTGGTACTTATTAATTATACCTACATAGTTTTAATTGAGACAATATTGTTACAAGGTATGATGGGGTTGGCATATCCTTATTGGACAAAAACCCCAAATATAAAAAATAAAATAAAGATTAAAAAAAAAAAAAAAAAAAAGAAACTCCATGGTTTTAATATATCTATTGGTGTAGGTGTTAAAACTTTGCTAGCCCCTTCTGGATTTAAAAGGCATTACGTTAGGTTATAAGTAGGTACCTTGCTTTTATCTGTAAAAAAAATAAACGAAATTTATCTCAGTGAACGATTGAGCAACAAATCGTTGGAGATGTTTTCGTTTTACTTTATTTATAATTCAAGTAATAGTCATTCCGTAGCTCGAGTATTTTATTTGTACGTGAGCTATTTTGTACGTTAGAGTGTATTTTATTTGGATCTTGACCTGATGTGTAGAGCTCGAGCGTGAGTGGTGTCTAACTACTAGGATGGGATTATATAAAAACTTAGGTTTTCAGTGCAGATGTAGGTTAAAGAAATAAGGACTCTATGGCTTTTAATTTGTTGATTGAATATATTTTTATGGGATAAGTCGGCAAACGAACAGACTGGTTACCTGATGGTAAGCTATCAGCACCGCCCACGGACACCCGCAACAAGTAGGTAAGGTATCTTCTTTTACTATTTACCTACCTACCAAAATAGAAAGAAGATATTGAAACAATCAATGTATTCACAAACTCAGCCAATTAGATGTTTAGCAAACAATGTCTGTCTATATGATATGAGTAAAGGTACTATACAATCCGAACAACTTGTAAAATGTACTAGGGAATATTCATCGCAGCGCCTGCACAAATATTGTTAGCAACGTGTGTTCATTGTGCGAGTTGCCTGCAGAAGTTTTATTAGATATAACTTCTGTGGAGACTGGATCAGTGGTATTGAAAGTTTATTATTGACAGTGTTCAGAACTCAACATATGTATGGATATGGATATCCGAGAATATTAATCCTCGCACGTTTTGTAATATAGCTGATTTCATTTACTGAATCTGTAAATTTATATTGATGAACCTTCGAACATACTTACATAAATAAGTAAAACAGTGAAGTGGTAAATTACTTATTGAGTACTGATTTTTACGCTCAACTGCTGATAGGATTATTACTAGATTAATCAATAAACACGGGAATTCCAAGTGTATCTATTAAATTTTTTATTAAAAAAAGAAACTTTTCCTCTTAGGTAGATACTAGTTTTTATCAGTGTCGTGAGTGCGTTTACAAACATAAAATTTCACATACACATCAAACCCGAAACAACTTGTAGATCACTCGGAGTATTGTTCCATGCAAGAATTATTGATCCTGCCACACCTGGCGAACACACAGTCGGATGCCCATCAGCCATTTCGCCAACCGTCAAACGTCAAAATTTTTAAAATGCCCCCGGGACACAAGAGAAAATTCAAAAACATTAGTTCTATTGAATTTTAGCATAGACACTACAGTTAAAGATTAATGGAAGCCTACCCCTTAAACAAAAAATCCTTCTTCATTTTGAGGATTGAGGGTTGGAACAAGGGGGGGCTGTAAAACATAATGTAATTGTTGCTGCCTTGATTGCATAAAAACAATTTTGTTTATACATATTTTTAGGTAGGTACTATTTTTCTTTATATCCGTCAGAGGGCAGGTCGAGGGTCACAAAGCGAGTCAGCAGGATAAAAATAATGTGCCGTTATTTTTGTGCTCGGAAAACTGTCGAGTTACAATCCTGAGTGGCAGAGATGTACCTTGTGACATTTTTATTTATGTGTGTGCCCTACGAAAATATATGTAGGAGGTGTTTTTTTTTTATTTTATTTCTATTTTCAGAATATTTTTTTCCTTTTTTATGGATGCTATATTATCTGTCTGGATTTGTGAAACGGTTGAATAGAATGGATTCTGAGCTCAATTAGAATCCGATACTCATCGAGTTTATTTCCAATAAAGATTTGAAATGTACCTATGTGAAGGTGTTGAACAACTCCTCTTGCCAAGCTGCAATTATTTACAAAATACGGATCGGTAATTAATTAAGTTAGGTAGATAAAGTCATCATAATTGTTATTAGCTACATATCTAGTTAGTCTTGTAAATATCATTCGAAATCATTTTTGCTTTCTAAAGTCGACGAATTATAACAGTTTGAAATAACAACGATCGCTTTGAATTTTTGTTTCCATTTTGATGAATGCTATGAACATTATTCGTCTGAATTTGTGATAGGTACGGTTGAATACAATGAATTCTGAGCTCGATTAAAATCGGATACTTATCGAGTTTATTTTAACTTACTCGCTACTCGGAACTTAGATCTGACATGTTCGAGGTATTGGAACATAATTTTTTGGTACCTAATTTTAAAGCGGATGGCAGTCGCCCTGTGTAAATTACCTAATAACATTCAGCCAATATACGGTATGACAACATTCAGTAAAATATTGATTAGGTAATGAAAATATTGACCAAACAAAAACCATCTATATAAATAATTAGAGTTCAATTAAGTTTTAGTACCTACCAGTATCTTTTTTGTTCAACATGTGCACGTCGTATGTGCAAAAAATGACGCTCAAGAGGTTAATGACCTTGGTACCTATAAGCTTAAAAGGATACTTAAATTCGTTGGATAGCTAACATTGATTTGGGAACTTCGCTTATTGCTGCCTCATCATCATTGTAATCGCATTAGAAAATATAAAATTTGAATTAGATTTTGAGCCCTAGCTAGCCATGCTTTTTTTAATGGCATACCTAGGTACTTAAAGGAAACTGAATTAATTCGATGTACGCTGAACATTGACATGTTGTGTTTCGCCGTGTAAGTAAGGTTACCGAAGGCCCAATCCTTCCTCTCCCCTAATTCCTCCTCAAAATCCCCCAAATCTTAATCCCCAAGGTCCGCAACGCAATTGTAACTAGCTTTGTTGGTGTTCATTGGTGGCGCTGATTGCTTACCTACTATCAGTTGAATACATTGCTTGTTTTCCGTCGTACCTATAACGTGTTGGAATAATTAAATTATAATTAATACCTATGTTTCTCATGTAACTATTAGAAGTGCCAAAAGTGGCTAGCCAACCCTCCCATTTGCCCATATTCTTCAGTTTACGCATTCAGACGATACACCTCTACTCGACTACAATAATAAATTCCACCTTTGCTATTTGATAAAGAACTTATTTCATCAACCTTTGCTGTCCGGAGTCGTTCTCTGTTCAAATATTTACGTACCTAGTAGTACATATCGACATAGAAGATGTAACTAATAACTTAGTGTGGGAGAGCCATGCTTCGGCACGAATGGGTCGGCTAGACCGGAGTGATACCACGGCCTCTCAGAAAACCGGCGTGAAACAACCACAGCGTTGTGTTTCGCCGTGTGAGTGAGGTTACCGGAGGCCCAATCCTTCCCCTTCCCAATCCCTAAATCTCCAAATCCCTAATCCATACAAGGTCGGCAACGCACTCGTAACTCCTCCGTTGCGGGTGTCCATGGGCGGCGCTGATTACTTACCATCAGGTACACCGTATGCTCGTATGATGATCTATTACATAAAAAAAAGTAAAACGAACGAAAAATTAAAGTTTTAATGTGCATGTGCTCTGATTGCTGTGAGTGGTCTACATCAGGCCAGTAGAGCCTAACTAAACTACCTACTTATTTGTGATTGTGTAGCACTAAAGTGTTCCCCGCTTTCAAGATCCCAGCTTCTGCACGAATGGCTTGCGTAAAGGTATGAAAGAGCTCGGGCTCGACCGCAGTGATACCACGGCTTTGCAGAAAACCGGCGTGAAGCATGTTGGGCTTTACTTCGGTTAGGTACCGGAAGACCAATCCGTACCCTCCCTCCATCCCCGTCCTACTCAATCCCTAAAACACCGACACCCAAGTTCTCAGGTATTACGGGTGTCCATAGGGGGCGCTGATAGCTTACCATCAAGTAATCCTAATAGAAACAACTGCACAATACATTACGTTTTAAATTTCGAAATCAGTATCTATTTATATAAACAGAAGCTAGGTGCAAGATGCTTACCGGTCTTCTTTATCAAAAAAGTGTTTATCGCCACAGATAACGGTTTTTATCTCTGGTGATAAGTTTCGTCTATGGACGGGTTGTTGGTTTAAATTGTCTATGGTATCATAATATCCTGCTTGGAGATGGATGAGAGAGCTTTTATCGAAGTTATTGTTTGTTCAATGATAATAATCTGTTATTTGGATGCTGATTTTTTAACCGAAGAATGTTTTGGTGTCGATAGACACTGTAGATAGCTGTAAATTACGGGTTCGGTAGGTAGATATTTTTTGAAAAATGAAACAAATATAGCTCAAAACTGACTATAATAAAATTGACCTAGGTATTAGAAAACGAAATTACATTTTTTTAATAATCAACTAAATCTGTATTTTCTTATGATAGGCCGCGTGACATATAATTACAATATAATATATGTAGATCACCGAATGGGAAGCAATTAATTGTCCCCGTTTATTGGGTACAGTAGCACCCACCAGTTTCAACCGTTTTGCCGGCCTTTTGGGGGTCAAAAATTTAAGGACTTGGGTAAAGAGGTTAGTGGTAACCCAACGACACACAACGAAAGCGTTGTTTTACGTCGGTTACCTGTTAAGGCTTTGTATCATTTTAGTTCCCTGGCTATTGGCAAGCTGAAAAGTGAAATACTTGTTTGTCAAATAAATCTTAATTAATACTACTTTTACATATAAACTAGAAACAAGAGATGATATATTTCTTCCGTTGGGATTCAAGATCAAAGACAAAACGAATTTGGAAAGATATTTAGTAAACTAATTGTAATTAATATCCAACTATTTTGAAGACTATATCTATGTAGGTACCGTAATGAATTATGATTATCCATGTTATTTGAATAAACGAATTAATTGATGCGCAATAAATGACAACTAAACGTGTTCGATATATTATTTTATTTATACTAGTAACAAATGTAGGCGTGCCGCATTCCAGTCACTTACATTATCACACAACAATTTATTTTGTTTTCTTAAAAATACGGTAGTTCAGTTATCAATAATTCAAATAACGTTCCGGTGTTTCCTCTAACAGACAGCTGCGTTTAATTAACAAAGCTACCAAAAGCTACGTAAAATATTAGTTTATGCAATGGCAACACTGAACGCGGCTGTGTCACAATTTGATTTGTCAAATATTGGTTTGGTAAAAATGACGAGCCACAGGATTTGTGTTCAGTAAAAAAATAAAATTAAATTAAATTGTGTGTTTATCAAAATGACTGTTTGGCGTAAACTGGAAGATGGAGAAGTTTATGCTGTTGGTGAGTACAAAAGAATATAACTTATTTATTTTTACAAAAATTGTTGTATTGGTGTCGAATAGTAGTCTTGTAGTTTACCTCCCGCAGCGCGGAGATAAATATAAACATTGTATCAGACGTGCCATGAAGCGCCTCTGCCTTTTTCAACTGTTATCCTGTTAGAAACTGTCCATTACACACTTGAATTAGGTTGCATAAATGTCATATTAGTTGATTCTGTTGTCATTGGCCACTCCCAAAGATGTAATTAAATAAGTCTATTGCTAACTTATGCATAATACTTTAATGAGCTCGGGACGCTACTGTTATGTATTTATCTGTTCCTTTTTTGAACAAATGTGACTATTGTACAGTACTACCAGGCTGCCATAGATAATTTAAATGTTGAAATTCTTTTATTTATGAAGTTTATCATGTTTCCTTATGTCACATAGATAAACTATCTCACTTGACATTGGAATGAGTAGTTGAAAGTTGTAAAAATAATAAAATTGTAAATAAACATTGCCTTAGTTATCTTTGTAATCATCAGTGATAATGAATTACTTCATTTTATAATCCTTTCTTAATTAAATATTTAATATGTATATAGTATTCTGTTCCTGCCACAGAATAGTGATAAAAAAACAATGGCTATTTGTAAACATTGAGATTTGTAACCTCGGAATTCATCACATTAAAGCCAGGTTTATTGTGATAACACCAAGCATTTTAAATGAATAATGCCTATTGCAACATATCTAACAGTCTGTTAGTATTTTTGTACCGATTTCCTAAAGGGAATGGAATGTCTCATTTTAATGTTATAACTAGATCTGATCTTTGTATTCTGTTTCTGTGTCAGGAAATTCCAGCGAAAGGCAATCTTTTTCAAAGAATAGATTAGCAACAAAGGAATTTTATCTATAATGAACAATTAATACAGTGAAAGTTTGTAGGTATAGCACAGATATAGCATACAGTCTGAACTTATACTTGCAATATATATTTTTGCCATGGTGATGGTTACTGCAGATGAAGCCACTGAGAGACGAAGTCTTAAAATAAAATTACACCTGGTTATCACATTCCTACTTGGAAATTCTTTTATGCTGAACCTTAATGCTTTGTAGCTACAATTAGGGTGCTGATAGACTTGAGCAACTTGACTTGTAATGAGCATCCTTACAAAGTGTTTTATAGATCACTCTATCAAGCATTGTGGCAAGCATTCCAATGAGTGAAGTACAGTGCTTAAACTAATTTTGAATCTTCAGAAAATTTAGTATGGTCATAAAAATTTTCATAGCAATGCTTGGGTCTATGCTAAGCTTTTTCTATTTTTGAGGGGGTATGATCACCAAATGAATTTTTATTGCCCTTGGAGAAGACGAGACGGGGTGTCAAACTCTTACTAACTAAAAACTACGCCGGGCTTGAGCCGTTATATGTTATTATGCTTATACCCAAAACCTCAGTGACTCTAGGCTAGGCTCAGCTCAATTTTCAGTAAAAAAAATTTAAAACATGGTACAGTTCTGTGTTCTCTTTAAAGTTAACGCTCAGCCCCTTAAGAATTTACTTCCTAGTGCCACGGGAAAACTAGCTTTTAATATTAAATAAGTGTAAGCCTCATTCTTATGCGCTGTAGGGACTAGAAATATGGCAATGTTTAGTCATGTATGTATGTAAATGTATTGACCACCTTCTTCAGTGATTGATTGTAAGTAGTCATATAGTCTCTAGGGTATCATTCTTCTGTTGAGTTATATAAATGGAGATATGTGCGGGATTTTTAAAGCATGTAGTTTCATTTTGTGATCCAATAATTTTAAAATTTTCTATTATGCCAGCAACAGATTTTATGTTAATGTTGTAATGAAATGAAACATATTGGGGTTCTTCTTCTTTTTTTTTTAATTTTTGCCCCACATTTGGATTTTCTCCTGTGTCGTGGGTGCGGTTACAAACATACAATTTCACATACACATCACACCCAGACCCGGAACAACAATTTGTGGATTACACAAAGAGTTGTTCCGTGCGGGAATCGAACCCGCGACACGTTGTACGGCAGCCAGTTGCCCAGCCACCGCACCAACCGTGCAGTACTGTGTTATATTTAAGGTCTATAATGAATATTAATATATATATATAGGTCTGTAAGTCGGTTGATTCTCAGTTTATTAAGTTAATTATAAACAAGGAAATAATGTAGGAAAATTAAAATGATATAATAAAATATTATGTATCTTCGTATAGTAGCAATAGTATACTTACATAGAATTATTATAGTTCTGTGTTATTTATTATTTACTACAACTTATAGTAATACACTAGATCCTCTTTATTATTATAGTAAAGAGCATAGTTTCCTGTACCAATGGTTTTTTTAGTGTATGTTTAGATATGTTTCTAAGCAATAATTGCGCTTCTTTATCTCACATTAGGCTTGATTTGTGCTATATTCATACATAGTATAGTACAGTATAGTAGTGATTTGAAGAATATTTTTTGTTGATTTGTAAATCTTATGAATTAGCTGGATACTCCATGTATTCGAAATGAAAATATTAGACTTAATATGTTCGGCCGCAGGAAAAGCTTAGATGTAGGTATATGTAACTCTATTCTGGCATTTCCATTGTCCGATAAGCCTTTCTATAAATAAATAAATAAAAAATATCTATAAGTGCTCACTGCTGAGCAAAGCCTTCTTCCCAAGCGCTTGCTTGCTCAAGGTCGATTGGCGAATTCAAACTAATAATTGGAAAAGTCCAGGTTTCCTCACGATGTTTTCCTTCGCCCTATGGCAGTGGTGTCTAAATAATCACAGAAAATACATATAACTCGGCAAAAGAGACATAAGCGCTTGCCGGGTTTTGAACCCTCCTAAGATGCGGACCACCACGACTGCCGTTACGGTTCTATTTGCCATTCTTATAACTTATTGGATAAGTCATAGATCTCTGGGTTTAGCCAAAATCAACCAACCTATAAATTTTGGGAACAACAGCAGTACACAAGAACTTACTTAAAATAAATTGTATTGGAAAATCTATTATTCATAGCTTAGTAAGACATAACGAGCTCTCAGTTTCTGTTTACAAATAAACATTCCACCATTAATAGTCTCATATTCACCGCCAAAACATAAGCAAATATGTACCATAACTCATAATGTTTACTGATGTTATTGCATTGCTATTTAAGTTGTCGTTTAAGACATTTTGCTTTGGTTCTATCAGGTATTAGGTCGAAATATTTACTTACGTAATTAGAACCAGTTTGTTGTTGACCTTTTGGAGGTAAACACGGTTGTTCTTAATGTTTTGCCGTCAATGGGTCTCATTGTATTGGTTCCCCAGTCATTTGGATTAACCCTTACCTGACCTTAGAACAGTAAGAAAAACGGGTGTTGTAATGACCTGGATATTTTTGTCTCATAAAAGGACTGGTTTTCAATGGTTAGATAAAAGTTACCTGGGGAATAATTATGATGTTGTAGCGTCAGAATGTTTGTATAAGACAGTGACAGCAACAATTTTATTCCTCAGATAACATTTATCGGACTAATTAAAATAAACTTTAAGAAATGAGACAAACTTCGATAAAAAGCGAAAAACCGTCTAAGCGTTGCGAATTTAAGCGTAACCGTCTTAATTTGTCTTTCTTAATTCATAATGCTATTTTCTATAAATTTTTAATTCTATTTATTAATGCTTAATTCTATTTTCTCCTATTCTCTGTATGTCGGTGAGTGTCATTTGTTTTTCGATATTTGGCTCTTTTTTTTGCTTGGTTACCCCAAGCGTCATCATCAACTACCCAGGGTGAGGCGAGAAGGTCAGGAGAGTGAAGGTGAAGGAGAAGGAGAGTGTCAGACTCTTATTAATAGACTATCGCCCCGTTCCTTCTCCTGCTTTATACCGAGACCGCGGTGCCTTATTGCGCTTATCCAACAACCCCTGCTGTGGACTCTTGGAGTCTACAGCTCTAGACCCCCAGTTAGGTCTTGCCAAAAATACTTTAATTTTATTGCGTGGTGCTTCCTGCATCTGCAGATATGTCCATTGTTCCAATCTGGCGAAAATAATAAAATACCTAGTAAGTAGGTGATATGATATCGTCGAAATATCTTTTATGAAAACGAAGGCCAGTCCTGGAAAGTGGGACGAAGTCGGGGCGAGTCGTTAGTGACCTATAACTTGCAATTAACACGATACCAATAAAGATAGTTGAGACTTCGACTAATCTTCACATTCAATCGTCACAGTTCGTCCTGATAGCCCGGGTCATTCGGTACAATTTAAATCTATTTCAGTATCGTAAATAATAAGGAACCGTGTTATTTGGTGACCCAAATGACGTATTTCGAAGGGGGATATTGAAGAAAAGATGGCTGAGTTCTATAAAGGATGATATTGAGCAGAGTAAGTTATGATGCGGGTAGTTTTTTTATTGGGTTGAATCAACTTGATTCTCAACTGTAGTCCGAACTATCACATCTAGATATATTAGTACAAATTAGAGGTAAGGGTTTCGCTATGATTCTCTTCAATGTCATGATCAAATATTCGTTCATTGTATTGAAAACTAGCGATCTGCCCCGGCTTCGCACGGGTGCAATGCTGATACCAAATTTCTCCACTATTTAATGGATGTTATAGGTCCATCGTCAGTCCATTATCTTCAATCACTCTATTTCATCAAAATCCGTTGCGTATTTTCAAACATTTCAGCATACATAGGAATATAGGAACCGGGAGAGTGAGTTTTATTTTATACTGTGTACTCGTGATATTTCATTTTCTGTTTTAATAAGTAAAATTAAATAAATAATGTTAAAAATTAAGTTACTTTGTCAAATTTCGACATTCGAATGTACTTAATAGGTATTATTATTATCATCTATGTTATATATTTATTTCAATGATTTTGCAATATATCATTAATACCCAATGTAAGTAATGAAAGCAATATAATACAATTGACGTAGTTATAGCTTTCAAGCATATTTTCAAGTGGCAAGCATGGTGCTTGAAGCAAAAAAATAATAATATTAAAACACATAATCCTGTACAGAACCCATAGAAGACATAGACAAATCATTTATTTCAATAATTAGACCATTACAGGCACTTTTAAAACGTCAAACAAAAATAAAAATAAAAAATGTTAGTCTGTCGGTTAGTCCCCAAGGTCTTTCCAAGAAACATGAGTCTACGTCTATTTGCTCGTGCCAAAGTGTAGATTACCATGGGAGAAGAACGAGCTAGAAACTCCATGATTACTCTTTTTTTAATCAGTTTCACCAACAAATCCTTTCTCTCGAAACAGCGCAGTGTATGCAACAGTTTTTCGAATTATCAAAAATGTCCATTTCGATAATTCGAAAAACTAGTGCATTCGACCAGTAGTCAATTAATGTATGGTTCCTACCTACCTCGATTCCTACTTAGATTCCGACCAGTTACTAAGTACATATCGCACCGGCTGTTTTATCTATACAATTAATTGTCGTTTATAATTTAATGTACTTGAAATGAAGTACTGACGAACTAGGACTACTTCAGTTAATTACACTTGTGATGCTTCAATTTTGACCTTGAAATTCCACCATTACCGTTTTGATCACTTACGTCCGTAAGTCCGATTCGGACGAATGACACCCGATTTTTTTCTCCTTAAACGATCATCTCTACTTTTTTGGTCGTAAAGTTGCTTTCTAATTAATAATATAATTACTATTGTTATTGTTGATTCTGTAGTTGAAATAAAAGCAAAGTTCTAGGCAGTAAAGCAATTCCTTTACATGACTCCACTTTTCGGTCAATTCTTTCAATGACAAAGTTTATTATCAATGACTATCAAAAGATTTCATAAAAGATTCTTTGAAAAAATGATACAAGAAAATCGCTATTAAAGGACTTCTTTCTATTCAGCTAAAAGCATTATTCTTTTACCGATCCGATTTTCTGTGGTCTCGATAGTCTCATATTGTATTTGTAGGTACATTTCTCATTGGTCTAGCCATGCCGTCTGGTCACTCTCTCATATTGGCCATATTGCCACCCACACCGGGCTTAACACGTAAAATCCGCACATTTCACAGTAGTGCGTGCCTGCCTACCAGATGGACTCAATTACTTACGTAGACTCATGTTTCTTGCCAAAATGATATCGACCTTATATGGTAGGTATAAATTATTTAATTTGATACCATATTTGTAAAGTGGTAAGGTAATATTTGGAAAATTTATTGGTTTAAGTGGATGATGTTGTTTGCTCTGAACTTATTTCTATTCTTGGCGATGAGAGACAGTCTACTGGTGGAACTTCATTGCCTAAAAGAAGCCTGTATATGCGAACTTTATATAAAAATATGGACTTTGGCAAATGTGCCTATATAATTATAAACAAATAAAAGCAGATAACTTTTCATTGTGATTTAGAAAATAGTTCTTAAGTGTCGTCGCCTCGGCTTAAGCTTTAGACTAACCGAACCAATGTTGATCGATACAGGTCTCGGGTGTGGGTTGAAAAAAACAATATTACTTTTGCAGATGTTCAATATATTGCGAAAAGTCTACCATATAACATGATACAAATATAACTGTCGAAATGTTCTTACGTTACACATGTTGCCACTTATATTGAACTTGCGTTATGTACGAGTAAAAATATTAACAGAGTACATTCAAGTATTTATATTCGCACATGTCCCTACATGCCAATCGACGCATTCGGTCCCCTTCCGTCACCTGAGGAAGTCCAATTATGTCTGTCAAAACATCACTCCGCCAATAATGTCGTCCAATCAGCAATTCAGAGTAATAAAAAATGATTCAATTGATTTTTGTCGTCCTTACTTACAGCTCATTCGTTAGAAACTGTACAACAGATGTTTGCAATGTTCATTTTAGGATGCTACTTGCATTTAATAAAAATGGGTCTCCGATGACACACTTTAGTTAAATGGTCGCAAAAAGTTGCCGTTACTTTTGGCGAGCTGTGACGCTAAAAATCCGGTTTGGTATTACATTAGTGTAAATGACTGCATCGGATCACGAGTCCACGACTAATGAGATTCGAAGTAGGTCGATAAATTCTCGACCTTCTATTACCTAAATTGCTGTTGGAATCCCAATGGGATTGATTTCCTTCTTTTTTCCCAGATTGTAGTTATAAAATGGTTTAAACACATCTTAATTTTGAAGGTATTAGCAATTTTTGAATTAAGCGGTGGTCTTAATTGTTTACTTTGCAAATGTAAAGCAATGCATATGTCTATGGAATAAATCTGAGAATAAATCCAGAACATCATAATTTTAATGTTCTAATGTTATTTTAAACTTAGTGTATTATATACTATTTTGTCCACTACAGTTGACGTTTTTTACCCATCAAGACATTCATTACTTCCACGTAATGTCATTTCAATGTGATCACCCTGATCATTGAATTGAAACATCATTATACGTTGCAATGGAATAGAATTTGCTTTACATCTCTATACACTATCAATGAATTAACTCCGACCCATAAACCAATCACTAATTTACACAGACAATGTACTCAATGACCCGTAAAATGGAACCTGTACCATTAACGCCCTCATCCGAAAACGTGCGATACCAGGTGCTTGAGTGTAGTACCGATATCTCATTACGAGAAGTATCAGTGACATGTGCAGGGATCTGATGTCTGATAGATTTATAAGTCTCTTAGAAGCGCCGTTTTATAGACGATGTCGTAAAATTGATAGATTCGATGAACCTTGGATAAGTCGATAGGGATTTAGTGTCTTTATTGGGACTTGGGTAAGGAATTTTTTAGTCCGATTTAAAGACGGGATCTAAGTTTATTAAACGGTCTGTTCTATAAAATTCAAGTAGAGGTATGCTTGTTCAATTTTTAAAGCTTCTGGGATTTAGAAACTGGCAAACTTGCTACCGTTTCAGAGAGCGGGCACTTTATTTTGTGAACCTGAATTGAGTGTACCTGTCATTAAATCATAATGAAGACTATCTGTTCATTGAATTCGTTGGTTTATATCAACTACAATGGACCCTATACAATGACTGCTAATCTATTTAAATTGTCTGATGAGTGAGGCAGACACTGATTTCTCTTTAATTAAGATTTTCTTTCATATAATTTTGTTATTGACTTTTCGACGAAACTTTAAGACCAAGAATACTCAGAAATACTTTGAGTTCTTATTTTAGCATTTTACAGAAATGACTTTATAGTAATTATGAGTTAAAATTCGTGTTAATCGATACTTTCGTACTTTTTCCTGATGAATTGTTAGGAGAATAAAAGGACATATTTTTATCTGTTTTTCATGTAAAATTGAGAGTCGTTGCAAGTTCTGAATGAGTTTAAAATAAAAAAGGTCTAAACATTGGGCTATACATGGAATCTATCCCGTCTAAACGGTTTATAGATCTAGCCCCCTCACATCAGCATTCACAGCGCGCTCAAGCTGCGTTCGAACGCGATTTTGGTGCGCCCGCGCAAGTCTCGTCTTACGTGACTCACACGCATACCGCCCCTATTGTCCGGGATTAATTGTTTGTGTAAGTACAATGAATGTTAAACATTAACTTTTCTTGATATCATATTAATATTTTTTGCGTTCCTTCGAACAGGATGTGAGTCGTTAGTCGCTCTGGTTAATCTTGATGTCAATTTAATGAATTTGCGACGCTCCGTTAAGGAGTATATTTTTGATGTTGTCGCCCATTAGTCATTTTAGTTCTGCCGTCATCAAGGTCAAAGTTGTTTTGTATGATTATGCGATTGTGTGTAATATTTTCTCATGAGACGGTGTTATGTAGTTAACTGAAGTAAATGGTCCTTATATTACTTAAAAATATAATTCTATTATACCTACCAGTCTTTAAAAAAAGTCGTAATACCATATACGAAATTGGCTCCCGGTCCCACGTCAATTTATTAGCACATGTCCCGAAGGACCACGTTCTTTCCCATGCGTACCGAAAGTTTTAGCGTACGACTGTACGCACATATTCTTTATATTCCTTATTATAAGTTTGGCATTGTTGTGCCAAATCAGAAAGCATTATATTACGTCCAATGATTGTTGTCGCAGGATACTTTAACCATTACTGGTGTCATTTATTATGTCATACTATTTGACGTGCCATTAGCATCTGCTTTGTGGGTAACGGTCTGTTGGCATTTTTGTAAATAGGTACATGAAATTTGCAATTTGCTCGTAATGGACTATCCGTTGTGATGAGGTTAACAGAAGTGAAGCTTGATTGTTTGTGATTAAGGTTCATAATGCTGTGGCAGATTGTAATTTTTATTTAGTTCCGTTAAGTTAAAAACAATGGGTTTACTATGTACAGTGAGGATATCAAACAGAGACTAAGGGCTGAAATTGCTGGTTTAAAAAGTCCCTATATGAAAATAGAATAGTCTATCTACTTATAATACCGGAAAAAAGAATAACAGTAGGATAATCTGTCAACCATTATTGTGATATAGATAAAGTGAGATATTCTCCAAAATTAAAAATAACGGCATACTCGTAAAGTAACAGGGTAAAGCTCTACCGGTTTCAGGTCACAGCGGGACTCTTATTCATGCGTCAAGACGCCGTCATTGTGTTTCGCACGTTGCTCACGAAGCGCTTATTGTCAATCAATCTGTAAACCATCTAGTACAGATTCATAGCCATTCCAGCTTCTTAGTACAGCAGAAATTAAATAATTGTAGGTTATGTCACAACAAGCCTAATCGTAATATTATTTAAAGCCTATATTCCCATAACAGCGTTTATAATTTTATGTTTCAATAGCTACTTAAATATGGCTAACATTTCATTTGTCATTCAAATGAATTTGCCAGTTATGTCGAAACTACTGATATTTTTATTTTATTTTATTGAAAGTTTGGTTTGCGACCAAACTAAATACCTGCCATGGAGTATAAGGAATAATTGTACCAAGTTTTGTTAATAAATGAGTAGGTACTTTTTGTTTCTATAAAGAACATACAGACAGACAGACAGACAGACAGCCAGCCAGACAAAAATGTAACTGATTGCATTTTTGGCATTAGTATCGATCACTTATCACCCTGGTAGTTATTTTGAAAATATATTTAATGTACAGAATTGACCTCTCTACAGATTTATTATAAGTATAGATGATGTTAATGTTTTTTTTTTTTTTTCTTCCGCAGCCATATACAACTTCACAGCCAAACCCGGCTCTCTCCATCTCTCGTTCGACGTTGGCGAGCTGCTGCATCTTGAGCGAGAGACTGAATCCTGGTATTGGGGCAAAAGCCTCAAGAAGGACGTCAGCGGCGCCTTCCCCAAGAGCTATGTGCAGATAAGAGATTGTGTGGTTGACAAGTAAGAAAATAATCTTTATTTATATACGCATAGGGTTCTTGTAACCAGAATAAATGTACAAGGTTGATGGTATGGTAAACCTGTCTCCTAAATTAGGCGTTCCTGCATTTTAGGAAGAAATAGATGTAAAATTGGTAGAAATAGATGTAGCCAGAGAAAGATAAGGATGGTTATGATGTTTTTAACCTTTTGATAAAATTTTGGTCTTTTAAATAAGTGGAGGTTTAATGGTGTCTGAATTGTTTAAAGAGTTCTCTAATAATGTTTACTAGCTGTTGCCCTCAATTTTACCTTTTTTTTTTGGTTAGATTCTGTTTTAGTTGATATTTACTTAATAAAATTAAAAAATATTTATTTATATGAAACCACACTTTTTCAACTTTCACTCAGTAGGCAGCCTTAAATTATCGATAGAGATTGATATCGTAAAAAAGGGAGAGAAATATTCTCAAGGTTAACTCCTAAAAAGACTCCCGATAAGTCTCTTACCACGATTACCTACTGAACAATTAAGCCACACCTGTGGTACAATTGCAAAATAAAAATGCAATTCGAAACCGAATCCCACTCAAAAAATTAAAACATGGGACAGATCATTGAATATTATATTACACACTAACAATATAAAGCAGCAAATGACTGCTAACTGATAATATTTCAATTAAACGGCAGCCGGCTGACACACACGTATAAACACACACATACACGCATGTGCACAGTAGTGATTCATTCGGCAATAGGCTACGATTATCAATCACGGTCATTGACCCCGTCAATTAGTTATTTTTTATGTTAATTGGTTGAACAGGAATGTTTCTAGGGCGAAAGGACCAAATGGTCCACCTTGGTCCTAATGTATGCCCTAAAGGTCACATGTGTAGGACGGAAGTCATATGAATCACCGTCTTTGGTGACTGCTAGTCTGATGTTTTGCTATGAGTCAAATGGAGTCTTTTACGTCGATTTATAGTATGCTAGTATTATTTATTACTGACGTAAATGTTACGATTTAAAAGTTTATTCTGTATTTGTATAGTGCATTTTTTATTTTAATATTCTCGTATAACTTACAGTTAGAAGAAACAATACTTATAAAATAAATAATATAACAAATAAGTAATAATAAATTTTTGGTACAGAAATAAAGATTTTTTATTTGTATTTTGTATAACACTTGAAGGCCATTTACAAGTTATCATAAATAGGTTTTATACATATATAGTGTTTAAAAAAATGGTGTCGGGAAAGATAGAATATAGGTACTTATATAAAGTAATATAGGTATATAATGGTAAGAATATAGGTACTAAGGTACTCACATTGCAAGTGACAATAGAAAACTAAATTAAAAAAATACTTACCATAGACAATGTCTAAACGAGCAACACTGGTATTAAACAAAAAAAAAAAGGTTTTATATTTATTTGTTTGAGCTCTCTTTTACTAGTCGTTTGAAAAAATTGTCGATTCATTTAAAAAGACTATTTCTAGGCTATAGCAAGCCTAAAACCTATAATATAACGAGTCAAACCGGGGATCAGTAGCGTGTACCTATTTATTCAAAGTATTAACTGCCCAGTTAATTTTATTGTAGTGTACAATTAACTGTTAATCACTGTCCTGAATATTATTTCCGCATAACGTTTTCCGTAATACTATGTTTTGCGTTTAATGTGACGATCTAATAGTTATTAGTTCCCGGGAATAATTTTATTATGAAACGGGGGAAATTTTGTTTAAAATGCTACTGTTATCTTCTTTCTACTTAAAACTGGCTAGCATTGACACAGCTAAGTCAAATATTCGAATAAAGAACGTTTTCCATTTTCGAAAGCTTTTTTTGTGAGGGGAAAATCATCAGATGACTTCTCCCGCCCAGGGTCGGGCAGGAGGGAGTGTCAGACTCTTACTGCCTAATCCCCCCCCCCCCCGTTCCTCCTCCTGCTCTGGGCCGAGGCCGCGGTGACTCATTGCGCTTAACCCGCAACTCCGAAGGCTGAGGGCCTACCATGACGTGTTGAGGGATGGGGCTGAACACCTTTTTTGGCTCCATCCCTCTTTCTCGCCCAGAAGAGTCACGCTTTAACACGACATGGAAGGCCTACTGGTTGTGCTCTTGGGAGTGTCTAAGGGCGGCCCTGTTCAGACTGTTTATTGCAATCAGATGAAATGTTTCTCCAAAGAAAAAAACTCAACTAGCTTAGCCATAAATAGATGCCGTCTTTGACCGACAACTAATACTAGCTCAGTGAGTTAAAGGAAACAAATCCTTATAAATGTTTTACTCTATTGACTCATTGAGAACATTTATAAGTTTAATCACCCGAAGGGCTTAAACTCGATTCCCTGACCCGTATAAAAGTACTATAATAGTATTACTATTCACGACATAACGCGTGTTTGTGAATAAAGATGATTTTAATAATTTTTGCTCTTTGACGCTGTAATAACTGAGTTGAATTTAATGAAATTTTCACGTAGGTATATGTAGATAGATCAAGTATGTCCTCAAGCTTAAATAGCAATTTAGGTTATTATATTAACCTTTTTTTAAAGCATTATGTGGTCTTTTTCGTAGTGGTCCGGACATAAAGAAGTAAGAATTTTTAATGTTACTTTTTCTGAGTTATAAGTGCTTTCTAAGTTAATTTTGAAACCATTGACATATAGTGAAGGAAAGCATCGTGAGAAAACCTGGTTTTATGAACTTCTTCTGGTTTTTTTAAGTTTGAAATCGCCAATCCGCATTGAACAAGCGTAGTGTTTAATACTCATAACTTCTCCGTTTGAGAAAAGGCCTTCGCTAAGCAGTGAACACATTTACGCTGATTATGTTTTAAGAAAATTATCTGCAAATTATTTCTTATATTTATTCTTTTCAATTTTTAAACGCCCTTCTCCCATTTTTTTTTTATGTAATAAGTAGGCAAACGAGCAGACGGATTACCTGATGGTAAGCAATCAACGCCGCCCATGGACACCCGCAACAGAGGAGTTACGAGTGCGTTGCCGACCTTTTAGGGATTAGGGATTTGGAGATTTAGGGATTGGGGAAGGGTCCGGGAAGGGGAAGGATTGGGCCTCCGGTAACCTCACTCACACGGCGAAACACAACGCTGTGGTTGTTTCACGCCGGTTTTCTGTGAGGCCGTGGTATCACTCCGGTCGAGCCGACCCATTCGTGCTGAAGCATGGCTCTCCTACACTTAATATGGCTCTCCCACACTTAAATCTCTTACGTCGAGATTGAAACATTTTCGAATAACTAGTTACGGTTTCTTTTTCGTAACGTGATCGGTTCTGCGGGCGGATCTAATAATTCTTTGTAAATATGGGCCAAGTAACTCAATACTGGATCCCCCAGTCATAAATTTATTAAAATGTTATTCTGTTTATACACGTTTGTCTGTTCCAACCTTAAATAGTTAAGTACTCTTATTCATACATACATGATTTCTACATATTAGTCACCAACTTCGATATTCAAGTTTGATCGATTAAAAGGAAAGCCATGCTTCAGCCCGAGTGGGTCGGCTCGACCGGAGTGATACCACGGCCTCATAGAAACCCGCGTGAAATGACCAGTGTGTTTCGCCGTGTGTGTGAGGTGAACAGAGGCCCAATCCTTCTGCTTATTAAAATTAAACATCTATTTTAGCCCAAGGTGGAAACATCTCGTAGAATTCCTTCTTCTAGCATCAGGCTAAACTTATTCAATAAGACTACCATTGGCTTCTGTTTTCTACATAAGCAGTTGCGGAAATCACAGATTTGCATTACTATGTATATATGTATTAGACACCTACATCATCATCATCAGCATAGAAGTCCCACTGATGAGCAAAGGCCTCTTCTCACACGTAGAAGGGCATTTGAGCATTAATCACCACGCTTGCACAAGGTGGATTGGTGATTTAAAACTTTTAATTAGAAATTACTAGCTACTGTTCTCGCGCGGTTTCACCCGCTGCTTAGCTCCATTTGATCGTAGCGTGATGTTTTATAGCCTATAGCACTCTGTATTGTAGCTATCTACCGGTGAAAGAATTTTGGCAATCCGACCAACGGTTCCAAAGATTACCCCTATATACAAACTTACAAATTTTACCTCTTTGTAATACTAGTACTTATTAGAAATTACAAGTCCAGGTTCTTCACGATGTTTACCTATATTGTAAGATGCTGGTGTCTCAAGTAATACTTACTCGCCAAGTTTCGAAAACGCACAGTCTCGTTACCTCCGGGCCACCACGATTAAGACACCTACAGGAATTAGTAATTCTGTGGGCGTATGAAAATAACTGTATACCCTAAAAACAAAAACGTTACAGATTATAATAATACCTAAATAATATAATCAGCCTATATTATTTTTGTTTCCATTACAACTTCAGTAAATGGAGGAAAGCCAATTATTGTTATGTTCTACATCAGAACTTTTGAAAACTTTTCTTATTAAGTACCGTACATTTTGGTTGAACAGCCCTGTTTATAAATGGTCTTGTTTTGTAGGCATATTTTGTATTTAGGATAAGTATTAATATAGCTACTTGATTCTTATAATTATATGTATACTTGTATTTGTTTGCATATTGTACTGCCAGCGGCTTTGTCCGCGTTTTTTAGATGAAAACTAGCCTATAAGCTAACTATCCTATTTCCCGATTTGACTATAATATAGCTGTGTGCCATTGGCTTTGACTGTGAGAGAGGTACATTAGTAGTTTTTAAGAGAAAAAGAAACAAATTATCGTGTTTATAATATACGTAGAATTTTATTCATTAACTTGACACATAATTGGAATACACCACATTGATTGCACGGTTGGCGCGGTTGCTGAGCAACTGGCTGCGGCGTACTCTTTATGTTATGCACAATTTGTTGTTTCCTGGTCTGTGTATGTGGAATTGTATGTTTGTAAACGCACCTACGATACAGGAGAAAATCCTATTGTGGGGAAAAGTTTTAAAGAAAGTAAGATACGTCACTTTGGCAACAATATTTTAATGATAGAAAGTGATCACGCTTCGGTACGAATTGGCCGACTCGACCGAAGTATTCACAGGGTCTCGTAAGACACCTAGAAACCTGCGTGAAATAACGCTTGATCGACCGTGAACTTAGGCCCATTTCTCATCCCTCGTCTCCAGAAGGCTGGTTATGCATTTGTAACTCTACACTATTGTGTTACACTAGTGTCCATAGCCTCAGCAGATTGCTTACCATCAATTAATCAGCCGTTTCAACCCTGTCCCATAAAAACAAACACGTTTTGTTTCATTTCCACACATATACATAAACAAGTGGTGGAAGCACAACTAGGTAAAATCTAATAATGATACCTAATATGATAATTTATTACTAAGGAGTGTCAGACTCATAGTGACTAACAATACCCCCGTTCCTTCTCCTGTTCTGAGCAGAGGCCGCGGTGTCTCATTGCGCTTAAATCGCAACCCCGGCAAGATTGGCGGAGGTTGTGGGTAGAAGCACAATATTGTAATGCAGCTCAGACCCTGAGCAGCAGAAAGCTCGGGGTGGTTTTTAGTCAGTAACAGTCTGATACTCCCTCTCGCCCCACTAGGGGTGGGAGAAGAAATTTGATGATTTTTCCCTCCTCAAACAAAAAAGTTTTCACTAGCATTTTGATGTAGACGACTCTGTGAAGTGAAGAGCTTATTAAATAGTTATATTATGTATATTTTATTTCTAGATGTGGTGGTACGGTGGTTGCGTCTGCCGGAGGCATCGGCGTTGTCCACGACATAGCCGTTACTCTACGAGAATGGTTGGAGCATTGCAAGAAGCTGTACATTGTAAGTAATAAACTTTTTTTGACTGCACGGCTGGCGCGGTGGCTGGGCGGGCTGGGCTTAACTGGCTGCCGTGCGAGGCGTCGCGAGTTCGATTCCCGCACGGAACAGCACTTTGTGTGATCCACAAATCGTTGTTTCGGGTCTGGGTGTCATGTGTATGTGAAATTGTGTGTTTGTAAACGCACCCATGACACAGGAGAAAATCCTAGTGTGGTGCAACGTTTTTTTAAAAGAAAAGAAAGAAAAATATTAATTTCAATTAATATAAATTAATATTTTTCTATATGTAGGTATATGGAGTAGCAAATGAATATCAAGCAGCTGATAAAAGTTAAAATGGTTTATCAATGTTTGCTTTGGGAAAGGTGATTTAGAGACTGATTTCGTAATTAGGCTAATGCGGTTTTCGGATTATGAAAATTGATATTGTTTTTAAATTGGGATTATTGATTGATATTATAGGGTAGTAACCAATTATATTTTAGATGCGCTTAAATACAGTTTATGAAACGGTTAAAGTTATTGTGTATATTTATTGTTGTAATATCAATTAAAATAACATACTACTAAACACAACGCTACTATTAGTTAGTTTAGGTTGTTGCCAACATTAGACTAAAAAGGTTGGTTAGTAGTGTAATAAAAAGAGTAAAAACAAAATAAACTGTCATAGTGTCTAGTGAAAAAGATTTTGTCTCAGTGTGTCTTGGAATGTCTAATAAATAGTGTGTCTAATAAAACAAGATAATATTACAACATCTTTTATTCAAATCTCAACAGGTTATGGGCCCAGGCACATAATCCTTCGTTATTTTCTTTTTACGAAAGATGTTGGATGCATAAGTAAATACTGCAAAAACTCAAACCGGCAAATTGCACGTGTTGAGGTTAGGTGAAAAACGCTGTACGTCTTACGCGTCTTTTCACGAAAACTGCAAGAAGGCTCAGTATCTTGGAAGCGGCACGAAAATACATTGACAAAGATGGATGGATGTGATAAATTAATAAACTTTGGTACTATAAAACTGGAAGGTTCCAGAAACTGGAACATTTGGAAGTTTCAGACTACAGTTTTATTGCGTGGTAAAGGATGGCTGGACATCGTTGAGGGACGTTGTATCAAACCAGAGAATCTGCAAGAACAAAATGTCTGGGAGGCCAAGGACGCTAAGGCGCAGACATTGCTGGTAACTCGGATGACTGAAGAAGTTATGCTGCATATCATATCTTGCGAAACTTCGTCGCAAATGTGGAGGAAATTGCAAAGCGTATTCGAACAAAAGACTGAAACCAGCATTCATATTGTTCAACAAAGATTTTTCCAATTCAAATTTGAAAAAGGAACAGAAATGTCAGTGTTTCTGTCAAAAATTCAAGAGCTACAAAACCAACTTAAACAAATGGGCGAAGAAATATCCAATAAGTTGGTGATAACTAAAGTACTCATGTCCCTACCCGATGAGTACAAACATTTCGTTTCGGCGTGGGAGTCGGCCCCCGATGAGAAGCAGACGTTTGACAACTTGGTGGCAAGATTGTTAGTAGAGGAAGAAAGAATCAAAGAAAAGAACGAGGATCAGGCTCCATCATCATCAGCGTTTGTGGTTAAAGACAGAAAGACTGTAAAGTGTTTTAAGTGTAATAAAGTCGGACACTTCCAGTATGAGTGTAATAGCAACTATCATAAAAAACTAAATAATGTGGAAGATGTGAAGAATAAATGTTATTATTGTGGTAAATTAGGACATGTAAAATCTCAATGTTGGTTCAAGAAAAACAAAGATAAACAACAACATAAGAAAAGTAATAATGCGTTCGTAGTGTTCAACTCAAATTATAAACAGTATCAGGAAACTAAGTGGTTGGTGGATTCAGGAGCGAGCGAACACATGTGTTGCGATCGCACATTGTTCAGTTCATTGTCAACAAACATTTCGCAAAAAACAGTAATCGTCGGTAATGGCGCTGCCATAAGTGTTCTCGGATGTGGGCAGATGGCGGTGGAGGTGCAAAACGGAAATGAATGGGTGACAACAACTATAGACAATGTTCTATTTGTTCCTGAATTGAAGATTAATCTATTCTCGGTCAATCGTGCCACAGATAAGGGTTATATTATTATGACAGATGACAGTTCATGTAAATTTATTAAAAATGGACGTGTTTGTGCTATTGCTAATCGAGAAGGGAATTTTTATTACATGAAATTACGTTATCAAAGTGAATCGGCGAGTGTTGCAAAGTCGGAAGAAAATGATTTAAATGTATGGCATAAACGATTTGCTCACCAAAACTTCGATCACGTAAAGAAAGTGTTGCATAAAAATAACATAGAAATAAAACAACATTCGGTTCCCAAATGTGAAGATTGTTTACTAGGTAAAATTCACCGCTTACCTTTCATGAGTAGTGACTATACTAGCACGAAAACATGCGATTTGGAAAATAAGGAGAACCCTGTGGATGTAACACTTACCTCTGATAATTCTACTGATAATGATAATTTGTCTGGTAGTGAATATGAACCTTGCGTTGAGGAGTTGAATTCGTCTGATTTAGAGAATGAGACACCACCATCTCAGAATAGAAGAAGCAAGCGTGTTAGGAAACAGACATCTTTCTATACCTGTAATAGTGCACACAGTGAAAGTGATCCAGTGTCATACAAAGAGGCAATGAGTGGTAGTAATGCAAGTGAGTGGCGTGAAGCAATAAATAGAGAGTTACGAACATTAGAAAATAATCATACCTGGTCAATTTGTACATTACCAGAAAATGTTAAAGCTATTAATAGTAAATGGGTTTTTAAAGTGAAGGGGACAGATAAAAACAAACAGTATAAGGCTAGATTAGTAGCACGAGGGTTTGAACAGGAAGAAGTTTTTGATTTAAGTGAGATATATGCACCAGTAGCTAAACTTTCTACTTTTCGATTATTTGTTATAATTGCAACTAAATTAAGTCTTCCAATATACCAGATGGATGTAACAGGTGCTTTTCTGTATGGGGAAATAAATGATGATGTTTATATTCGTTTACCAGAGGGAGCTTATTCAAATAATGATGTTGTTAAATTGAATAAATCGTTATATGGTTTAAAGAAGTCTCCAAAATGTTGGAATGATAAATTCAATTCTGTAATTACTAAGGAAGGTTTCAAAAGATCAAAATGTGATTCATGTTTGTATACTAAATGTAGTGATCAAAATAAGACTTTTGTTTTGTTGTATGTTGATGATCTCTTGATGTTTGGAAATAATGAACAGGAAATTTGTAAACTAAAGACTGTATTAAATAAAGAATTTGAAATGAAAGATTTAGGGAGAGCATCAGATTTTTTGGGTATAAATATTGATCAAAACTTAGAAACAGGAATTACTGTTTTATCTCAAAAAAGGTACTTGCAGGATGTTCTTACTAGATTCAATATGAAGGACTGTAAACCAATGTTGACTCCTATGGATCCTAACTTTAATGCAAAAATATTTGAAAATGAAAATAATGAAAATGGTACTAATAAAAACACTGAAATGTTGTGCAGGCAAATAATAGGTAGTCTTATGTACGCTGTTTCAGGAACTAGGCCAGATTTATGTTTTTCTATCTCAATGTTGAGTAGGTATCAAAAATGTGCTAATGATGTATTACTAGTTGCCTTGAAAAGAGTTCTACGCTATGTTAAAAATACATTAGATTATAAGTTGATTTACCAGTGTAATGATAAAGCTATATTAGAGGGATATTGTGATGCTGACTGGGGAGGAGACTTGAAGGATAGGAAGTCAACTTCAGGGTATATGTTTAAGTTTTCAAATTGCCTAGTTATGTGGTGTTCTAAGAAACAGACATGTGTAAGTTTGTCATCAACTGAATCTGAATACATTGCAATGAGTATGGCTGCAAGTGAGGCTTGCTGGTTAATAAACTTATTAAAGGATTTTGGTTTTCATGTTTGTCCAGTAAACATTTACTGTGATAATCAGTCAGCCATACTTACTGCAGCGACAGAATCCATAAAACGTTTAAAGCATGTAGATATTAGATATCATTTTGTTAAGGATTTAATACAAAATAACACAATTTGTGTACAATATGTTGAAACTGGCGAACAACCATCTGATATGTTCACAAAAGCTTTAAATAGAAATTTGTTTGAAAAATGTTTAAAGAAGTGCAGAGTAGGTTTACAATAGGTAGAATTAAAGTTAAAAGTTTAACAGTTGTGGTTGTTTATGAAAACAAGTATCAGTTAAAGGAAGTGATTGTTTGTTTTGAAGTTGAAGAAATGTTTAAGTTAAAGTTTTTTTTTAAAGTTAGATTTTAGTTAAAGTACCTCTTACTTTAGTTTTATTTTATTGAGGTTGTTAGGTATGTTATTTAATTGAGAGGGGGTGTTGTAATATCAATTAAAATAACATACTACTAAACACAACGCTACTATTAGTTAGTTTAGGTTGTTGCCAACATTAGACTAAAAAGGTTGGTTAGTAGTGTAATAAAAAGAGTAAAAACAAAATAAACTGTCATAGTGTCTAGTGAAAAAGATTTTGTCTCAGTGTGTCTTGGAATGTCTAATAAATAGTGTGTCTAATAAAACAAGATAATATTACAACATCTTTTATTCAAATCTCAACATTTATAATATGTTTAAAATATTAATTATCAATATAAACATTACCATAATTATATTCATGAACTTAAATTTAATTTCTATTAATTACAAACATAAATAACTAAAGTAACTGAATGAATGATCGAGGTTCACCTTTCCTGCTTTCACTTCATGTCAAAAATACAATCATTAATGACAATCCAATACAAACTTTGTTTCATTAGAAATAAGTCTGATTTCATCTTTTCACTTCACAAAACAACAAAGACTGTTGCAAGTTCAGTAATGACAATACAATCCAAACTTTATAGTCTAATTAATAAGTCTGATTTTTCATCTTTTTACTCCTCTGAACAGCAAAGAGCGTCTCAAGTCCAGTCATGAAAATGCAATATAAACTTTACTCCATAAGAAATAAGTATGATTTCCTCTTTTTACTTCACACAACAACGATGAGCATTTCAAGTCCATTAATGACAATGCAAACCAAACTATATCGTCTAAGAAATAGGTCTCATTACCCCTTTATACTTCACAAAACAATGATGAGCATAAGTCCATTAATAAAAACGCAATAATATAAACTTTGTTCCTTAAGAAATAAGTCTGATTTCACCTTTTTACTTCACAGAACAACGATGAGCGTCTCAAGTTTATGGAGGTGAGCATGCGAGCGCTCCTAGAGCTGAGAGCTCAAGCCGCCTCTGGTGCATTACCTCAGGATACGCTGCGAAAAGTCGCCAGAACCGCTGTCTTTACCATCGATAAGGGGAACAGGTAATTATAGTCACTATACAGTATAAAACAAAGTCGCTTTTTCTGTACCTATATCCCTATATACGCTCAAATCTTTGAAATTGGACGTATTTACCCAAAAAGAAACCAACCCTCAGAGTGATACTTTTGAGATATTGACGTTTAAAGTTAAAATGATCTTTGCTCATTGATTTTGTTGATTTGGAAATCAATTCAAGTGTATTGGATCCATTCAAAGGTATAAGTTGTTGACATAATTCAATTTGGTATAATTTATTTATAGTGATCTAAACAGTTTGGATTGTTTTTACAGAATTTAAGTAAAAATCAGTCATAGGTACCCCATATTTTAAAAAGGACAAATTTGAATTTTGATTAGGTTATTTTAGTAATGAAAAATATAGACCTTAAACTTTAAGGCTTAAAGATTTATTTGGCAACTACAGCTTATTTTCAACCAAACTGTGTGTTGCATCCTTTTTGCGTAAATAGGTCTTATTACACAACGGATTTTATTGCGGTTTCTTCAATTGATGGAGTGATTGAAGTGCAAGGTGCAAGGAAACATCCATGAAATAGTGGAGATATTTAGTATCAACATTTCAACCGCGCTATGCCGGTGGGTCACCATTTCATAACATAACACAATACTTTTCTCTTTTTTTTAAATATAATTCTTTTACAGAACCTTAGGCATGGAGTTAGCAGTAAGAACGGCAAACGGTCAGCTGGTCGATCCTCTAAAGATCTCCACGTACAAACTAAACGCACTCCATGATGACGCCAATGCTCGCATTGAGAAAAATATGGTGAGTATTTTTTACCTATTTTAGTTGGAATATGAAACTTGTTGTAGTTTAACTAAGGTTATAATAGGGATGTCTCCTGGGTTAAAACAACAAAGCTTTAATTAGTCCGTCAGTTAGATACAGCACATTCAAATTCAGAATTAGGGGCTCGTGACGTCACTCTTTCGTGAAAATTTTACGAAATAATGACGTAGCGCGAACTTTGGCCGCTCTGTAACTTTGTTATTTTAAGTTTTACAAGCAAAAGAAAAAACACGTATCTACTATTTTCTGGCGTTCTAAAAGATGGACTAATTATTTTTTGTGGTCATCCCTATTAACACAATTATAGTTTGTACTTATTATTTGATAAATGATGAAGTTTTATGTTTATACATATAGTTTGGTTTTTTAAATTACCGTAGCTTCAATGATTGTAATAATGAAAAGCAAAAATATTATAAAACACGGCCTGTTTACGATCTGACTGTTCCCAATAAACTTATGTGCCACATTCAGATAACGTTCTATATTCAGATTTACCGAGACTGGACTTTAAATAATTTAAAATAAAACATAGTACGATTTGCTCTTAAAAATTATGAACGGATTGAATTAATAAACAAAATAAATGCATTTTTCTTCCAGGAAACAACACCAGTCAGTCCCCCACCAGCAACTCCGCCGGGAGCTCGAACATACACCATAGCGGTTCGCGTTCACAACTTCGTCTGTCGTATGAACGAGCCCGCGGAAATAGCTCTAGCCTTACACGACGCTTCGGGAGCTAAACTTACTGAACATTTGTTACTACGATGGCCTACGAATCACATTAGCACCGCTTTAGTTGTATTTACTGTAAGTATTATTATTATAACTAGGTTATCTGGTAAACGTTTTGCCATATTAATTATTTTGGGTCACTTTTTCCCAATTTTCTCCTTTACTTTTCTAATAGAATATAATATAACCCTTTCCTGACATTAATAAATAAAACAAAAAAAGGACGAAACTGGTCCCGGCTTTGTTGAGTTATGCGCTCACCAACATATTGCGATTTCTTCTATACTAATGTAATAATTATAAAGAGGTAAAATTTGTAAGTTTGTATGTTTGTATGTATGTAGGGGGTAATCTTTGGAACCGCTAGTCGGATTTCCAAAATTCTTTCACTGATAGATAGCTACAATATTCCTGAGTGCTATAGGCTAAAACATCTACGCTACGACTAAATTGAGCCGAGCAGCGGGTGAAACCGCGCGAGAGTAGCTAGTTTTATTTATGAATGTTAACCACGTTATCTTTGTTCCAGGATTTCGGTGGCGATATAATAAAGAGTGAGAAAATATATTTGGTATCAAATATAGTAAGGATAGGTAATATGGACGCACAGAATATCGATAATAGGTAAGTGTTTCAGTGAATTTTCTTCTTTTTATGCGATAAGATGGCAAACGGACAGGCTTATTGTCTGCTGAATACTCGCAACAGCAGAATATATACGAGTGCGTTGTCTGTCTTTTAGGGATAAGGGTTTCGGAGATTTAGGGGTTGAAAAGGGGAAGGACTGGGTCTCCGGTCCTGACTCCCACGGCGGAACACAACGCTGCGGTGGTTTCAAACCGGTTTTCTGTGAAGCCATGTTATCATTTTGGTCGAGGAGACTCATTCGTGCCGAAGCTTGTCTCTCCTACTTACATTTAAAAACTCACTTCACACCTATTACAATAATCTTTATCATTTACAGACGCAGCTCAGTAGCTCAAACGCCGCCCGTAGTATCTCCGTCAGCTCGTTCCATGCGTCGGCCCTTCGGCGTCGCCTGCGCAGACATTAAACGATTCGTCAACATCGACTGCCCCAGCCCCGACAAACATATACAAGTGCCATTTTACGCGTAAGTATTAGGATATTACATAATTATGTCACAGTCATCGTGGTGGCCTGGAGGTTAAGGCGCACGCTTCTCATACATGAGGGGTTAAAAACCTGGCAAGCTAATGTGACTTTTTCCGAGTCATATGTACTTTCTGTGATTATTTAGACACCACTGACAAACTGTGAAGGAAAACATCGTGAGAAAATCTGGACTTATATTTCTAATTATAAGTTTGAAATCGTCACAATGTATTCGTTTCTTGCAAATAGGCCATTAAAGAGTACTTTTACCCATCAAATTATATATAACAAACGTGGATGATACCAATTTAATCTCAGGTTGAATTAAAACTAAATACCGACTGAAACATCAAACTATTGAATTTTATGTAAATGGTTTCTTAGTTCATCATACTTCTTGGTAATTACGTATAGGTAAATATAATCATTTATAAATCGTTATTTTCAAAATCTAACCAAACACATTGTTACAGATATGAAAAGGAGAATTTGGACTGTTTGCTAAAGAAAATCATTGCCAACCGTGACATCAAGGATGCTAAACATTCACAAGGATTGTGGGTCTCTGTGAGGCTAGTTGAAGGCGATTTGAAACAGGTAAGATGCTTTGTGAGTTTACATTGGTGATTGTGTGGTGAAGTGCTTTTGGAAGGGGGTGGGGGGTCGGGGGGGAGAATCATATGATGGCTTCTCTAACCCTAAGTGGCACGAGATGTAGTAGCTAATCCCTCTACATTTTCAGATAGTACATGTTGATTTATGTTGTTTTATCAAAAGTGAAACTAAAACTTTCAAACATCGGACCTTCATTTCTTTAGGTTTAAAATCCTTAAGCAATTCTAAAATCTTACCCCTTTTTTGTGAGGCAAGTGGGCAAAAGGGAATGTCAGACTCATACTGACTGCCGGGGTTGTGGGGCAAGCGCAATAAGTCACCGTGGCCTCGGCCTAAAGCAGGAGAAGGAACGGGTGTTTTTTAGTCAGTGACACCCAATCCTGGGCGGAGAAGTCATTTGATGATTTACCCCTCACAATAAGAAGAAAGATTCTTAGTGACTAAATCCCCTCCCTCCGTTGATTCTTCGCTGTACCTTGTCGAGCTAGCCTCGCAACCCCGTTTGAGAATCTTTTCCTTGTGCTAAATAATCTCACTTATGAAGTCAAAATCATTTATTTCAATTAGACCCATACAGGCACTTTAAAACGTCAAAGAAAATTTTAAAGATATAAAGTGTCAGTCTGTCGGTCAGTCCTCTTAGTGAAGCGACGTGTGAATGACGTCACCGACTTATATATTCTTTCTGCCACAGATTCGCGAAGAAAACCCGCATCTTGTAGTAGGTAACACAGCGGTAGCTCGTAAAATGGGTTTCCCCGAAGTCATTATGCCAGGAGACGCTCGCAACGATCTCTACGTCACTGTATGCGGAGGTTCCTTCTCTAAGGGAGGGGGCAAATCTTCGGAAAGAAACATTGAATTAATCGCCAAGGTTGTCGATAAACATGGACAGACTTTCCCGGTGAGTGTTGTTTTGTTATTGTTTTTATTAGTAACTAGCTACTCAGTTTCATTCGCTACTTGGCTCGTACTGGTCGTAGTATTATGTGATTATTCGCTATGTGCGAAGTGGGTGGTGGGGAACGGCAAATCGATCGTAGCGCACGACGTGGCAGAAATGTGAATTAATCCTGGACTGTCATGTGTCAAATTGCTTTATTTTCATAACTTCCTTTATGATTTTAAGTAAAAACGTAAAGATTTGCGATAGGGGTGTGACACATGCTGTGTCGTAAATAGTAAAAATAATGGGAAAAACAGTTCGTGCAAGTTTTATTCGTTTCCAACATCAAAGTGGGCATTACAGCAAAGACAAAAATGTACCTATAGTTGCTGTGAAAAAAATTAAAATTCAAAACCCCAAAGCGTGGTACACACATTGGATATTACATCAAAATAAATTATCATTAACGAGTATGAAGGTTATTCCAGATCGTCGCTATAACAGTTTCTAAACACTTTATTCTTATTCTAATTATACCATTCTTCTTAGAAAACTTTCAATAGCGATTGTTTGTGAAAATGAATTCTATAATTTTGAAGTTTCGATATAATATCGCATTGTACTTGACAGGGCGTTATATCTGTCGGCGCTGGAGTTCCATTAGTCAATGAGTACACATCTGTAGTGTATTACCACGACGATCGACCTCGGTGGCAAGAAACATTTAAGGTAAGGATTTTTTTTTAAATAGGGATTGTGTTAATTTTTTATGATATGTTATAATGTTAAACTAATGAACTTTTTCTTTTGTTTTGAAATGGCATTATTACTATTATTGAAATTTATATAAAGGTTTACCATGCTTCTAAACTAATGTATGCATATTCTTATGTCCTTATAGTAGTAGGGACTACCAGGTTCACATTGTGGAATGCAATCAATGTATTGAGTATTGAGGTTGTGAGATAGGCCCCAAATCTTGAAATGCAGTCCAATTTTCGAGCGTAAGTTAATATAACATGATACTCTAAGGCTCAACTCTTTTTTTATGTTTCACGGCTGCAAACTAGCAAACTGATTACCTGATGGTAAGCAATTAGCGCCGCCCATGGCAGCCGCACTAAGAAGAGTTGTAAGTGCGTTGCCGGCCTTATGGAAATAAGGAGTTTTGGGGATTTAAGGATTGGAAAGGGTAGTAAAAGGCCTCCAGTATCTCAATCACGCGGCGAAACACAACGCTGCTTGTTTGACTCCAGTTTTCTGTGAAGCCGTGGTAGAGCAGGCCCATTCGTGCCGAAGCATATCTCTCCTACATCGTAACTTTTATTACTGTTTAACTTTATTATCAAGAAAATAAAGTAGAAATTCATATGACACTGAAACTGCGCTCACCTCGCTTCGCTGCGACGTTATTTCTATCCCTATTTCTTTCACAGGTGTGCCTAAACATAGAAGAGTTTAAAGAAGCCCATTTAGTATTCCTCTGCCGCCACCGTTCCTCAAACGAAGCTAAAGACAGAGCTGAAAGGCATTTTGCTCTCTCATACCTACGACTAATGCAGCGAGAGGGCACCACTACACCCGATACACAACATAATCTCTGCGTTTATAAGGTTGGTTTTTGAATAGTTGTTTTTTGTGTTTTTTCATTAGATGCAATTGAAACATGTTCGTTTTGAATAGATCTAAAATTACTTTTAAATTATTGAATATGTACAAGTAAGAGCTATACTTTATTAATTTTGAGGCGTCTCGACATGTTTCAAACCATAACAGGGTTGCTAAATTATAACCTGCATGTTTGTTGTGACATTAGTGACAAACTATTAAACATATTTAAAATATGACCCTCAACAACGCTTACGGAATAAAGCCCTAGCTGGTTTTTGATCATTATGTTTGTCCCATGTGACCCTAGTCAGCAATGTGACATAAATTGCTAAGCGAATAAACTCAAAGAAGTCTTTTGACATCCGCAACAACATATGATATGCAAATGAATTACCGGCATTAGAGGGATTAGCGGTATTGGGGATTCAAGGATAGGGGAGAGGATGATTGTTTCTAATGTAATGTAGGCCATTACGGTTGAAACATTACAGTCTTAGTTAACTCCCAAAAAAAATTCTTTACACCAAATCTTTCAACGCTCTTCGTATTCTACCCGAAATATCTCTCTAACGATAAAAAAATACATTTTCTTCCTAGATTGACAAGCGTGCCAACCAATCCGAAGCTGAAGAGACCTGCCTAGGCCTCCCCTCGCGTAGGGACGAGCTCCCGGCGGGCGCGGAGCATGGGCTGGCGCGCGGCGTACTACAACTTGTACCGAGGGACAGCCTCGCTGTTAGCACCAAGCTGTGTTCCACTAAGTTAACTCAGAGAGGTTAGTCTTTGGCATTTGTTGGTTTTTCTTTACTGTGTTGTAAGAGTTACCTTTGCATCGCTCTAAGACCTTGAATACCAATAGACTAGTTTTCAACTAGTGAAATTTAGTATTCTTTTTGATCGCCAAAACGACATTTTTACGTCACACGTTGTGACGTCATAATTTTTTACGTCAAACAACATTTACGTACATATGATATAAATATGAAGAATACGGTCACATTCATGAATTCAGAAAGGTGTGATTATATTTAAGTGTTTCAATTTCGCTTCCATTCATAAGACTGCGTAGTCCCCGATCTTTGTATCGCGTACGAAGGGAAGCCAACTCGCAGAGGTCTGTGAATAAATTTAATATTATTTTTATTGTTTCATAAGTTTAAAAATTTCTTTTTGAACTGTGGAAACTATTTTAGTTATGGAGTTCACAAAAAAGTTTTGTCTTGTGAGGGAATAAGTTTTGCGATGCCCAGTCGCTAAGTTCATCATAAAAAATTAAAGCGGTCATGCTTAAAACCTTTCCGTTTTCCATTTCAGAGGAAATCTTAGGCGTCTTAAAATGGAACACGCACTACGCGGAAGGTACGCTACGGAATGCATTGATGCAACTGTTAGTAGTACCGAGCGAAGAGTTGGTCAAGTTCCTGCAAGATATATTGGACGCCCTGTTCAGTATACTGACGCAGGTAAATATTTTATTAATATCTAGAAAACATTTTTATCGTTGTTGAAATTGATCATTTTGTATGGGAATGTATGTTTTGACATTTCTTTACGTCAAATGGGATACTTTTGTAATTGTAAAATTAATAATTAAGTGTGATTATTTTTGAACTTGCTTTCGCCTGTGAGGTAGTTGATAAAAAATAGCCTAGATGTGTATCATCCCAGGGTATCATCATCTACATACCAAAATTCAACCAAATCGGTCCAGTCATTTTTGTGCGAAAGAATTACAAACATGCATCTGTAGCGACATCTATCGCACAGTATTGACAACAGCACCAATCACGTGCAAGTTTCTACATCGTGCTCTAAGAGTTTTCAACACAATTAGCACCGATACAGATATCCCGACAACAACCGTCGGGCAGTAGCCCACCAGGCACGAACACCTCGCCTGGTTGGAGAGTCCTCCCTTTTCAGTGGAGGAAGAGGAACTTTCCACCCTGTTCTCTCATACCTCTAAACATCTATACTTTCTCATAAACATTAATCGTTATAACATGAGTAGGATGTGTTATTCCAGTAAAATGTCGAGACAATAATTTATGACTATGAAAAGAACATAATTACTAAAACTACCCATAAATGTCTACTATTCATAATTGTCATCTTAGTTAACCAAAAATTCGATGCTTTCATTACGTTCCTCCCTCAGGTACAAGAAGATCACGAAGACGATGTCTACACAGATAATAGTTATGGCGTCCTAGTACTCGAATGTTTGCTTCGAGTGATATCAATAGTAGCCGACCACAAGTACCAACACTTTCAACCAGTGTTACATGTTTATATTGACGATAGCTTCTGCGATGCATTGGCTTATGAGTAAGTAAAATGTTATGAGCTGTTTTAATAATAATAAGCATTCAGCGCTGCCCACAACAGTAGAGGAGTTTAAAGTTTTATGAATTTTAGAGAAGGTAAGGGTCGGGAAGGATTGGCCCTCTGATTAGGGATTAGGGATTTGGAGATTTAGGGATTGAAGAGGGATTGGGGGAGGGGCAATATTGGGCCTCGGGTAACCTCATTTCCATGACGAAACTCAACACTGTGGTTGTTTCATGCCGGTTTTCTCTGAGGCCCTGGTGTCCGAAGAATGGCTCTCCCACACATAGTATCCATTATGTCTCTTATTAGAAGTCGGCGTAGTATACTAGTAGACGTAGATTTATTGTAGAAATTCTATTTGTCATAAGCGTAAAAAAGGTATACCTCAGGGCTCACACTTAGGTCCCTTTTTTTTCTTATGCATTCGCAAAACCTGTGATAATAAGCATATATTAAACTAGCTCCCTGTTCCCGACTTCGTTTTCTGGAATGGAATGGATAATTCTCTTAAATATACCCCTTCAGAATCTGTCGCGGAATTTTGATCTAAGCATACGTACGTAGGGACGGACATCTGGAAGCTAATTCATTTTTCACTATGTAGTTAAGAGAATGGAAAGTAAAAATGTTCTTCATATTAATTTGTTTTGCAGGAAATTAATATCAGTAATGGTATGGGTGATATCGGCCGCAAACGCAGGTGATGCGGCTTTGAAGAGGCTTTTGATGTGTATGAAATGTATAGAGAGTTTAATACGACTGATTGTGAGAAGTCGACAGTTGAGGAGTGCGCTCGGAGACCGAGCTTCTGATAGTGAATTCTGCTTGTTGTTTGAGGTAAGTCTAAAAAAAACAAAAACATTTATGTCGCTAAGAAACCAGAGACAGTTATAATGTAATGTGGATGTATGCACTCACCACGTAATAGGATAGTTTCCAACTAGTCCAATTCAATACTTTTATCGAAATGCCAAAGACTTCTCCTATGAAGCTTGTATGAAACTCCAAATTAATCATAGCCATAGTATTTTAGAGTCAAATAGCTTAGCTTAGTACTTATTCCTTAAAATTTTGCTAAAAAGTATCGAAAATTTAGTGTATCAACAGAACTATGTATAAAATAATTTGTGTAACTGCTATAATCTTTGATCCTACAACTAATCTGCTACATTAATTGTTGCTCAAAATGGCCAGTCCTTACCATATGTCTTTTTAACTTTTAGGAAACCCAAAAATGTGATCTCTCTTATATACTTAAACAGTATTCAGTAAACTATTTAATCTTCATTCAGGTATAAATAAAATAAACGATTGTTTTGCTTGCGTAAGCTTCCAGTAATCGTCATAAATGTCGTGCAGGGTAACTCGTACCATACCAAAGCGTGGATTTCCAAGATCTGTTGAATAAATTAAAACTCCTAAAACGAAACTGTTTTTCTTCCAGGCTCTTCTAAAACAATTGGTATGGCTGATGCGTTGTGGAGATCACGCCCTCACATGTCAAGGCTCAGCGCTGAAATACCTCCCTCACGCTGTACCGCACATTATCAAAGTGTACCCTGATACGGAACTCAGGTTTGTTTGAAGTTTTAATAGCATTTTGAACCTTATGCCGAAGCCAAAGGCATTTGATTTGTAGCAACTTTTAATTTGTAGCAGCTTTGGTATACTTCAATCTTAAGTTTAAACGAATTTGTACTATAAATCTTCACATTACCTTCTGTGGCCAATATAAACAAAAAAAATTCTAAGGAGATCCTACGCGATTCTAACCTTCATTTCCGTTTTTAACCTTAATCGCCGTATTTTATACATATGTCTTTAAAGCGGCGATCAAATAGTATTAATCATTTCGACTTAGGTACTCTCGATCTCTCGATTTAAAGACAGCCTAACAGCGATCGTCAGCGACTTAGGGTCCCATGAATCGTGCTAATAAGAGGTTTAAATCGATAATTATGTCAATATCAGATCTAGTAACATGTACAGTACAGAAGTCCTCATACCACTGATTTTTTTGGAATAAACACATGTCTTTGCAATAAAGACTACTTTCCCCTGATTTCGCCAAAATTTAATTCCAGTGCGTACATCGTTCGAGCACTGGAAGCCTTACCCCTAGGCCGGCTCAGTAAGCAAAGGATGTTAGCGTTATTGGAGTTGGTACGCGGTCCTTTATGCTCCCAGCCGTCGGCCCGAGCGCTCTTATTGCCGCATCTAGCCGCCACTACGCGCGCATTGCTCCGTGACAAGGCTGAGGTGAGATTTCTTATGTTATTTTTGCACATTGATCTTTATGTATTGCGTGTTAGAGTTGGTTTTTCATTGACTAGTTTCACGGAAATTTTGATTGGACGATCAGTTTTAAATTGTTAGTTGTCATGAATTATTCCGTAGTTATGCGACCCTAGTTTGGCTACAAAAGATACAATATAACGTTGTTGTTGTCGTAGTCGTTAAAGGTTCGCTTGTTTTCAGTTTGCATTGTCAAAGTAAATGGTGAAAGATCAAAGTAGTTTGAGAATTATCATTGCCTAAGGGCTGATTTTTCAGTAGACAGATAAATTTTATTTCAAGAATAAAATTGTTGCTGTCTTTGTCTTATACAAACATTCTGACGCGACAGCATCATAATTATTCCCCAGATAACTTTTCATTCTAACCATTGAAAAATAAGCCCTAAATAAAGTTAGATTTCTAGCACGCAGTACATAAATATCATTAATAAACACTACACAAATAAAAAACCAAAAAATATACAACGTCAAAAAAACAAATAATACAGAATATTAAAATACACACTATTTTCACTTCTATGCATACACATTTGTATGTGTTTTATAAAAAAATACAATACATATTTCTGTGCAAAGTTTTTAGTGCGATAATATCAAGATTTCTTTGTACACAATTTAATGGGACCCATCACACCATACATTACACGCAGAATGTATCGAAAGACGATTTTGCCATATGAAAAAAATACCGATTTTAGAAGATTTCAGAATTTTTATCTGTTTTATGCAACGTCGTCTTTCGAAATGAAATGTAGCTATAGTTATAATTAGGTAAGTATTTTTATTATTTGCACTGGCACTATACTTTTGTTTTGTAGTCAGGACTGGATACAGCATAAATTCATTATATAAGACAAGTATATATCAAAACAAAGCGTGGCATATTCTTTTAATAATGTAGTTTATTCGTATAATGACGACTATAATTTTTAAATTCTGATAGGCCATTTCCAATGTCTCTAAATCAATGAGAACTGTTATTAATAAGCGATTCACTTTATAATTATGATTCCAGAAACAATAAAGCTTTTGTATTATTTTTAGTTATTTAATGCAAAATTACGATCATGATATAAAAAATGGAATGTGTGTCTAGATGGCGGAGATTTGCTCGGTTCTTTTTAGTTTATATTTATTAAAAAAAACCTAACCTTGATTCTTTACGCCCTTTGCATACAAAATTTTATCGAAATCGTTCGAGCCGTTTCTGAGACTCTGAAAATATATACAATAGAAATGTTAATTTCAAGGTATTATATAGATTCTTTAATAATCTCTACATACATACGAGTCCTAGCTACAAAACAAAGCAAAATAAATAACTTTAGGTATTATTCGTCAATAACATTTGTACGTCTAGTGAATAAATCTCACCGATATGTCACGTGAATGTCAAGCACCGCACATAGGTAATGTAAGTGTTTATGTGTTCGTGTATTGTGATTTATTTATATATGTTATATTGTTACGTGTTACGTCACTACATCGATGGACGGGGATGTGGGACACGAGTGATGGGTATCGATAGTTTTTTATCGACTTTTTGAAGTGGATTTTTTTTGAATTACAATGGGGATATTGAGGAGTTTGACTGTTGTTGAGATGTTCTATTAAGTATGTTTTTAGTAAATAGTAATATTTGTCATCAAATTCGTACGTTTTGACTAGATACTTATATTATCCTCGTTATGTCCTTTTATAAGCTTGCTTTTCGTATTCGTAACTATAAAAATGTAACAGTAAAAATCTTCATTTCTTTCCTTTATTCAATCAAAGTTTTTTTTTTTCGATTTGAGAGTTGTAATGTCAACACTAATCGCTCCACGTACTGCATTCGGTACCATAACTTTTTAAATTCAACCTTAAGTGATTTATATACGAACAATTTTTGCATGAACTTTCTTCCTCTTAACGTTATCCCCTAAAAATGTTTTCCATCGGACAGGCTGATAGGTTCATTTCCATCAATAATAATTAAAGGTTTTATATCATTCGTGTCCCACATACTCTCGATTGGAACCAACCAGGTATGTTTGTGTCTGTATGGCGCGTCGCGGAATCACCGAGGTAAGCACGCACGCCGATGCATGCAGCCCGTTTTGCACCCTGTGTTGTATACTATAGATGTTATTATTGCTTGAGTTTTCATTGTAATTCGGTTGACTTATAATACATTTTTTATGGTTAAGCTCACAAGATGGCGTTAGTGCAGTTTATAATTCTGTTGGGCCAATCAACATAGATGTCATGAATGTCTTGATATTACCTAGTACTCTATTGGTTGATAGACTTTAAAGCTATGTTAGCGCCTCTTGTGGCATGAAAATCCTCATTACTTCACTTTGGTCGTTATAATAATATTAAAACTTTGTTTTTTTTTTCTATTTACAACTGTTTGGAAACTTGATCATGGTGAAAACTCATGCATGTTTGTGTAGATGTCTAGTTTCTTAGATAGTAGTTAATGTTGTAATAAACATAGAACTTGTAGACGTTTTTACATTAACTTATCTAAAATAACAATTAAAATGGTATTTAGTTGATTAATAAATCACCAATTAAAATTTATAGTATCACTCATTCATATCGTTAATCAAAATGAGATATAAAGTTATTTGAAATAAGATCTAATTTTGAATCATAAATAATCTGTTACTAACTTGTAATTGTTAATGTAATAATATTGACATATGTAACAAGCATTTAATAATATTATTATATACGAGTATAATTCTAATGCACTAACTCCGCATATTTCCGTAAATTACTTATATTAGTTTAGCCTCAACTGTTTATAATGTTAATAGAATATTATCAATGAATTATCCGATTAACGACTTAATTAATCTGGTCGGTTATAATCATCACGCAAAATTTACCTTCTTTACTTGTGAAAAAAAGGAATAAAAAGGAAAAAAAAAACTGTTTAATGTTACACACAAAATTTGACCTTTTGAATTTTGCTGCACTAGTTCAATCGTCCTCCCTTATCCGTCAAAACAAAAGGCCGACAATGCACTGCTCAAACTGTCCTGGTATTGTGGGTGTTAATAGCTGACGCGGATTACTTACCATCAGGTAATCTGTCAAAGGTCATGTTCTATTACCGCCATATCGAGGCTATTATCGTCATTCAAGTGTGGGAGAGCCATGCTTCGGCACGAATGAGTCGACTCGACCGGCGTGAAACAACCACAGCGTTGTGTTTCGCCATGTGAGTGAGGTTACCGGAGGCCCAGTCACCTCCCTTCCCCCATCCCTTCCCAATCCATAAATAACTGAAACCCTTATCCCTAAAAGGCCGGAAATCAATCGTAACTCCTTTGGTGTTGCGGATGTCCATGGGCGGCACTCATTGCTTACCATCAGGTAATCCATCTGCTCGTTTGCCGATCTATTCCTTAAAAAACCACGAAAACAAGAGGATAACAAATAGCATAGTATTGTAGTAGTCGTGTATTTTGTTTCTGTAAATTGCCTGAATAAAAATGATCAGTCACCTTTCAGTCATAGTAATTCGAGACACTATAGAAGTACAACAGGTGCGCGAACGCCGCATTCGCTTGGGGTTTGATGAATTAAGTATTTAAAAATAAACAGTTGAGGCTGATTTTATTATAATTGATATTCATATTTTATGTGCAATGCAATACAAATGCCTGTGAATGGTATGCATTGCACAATGGTTACCTTGCATACATTACACTCCGACAGACAAAAATCGACTCTCTTGCGGTGCCGGGAAGGTTTTAATTTGACCACAGACCATCCCAAATCTTAAGGTATAAAAGCATATATGTATATTTTTAAATAAAATACAAAAATGTGTGTCTAATATTTTTGTGTTGTGTTGTTTTAAAATTAATGCGCTATTGTATGGAAAATAGAGTCGGTTCTTGTCTGACTAATATTTCATACGCAAATCAATACTTTAACTAAATACCGTACGTAGGTCGCACCAGCATCGTGAGATGTGCACACAAATCGTGATTCAGTAACATCACTTTGATAATAATTATTAATGTTTTTTTTATATAATAACTATCATGAAATACAACTTAGAATAACTTATATTTGAATAATATTAACAGTCCTGTTACGTAACGTAAACATTCTGAAGCTGCTCGATTAGTTTCAAGTCGTAAGCGGGGCTTTTAATCATGTACTATGACGGTTCATCTATACTTGATTATGCGACCCGGTTTTATCTTGTAACTAATCAGTCAAAGTCAAATCGTATATTTTAATTAGACCATTACAGGCGCTTTATACAAAGACTGAAGATTAAAAGCAAACAGTCTGTCGGTCAGTCCTTTTAGTGAAGCTATTTACTCGTTCCAAAGCCTAAAATCCTTAAACAGTTTACGTTACGTAAGTCTTTAATATTATTTAAATTTAAATATATTAATAATTTCATTTAAATATACAATACACACCTATATTACAGTAAGTACTTCTACCTCTTTTAACTTAGCAGTATTATAATTAATTTATGTATTACTAACATCACCTCTTTATGTGTTTGTGTGTGTGCATGTAGTTGTACACTGTGTGTAGTTGTGTGACGCACTTTTTGTTGGTTCATAGGCAAATGGTTCTGTTTAATTACATGGGATTGAATTTTTGACAAAATCTAAATGTTTTAAATTTACTCCGAGTAAAAAATACAATGGCTGGGTCAAATTAACAAATCAACGAAAATATTTCTTAACTGAAAATGGGTAAAGTTGAAGTTAAATTTTGGTACTTTCTTATGAGTTTGGGTTTAATTAAAACAAGAACAAAAGTGTTTTGTATTTGTGCACTAGTTTTAAACAGTACTAGGATAAAATGAGACAGCAGACAGAAAGGGAAACTGTTCTCGCTGTCTCATTCACACACTACCAAAGAACCATGCTTAAGCCTTAGATCTTCGTGTGTCTGTCTGTGTGAACACCTTTACTAATATCCTGTGACTTCTCTCACAATATGTATGGAATTTATTTACTCTGCACTGTTTATAAAACTATTTTATTCTACATATAATATATTATATCTATATTTACAAGTATCCACTATCCATTCTTAAAAAAACTTCAATTTATACACTACGATTATTATTTTCTCGAAATAACATTGCAACATTTTATTTTTGTTGTTGGTGTTAAAAAGAATAAATAAGCGAGATTAATATTTTTTTTTATAATAACAAGCGCCTTCGATGTCGCTTGAAGACTAAATTGTGTGCAAACTCTTGATGTGTTGCATGTTTTGCGCTTGGGAGTTATCGAATGACAGCTGTCATATTTGACATATGAAGTTTCGTCTGTCAATGTCAGATGTCATCCGATGGCTCGCTAGTGTAGCGACTGATTATTACAAACGATATTTTTGTAAGATTTTTAGTAATATGACATTTAGAATTTGTGAGTTTTCTAAGTTATCCAGTTAAACTTTTGATTTATAATAAACATACTTTAAGTTTATAATGATCAGTCATTTGGTGTACGCTTGTGACGAATTCCCGATGTAATTATTTTGTTACGTTATGATTTATTTTTAACGTTAAAGCAGACAATACATTTGCCTTGTCAATAAATTACATTATTTGAGGACCTTTCAACGGAACTTAGTCTAGGTTAAATTTTTATTTTAATAAAAGTGTAAATAAACATCATAACGTGACAAAAAAATAAAGTTAGCTACACGAGATCAGCCTTGTGTGATTCGGGAATAAGTCAGCGTCCGCTAGCAATGTCGGGTGTGGCAGTGGGATCGCGAGGCTGCCCACAAGTCGCGCTCCGTGGGTAAAGCGGCGCGGCTCCTCGGCGCGGACACGGCGAAGCTGCCTGACCACACGCACCACCAGCAGATCGTATGTATACGCCCTTAGATATAGACTCTAAAAGTCTACAGACTATAAACAAGACGCCATATTGAATTGATATTTAAGAAAAATATGTAACTGTGCGGTTCTTCATTTCGCTATTTTTGTGTGTAGACCTTTGTTTATGACTACTTATAAGAAGTTGATAGTCTGTAGAGTATCTTAATATTTAATCGATTTGTGCTTTGTCTTGTTTTGAGCAATTTGGTAGTAATTTTACATGACGAAAGCATATTTTAGATATTTATTTAAATTGTTTGAAGTGAGGCAAACACAGATGTAACATTTCAAAATAAAAATGTAAATACGACTATAATTGCCATAATAATAACTGCTTTTATTTCAGCTTCTAAATTCAAACGTAAAATTATCATTCGTCCTCTTAATTTAATATCAAGTCATGCTTTTTATAATAAAATCATCCTGTACTATATTCACAGAAGACATTCGCTTTGTATTCTCAATTTGAAATGACAAAAACAAAATGTATTTACATTTAGTTTAAAACAATTTCAACTTTAAATACTCATAAATAAGACAGAACAGACTGCTGTAATAAATTGGTATTGTTAACATAGGCGTTCTATTTTATACTTTATATTTATGAGTATTGGTGTCAGAATTGCTTGTCGAAACTTCGTTATTTCAAATTGAGTATTATTTATGTTGTATATGTAAGTTGTACATTGCGTGTTTATTAAAAGGGCCGGTGTAATATGAAATGCAAATAGTTTAATTATATTTTGATTTCATGCAGCCGCACCCAAGATCAAGCGGATAGTGTAAGTATATAAGGAATAGAAAAACATTGAAGATTTTTCTTTAAAAAATACTTGACTGATGAAAGTGGTTCCTAAATTAATAATTTTACTTATTGTATCTATACTTTGATTAATAAGTAATAAAAATATATGCTTCTTATGTATTTACAACGCTGTTCATGCTTTTATATCATGAATCCCATTATTTTATCTTATGAATAAAAAATGACAAATATTTTTTTAAAAATTCAAATTATGATTACAACATTTACAACTATTCGGTCAAAAGTAAAAGGATTTTTTTGTATAGTAAGCCTCCTTTTATAATTTATTGAGAAACCATTCCAATCATTTAAATTTACCATGGTGTATATTGGTTCAAGCAGTTAACTAAAATATGCTTAACAAAATCGCATTAATCTTTAGGTAATACTTAAATCAAACTTTCAAACACTTTATCGTTTAACCCAATCTGTATTCCAATAGATTTAGGTATTAATAGTAACAAATGAAAACCAAGTTTTACATAGAATGGACAGGTTTTGTTATATGCTAAAAATTAGACCTGAAAAGGTATCAAGAATTAAATGCTAAACAAGGCACTTATTGTAAAGAATAATCAATGTATACTACGCTGTATGATAACAGTATTAAAAAAAAAGTATTGACCAATCCGCATAGAATGGAAGTGGTCATTAATACTCATACCTTTCCTGTGAAAGAAGAGGCCGTTGCTCAGCAATGGACACTTATAGGGCTGGTAATGATGATGATGATGATGATGGGTAAAAGATCAAGCTAATAGTTTTTTTGTATATTAGGTGGAGCTTTGCGTGGAAACTTTGGGCGAGGTGATGTCACTCCTCGCTCGAGACGATGTCGGTCCAGTCGAGGCGGACCGCGGGGAACTGGCCAGACGGTTACTGCCGACCGTATTGAAGACGGCCGCTACCATGTTGAGGGATCGCAAGACTGAAGGACAAACCAATAGCGCTGAAGATGCTTTGTTGGTGAGTGGGAACCTTTTTAAGTAGTGAACGAAAATGAAAGTATTTTGTGAGGGTAAAAACTAAATCAAATAGCCTATCTGGGCTCCTCAAGGCCAAACCGGAGTAATGGATAATGTGTTATCCTATTTTTTAAGTTTTAAGGGTCTTTAACCAGTAATGTATGTCAGCTTCATCATTTAAAGAAGTTTAGAAGTGATTCAAATGGACTAGAAAATAATTTTAATTTTCTTTTCTTAATTTGAACCTGTTAATAAAAAAACCTGTATCTGCTTTTTTTGTGACAGTACAAAAACACATAATGTTATATAGTGACAAAACGGTTGTTTTTTTAATCAGACATTGTGTAAATATATCATTTGCATAAATCTCAAAATATATCTGAGAGTCGGTTTGTTCATTTTTTGGGTTCAGAAAATGCGAAAAAATTTCCTACTATTTATTTTTATTTTATAACTCGGTCTGCAAACACCTTGAGATATAATTTTATTACTCGCATTTCTATATAAATTATTTTATTTCAGAGACGTATCCTATCAGTCCTACTCGACATGGTACGTCAGATGTCAGAAAACCAGTATTCGATGGTCGTGAGAGCCTTAGAAGCGGAGAACGCTGGCGGGTCAGGATCGCTGGTCGCCGACGCTCTGTCGTTGTTCCTGGCGATATTACAGAGGCCTGTGTTTAGACCGCATTGGGCTGATATGCTGCATTTACAGCATTATGTTATGCTGCATGCATTGAGGTAAGGAAAGAACATTATGTTTTGTCTCTTCATATAAATTTTATATTTAGTCAAGGTAATTTAAGTTTTATCACCTATACTTTAAAATTGAATTTGTGTGGTAACAGACTGGCATTCTTTTTATATCTTCTGAAATTGTTTCGTGCTAAAATGTACTTACACGTAAATATTCTTTATTGCTTTCGGTTGCTTGCACCATATCACTGTAAATTCAACTCATTAGGTGTGGAAGAGCCTCGTTTCGTCACGGCTCAAACAGATTATTTCCACGAACTCACAGAATGCCGACGTAAAACCACATTTGTGTTTCACCGTGTAAATAAGGTTGCTAGATTTATACCACTATCGTGAGACATACTAAATTAACTAAAATACGCGGGTTACTCAAGTGTATTCACTGAAAAAAGCTCTACTAGTTTCGAGCCACAGAGAGGTTCTTGCTCATGAGGATTCTCATCCCTCTGTGGTTCGAAACTAGTAGAGCTTTTTAGTCAAGGTTGCTGGAATCCAATCCGCAACCTTCCAATCTTTAATCTACTTTCAAATGGCCAAATACTCTTGTCAGTTCTCAAGTGGACATTGGCGATGCCGATTACTTACCATTCAGTGACCGATCTGATCCGATCACTAATTGTTTCAGATTACTCTCAACAACGCTTCGCGACCGTCTTTACTCTACGGAAGACTCAGATACCGAAACGCTAACAGCCATTCACTCACTGTGTCGCACCTGGTTCGAGGCTGGGGCTGCGCTCGCGACGTCTTCACCGCTTCAGCTAGAAACGCTACCTGCAGCGAGAAAACAAAGACTCAGCGCTTTATACGGCGATGTAAGGAGAGGCGTCGCTGAATGTCTTAGTGAAATGTGGTATAGTTTAGGTAAGGATATGTTTCTTTTTTTATTGGATAGGTCGGCAATCGGCGCCGCCCACCAAAACCAAACCCTCAACACCAAAAGATTTAGGAGTCATTCCGTTATATTAACCTTTCAATTGTGGTAATTCGGGACACAATAGAACAACAATAGTTTGATGAATTAATAATTATAAAAATAATTAAGTTTTTTTCTAGAATTTGTATGTGATATTTGGAAATGGTTGATGGTAGATTGAACCAAGTAATATAGTGAAATAAACTACTCTTGTTTGAAATGCATCTATCGGTCTTAATGCCTCTTGATCTTTATTTGTAACTGCTTTTCAAAGAAGTACTTACTTTCTTTATCAGATAAACAAAACACAATACAGAATTATTTATAGCAAATAGCCGCCAAAACCACTTAGGTTTAAACTCGTTCTGTTAAGAGTCTGCCATTATAATATATCGTCTAAAAACCTAAATAATACTTAGGGTATACATATGTATTGCTCGACTTAATCTAAATATTTTCTCCACAGACCATCACAAGCGTTCGTTCATCCCCTGTCTTGTTGGTCCATTCCTAGAAGTGTCATTCCTTCGAGACGAAGAAGTACGGAACACTACCATACCGATATTCTTCGATATGATGCAGACTGAATACAGTCATAGCGTGTTGAATGGAGAAGCGAGTGAGTATAATACTTATGCACAATGTATGTTGGAGTTTAGGAGTTCTTCAATTATTTTATGATGGTTTTTAATTTTTATGTCTCTTGCTCGAATATTGATCTTTTTACACTTGAGTTCAAGTCGCGTGATTATACGGTCAGTAGAATAAAAAGGTAATAAACTTAAAACCTACCAACCTACTAAATTTATTTTTATCTAGCATTTAAGCTTAACTTAAATGACATGAGTAAACTTTTTGGAGCAGAACGTAGTTCAAATGCTCAGATAGTAGCCTAAAAGTTTACAATGTTTAAAATGATGTAGATTCGATAACATTTTTTATAAGAAAAACTTGTGATCTAATAAAAGTGTATTCATTCAAACACTCAAAACAAACATTTCCTTCCACAGACGAAAGTCCACTAAAAGAACTAGAAAGCGAGATGATAGATAAAGTAGACGTGTTAGTAGAGAAAGGGTACGGGGATTCAGTATGGAGGGCTCGCTTCGTGTCTTTATGCGGGGCCCTGTGTGGGGCGGCCAGTGGTCCTCTCCGGGTCGCTGCGGCCGCCCTTGTAGCGGCTGCGGCGAGGCAACTAGACGCATTGCTACAGTACCGCGCCGCCGCACGAAAGTCAGCCACGCCGCATCGCATGCATCTAACAACCTGCGTTCTGCATTTCTACCAGCAAATTGAACGACCCCATATGTATATACGGTAAGTAATAATAAACATAATTTCCAGATAATTGTTTTGGTTTTTTTGAAGTTTAATTGAGGTTTGTTTATTTAAAAAAAGTAAAAATTTAATATATTTTAATTCATCCAGCGATGGTAATTTCGAACGAACGTGGAGAAATCAGGTGCACAATTAACGGCTTATATATTTTCTGAGTCATAAGCAAGAAATATCTCAAAACTTTTGTGTTTTGAGAGTACTAACAAAAATACTTGTTAGTATTGTTGGTAACTGCACGGTTTACGGTGCTAATTATGGGCGACTGGCTGCCACACAACGTGCACACAGACACCGGAAAAAAATCTAGTGTGTCACATTTTAATGAAAAGAACAAAAAAAACTGGTTTGGAAAATAAATTGATGATAAAAACTAGGTAGTAATTATTAAGAACGCGTTGGTCTTCGAGCTTCCCAATCTAGACTAATGTTTGTACTCTAATAGCGCTTTCTACAAATTGTAAAAAGACATTGCATTTTTCTTTCAGCTACGTCCATAAGCTGGCTAAAATGCACCACGCAGCTCAACAATGGGCTGAAGCAGGACTGTCACTTCGCCTACACGCCAAGTTACTAGCGTGGAGCCACGATCCCTTACCGCCGCGGCTCAGACATCCCACTATTGAACACGATAGTCATACTACGCATAGGGAATTGAAGGTATGTACGTCACAATAGAATTTTATTATTAATTAAAGTTGAAGAAAACCTAATCAATTTGTTAGTCAAAGATATTGATAGAGTACCTATTTAGTTAATATGTTTTTGGGGTATTAGGGTAGTGAGTAAATAAAAATTTGTCCCTTTTATGCATTGCCTAGAGATTTTTCAACTGTTACTAATGTTCAAAATACTTTTCTTGTTGATATACCTAGTTTTGTGGTAAATACCTAAAATTTAGTTTGTTAATTTACTCTTGCACAAATCCTGAAGTCCTAAAGTACTGTAAAGTATTGAATTTGACTTGTTGGAATAGATTCCAACAAGTCAAATTCAATACTTTTATCCAAATGTCAAAAACGATAATTTTGTATGAAATTTGTATGAAAAACTGAGTTATGACGTCATAGTATTTTTGCGTCAAATAGCTTACTTATTTCTTAATAATTAGAAAACTCAAAGTATACTCCGCAAGGCTCTGGTGTTCTGCAAAACCTTTGTACAGGCTTTGCGAGAAACCTCTTCTATCAAACTTAATATTAATCTATTGATGAACAAAAAGATACAATCCTTACAACAAGTTATAATAATAATAATTAGCACAGAAAAAGATACATGTTTGTGTAACCCGAGATTAGTTAACCCATTGTTGCTTTTATTTATTTATTCAAACTCTATGCAACAAAACATTACATAGGCGGACTTAATGCCGTAGGCATTCTCACAATGGCTTTTGTTATATTTTAATATAATTTAACCTTTCAAACGTGGTAATTCGAGACACGATAGAAGAACAATAGGTACGAGAACGCCGGTGTTTTCTTGGGGTTAGATAAATTATTAATTATTATTAATTGTACAATCCTTAGCTATTTTTAATAAATGTTCGTAACATTTTCTTATATCTTATGGTTCCGTCAGAATTTTCGCTTTTCAGTAGGCTTCGACTAAATCCGTGTGACAACCGCTAACCAAAAGTAACTTACTAAAATGTATTAAGAAATATTATCATTGTTAACAGGAATACCTATACCTCGTGATAGCCGACCTACTAAACCGTGGTCGTCAATGGGAATTGGCGGTGGAAATAGTGAAAGAATTAGTATCTGTTTATGAAGAAGAAGCCCTAGGCTACGGGCCCCTTGCGGATCTTCATACCCAATTAGCCAGTATGTATGATGCCATGTTGAGGACGCCGAGGTCACACCCTGGATACTTCAGGGTCGTTTACCATGGAAAAGGGTTCCCTGAGTTGCTGAGGACTCCTTATGTAAGTTGTTTTTTTTTGTTATGGTAGTAGCGTTGTTTCTCTATTCTATGCAGGGTTGATTTTAAAATTGGTAGAATATCTACCTATGGTCTATCGGCTTAGGTGGCTAAATAAAGGTAAACATTCTTGGTATGTTTATTATATCGTACAAAATACATAGAAATATTATTTAAATTTAGTTTAATAGCTAACATATTTTTGACGCGTAAACGTGTTGTTTTATGGCTTATTTACAAAAATAAATTCATTGTTCCATGGATTCATGAGGTAAATACCGGATTGTAAACATTTTTACTTACAATTTTAGACAAGTTTTGGACAAAAAGACATGCGAAGATTGTTTACATTTCATTTAGTTAGGTAATTAGTTAAACCGATAAACCATAGATGTCGTTAAAAAATCGATCATCAGTAGTAAACAAAAAGATCTTTGTTCGATATGTTCACTCCAAAGAAGGTTATAAAGAATTTCTTTACAGCTGTTTGTTATACTATTTTTTTTAAACTTTTTTAACTCAAAACTTTTTTTAAAATTTAGTTTTATCAGATCCTATATAGATATTTTAACTTGGATCTCACCATTAATACATTTCTCGATTTAATTTCACCAGTTAGTGTTCACAATATGCGCAAACATTTTGCCCATTTATAAAAAAATTGCGCAAACTACTTAAAACGTGTTCTTAACATTTTCAGGGTTATATTTACCGTGGTAATGAATACGAACAACTGCAAGAGTTCAAAGACCGGCTTCTAGATGAATGGCCTGATGCAGAAGTGTTACCGAAGTTAGATCCACCTGGACCAGAGATCACGGAGTCTGATGGACAGTGTATCCTTTTTAATATTATTTGTTACATAATGGTGTAAGGAAATTCTTTTTCGCTTAGAGTTTTAGGCTCGTACTAATTTCAGTCCGAATAATAGTGACCGCGAACAGGAATATGTTACAATATTTTTATGTGTCATCTATCGACGAAGACGTCCACTGCTGGACAAAGGCCTCCCCCTAATACATATGAGACTTAAAACGTAGAAAAACACTAAAAGCTACAGTCGAATTTCATCATTATCGTCATCGTCCTATAAGTGCCCTCTACTGAGCAAAGGCCGAAAAACAAGCCAAACTGATGGTAAACAATCAGCGCCGCTCATTGACACAAACAAACAGGCAACAAAAGGAGTTAGGAGTGCGTTGCCGGCCTTAGGGAGGTAAGGGTTTCGGAAGGAGTAAGGATTGGGAAGGGATGGAGGGAGGGGGAGTGATGGACCTCTGTTAACCTCACTCACACGGTGAAACACAATGGTGAGGTTGTTTCACGCAGGTTTTCTGCGGCTAAGGTCGAGCCGACCCATTCGTGCTGAAGCTTGGCTCTCCCACAGTTTACCGCAAAACAATAAGAACCTTAATACAAAAACAGATTTACAAATAAACGCGGTAGATCCAGTTATGGGTGACAAGTTGAAGCGACTCTCCGGCAAGCCGATAGCGGAACAAATACTGCAGTACTACAAACATAATAATGTCGACAAGTTTGAGTTCTCCCGACCTTTTTATAGAGCAGGTATTTACTTATTGATTTATATATACTTTATTGGACACTTTATAAACGAGAAAACTTTGAATAAATATTAATGTTTCAGTGTTCTTACATAATCGAACCAATTTAATAATGTGCCAAAGAATCTGTATGTGAAGAGTAACCATGGAGTTTCTTGCTCGTTCTTCATCGTAGGAATCTACACTTTGGAACGAGCACTTCACTAAGAAGACCGACTGATAGACTGACACATTTTATGTTTAAGCTTTGTTTGACGTTCAAAAGTGCCTGTAAGGCTCTAATTGAAATAAATAATTTTGACTTTGATTTTATAGTAAAATAATGTTCTGATTACAATGGGTGGTCTTATCATGCAAGGCGATCTCTTCCAGAAAACGTTTGGATAGAAATTCATAAAAATATATTTCTTTTTGTTTCAAATGTAAAAGATTACTCAAACTTTATTTACAGAAGAATCGTTGGACGGCTCAACAGACGATTTATCGAATCAAAATGAATTTGCAACTCGATGGTTGGAGCGAACTGAATTAGAAATTAGCGAAAAGTTGCCAGGTGAGGTGTTTTGTATGAAAATTATTTAAAAACTCTGTTTGTGTCCATTTGTTTCATCCTTCGTCAACGTGTTCGACATTGAACTATAGCATTTTGAGTTAATTCTCTGTTGGCAGATTTGATTTTGTAGATTATGGATTTTTTATTAATATGTCGTTAGTTCGAAGTTTGGAATCGTGCCTGTAGTAAACAAAATGATTATTAATACTACTGCTACACTACTTGCTACTTTGATTTGATGGTCTACCTCCTTCGTGGATTATGACGAGACCATATTTTTTATGATTAAGGGCAGAGAGACTAACGAGCTATGTTCATCTAAAAGTAAATTATAGTATCGTAACCCTAGAGTTCAGGTTACAAACAAGAAGGTTGCCGTCTTTTTAGCGGTTTGGATTGGGAAATGGGGCAGCAGGGTAGAACTCCGACAATCTCACTCACACAACGATCGACAATCTTATTTCATGTCGGTTTTTTGTGTGTGTTTACGTTCGTGGACAGTACTTTTAAAGTTGTGTCACAACTATTTTTCATAAATACCTCCTACCTGTATACCTGTGATGACATGTACTGTCATGCCGTTCTTTATGTCGGTATGAAGAACCGATGGCGTACCGATTTTATGCAAGTAAAAACTGATACGTTGACAGGCGTACCTCTTTTAGCTACTTATACTCCTTTGGCCGTTACTGTCCATGAAAGTGCAGAATGGCTTTCCCACAGTTCATATACTATATAATATTTTTAATATCTTAACTAAATTTATATTACTTTACAATTCTCATTCCAGGCATTCTCCGCTGGTTCCCAGTACGTTCCCAGCGTACGTACGAAGTATCCCCGCTGACCGCTGCAGTGGAAGCGCTGAAGGATTCAAATAGAAGACTGAAATCGCTGATCATCGAGGCGAGAGCTCCTGACGCGCCCCTACACCCACTTACCATGAGGCTAATAGGTTTGTGATTAATATTTATTAATGTATATTCTATTCGTTGTGTGCGCGTTGACAGCGCTCCTAGTGGCCGCAACTATTCAGGACTTGTCATCTGTCAAATCAAGTCAACTAGATGATAAGATATTGATTTTCGACTAGTTTTTCAACGAAGTTGAAAAAAATAGTGTAAAAAGTGAGTGTGTATATTATACCTAGCGATTTTCTTCCTCGTGAAAGATATGGATAGCATAAAACGTACAGGATTTTAATTATCTTTACAGCAGCTATTCATTTTTGTCTTTCTTGTCCACTTTGATGTTGGAAACGAATAAAACTTGCACGAACTTTTTTTCCATTGTTTTTACAACTTAAGACACAGCATGTACTATGACCCATATCGCAAATTTTTACGTTTTTACTTAAAATTATAAAGGAAGTTATGAAAATAAAGTAATTTGACACATGACAGTCCAGAATTAATTCACATTTCTGCCAACTCGTGCGCTACTATCGGTTTGCCGTTCCCCACCACTTTACATAGCGAATACCATTAGTATAAAACAGGAAAGGTTAAAGACATAATTTATCAAATTATTTAGAGTAAGCGTTTTTTTACCACAAATCGTAATATTATGAACCATATTTTGACGTAAGCCTAATCCAAATAAACTGTTTTGACTACTTGACAAAAATTTACTGAAGTGTTGTAATTGCGGATAAGAACTTTTTCTCTTTAATTTGCATTTATAAATTTGTTTGCCTTTTGTGTAGCTGAGCATAGCGCCCTTTAACTTAATTATGACCATCTGCTACTTAAGCATCACAAATAAAATATTTCTATTTAACATAATATTCGTAAAGTTTCGCTGAAAATCAGCGCCGCGACACTGTCTCGTATGGGGTCTCTGCATAATGCTGAGCGAGGGCCATTTCGCGTGCTCGGACGCATATTTTTCTCCTACCCTCTACTTTTGTTGTATTGTATTATCATTCTTAATGTATTTTTATTTTTACCTTTATTTTTATTATTGTTCGTTTTGTGTCTTTTATGCGTCCCAGACGCGAATAAATACTTTTTGTTTTGTTTGTTTAAAGTCAAAAAAAGAAGGCAAGCAGCCAGTAAATTTTGCGTGGGTACAGATAGTTTTACTACAACATTAGCGATACGATTTTAAAATTACCTCACACGTACATTTATGATGGTATTAATTTAATTTCATTTAAATATCTTTTTGTTCTCTATTTTTGGTTAAAAATCTTAACTTTGGTTAATAGAATCTGCTTATTAATATGTTTTTTCTATTTCGAAAAGTATAGTTCTTACTGTTTAAAAAAAGTGACATATATATAGACTTTAAAACACAAATACATATTTTAACATATTCCCTCCTCTCCTCTATTTAATTTTCCAATTTTACTTTAATTCTTCAGGTATTTTGGACCCAGCAGTCCAAGGCGGTATAGTGAACTATGAGCGTGCATTCCTAACGCCGGCGTATGAAGCGAGGCATCCTGACCACGCGCCCTTACTCACTGAACTAAAGGATTTGATCGCAGATCAGATACCACTTTTGAAGTTTGGTAAGCCCTTATATTAAATTCTTGATCATTATAAGGTTGGAAGTTGAATTGTTTTTAACATATAAGTTTAAGTGTGGGAGAGCCATTCTTAGGCACGAATGGGTCGGCTCGACCGGAGTGATACAACCACAGCGTTGTGTTTCGCCGTGTGAGTGGCGTTACCTGAGGCCCAATCCTTCCCCTCCCCCAATCCCTCTTCAATCCCTAAATCCTAAATTCCTAATCCCTAAACGGTCGGCAACGCACTCGTAACTCCTCCGTTGGGGGTGTCCATGGGCGGCGCTGATTGCTTACTATCGGGTAATCCGTCTGCTCGTTTTGAACGAAATATAAAATACTGAATTAATTAGTCTTTAAATTACTTCTCTCGCCCTGGGTAGACTGAGAGAGAGTGTCAGACTCTTACTGACTGAAAACAAAACCGGTCCTTCTCCTGCTCCTGGCCCAGACCGCTTTATATTATTGCGTTTGACCCGTACGTTTTTTTTACTAGCCTGTAATGTCCCACTGCTGGGCAAAGGCCTCCCCATCTCGCTTCCACATCTCCCTATCTTTCGACCGTGTCCACCAGTCTCGACGATATGCGTCTAGATCATCACGCCCTATTTTCCGGGGCCTGCCCCGCCTGCGGCCTCCATCCTGAGGTGTCCACTGGGTGACAATAGTGGCCCATCGCTCCAGATGCATTCGGCTGACGGCCCAGTCCCATTTTATTTTGCTGCCTTTTGGCCCAAATCAGCGACTCCTGTTTTGTATCACGGTATTCCTTATGTGATCGGTCCGAAAATACAATACTTATAGTAAAAAGGTTTTTCGTATTTGTAACTCAAATAAAGACATACAAATTAGCTAGTTATCTATACAAATAACCAACGTAACTTTTTGAGTTAAAATATCGGTAAATGGATTCCTATTCACTGCTTTTCCTACCATTGATTTGGTTATCGTTGGTGAATAGTCTATTTTACGCCTAGAATTAGATTGCGTTTATACACCTTTGTAATGAAAGTAAAATTGTGTAACAATAATAAACATTAAAGTAGAAATTGATAAAATGTGACTTAAAAGTGGCATACTTGACATAATTATCATTAAAACGATCGGATCTGCTAAAATGTAACAATAATTGCCAGGTTTGGACGTGCATGGATCCCGCGTGTCTGCGGACATGGAGGAGATGCAAGCACATCTATTGAAATGTTTCCGAAGGGTACAGCAACACGTTCACCAACGATACGGACGGAAGGTAAAGGAATATTTATTTTTATTATAAATGTGATTAACTTTAAGTGTGGGAGAGCCATGCTTCGGCACGAATGGGTCGGTTCGACCGGAGTGATACCACGGCCTCACAGAAAACCGGCGTGAAATAACCACAGCGTTGTGTTTCGCCGTGTGAGTGAGGTTACCGGAGGCCCAATCCTTCCCCTCCCCCAATCCCTCCTCAATCCCTAAATCTCCAAATCCCTAATCCCTAAAAGGTCGGCAACGCACTCGTAACTCCTCCGTTGAGAGTGTCCATGGGCGGCGCTGATTGCTTACCATCAGGTAACCTACAGGTTGCTTACCGTCTGCTCGTCTGCCGACCTATTACATAGAAAAAAAAATTTACAAAGGCATTGACGCGTTGTGTTTCGTCGTTTTAGGTAGTGATAGGGCCAGAGGACCTTTCACTTCCATTCACATAAAATTTGTTTTATTTATATGGACGTTCATTTGTTTCATGAATAATTGGATAGTTTTATAGGTCAAAAATAAATTATTTTGTCTTTTCAATTAAATGAATTATTAAAATATAAATCTTAATTTCATTAATTGATTTGACGATATACTTAGTTTTAGACTGTATGCTGTTTGACGTAAAAACATTATGTTTATGTTATACAGAATTCGATGAAAAGTATACCTTTTTTCATTTCAATAAAATTATTGAATTTGACTAGTTGGTAACTACAGAATTTTAATAGTAACTTCAACACAAAAATGTCTATGGGTGGTACAGATTTCCCATAAGGTATCCCGCGTCCCTATCCCATAAGGAATTGAGTACCTGGCATCTGCAAGCGAGGCTAGGATTTTCAGGTAAAATAACATCTAAGGGAAAAAAAATAACATTATGTTTACTTGTTTTAGAATTGTGACATCGAAGTGGACTCGCCCGAAGTGCAGCTTCGGATGCCATTCCGCGACAGCTTCAGTATGGAATCTAGCAACAACACTAATAACAGAATATCCGACATATCAACTGGCACTGAGTGAGTATATTACATATCTATACTAATATTATAAAGAGGTAATTTTGTAAGTTTGTATGTAGGGTGTAATTTTTGGAACCGCTCGCTGGTCGGATTTCCAAAATTCTTTCACTGATAAATAGCTACAAAGTTCCCGAGTGTATAGGCTATAAAACATCACGCTGCGAATAAATGGAGCCGAGCAGCGGGTGAAACCGCGCGAGAATAAATGTACGGATTATTTTCTCATGAATTTGCCAAAGAAAAAACTGTAAGTTAATTGATGAATTTCATCTCTTTTCAGAACGTCGACGAAAGGAAGGTTCTTTAGTTTCAACGCTGCTATAAATCCCTTGTCCAGGTCAGTTTAGTATTTTTTTTGTATAGTAACTGCACAGTTGGCGCGGTGGCTAGGCAAATGGCTGCCGCGCAACGTGTCGCGGGTTCAATTGGGTAGTTTCCTAGGTCAAAAATAAAATGATTCGAAAAAACCAAAAACACTATACTTTTATTCATCAATCGATACACTAAGTTTTAGATATTTTGTAGCCAATTATTAGGAAATAAGTAAGCCATTTGACGTGAAAATACTAGGACGTCATGCCTCAGTATTTCATACCAATTTCATAGAAAAGTGTCGTTTTTGACATTTCGATAAAAGTATTGAATTTGACTAGTTGGAAACTACCGTGTTCACGCATCTAACGTGTGATGCTCAGCGGCGGGAGACGCGGCGGGCGGGGGGCGCACTCAAATGTCAGGTGCACCGCCGCCGCCTCACCCCGCGCGGCTCGCCTACAGATTTGGTCAGCGACGGACGTGTCGTGCGCTCACACATAATATAATTTTGTAAAAATCGATCTGTATTAAAGTTATAATTTACCCAAAGCGAGTCGACCATCATTTAAATCCTAAACATTTGGCGACCGTGTAACAATCGCGGCTCAAAGCTGTAATCTTCGGAAAACCATCGAAGAACAACGGAAAGCCGTTAGTGGAATTTGAATTCACGGAACAAAGAGATTGGATTGGATTGCTGCTTATGCTGCCTACTGCCCTAGTGGAATAAACACTGTACTGAGGACTGCTGGAGGACGTCTGGCGGAATACCCAAGGGAAGTTGGCCTTTATCCTATCTACTATTTCTCAATTTTTCCTTTTCGATTTGCGTATGGCTTGCCGCTCCGATAGTGTTACGGGATAGTATTTCAAGTGCACTATTACTATTCTTCTTTGTTATATACGCTTCGGCTATTGCGAAAGCTTGCCTATAGGTACATACCTATCGCATTATCATTTTAATTCCCATTTGTCTTGATAAAACATTAAAAACAGTCATAAACTGCTTTAGATTGTGGTTTTAGCTTAAAATGGTATAACCAGTTACGTTATTTGCTTTCTAGCTCAATATTTAAAATCTAAACGTGGCTATTTATATAGTTTTCTCCGCCCCTAATTATAAAAGGCTATTAAAAAAGGCTACCCACTACTACTCATTTTATGTCCCGCATACCCTTGTAAAAAAAAATATTCGTATACTTAAATATTAACGTTACATATTTATGTAAATTCCAGATTATCTCTTGCGTAGTGCTTGGCTTGTGGTTGGCGAATCCATCAAGCATCCGAGTAATAACTACATCGGGAGGCGGCTGGATCACACGGTGACGGAACCGTTATAACTGGTTTGATCATTTCATTACCTTGCCTAGTTCATTGTTCAATTTCTTTATTTTATTTATTGGTCATGGAGGGAAAAGAATCTTTAAAGGAGCTTGTCAAGAAACGTAGCATAATCAAAGGTAGACTAACAAAATTCAAAGATTATGTCAATGTTTTGAGTCAGGTAGGTGCGAAAAAGTTAACTAGCATACAAGTTACAGAAATATCTTTGCGGGTTGATAAATTTCAAGAATTGCTGTCGGATTTTAATGTCATTCAATCAGATATTGAATTGCTCTCTTCAAATGACGAAGAACAGTTAACTGAGCGGGATTCTATTGAATCACAATTCTTTTCTCTTCTTTCCATGGCTAAAGAGTTGATTGAATGTGCGAATTTGAAGAAGAGATCATTACATGACGAAAGTATGTCCAGTCAATGTTCACATTCCATCAATTCTATAAAGTTACCTACTATAAATTTGCCAAAGTTTGACGGGAACTATTTGAAGTGGCTAGAGTTCAGAGACACTTTTGATTCCCTTGTTAATAAAAATGATTCTATTCCATTAATCAATAAATATCACTATCTTAGATCAAGTTTAGAAAATAGTGCCGCTGTCGTAATAAGATCAATTGAGTTTACCGCTGACAATTATGAAAAAGCATGGCAAATTTTATGCAACCGTTACAATAGTAAAAATATCTTAATAAATAACCACATTAAGTCGTTACTAAGTGTTGAACCAATTGTGAAGGAATCATTCAAAGCGTTGCGATATTTAATTGATCATTTATCTAAAAACTTGAGTTCTTTACACACTCTCGGGCTTCCCACTGATCAATGGGATGTCTTGTTGATATTTATAGTTTCAGCAAAGTTGGACTCCAACACTAGTATGAAATGGGAAGAATATAAAAATAGTCTATCAGATTTACCAACGTTAGATCAGTTTTATTCATTCTTACGTAACCGAGCAGACATATTGGAAACAACCCATTATAACAGATCCGATAAACAGGAACATAATAATATTATGCACTCTCAAAATAAAAGACAGGTGAAATCTTTTTTGGCTGCATCGAATTCAACGGGAAAATATCAATGTGTTGTTTGTAGTCAGAATCATTTTGTTTATGAATGTCCGAAGTTCAAACAAATGAACTATGATGAAAGAATGTGCGAAGTAAAAAGGTTAAAATTGTGCACTAAATGCTTACGTAGTGGGCATAATAGTTATCAGTGTCGTTTAAAAGGTTCTTGCAAAATATGTAAAGATAAACACAATACTTTGATTCATAAAGATAACTTGAATACTTCGTCAGAACAAAATGCAAATAGTCAACAAAAGGAACCGGTTACGTTATCAGCTACGACGATGACTCATACGTTATTGTGTACGGCGCAGGTAGAAATTATTAATGAATTGAACAATATAAAGGTTAAGGCGCGAGCATTATTGGACACTGGTAGTCAATCGTCATTTTTAACCGAAGCTATGAGAGAGAAATTAGGGTTCAATAAGAACTTCAGTGAAACCAGAAAGGTTTGCGGTCTTAATAACATTAAAACTAACATTTTAGGACAGTGTGTCGTAATGATTAAATCTTGTTCATCTACGTTTAGTGCTCCAGTATCTTGCTTATTAGTGCCCACGATAACAGGTATTTTACCCATCGTTGAAATAGACGTTTGTGAGTTAGATATTCCGTGTGGTATACAATTAGCGGATCCATGGTTCTTCCAGCCTTCTGCTATAGATATGCTTTTAGGAGCTGACATTTTTTGGAATATTATTGGTACAAATCAAATTAAGTTAGGGTTTAATAAACCTACTTTACAGGAATCACAATTAGGGTGGTTAATAGCCGGCCCACTCGGTAACAGTCAATCTAAGTCTGAGGTCTATTGTTATTTCAATCAGTTTCCGAATCTTGATAATTCTCTGAAGAAATTTTGGGAGATTGAAGAACTACCTACAGAAACAAAAACATACTCATTAGAGGAACAATTTTGTGAAATTGACTTTACAGAAAACACCACTCGCTTATCCAACGGTCGGTTTTGTGTACGTATGCCCTTAAAGGAACCTGAAACTAGTCTTGGTGATTCGTATTACATGGCAAAAAAACGTTTCTTAAATTTAGAATTAAAATTAAATAAAAACCCGAAACTTAAGGAGTTATACTCTAAATTTATAAATGAATATAAGGAATTAGGCCACTTAAGTGAAGTAGATCGCCCAAGATTTGGGAACTACCTTCCACATCATTGTGTACTTCGCGAAAACAGTGAAACGACTAAATTGAGAGTAGTGTTTGATGCCTCAGCCAAAACCTCATCTGGGAAGTCATTAAATGACATACAGGCTGTAGGTCCAGTAGTGCAGTCTGATTTATTCTCAATTTTGTTACGATTTCGCGGGCATAGGTTTGTTCTCTTAGGAGATATTGAGAAAATGTACCGACAAACGGCCTTGCATGAATCTCAACGTCATCTTCAATTAATTTTGTGGAGGGATTCATCTGTTAGTACGGAACCAAATAATAACGAAAACTTGAAGATTCTACAATTAAATACAGTAACGTATGGCTTGGCCAGTGCTCCGTTTTTGAGCACCAGGTGTTTGCTGCAGTTAGCTAAGGAATGTAATGATGACGTTATCGCGAACATAATAAAAAATGATTTTTACATTGATGACTTAAATACTGGTGCGAATAGTGAAAGTGAATTACAGCAAATATATGTAAATGTTAAGAAAATATTAGATTCAGCATGTTTCCCCTTACGGAAAATTCGTACAAACTGTTTGCAGGCGCTTGATTGTGAAAATAGTGTATTCGACCCGGTAGATTTGACTAAAGAATCCAGCGTGCTAGGTTTGAATTATTCTCCAAAACTCGACATCATTCAATTTCCCTCGAAAGTGGAATCGCCACCGCAAGTTGTTACAAAGAAAGTTGTGATAGCTACTATTTGCAAAATATTTGATCCATTGGGATTAATTTGTGCATGCATTATTAAAAGTAAAATATTTTTACAGCAACTATGGGTCATTAAATTAAATTGGGACGACCCTTTACCACACAATTTGTTAGATACGTGGTTAAAATTCATTTCTAATTTGCATTACATTTCTAATATTAAAATCAACAGATATATTCTTTGCGATAATCCCGTGTCAATAGAATTACATTGTTTCGTTGATGCGTCACAGAAAGCATATGCTTCATGTGTATACTTACGGTCAATAAATGACAAAAATGAAATCACTGTCAGACTTTTATGCGCAAAGGCACGAGTTGCACCCTTAAAGCCTATTACTATACCAAAATTGGAATTACTAGGTACTTTGCTGGGAGCTAGATTATGTGATAAAATTATACAGTCACTACGATTTAATATCACCTACAAACTATTTGGACAGATTCGACAGTTGTATTAGGATGGTTAAGAACTGATGTAAGAAATCTTAAAATGTTTGTCTGCAATCGGGTCAATGAAATTAACGAGCTAACAAGTGGTTTTGAACACAGACATGTACCTACGAATATGAACCCAGCTGACCTGGCCTCAAGGGGGGTTGAACCCCAGGACCTGTTGTCTTCTTCTTTGTGGTGGGAAGGTCCTTCTTTCCTACAGAAGGAACGTTCAGAGTGGCCGCATAATTCTTTCGCAGTTCAAAACTTACCGGAGTTAAAGATGCATTCGTTGATAACTGCAGTAGACAATTCTGATAACGGTAATTTATTTATAGATTTCAAAAGATACTCTAGTTTTAATAAATTAACTAGAACATTTGCATATGTGTTACGTTTTATTAATAATTGCAATAAAAACAAACATAATTATTTAGGCCCTATAAGTTCCGATGAAATAAATAATTCAGAGATGTTACTAATAAAAAAATGCCAATTACAATCGTTTTCGATTGAAATTGGGTTACTAAAGCAAGGAAAACAATTACCACAAAAGAGTAAATTGCTGCAGTTGACTCCATTTGTAGATTCAAACGATTTGGTTCGTGTGGGTGGTCGTTTAGGAAACTCAAATTATAATTTCGATAAGAAGCATCCTATACTATTACATTCAAAACATCATTTTACCAAGTTATTAATGATTAATGAACATATACGTTTGTTCCACGCAGGTCAACAGCTGCTGTTAGCGTCAGTGCGTGATAAATATTGGCCTATTGGTGGAAGATGTTTAGCGCGGCTAGTAGTTAGACAATGTGTTATTTGCACTCGCTTACGAGCAGATACAATGCAGCCAATAATGGGTCATTTACCTGAAGCGCGTACGAATGCTTGTTTTCCTTTTTACTCGTGTGGAGTTGACTTTGCTGGACCTTTCATGATTAGCAACCGGAAGGGTCGTGGTAACCGCATCACCAAATGTTACTTATGTTTATTTGTTTGCCTCAGTACAAAGGCAATACATTTAGAACTGGTGAGTGAACTAAGTACTCAAGCTTTTATTTTGTGCCTAAGGCGTTTCATATCGCGCAGAGGAAGATGTCATGAGATTTTTTGCGACAACGGCAGGAATTTTGTGGGTGCAAACAATGAACTAGGTAGGTTGCTAAGATCCAGCCGTCAATCTGTTAGTGATTATGCTACTTCTGAAGGAATAAAATTTGTATTTAGCCCCGCATATTCTCCCCACTTCGGTGGTATATTTGAAGCTGGAATTAAATCAGCAAAATTCCATTTAAAACGTGTAGCTGGAAATGCCGCTTTGACGTTTGAGGAGCTGGCAACGCTTTTTGCGCAAATCGAAGCCATCCTTAATTCACGCCCGCTGACTCCTCTCTCGTCCAATGTTACTGATCCTTCTCCTCTGACCCCAGGCCACTTCTTAATTGGGAGACCACTTACGTCTATTCCGACGAAACCCATCACTGTTACTAGACCAAACAGATACGAGCTTATTGAGAAGATAAGACAGCACTTCTGGGAGCGATGGCGCCTTGAGTACATCTCCGAGTTGCAGCAACGCACCAAATGGCGCACCGGGCAACAAGGCCTCGCCTGTGGGGACGTGGTGATACTGAAGGAGGACAACTTACCGCCATTACAATGGCGGATGGGGCGTGTGTGTCGTCTCTACCCGGGGGCCGATGGCGTCAGTAGGGTGGCTGACGTCACTACTTCAAAGGGCGTTATACGAAGGGCTGTCAATAAACTATGTCTTCTACCCACTTCAGAATCGAAAGATGTCAAGGAACCAGAGGAAGTCGTCTCCAGGCTCCAGACCTCGTCTACTTCTTGAAAGCTAAGGCTTTCAACGCGCCGGAGGATGTTCACGCATCTAACGTGTGATGCTCAGCGGCGGGAGACGCGGCGGGCGGGGGGCGCACTCAAATGTCAGGTGCACCGCCGCCGCCTCACCCCGCGCGGCTCGCCTACAGATTTGGTCAGCGACGGACGTGTCGTGCGCTCACACATAATATAATTTTGTAAAAATCGATCTGTATTAAAGTTATAATTTACCCAAAGCGAGTCGACCATCATTTAAATCCTAAACATACCGTATTCCCGCACGTTTCGAGTCTGGGTGTCATGTGTATGTGAAATTGTATGTTTGTAAACGCACTCATGATACAGGAGGAAACCCAAGTGTGGGGCAACGTTCTTTTGTTAAAAAAAAACTATCGCGAGACAAACTTAATTTATTGAAAATAACTTCTTACGTGAATTAACTGAGATAACCTCTAACAGCAATGTTAGTAGTAATGTTGCCCACGCTACTCATGAGTTAGAATCCCGTTATGACATGAAACTAGTTGAGCTTTTTTCAGTTTATTCTTTCACATAAGAAAATCGAAATTTTTCAATAAATTAAGTATGAACTACTGAAATAGTTTGAATCTTGTTCTCACATAATTAATCTGTTCTCACATAATTGAACCAGCTGTTTGTAAAAGTAATCTGTATGTAAAACTGATTTAAAAAGAGTAACCATGGAGTTTCTTGCTCGTTCTTCCCCATCGGAAACTACACTTTGGAACGAGCAAATAGCTTTACTAAGAGGACTGGCCGACAGACTGACACTATATTTTCAAATTTTGTTTGACTTTCAACAGTGCCCGTGAGGGTCTAATTGGATAAATGATTTTTGACTTTTTTGACTTGTTATATATTTCAAATAAAAGAAAAATCAAGTTTTGTAGAAATAAATTATTTGTTTTCTCTTTCACAGGAATAGTAGTACGGGTGTCGTAAGTCGCTTCGCAACGTTGCAGAGTTCGCCAGGCAGAAGGAATAAACGGAATTTGAGAAAGGTAAAACTTTTAACTTATTTTTGCAGTATAAATTATATGAGAATAATATTGTGTGATGCTCTGGAACTCCATAACGAGTTCCTTTTCTTTTTTGTTCCGAACTATTAATGTCGCATCAGAAAGCACCAATTGTTTGCCATCAGAACCTACAGAACGGTCAGTTGAGCTGCCGATGCCCAACCGTGCAAACTTATAACATAGTCCTGGATACCATCCAGGACTATGTTATAAGTTTTAGTCAGAGTCAGAGCGAAAGAAGAATACTTTTGAAGGAATTCTTGTAGTTTTGTGAGAGATTTGAGTGAATACTACTATAGTAGTGAATTGAGTAGTGTAATTGGTTTTATATCATACATTTCAAATAAATTAGTAAATAAATAAATGTGTCAGCTTGAGGTCGTTTCATGATGCTTGGTATTTGCTCAAATAATAAAATAATCTTTATTAAAAGTAAGGCTTCAAATCAAAGCGACGTAAGCGCCTAACCAAAATAACTATGTCAAAAATTACACGTACTGAAATATCGGAATTCGTACGACCAGAAACAGACCAGCGGTTACAAATGATTTATATTAATTGAACTTTAACTTATTTAACATACAAATTAAAGGAAAATAGCTACTGTATTTTTCCTTAAGCAATCTTTACTTTCTTCAACCCAACAGAGCGAAGTAGGCACCCAAGCCAGCGGATCCCAATGGTACACGTCCCACGCCACACCAAACGGCTCGCTCAACAACAGCACCTCCACTGTCAACAACACCTCCACGAGCAACAACAACAACAGTATAACGAGCATCAACACACAAACGGACACGCCGTCCGCATCACCTTTACGTGAATTGAGGCAAGAGGTGAGACAAGTTCCTAAGGTCAGTTCAGATTATTTATTATTCAGTGTTGGACGGTTCTAACACTATGTAACTAAATTCTAATTTACCTATGTAAGTTTTAACAGCAGTGGTAACAATGTGATCAAAATAAGTTTGGCTTTTTAAAAATTAATGTTTTCATGCTTATTATTTTTAATTTGACCTTTTTTGAGGAGCGAATTAATGAAGACCATGAAGTTCAATTGGGTAGTTTTCTACACCAAATGTAAATTGATTCGACGTTTAAATACAATAACATATTGATAAATAACTACACTTTTATTCATCGATCGATCGATACAATAAATTTTCGATATTTTTTGGCTTATTTTTAAGAAGTGAGTACGCTATTTGACTCAAAAATACTATGACGTCATAACTCAGTATTTCATACAAATTCCATAGAAAAGTATCGTTTTTGACATTTGGATAAAAGTATTGAATTTGATTAGTTGGAAACTATCGTATTAATGCATTGATTATTGTAAGGTCTATCATATCTTCCTATTATGTAGGGGAAGGAACGGGGTGGCTTTTTGTCAGTAAGAGTCTGACACTTCCTCGTAGGGCACTACTTTGGGTGGGATAAGTCCTTTGATGATTTGCCCCTTCCAAAAAACTGAAACTGAAATAATTTGGTCTCATTATTGTTTTGTATACATACTTTGGTTTAAATATATGGTTCATTTAAATTAAAATGCCTTCTACGCGGGTCCGTACAAATTGATAGTGAATAAATCAAGTAAGTGACTGCACAGTTGACGCAGACAAAATAATGGAATTTCAATAAAGTAACAGTTAGTTCAGTTGTCTTTCTTAATTCGCACAAAAAGGTTCGGTACCTGCCGCAGGGCATTTCCTCGTCCCCATTCCTATCCCGTTTGATTAATTAAACTTTTAAGGCGATATTTCGTCCATAAATGTTGGGCAAATAAATAATTGTAGGGGGCAAAGCAACAAAGGTATGTCAGAATTGTAGCTTTTTGGCATTTTATTTGTGTGTGTCTGTGTTTTTAGTTAGTATCGTCGCGATAATACTTAAAGTCGCGATGTTTTCTTTCGTGCTTTTTTTGTAATAAGTGTTTTTATTAGTGTAGATTTAACGATGGTTTCCTTCATCGATGAATGTATGATTATGTAAATAAAAATTAATCTGTACCGTTAATTTTTCCCAGGTAAATTGTATCCCTGAGGAGGTTCCCACGGAAAGGTTAATAATTAAAAAGATTCATTACAATGTGGGTAACGTGCCTTTCTATGCTTATTTTGATTGCATTGTTCGAAACATTTAATTTGCTCCTAGCTTCTGTTTTGATAACAATATTGTTCTTTACTTACCTATAAATATGATTTGTTTTTAATCGTGATCGTGATCTTAGCCAGCACATCAAATGATTTAAGTTACTGTTAAAATAGATTTTCAACCTCATGTAATAGAGTTGAAAATTGTAAACTTAAGGCTGTTTGATGTACTTAGTGTCTATAAAACGCTCATTTTGTATGAGAACGAAATCGAATTCGCTGCCATAAAATAATCTATATTTAAAATGATGCTTTAAGCCTAAGTGACGTAAGTGCCTACTATTAATTTGACACATACGTCTCTTTGATTTCATAACCGTTATAAATACGTCCAAAATTAATTTAAAAAGAAAAAAACGTCTTCATTTATAATTTGTTATAATAGTTCGTTTGCTAATATTACTTTTCTACTGTAAATAATGAAAGGAAAGTAAGCAAATATCTACCTTATTTGCTCAAATGTTTTTAATGAATTAACTCTTTGTTGACGCATTACAAATAACATAAAATATGCGCTTACGCAGACGTCGCACTTTGAAGTTTTATAAATGTAAATACATATATTAATATTATTAAACGTCGGATAACAGGAAAATCAATTATTGCAAACATTAGGATAAATATTTGATTAAAAATATGGTTCTAAATGGGAAAGTCATTCCAGAAACTTACATGCCCAGAATTGAGATAAAAATAAATTGGCGGTAATTTTTCAATTAGATGAATGATAATATATTACTTTTTTAATGTATATTAATTTAAAAGTGTAGAAACGTATTTCTTTTTCTCTCTTTACAGTATCAAGTATCAATACTTTTGATGGTACGTAGATGTGACATCGGAAAACTTGACGATTTAGTACATAAAATTTTATACTAAGTGTTTCATTTCGAAGGTTTTCATTATCTAAATTCATAGATTTTTAATTTAAAATTTTCCTACTCGGTCATAGTCCCTATTTTATTACAAGAATTACTACACATTAGAATTTGTTTGAAATCAACAGTTATTATGTAATGGCACAGTTTACATTGACCATTGGAAATAACAAAATTTTCCGCTCAGTAAGTGACATTCCATGTTTGAAAAGCAACGAAGCTATCATTTTAATTAATTCTGAGGCATTGCGGAGATAGCCTGATCAGCTGAATATTAAAGAAAAATCATTTATTTGGATAAAATTATTACACAAATTATTACATAATTATTTTACTGAAAAGAGATAAAACATGTATTGCATCTCTTTCTAGATTATCTAGTGACCTTTTAGTGAACTTCGTTATGCACTGAATTAATAAGTCTTATTAAACCTAAGAATTTAACAGCATTACTCGGAGACATTCAGTGCTTATTTAAACCATTCCTTAGTAACAATTCGAAAACAATGCCAAGGATTGTGCTAAATAACAATTAAATGACTCTGAGTACGGCGGTTAATGTAATAATCTAAATTAAAATTTACTCTTTGACTAATAAAAAATAACGCGTTATGCTATTTTTGCTTTGCTTCCTGCCTAAATTTTTTCAAGTGTTATTTTTGTTTGCAACGTGTAACAAAATGGTAGTTGTCGTAATCAAGGTGGCAGACCACCACAAATGGGGCCAAACAAACTGGCCTCGGCTTGGAGCAGGAGATGGATCAGGGAGGTCTTTAGTCAGTAAGAGTCTGCTCTCGCTCTCTCACTCGCTATGACCTAGGGGCGAGAAGTCATTAGATGATATTCCTTTCTCAAATAAAAAAATATAGTTGTGACAACCGGATAAATGAACCTTATTTACATTAACTTAAGGTTCATTTCCCAGGACAGCTTTTTTAAGTGTTTTGTTTTGATACAATATTTTTTTTCCATAATTTTGCCTGTAAAGGAAGAACTTTTTTTATAATTACCTCTTTAAGAATCTCCAAAGGTAATTTAGTTAGGTCGTGAAAAAGTATCCAAGACAGTTACTTATGTCTCGTTGTTTCGGTGTTTTCAAGGTTGTTTCTACTGTAGAACAGATTTGAAAAATGTTGATGGACTTGTCCCATTAGGAAGTCTCAGGACATGAATTTGATCCTCTAATACTAAATTTTGTTACATGTTGCATTAGTATTTGATTTTGATACTTGTATATAAATAAGTGTTACTTGGTTTGAAGTTTGAACCAATTCAAATGGTTTACGCTTTTTCCTTCTTAGACCTGAATATTTTTGGGTATTGCACATTAGCACGACCATTTTATTCAAAATAATTTATATATCACGAGTACTTACTTTTGTGTGCGAGCTTGCTTTAGATTGAAGCGTTCGGCGCTCTGATTGGTCAGTTCAAAGTTTAGCAACCAATCGAGAGCTCCGTCTAAATGCGTTAACGTTGAAACAAACTCGCACGCATATTGTAAAATATCTATTTGGTTTTATATATCTATCTATTTCTGGCGTTTTAATGTGCAGATCCGAAAATAAACTGTGTATTATCAGCCTAGATGTTGACAAAACGTATCTATGATTTAAATTTAAAAAACATTAGAAAAAAAGATGGTATTGTCTTACTGCTAAGTGTTAAGTCATGAGATATAACAGTATTTTTTTCGTAGTCCAACTGTAAACAGTCTATTGATTGAATTAGTTCCATATATAATGTAGAAGAATCTGGTCTGAAGTTTCTGCCGTCCCTAACCTCTTTGGGAATATGCAAATATGAACTTTACGAAGTATAGTCAAGGCATATTCTGATTTTAGCTCGTTAAGCAAGCGCAATAAGGCACCGCGGCCTCGTCCTGTAGCAGTAAAAGGAACAGGGTCTTTTTAGTCAATAAAAGGTCTGACACTCTCTTTCCTCACCCTGGGCGAGATAAGTCAATTGATAATTTTCCCCTCACAAAAAAACCTGTATGGTATTCAGTCAGTTAGAGTCTGACACTGCCACTCTCCTCACCAGAAGTGACTCAAGAGAAGTCATTTGTTGATTTCCCACCCTCAAAAAAACTGAATGCAATCTTCTTCTCTGAGCGCGTCACAGTGACGTCGCACAGCCCACTTTTATTATGATATTTACTTGTTTTGACCTAGCCGGGGTTGCGGGGCAAGCGCAATGAGGCACTCCCTCTCCCCCGATCCTGGGTGGGAGAAGTTATTTGATGATTTTCCCTTACAAAAAAACCTTTTGATAGTCAAATAAATGCTTTGACGGAGTTATTTATTATTAGTATTATTATTTTTGTTAGTGTCACATCTAAGCCGATATACATTAGTATAAAAAAATCCCTTTATCAGCTGGTGACTGAGAGACCGCTCCGAGCTGAAGTCGAGCGCGAACGAAGGCTGTCCCAGCGAACTAGTCTCATCACATCATCCGCTCCACCCTCGAACCGAGACTCTATGGGTGAGTATTAATCCTTAAACTTAAGACTTTCACAGTATAAGATGACTTGGACTATAATAATCTTAGTTTTGAAATATTTTAGAATTTTCTTCGTACAGTTCTACTTTTAGTTGACTTACATCTCGAAAAATGATACCCGAGATAAAAATCCCTATATAAAAATAGAAGAAAAAATAATCTCGAAAACTAAATAATCGCGTAATGCAAAATGGATTGAGTGTGCTCGACCGGAGTGATACCACGATCTCACAGAAAACCGGCGTGAAACAACTTAATCTTCAAATCCCTAATCCCTAATCCCTAAAAGGTCGGCGGCGCTGATTGCTTACCATCAGGTAATCCGTCTGATCGTTTGCCGACCGATTACATAACAAAAATGTGTTTGCATTATTCGAGTAGCGTCTTACCGAAGGCCCAAACATTCCCCCCTTCCCATCTTGAATCCCAAAATCTCCTATCTTTAAACCCCTAACACACACAAGACCGTCAACAAACTTGTTACTATGTGGCTGACCCTTATACTCTTTTGCCAACCTCTAGCAATTCCAATAAAAAAATTGTTCGAGGTTCAAGTCAACTCATACTGTGAAAACCCTTATTACCATAAAAGTAAGCCATTTTTCCCATAGCAAAGTCGTGCCAGAGTTCAGTTTTGGCTAGTATAGCTTTCTTATTGATAAATTAACTTTTAACAGTGTGTGTGTGCAGTTTGTGTTTTTGCTTTAGTATTTTCTAAGTACTTAGTTTATTATTGTGGGTAATTTAGAAGTTGTATACATACAATAATTATACCTATTGTTAATAGATTTTTAACCTTTCTGTTTTGTAATAAGATTTAAAATCAAATGAAAAGGTCTCTATCCTTTAGTAGTGTACAAATGAATAGTCTGAGTAATCAATTCTAAATTCTAATAGTGTATCTTTAAATATCAAATTAACAATAACACAGGAACAACAGATTCCAATCAAGAAGAAGAAGAGCCTCCTCCATTACCAAAGAAATACGCCCACCGAAGCATGGACCTCGACAGCGATACCAACAACAACGGGGAATCGAACCCGCTCCCTCCCAGACACAACTACGACACGGTATGGGCGCCGCGGGGATCATTCTTGTACAACTCTATAGCACATAGAAAAAATACGACCAATGATAAAGCACCTACACCTCCCCCGAAAAAACGTAACGCCCAATAAGTTTTTAAAGAAATTTGTACTCTATTTACATCGTTGTAAAGCTTGGAATCCTTTAATTCGATGTATGTGATTGCGTCATTTTGTCTTTAACTTCAATGCGTTAAAGAAATTGATGCTCTATGTCAATATGAATTAAGCTCTGAGTCTGCTGCCATAGAAGAGTGTTAACGAGAAAAGACATCTTTATGTACGCACTGTTAAAGAAAAATAAATTTTATTTATATTTGTGTTAAGCTTAAAGTTCTCTACATTGAGGAATTTTATTATAAATTAATGATATTAAATTCGCTTTCAAGAGCTTCTGGCTGAAAGTGAATATGAAATTAATTCTTATTATTATATAAAATTAAAGACATGAAAGACAAAAGTAGAATACACTTTAATGTTTTGAATATAAGGTCGTATTTTGTGAAAACTTTTCCAATTGAACGTGTTAACTAAATATCATAATTATAAATTATATGAAAACTATGGTATACAAAAACACCTGTGATTAAATACTCGACGAATTGACAATAAAAGCATTCTTTTTAAATATGAATATGATAGAAATCGTAAAATCAATTAATAAAATTAGAATTTTTCTTAATATTTTTCTGCATGTAAAAAACACGCTAGTTCAAGAGTATTGGCGATTTAAATAAATTATATAGTCGCTAGATCCCAACCCGCATTGAGCAATCGTGGTGATTAATGCTCAAACCTTCTCCGTGTGAGAAAAGGCCTTTGCTCAGCAGTGGGCACTTATAGGCTGATGATGACGATGAAATGCAGGCTGCTTCCTCTCGGTCCATCTGGAAATCATTCGAGGAAGCCTATATTCAGAAATCGACGTCTCATGGTTCAAAATTATTTTGATAATAATGACGATATGTCTAGGATTCGTCACAATGATCAAGCAAGTATGTAAGGGAAATTATTTTTAAATAAAACCCAGTGAATAAAGATATTATAAAATTAATATAATGAAAATTACCTTTACTCTTGAATAAATTGCGACTTATTCACGTGAGTCAACTGTTCAGTCGACTGCGCGACGTAGCCGCGACGCGCACGCAGCTCATGAATAAGAGTCCCGTAGTGACTTGAAACTAGTAGAGCCATAGTATAAAGAGATGGGAAGTAGGTTATTTCTTACAAACGCACCGCGCGCGGCTTATATGTGTGCGCCATAGTATCTAAGCGTTGACGCACGCATACTGTAACAAAATCTCGACCCGTTTCTCAGTGCGTCAGTCGGGGCTAACACTGCACGAGGTTCGCGCGTCACTGTTTTTCGGCACCGACCGCTAAATCAAAACAAAATGTCTGATAATCGCAAGAGAACGTATTGCTGTGTGTTTGGGTGTCTTAACAATTCATCGATTCCAGAATTGTCTCTGTTCAGATTACCTATTGAACAAGAAAGGTTAGCTAGTCACTCATTCTAGCTTGTTATTGTTACTATGTTTTGAGATACCTACTTACTTATTTTTTGTTGTATTCGTTTTCTATCGCACAGAGAAATTAGGTAGATAGTACCCTTGCCAATTTATAGGCACTGAATTAAAATTTTGCTAAAAGAGACAACCCTACGACAGTAGGCAATTATATCGCCGATTGGGCCGGAGATAGCCTACTGCCCTTCTCTCTATACTATGATAGAGCTTTTCTAAGTTGATTCACGTAAGTACCTAAAAATAAAAAAATCTGCAATTTTATTATAAAAAATCAAAGCTAAAGTATCCACCGATTTGTTCTTTTGTCTTTTTGAGTGTATACATTTTTTAATATTTTTATAATGTTATTTAAGTTTTTAATTTACGAGTTACGAAGTTAATTGTATTATTATTATTTTTTTTTGTTTTATTCGCGGGGAAACTGTTTTTTGTATTATTGGTGGAATAATTTATGTCAGTATTTTTTATTATCGACGCATTAAATAAGCAATTAATGGGCCAATATATACAGTGCAGATTTTTTTTTTTCGTTGCTTGCACATACATTCCAAGGAATTGTTTTTACAAACTTTTTTAACAAATTGTTATTAGTTTTTACCGATAGTGTTTCGATTGCAGATAAAGAAAATACAAATTTTATACTTTTTTTAAACATCAACAACGTATCGATTGACTAAGCTGTAAAGCAAGCTGTGCAAATCCGAACAAAACAAAAAAAAGTTTTTTTTTATACTGTATTTGTGTAAGTATATTTTTTTTACTGATACCTTTTGTTAATAAAATTATACCTTTAAAATGGATTCCCAGCGAATGAAGCAAAGATATAATTATTAAAAAAATACAAATAAATGATATTGTTTTTGTGATATTTAAAAAAGTCACTTGATGCCATTTTTTCCAAAGCTTTTACGTTGATATTTAAACATGTTACCGAAACAGATATTATAATGAAGTTTTGTTTAACAAATAAATACAAGCTGATATGATCCTTATATCATACTAACTATAAAACCAATTTTTCTATGAAGTTTATTTGTAAAAGATTTTGCTTAATACAATGTTTTAAAATCGGAGGAAATTAGATTAAGAAATTGATTTGTTTTTCAGTATTTTTTTTTATTTATACGTAAAATGTAATTTAAGATAGAAGAAGACATTCGGAATATTTTTTTTGCATTTTAAAACATGAAATCAATGCTAATTAAACTCTATTTACTATAAAACAAAACTCAATTTTGATTGAACGAGGTATTTGTAATTAAATTATGTCTCTTTAGTGAAGGAATGTTTTCCATTTACCATTCGGCGGCCATAAATAGCACCAAAATATACAAAATATTAAGTTTTGTATATAAAATATTACATTATTGTATATTATTAGATGTATGTACCTAATAATAGTTAATATTTTTAAATAAATTGTTCAAATATACTACCTATGAATGTTTAAACCTAGGTAAATAAGTTTTGCTTACTCAACTTAAACTCTACTTTTATACAGATAGAGCAGATTTTCCAACGCCCCAACCGGGCCTATGTAAAAAAATAATTTTGTTGTTTATAATTTTAAATAAACAGATCAAACTAGAAATAATTGAAGTGTTTATTTATATATTTTGTAGCAATTTAATCCTTATTGTTGTTACAATAAGGTTTAATTTTAAGGATTAATTAAGTTATTGTTGAATTGTTTTCATTCGTAAATCGCGGGGCGACTTTTGAAACTTTAATTTTTAATTCACAATGTGTTTCAAATTTTAAAATAATTAAATGTTAAATAAATGAATAGTAACAGACCAGAGTTTAAGAGAAAGGATAAATAAATAACTTGAAATAAATAGTTATTTTTATGGTCTTCCAATTTTGAAGAATTAATATTCTTTTTTTTTTCGTACCGCGGCCATTATACACCAAATATAAGATTGTTGTTTTTATTGTATATTTCATTGTATATTATTATTAAAATACTCTAGATTTTAGATATTATTATTGTGTACTCGAGTCGCAATACTTGAACATTATTACCAGCAAATAAATAGATATTTTATAGTAATGACCTGTTTTTTATTTTGTTAATATAAGAAAGCTAAATAAATAAATAAGTAGTGTTGTATTTTAATTTAAAACCTACTTTTACACTATTACAACCTACTTTTAAAAGCCTTCAAAAGATTTGTGAGATAAAGATTAGGCAGTGTAGGATTTTGCCGCGACTAAATTCCGTGTCCCCCGAGAAGGACGAACGGAAATTTACAAAAATAATATTTAATTTGTTCCGATCGTCCCATCCTAATCTAAGTGGTGACGAAAGGGAACATGTTCTACGATTAGTGCCATTCATCCCATTGAAAAGATTTGTGCAGTTTTTTTGTGTGTGTTTATTCGTTCTTTCGTAGTTTACTTTTAAATTAGTTACTTTGTTAGATTTAATCATTATTAAAAAAAACTAAACTTTAATCTAATGGACATCATTATAGTAATGGGCTGGCGTTTGTCTATCTGGCCTGGTGGTAAGTGATGATGCGAGCTAAGATTTAGCTCGCCTATGTATAAGCAACATATTAACTTAGGCCTTGAAGACATCCAGGTCATACCTGTGTCACCCTTCGGGGAACAAAGTCTCTATAGGCAACAAACTCCACTGACGAACAGACTGACAGATTATTATTCTATTTTGACGTTTTTAAAGTACTTACATACATATTTAACGTTTAGTTGTAATAAATGGCTTTGACTTATACAACACTTGTAAATGGCATTGGGTGCAACGCCCACCCCTGTTGAGACCTGAATGTTTTCTTTGAGCTTGCTGTGCGCTGTATACTGGCACGAAACAAAAGTACCACCTTCTTACCAGTAGTTACTGTTCGTCTAGATTCCTCACACTATGCTGCCGTGCCCCAGCCGTGATGATTGCCGTGATTTGTCTGCATGTAATTCAGGAAGGACGTGTGCCAAGTCGGTTGTCTCCTCACAGTACCGACCTATCATCTGTTTAGTTAGAGTTTCTTGCTCGTCCGTCTCCATTCGAATCTACACTTGCCGGAGGCCCAATCCGATCCCTTTCCCAAAATCTCAAAATCCCTAATCCCCAAAAGATCGGCAACGCACTCATAACTCGTTTCTGTAAGTAGTACAGAAGTATCTGTTTATGGTTTAGTTGGAATCACGGGTTGGAATGAGTACATGACTTTGACTTTTTTTTACTTTGATTGAAATTAAAAGATATCTCATAGGAATTGTGTGCGTCAATAGTCAATGAGAGTCAATGTAAAAAACAGTTATAAAAACGTATAAAATCCCGCTAGCCATAAAAAAGCAATAAAATTCCCGCACCAAGGTCCAAAATTACGTTCTAAGCGCAAACTAGGCTTCTAATGTTAAAATTCCCGTAAAGATAATACCTAGTTTACGTCAGGCGTTATCGATACGTTTGGCGATTATGCAAATAGGTACCACAGGCCTTGGTGAGTTCATGAAAATCATTTGCATAATGTTGTAGATAGGTACGTGAAGAAGGAATCTAACGGTATTTGAAGTGTACCTATATATCTACGTCATTTTTGGGTTACGTAGCCGAAAATGCCATAAAACGGAACTACCATACTGGAGGTAAGCAATCGGTGCCGTCCATTGAGAATCGTAATACCAAAGGAATTACTACAAGTGCGTTGCTGGCTTATTCTAATTGGGGATAAGGGGTAAGGATTGAGAAGGAATGGGAGAAGGAGAAGGGATTGGGCCTCGGGCTACCTGACTCACACGGTGGCACACAACGTAAGTGTTGCTTCACGCCGCTATTCTGTAATAATTTTATCAAAAAGCAAATCTTGAAACAATAATTATAGTCTGTCTGCACTGACCTCTAATTAAAGTGAATCTTTATAAGGTACCTACCTTATGATAGCGTAGCGAGAAATGAGGTGAAATGACGTTTCTCTATGTAAGCCTGGTAATGATCTAATGATTCACTTTAATTAGAGGTCAGTGCAGACAGACTATAATTATTGTTTCAAGATTTGCTTTTTGATAAAATTATTTGTGTGTCAACAACAACTGGCCTGCTTTTAGCCGACGACTGTTACAAAAACAGGGTTGTGTTTTTTGAGTAGATAGTAGATATATGTAGGTAAGTGTAGTGTTTTATTTGAAGAGAGAAAATTATCAACAGCGCTCTTTGGTAGGCGATAGGAAGTGTCTCTTACTGACTACAAACCATCTCCTTCCAACTTCTGCTCCGAGCTGGGTTGTCAATTCTGGGAGGCCCCGACTACGGCCGACGTATCTTGGCGAGTCTGAAGTTAGCCGTTTGTCTGCGCAATGGATCTATTAGGAACAAAATTGTGTACTGCGCAGCTACTCGGCTAACTTCAGACTCGACAAGATACAACGGTCGTATAGTGCCAACATGCATAGGAAGCACGTCAAGTAAATATACTTATTTCCTGCGGGCTATCTATTATTTTCTCTATTTCTAAATCTTCCAACAGTTTTTTTTTTAATAAGTAGTTACTATCGTAAGTCGTATTTAACTTTATTGAAAATAATGACTTCTCATGTGAAACAAATGAAAAAAAAACGTCTACTATGCAGTTTCAAGTCACATCGGGACTCTTATTCATAAACAGCATGCGCGACGCGGAGACAAGCGAGCGACTTAGTTACGCGACGTCCCGTTGTGACTTAAAACTGGTAAAGCTTTTCCCTTTCACCATTCCCAAAATCCCTTTCAAACCAATCCTCAGATCCCTCAAATGGACGACATTATGATATTCCGCTAAAAGAAAAAGAATGTAGGTATAGTAGATACACAATACACCAGACAAGGCTTAGGTACTCATCATCATAATAGAACACGCTACTGCATAATGATCATCGTACGATATTAAGCTATTTACCTATTCTTATCACTACCATCATCCGTCACGTGATCAACCATGTCTATTCTCTTAGCTAGGCTAGCCCTTCTCCTGCCCTGAGGAGGGGTGAGAAGGAGTGTCAGATTTTAAAACCATTTTTTTGACCAAAACCACCCCGTTCCTTTGGCTTCAGGCCGAGACCGCTGTACATTTATGCTCTAAGCCCGCAATGCCGGCTAATATTTTAGTTTTTTTTTTTAATTTGTAACAATAGTGTCCGTACAATGAAGAATCATCTGTCTACATATTTATTTTGTGGGGGGAAAATAATTAAATGGCTTCTCCCGCCCGGATGGGAAAGGATGGGGCGAGCGTTAGTGTCAGACTCTTACTGACTAAAAACCCCCCGTTCCTTCTCCTTTTCTAGGCCGCCTTATTGCGCTTGTCCCACAACCCCGGCTGATCATCAGCCCTATAGGGTCCCTCCTGTGGTGGTCTATTGGCTCTTTGAGGCGCGCGTGGAACGCAACGCGCCGTACGCTCGGGTCTAGTTCTGCTCGGGCGTCGAGTTGCCCTTACTCGCCGTCCCAAACCTGCGCTTATGGTTGTCGGAAATCATCTTTCGATCCCCGACGCCCGAAATGTTGCCTGCTGCGGCAGCTGAGGCGTGAGGACGATTTTTTACCCACGTGCTCCGCCGCCTCCTTTGCGAGCATCACTGCTTCGCAGAAAGAGGAGACGGCTTCCCAGTTTCTCTCACTGCGCACAATGGCCTCGACTAAGGCCGGGCGCGGGAGGTCGTTGCCACCGATCACTTCCCTGAAGACACGGCGGTGCTTAACTCAAACATTTACATACTTTTGCTTGCATCCGCAACCCTGGCTGACTAGGTATATACTACATTAATAAAACGCAAGCCCATCATCATATCACACACGAAACGCATGACTCACAAATCGTAGTCCAATCACCAAGCGAGACAGTCACGCGGTGATTAAACCAAAAATAGCATAATATGCTGTTTTCATGTTTACAAGAGCAATAACCGTCACAAGATCATTATTTCGTAAAAAACTAAATCAACAGAATCCCTTTATTTAATTTTGTTCACATAGACGTATTTGTATATCTTATGATTTGGTAAATAGAGTCTTAAATTGTTTGCTTTATAAAATAAAAAGTTAGTTGCGTGGTTATAACGTGATTGCTGCTGACGAAATCTATTGTTTGTCGAGTTGGTATAGGTAAGTTGTGTTGACAAGTCTGATATTAAGATATCGCCTAGAATGTAATTCTTCAACGGTGAAGGCTAATAACCTCCGGGATAGCGGGTGTAAGCTAATAATGTACCGTGGATCCAACCTGGAGCAAGGGATGAAACGGGGGGGTTTTTAGTCAGTAAGAGTCTGACTCTCCGTTTCGCCCCATCCACGAATAGGTCAGCTCGACCGGAGTGATACCACGGCCTCACAGAATACCGGCATGAAACAACCCACAGCGTTGTGTTTCGCCGTGTGAGTGACGTTACCGGAGGCCCAATCCCTCCCCTTCCATTATCCCTTCCGGATCCTTATATCCGCAACCCCTATCCCCAAAAGGCCGACAACGCACTTGTAACTCCTTTGGTGTTGCGGGTGTCCAGGTAATCCGTCTGCTTGTTTGCCGACTTAAAACATAAAAAATAAAAAAAATCCAGGGCGAGAGAAGTAGTTCGATGATTTTGATCCTCTCAAAAAAACAATTAGGACTACGTAGGTATCCAAGCAAGTAGGTATATTATATAGGTACTATGTAAAACATAGCACATGACACATTATGACATGACTAGTCAAATTCGATACTGAATCCATTTTGTTATGGACATAATATTAATAATGTTTTAAACGCGACCGTATATTGTGATGTCTTTTTATATGTAGTTAAATCGAATAAAGTATTATGTAATAAATTATACAATTAATATAGTATACACAGAATAATTTAAAGTCAAGTTATTTTTAAAAAAATTGCATGATACTGTAAAAAATGCTGACTAAGAAAAACAATTGCCGTACGCCGAACACAATTTCAAACGCCGAACGCCGTAAACATTTTATCGCTACCCTCGATACCTCCTGCAAGGCAGACGCACTGATGACCACGGATCACCCAAACAACAAGACAGACCTAGTCACTTCAGATACCTCTTAGCTCTTCTTTTTTTTATGGTATAAGTCGGCAAACGAGCAGACGGATTACCTGATGGTAAGCAATCGGCGCCGTCCATGGACACCCGCAACACCAAAGGAGTTACGAGTGCGTTGCCGGTCTTTTGGGGATGGGGGTTGCGGATATAAGGATTGGGAACGGATAGGGGAAGGGGAGGGATTGGGCCTCCGGTAACCTCACTCACACGGCGAAACACAACGCTGTGGGTTGTTTCACGCCGGTATTCTGTGAGGCCGTGGTATCACTCCGGTCGAGCCGACCCATTCGTGCCGAAGCTTGGCTCTCCCACACTTGACTTCTCCACGCGTCCTAATCGTGATAGACATTATGACACGAATAGCCTGCTCTTAATTGTTCCGACTCAGATAAGGCCTTCACCTACATCGATAAGAAACAAACAAGATGAACTCTTTTCATTAGGCTATTGCTTATGAGGAAAGAATGTCAAAAAAATGGTGGCTGGGCAACTGGCTGCCGTGCAATGTATCGCGGGTTCGATGCCCGCACAGAACAACTCTGTGTGATCAACAAATTGTTCTTCCAAGTCTGGGTGTCATTAGTATGTGAAACTGTATGTTTGTTAACGCACCCACGACTCAGGAGAAAATCCTAAGGTAGGGCAACGTTTAAAAAAAAAGAATACATTTTGGATTTTTTAAATAGAACGCCTGTGAGAACACGGTTTGCGTAAAGGTAAGCGATCAGGCGAAGGTACACAATACATGTACCTTACACGGAAATACTCACAAGTGCCTTCCCGGTTTTTTAAGAAGCAATAATATGCTGTTTTCTTGATCTCAAGTTTCAGTTCTTTGAAATACCACCGAAGATAGTACAATCCACTTCACTTGCTGTGCAAGGTACAAAGAGATTAACATTAACGTTTCGTTGTTTATTTTTTGTATGTGTCGGCAAACGAGGAGCAGGAGATCCATTATCTGATGGTAAGCAATCAACGCCGCTCATGAATTCCCGCAACAACCGAGGAATTACAAGTGTCTTCCACCTTTAGAGGATTAGGTTTTTGGAGTTTCATGGATTGTGGAAGGAAAGGTTTGGGATGCCATTAACCTCAATGACACGGCAAAACTTAACGCTGTGGTTGTTTCACGCCTGTTTACTGCAAAGCCGTGGCATTACTCCGGTTAAGTCAATCTATAAGTGCCGAAGCGTGGCTCTCCCACACTTGTGTCCATATATAACTAGCGGTTGCCCGTGGCTCCGCCCGTGTTGATGTCGATTTTACATTTTTTCAAGTTTTTTTGAAATTTTCCTTTACGTACAAACTTTTTCTGGACTTCCACAAATAATTCAAGACCAATATCAGCCAAATCGGTAAAGGCATTGTTAAGTTAGGACATTACAACCAAAGAAGGCATTGGTTTTTATAAGTAGGTAGGGTAGGTATAGATTAATTAAAAATCAGTCGGTAATAAAGTTAACTATCGTCACTATAAATCTTTAAAGAGATTAACAATGAAACCTCAAATGAATGATGTTAATTATTTCAACCTAAACAATACGTTTTAAGCAAAAAACCTAGCGTCAAATAATTCCAACTAAATGGGATAATTGCCACTCTTTACAATGTATCTACTCAACCATTCTTTTTCACAAGCAATCACTAGCGGTTATAGCCGGCTTTGCATGGGTGCAATTCTGATACAAAATTTCTCCACTATTATTAAATGGACGGCTTTAAATCGTTGTAGACGTGGAATCCAGTGTTTCGCAAAACACAACCTCGCTTTCTTTCAAAGTCGGTTAACACATCTGTGGATATAGTCGGCGTAGTGTGTAGACAGCCTAATATGGTAGAAAACGAAAATAAGGGGGTAGATGAAGATTCATCGCCCGAATGCAGGGAGCTGTGGCATCGCGTCTTCAGTCTGCTTGTGACCACGACCTGCGTAACCAGGTCGAAACGTCAAGCCTACCAAGGTATTCAAATAATAATTTTCCGCGTTAATACCCGCGTAAATATATGTTATTTATTAATATGAAAGTTATTAAAGTAGATAAAAAGTTAGTAAGTTAAAGTTAATAAAAAAGTTAGTATTATTAAATGGATGTTATCTATACTTATAATAAATCGTAGAGTGGTCAATTCTGTACATGTAATATATTTTCAAAATAACTACCAGGGGGTAATTAGTGATCGATACTGATGCCAAAAATGCAACCTGTAAAACATTTGTCGGTATGTCTATCTATCTGTATGTTCCTTATACAAATAAAAACTACTCGATAGATTTTAACGAAAATTTGACACAATTATTCTTCATATTCCTAGGCAGGTTATAGTATACTTTTCATCACGCTAAATTTAATAGGAGTACAGCAGTGAAGGTCAATGTTTAGTTATTTTACCCTCTCATTTTACACGTGGTACATGCTATATGGACGACTTAAAAGTATATTAAAAATAAAATAATATAATCAAAAATTAATGAAGAAATTTAATACCAAAATTAAAGCAATACTTGTGCGAAGCCAGGGCGGGTTGCTAGTTATACACGAAAACGTTCCTCTTCAATCAAATCTAACTATTAATAAAAAACCGCATCAAAATCCCTTGCATAGTTCTAAAGATTTAGGGGATATAGGGATAGAGAAAGCGAATTTTGTTTTATAGGTACTAGGTATAAGCATGCATTAAAGTTCGTACGAATCTTGTATCCAGAAAAAAGGTCGCTGTATCTTAAAAAAAAACAAATGCAATAAAACAAAGCAATATCTTAGTCACACACGAAAATTGTACTTGAGACCTTATAGTCACTTACTAGTCTCTAATGGCTTAGTCAATTAGCTTAGCAAACAACAATATAGGGTTAAACGATCTAACAGAAGTGCAGATTATAATAATCGTTTAATAACTACTCGTAATGGGTACCTATGTCCAGTCCGGATAAGAAGATCAGGGTCTGCGGCTACCATAAACGCGTGTCTGCGGACGGCGAGTAAGGGTAGCTTGCCGCCTGGAAAGTATGTGCGTTCTAGCCATCATCCCATCACAAATGAAGGCCAGCCGGGGCTATGGGGCTGTAAGCACAATGACCTACAGTGAATCTTCTCGGAGCAGAAGAAGGATGCTCTGTAGGCTACGGAGCAGAAGTCACTTCATGTTTTTTTTCAAAAAATGGATCTGATATTTGAAGATTGAGCATGGGAGGGGAAAAGGATTACGTCTCCGATTACCTACCGCTCACACGGTGGTGACGGCACTATAAACGTTGCTTGCTGGTATTCTGTGAACCGGCCTGTTTGTGCCTAAAATCGTGGGTGATTGGGGCTGGGATACAAATGGGCCGTCCTACTTAAACAGTTGGTTGGTACCTATTTCTTTCTTATAAATCTTCATAAATGTTTTTGATATTATAGGGGTATTGGGTTAGGTGAAAGAAATGATACACGACGACGTCCATCGTCTTTGTGTCAACTCCGTATATTTGCGACTGGCTAACTCACAATTTATATACGTTGATACTTACAAATTATAGGTATATGATTGATATGTGCCCCTACAGATATTTTTTATTTCTTTTCCAAAGCATGTTACAAAATTAATATATATAACACAGTAAGACGTCCTTTGTCAATTTATTTGTTGACAATCCTAGACCGGAACAACCTTGTTGTCATTAACTAACAATTTAAGTTAATTCCTAAATTAATACACTTAACTACTGAAACAGTAAAAATAACCAATTTATCAGATTTAAAATATTTAATCTTAATTAAAATGTCAATTAAGAGCCGCGACAGTCATGTGTTGATCCAAAATAGTGTTACAAAAATTTTAGGAGCGGAATTAAATTATTTGTTGTACTAATGTCTTAAACAATTGACAAAGAATTAATAGCGGAAAATTTAGGCAACTAAAAAAACCGAAACAAGACTGAACAATTACATTTATTACATTTTAAAATGTAATCCAGTAATGATTTCTTCCAAGATAAGTTAAAGTCAAAAACTATTTTTTTTTTGGCTATCATATATGGCATCTGTCACGCTTGGTGGTTAGCGTTGATGCGCCTATCATAAGCAACCTACCATGGAACACGCCTACCATAAACAACCCATTCACAACTAAAACACAACCAGGTTATAATATTCGGGTAACAGACAGAAAGAATTTCCCCCCCTTAGAGGTTCTGACTGTAAAACTAGAGGAAAACCGTTTCATCCTTGTGAGTGGTATATCCACCCTGGTTTTTTTTTGTCAGGGGAAAATCATCAAATGACTTCTCCCGCCCAGGGCCGGGCAGGAGGGAGTGTCAGACTCTTACTGACTAAAAACCCCCCTGTTCCTTCTCCTGCTCTGTGCCGAGGTCGCGGTACCTCATTGCGCTTACCCCGCAACCCCGGCTGAACATCAGCCCTTTAGGGCCCCGTCTGTGGTGGTCGAATGGCTCTTTGAGGCGCGCGCGGAACGCTACGCGCCGTACGCTCGGACCTGGTTCTGGTCGGGCGGCGAGCTGCCCTTACTCGCCGACCGCAGGCCCGTACTTACGGTGGCCGGGGATCGAGGGACGATCTCCGGCCACCGTACTTACGGTGGCCGGAGATCGTCCCTCGATCCCCGACGCCCGTAGTGTCGCCAGTTGCGGCTGCTGGGGCGTGAGGAGGAGGATTGCTCCCTCACGCGGGCCGCCTCTCTCTTTGCGAGCATGACTGCTTCACAAAAGGAGGAGACGGCGTCCCAGTTCCTCTCACTCCGCACCATGGCCTCGACTAAGGCCGGGCGCGAGAGGTCGCCGCCGCCGATCACTTCCCTATATCCACCCTGGTGCGACGACGTTCTGGAAACTAAACTATCTTCTAATTCGTCAAATTAGTATTAAAATCGTAATTTGATTAGAGAATTTCTGTTGCAATGAGACAATTGAGAAACGTCCCGTTACATAGAGAGATTGACATTAGAAAAATAATATACTTAATTTATTATTATTTATAATTATTGACTTTTAAAAAATAATATAATTTATGGCAAAAATTTATGCCAAGTAAATACGTACGTACATTGATTTTTTTATTCACTCGTGTGATAAGAATATTATAATCTTCTCCTCCAATCAATTATTCTGATTTATTTCGCTGTTAAAACTAAGACTTTTCTTCAGTGTTTTCATGGTTGTGTCTATTGGCTAGCATAGGTTTTGGAAGACTGTGTTTGACTTGTCTCATAGCATTTAAATTCCGTATTTGTGTAAGAAACTTAATAATTTGGGAAAATTGTTTATTCTTTAAACGAATTGATGATAAATCGTGTAAGTAAATTCTCTTTGGAGATTTTAAAGATACTTATAAAAATAATGTTAGTCACTACCGAAACACATGTCTAGAAGAAACTATACGCAATGCGGTTAAAAAAAGGTTGACTCATAAACCAAAGTTTGAAGAGATAATTTTAACTGGTTTCCTATCAAGATAACGTTGTCTAGCGGAGCAGACTATTGTCTACATAGATTACAAAATGAGTGAAACACATTGGTTTTTTAATGGATAGATTTCATCATAGTACATATTAATCATTATCATTGGCGGGAAGATAATGTGTACTGTTTCTTCTCTTCAAACGGGGAGGGAAGGGTAAGGAGGAAGAGGATCTTCTCATTATCCTCTGTCTTAAATCCATTAACAGCTCGTTATAGTAGTTCCCTAAAACTATTCCGGTAACCTGACAACTGACTAACACCGAAAAAAAACTATTCGGTATTTTTGAGATTGTCCATTGTATATTCTTGGCAAGAAATGATGAGTTTTTTTAATCCTTTATTAGTAATATTTATTGCTTACTCCATGCATCCACCATTTACTCTTCTGCATCACACAAAGATCAAATTTTTTTTTTTAATTAAAAACGTTGCCCCACACTATGATTTTCTCCTGTGTCGTGGGTGCGGTTACAAACATACAATTTCACATGCACATGACACCCAGACCCGGAACAACAATTTGTGGATCACACAAAGAGTTGTTCCGTGCGGGAATCGAACCCGCGACACGTTGCACGGCAGCCAGTTGCCCAGCCACCACACCAACCGTGCAGTCGTTGGTAGATCATACGTACAACAATGAATCCACCAATGTACAAATATCTTCTATAATATAAAAATGAATCGCAAAATGTGTCGGTAAGCGCATAACTTGAAAACGGCTGGACCAATTTTGCCAAATCCTTTTGTTTTGTATTTATTATTGTCAGGAGGAGGTTCTTATGAAAGAAAATATTGAAAAAGTAGAGGGAAAAAATGGGGAAAATTTTATTGTTAGCGTGATAGTTGGACCCGTGCGAAGCGGGGGCGGGCCGTATTTATATATGTGTATGAAGTGTACATAAATATACTGTGAAAATCTCTGCGTCCGCTGTTCCGAAACTCGTAAAAACCACGTGCATTATAATCTTCGTGACACAAAACAGACTAAAGATCCAGTTCGAAATTGTCTTATCAACGACCTTAGCTTAACGGAAATAAAGTGCAAAATAAATATTATTCATTTCATTGAAATGGAAAATTTTATGAAATTAATGTAACTCGGTTTCTTATTAATTGAGGCAGTATGTTAGTTCCTAGTTTCAATTTGTTTTTGCAAATAAAGGATTACGAAGTGTGACTTGCAGATTATAAAGATTTTGTGTAATTAGTTACATCATCTGACAAGTGTGGGTGAGCCATGCTTGGCACGAAGAGGTTGGCTCGACCGGAGTGATACCAGGGCCCAATCTTTTTCCCCCATCTTCACATCCCCGATCTTTAAATCCCGACCCACAAGAGGCAGGTAACGCACTTTTTTTTTCGTTTATGGTGTAAGCCGGCAAAGCAAGTGCGTTGCCGCCCTTTTGGGGGTAGGGGTTGCGGATATAAGGATCGGGAAGGGATAGGGGAAGGGAAGGGGATTGGGCCTCCAGTAACCTCACACACACACTGTGGGTTGTTTCACGCCGGTGTTCTGTGAGGCCGTGGTATCACTCTGGTCGAGCTGACCTTGTAGTAACTTCCCTTGTAGTAGTATCCTTTGGTATTACGACCACGCGGTGCTGATTGGTTACCATCAGGTAATCCGTCTGCTTGTTTGCCGTCTTATGACATAAAAAAGCTTTGTTTGATGTTCAAAAGTATAGGTACAATCCAACGTGTTTAAGTAAGAAACTCACATTTTGAAAAATCTAACATGAGATTCGGGGATGTGGGAGGGGGTTGAATAAAATCTCAGGACATCTCACCAGGGAGGGTCCTCTCTGGATTAGAAACTTTAAAAAAAAAACCTCACGTAATTTATGGACGCCCCTTTATATAAATAAATGATTTTGACTTTGACTTCGAGAATCTACTGGATGACTTTCACATCTCAAACAACAAAACGACTCGAAGAAAACATGAGACCAACATGAGACCAACCAGACACAGCTTACTCATCATCATAATAGAACACGCTACTGCATAATGATCATCGTACGATATTAAAGTGTTCATTCTTATCACTATCATCATCCGTCACGTGATTAACCATGTCTGTTCTCTTAGCTAGGCTATCATCTCTTTCGCCTATACATTTTCGACTTTATTGCAAAAGGTATAAAGTTAATTGTATTTAAGTTTTATGTGGCGTCTCAGTTTTATTTATAGTTCTAAGTGCTAAAACTACAAGTGCTAAGACTAACAGTGACAAACAAAAAACATTATTAACATAATAAAATGACCTATGCGTTTAGGGTTCCGTAGTAAAAATACTTAAAAGTCAAAATCATTTATTTCAATCACAGTAGGCACTTTTGAACGTCAAGCAAAATAAGGAAAAAAGTATTTCAAGAGCTTTAAAATTAAGCGTGTCAGTCTGTCCGTCTGTCCTCTAGTGAAGCTATTTGCTCGTTCCATAGTGTAGATTCCTATGAAGAAGAACGAGCAAGAAACTCCATGGTCACTTTTTTCAATCAGTTTTTCAATACATTTCTTTGTTACATCATTTAGTCTGTTCTGATATGTGAGAACAGTGCTGTGTAACACTAATGTTTAGGCAAAAAATACGAAAAAGACATATTTAGACAGCCTGGAGATGACCAGTCCCAATAGGCGGCGCCCGTTTACGAACATGACACGTACACCAGCACCGCCCAACTCAACTATATTATAGGGAATTGAGCGATCCAGTGCCCGTGCCACCGCCCATGAGACCTCTGAGTGAGCATGATAGTTCCCAGCTGACACAAGTACCTAACTTCTACAAGTCTAACTTAATTATAATAGGTTACAGGGCACTCACATTTACAACAACAACAAGTTCATCAACAATTAACAACATAGTGTACAATTTAATAATTAAAATCAAAAATTCCTCTTAACATCCTGTGGAGTAGGACCAGCATTTTTATCTTGTATATAATCATTTAGTTTGTAGTATGCTAGTTTACATAAATGTTTCTTTATACATAATTTAAATTTGCTTTAATTTGCTATAATATAGGACTAATTACTGATCAATGAATGTCTCCTGGCTGATATCCTCGACTATTCAACATATAATATCCATATGCGTCATAATCCAAACTATCAAAACTAATATTATAAATGCGAAATTAACTCTGTCTGTCTATCTATCTTTTCTTCACGCCTAAACTACTGAACTGATTTCTGTGATATTTGGTACACACATAGTTTGGAACTGCAGAAAGGACATAGGATAGTTTTTATACCAAAATCTACAGGAAGTCACTATTCCACGCGAACGAAGTCGCGGGCAAAAACTAGTATTATCTATATGCAAAATCGTATCATATAAAATTGTTATCGACATGTATAATCTTTACAGATAATCTTCCCCTTCTTAATAAAGACTCGGACGTTGGACGTATTACTTATACTTACCATTTTATAAGGCAGGCATTTGTAGCCTTCTGTAGTGGCTTTCCATCAGGTAAATGTTCATACAAACTTAAGGTCCGTACGTTTATGTCTGTGTATATGATTTTTTTTTTATGGAATAGGTGGCAAACGAGCAGACGGATCACCTGGTGCTAAGCGATCGGCGCCGCCCATTGACATCCGCAACACCAGAGGAGTCACAGGTGCGTTGCCGGCCTTTTAAGAAGGAATATGCTCGTTTCTTGAAGGTTTGAAGGTCGTATCGGTTCGGGAATACCGCCGCATGATACTCCAGTAGCAATATAATTTATGTTTGCAATTAACTAACAATAAATTGTAAAATGCCAGCAAAAATAACACTAATCTATACTACTATACTAATATTATAAAGAGGTAAAATTGAAGTTTGTATGAAGGGGGTAATCGAACCGCTGGTCGAATTGCCAAAAATCTTTCACTGATAGATAGCTTTAATGTTCCTGAGTCCTATAGGCTATAAAACATCAGGTTACGATCAAATGGAGCTGAGCAGCGGGTAAGATCGCGCAAGAGATGCTAGTCGTGGATAAATATACTTAAATACATATTGGTTTTTGTGAGGGGAAATACATCAAATTATTTCTCCCGCCCAGGACGTGTCTCTTACTGACTTGAAGACCCTAGTTCGTTTTCCTGCTCAAGGCCGATGCCTAGGGGAATGATTGGTCCTCCGGTAAACTCACTCACACGGCGAAACACAACGCTTCTTCGCGCTAGAAAACAGACTTAATTTTATATGAGATACGAGATAAATATGAATATTAACATAAAAATTACAATAAAAAACCTTTGATAATGACAGTAATATTAGATTAACACTATATTTTTACAGACATGAAATAATAAAGATAGCTATCCTCATTGACATTACAGAAGTTTATCATAACGAAGATCGAATGAGTAACCAAACACTTAACGCTCACACCTCCGATATATCGATGCTTGGAACATAAAAAACAGTGAATTTTATGAGTACAACGAATAATATATTTATGTAAGACTAGCTACAGTTACTCTCGCGCGGTTTCACTCGCTGCTCCATTTGATCGTAGCATTACGTTTTAGCCAATAGCACTAAGGAACATTCTAACTATCTATCAGTGAAAGAATTTTGGCAATCCATCCAGCGGTTCCAAAGATTACCCCCTACATACAAACTTATAAATTTTACCTCTTTATAATATCAGTATAGGTAGATAAAAATATATATTCTATAAGTAAGTATCTATAGCTATCTCTCACTGATAAGCGCCCACGTCATTCACCTTATTAATTCGCTAGACAGAATTTTATCAGAATTTTGAATGAATCACACAGCATGAGATACTGAGGTAAAGGATGTTAAAGATTCATCTCATTAAAGATATGTTTATCAAGATATGACAGGCAACTGTATTATGTCTGTTGATCAAGTGATTTGGGAGCTTCCTTGTCTTGTGATTGGTCTGACGAGTGAGACTCGGGTTGATGTTATTTTTTTCAAACTGTTTTGGCTACACAGTTTGACGCGGTGCCGGCTACCGTCTGCCGTAGTGTTCAAATCTTATAGGAACAACTGTGTGTATGATCCACAAATTGTTAGTCCTGGTCTGGGTGCATATGAATTGTATATTTGTAAACGCTCTCACGATGCATGAGAAAACACTAGTGTGGGGTAACGTTTAAAAATGCACTACATTTATGGCGGCATTTTTCCTGTAGCAGAGCATGCTTAGACAGAGTCCTATCTACAAGTCACAATTTAAACGTTAGGAAGATTTAAATTTTCTAATATTGTAAGTGCACAGGCTCGAAGCAGGAGTTATTTTTTAGTTACTTCTTGTCTCCGCATACAGGGCGGCAAGAGATACTTGATGATTTTCGCGCTTCAAATAAAGACTCAATGAATCCTAAAATGTGGTAAAACCATTGCGTTGGCAGTAGCACAAATGGGTCATCTTGACCGTGTGTAACGAAGGTTCAGACCTTATCTCCAATTCCTTCAATCTTTAGATCTCTTACTCTCAAAGGGTCAGCAACGCACTTGTATTGTTTACCATCAGGTGATCCATATAGTCATTTGCCGCCCTTCGTACCTAATAGTAAAGAAAAGTAAAATGTGTAAATGGCTATCAGCTGACGACTTATGAGCGCTTCCTCACTACGTTTGATCCCAATTCGATCTTAATTTGTCTAAATATAAGTCTAGAAAACTCGGATTGAATTCAAAAGGATTTGCATGTTGGATGACGTATTAGTGCGTGAACTACTACTATGTTCTAGGACTATAACGGTACATAATATCCAAGGGTTTCAAGTCGGAATCGCATGGAACGTGGCGCGAAAGAGCTCTAATAAATTGTTAAAAAGTGACAAATTTGTACACTAGACATTACCCACATCATCATCAGCCTATAAGTGCCCACAGCTGAGCAAAGACCTCGAAGAATCTGCTGACAAGGAGTAAGTTTGAGCATTAATCACCACGCTTGCTCAAGGCGGATTGGCGATTTCAAACTTATATTATAATTAGAAATTATAAGTCTAGGTTTCCTCACGATGTTTTCCTTTACCGTTTGTCAGACATCACAATTTATTCCAAAAATTATTCAAGGACTAAAAAAAGACTGGAGTGAGACATGTTCATAAATAGCTACTATTTTTCACCAGTAAAAAAGATAGTCACAGTTGACAAAATAACTTATTTACCTAAAGATAAGAACTAGTTTACAATATACATGCCATCGAAGTAACATGAGGCGTGTCCGTGGCATATACAGAGTGATGGAAAATCTTCAAAATTTTTGTGTGTTAAGCTAAGCTGTATTTGGTTAGCAAATAATTATATGAAGTAAGTTTGTAGGTAGGCATTTATCTTGGAAACATTGTAAAAATAAGAATGTGACTTAATTTTGTATAATTATAGCTTTTGGTAGGTAAATAATGTTAGTATGAACTGTTTTAAGAGATTTGATTTTGCTTATGCATGATGACTTAGGATTTAAAATTGAGGGTTCCGTACAAAAAATACATTCTGATATTTAAAAAAGACAGTTTTATTTGTTTTATAACTTTCATGAAAGTAAAACTTTAATTAAGTAAGTGTTTGGCGAGATAACTGGACTTGTTACAAGCTCAGCAGGGGCTCATATTTATGAGATGTATTGCACGAAACATGATGCGGTTAGTGAGTGCAAATATTAGCCCTAACTTGACTTGAAAATAGACGAGTAACGATATATCGTTACACATAATTAAATAAGTAACTAGTTTAGGAACTATTTATATAATGTTAATATTTGAAGCGTAAGGTAAAGATTTATTTAAATATGTATCATAAGGCGTGTCACTCTTTACGAAAACACGGACGGTCGGGCGACGCGTCGTACATTTTGTTGTACATTGCAGCAGCAGAACGTATCATCGTCAGAGCAGACACAAAAATACAATATATACAGAGCAATGAATGATGTCAAACCACACGACAACGTGCCATTAACTCGCCGCGTTTCGAGAGATGATCTCCGGCCACCGTGAGCTGCGTGTAGACCACCACAGACGGGGCCCTATAGGGCTGAATGAGGCACCACGGCCTCGGCCCGGAGCAATAGAAGGAAAGGGGAGGTTTTTAGTCAGTAAGAGTCTGACACTCCCCCCCCCCTCCCCGCCGAGAGAAGTCATTTAAACCTGCCTGCAACCTAGTGGTTGCATTTCTTTTAAACTAATGTTCAGTGCCCCTTATAAACTCCTAAAGTTCATGAATGCATGCACTAAAATGACTTCATCAATAGGAATAAACATAAAAAAAAAACGAAACATAATTATAAAAAAAAATATATTTATAGTAATTGCTATTAATGCAACTTGATTAGGCCCGTACGTGACCGGCGCGTACGCAGGTATGACGTAGCACGGGTGACGTCATAATGAGTCCATATTGCACTTGTGTGCATCCGTAAAGCATTTGTATTATATTATATTAGTCACTGGGACGAATGCATTCATTCATTGTAGCATTGAAGGTCCTGAGTTACTGAAAAAAATGTTGTTTTTAACATATTATACCTATTGTTGTTTTTTTCACGATGCAGACTTTATGATGTTTTTAATATTACAAATGTGATTTTGGTTAAAATGTTTTTGAGTGGGAAAGATTTGGAAGATTTTTTATATCTTCTTTTTTTTAAATGTATTCATGTTGTGTGATGACAGTACCAAGCGGATTATATTTACATGCCATTACCTAACCTAAATTTCGAAAAGGTACCAAACTATTGATTTAGACCGGGCAGTAGTAACTATTCTTTTAGGCAGGTTTGCTTGATCCATAACCTCAACTTAGAGTAGGAAAAGGAACGGGGTTGCGGGGTAAGCGCAATGAGGCACCGCGACCTCGGCACAGAGCAGGAGAAGGAAGGGGGGGGGGGGGGGAGTTAGTCAGTAAGCCCGGCCCGGGGCGGGAGAAGTCATTGGATGACTTTCCCCTGACAAAAAAAAGAGTGGGAAAAGGAACGGAGTGGTTTAAATCAGCGAGAGTGTGACCCTCTTTCTCACCCTACTCGGGGCGGGAAAAGCCATTTAAAGATTTTACCCTTTCAAAAAAAACCCTTTTCTCAAACTTCAATCGCTTAGACTGTGATGTTACCTACCACCTGACAAGAATCCAGAAGATTATGGCAAAACTCTTTTATGTTGATAATACAAACTGTTTCTGTGAAAACAAAGCAAATTGACATTTCACACATTGTCAGCCTATAAGTGCCCACCGCTGAACAAAACCTCCCTTACACAGATGCATTTTGAGCATTAACCACCACGCTTATTTAAGGAGGTTTGTTGACTTCACACTTATAATTTGAAATTATTAGTCCAGGTTCCTTCATGATGGTTTCTTACACCATATATTATGTGAGTTATCTCTAAATATTCCTAGAAAATACATACGTATTGGTGAACAAGACACATTCATAATTTCAGTAGTGTCTTTATAATCTTAGAAAGTACACATAGCTCGGTGATAAAGTCATTAATACTTGGCACCTGTGAAAATCACGCCTCTCGTGGATCTATGAGAAGCGGTGCGCCCAATAACAACATTTATAGTATAGCCACATTTTGTTTATTTTGTCTGAACTCTCTAGCCTTTCAAAGAACACAGCCATGATATTAATGTTCTAAGAACTAAATGTTTATGAAACGTTGCATTCCAACAATGCACCCGGAACATTGTGTTTGAAGGCACTTTTTTTCAAGATAATTATATGCCTACATGGTAATTATCGTGTGTGCATCGACCCACGTGTTGTGACGTTAACACTAATGATTGGATTTCGTTTTGTTGTTTGTGAATCCCCCTGTTATTGCTTGGGAGTAATATATAATTATGAGTGATGTAATTTTCAATTTTATAATAAGTCACGTAAAGTTTAAATTTAAGTGTGAGTGCTATGTTTTGGCTGGCTCGACCGGATTGATAACATGGCCTTACAGAAAACCGGCATGAAACAGTGTTAGCGTTATTTCGCCGTGTTAGTGAGGTTATCGGAAACCCAAACCTGCCTATCCTGAATCCCAAATTTAGTAATCTTTAAGATCCTTCTCTGGTATTGCGAGAATTCATAGACGCCACGTGACGCCAACTGCGTGCCATCAGGTGAGTTTTATGCCAGTTTGGCTTCTAACGCGCCGGGTATATTAGACTGAAATTGGACTCTTAAATAAAATGCGTATTCAATGTTAAATACTTGTAATCAACTCGTCCTCTTGTCCTTATATCTCTAACCGCCCAAAAAGTGGCGCCAAATTTTTTGTGTCAAAATTAAAACCATAGATAATCAATAAATGGCGACCATAAACAATATCTGGTATTCTATTAACAATACTAATACCTAGTGGGTCCCAATGACGTCACACCAGTATGACGCCCCATCACATAAAAAACATACACCATTTATCATTCACTAGCTACTCTCACGCGGTTTCACGTGCTGCTCGGCTCCTTTTGATCGTAGCGTGATGTTTTATTTTAAGCACTAAGTTAGCTTATAGAACTCTGGAACATTGTAGCTGTCTATAAGTGAAAGAATTTTGGCAATCCCACAAGCGGTTCCAAAGATTACCCTCTACATACAAACTTACAAATTTTACCTCTTTATAATATTAGTATAAATTATTCAAATTCGTTGTTCATCAAAATCATCAAATTAATGATTTATATAATTACCGTTCGTTTCGATGCCCATAGAAATTTTGACTGCATGGTTGGCGTAGTGGCTAGGCAACTGGTTGCTGTGCAACGTGTCGCGGGTTCGATTCCGACACGGAATAACACTTTGTGTGATCCAAAATTGTTGTTTCGTGTCTGGTTGGTTTGTGCATGCGGATTTGTATGTTTGTAAACGCACGCACGACACAGGAGTAAATTTTAAAGTGGGGCAACATTTTACTAAAAAAGGAAAAAAAAAATAAACCAGTCAGGTTTAGCTCAACGCATCAGAAAATACTCCTCGTTAGATATTAATTGAATCTTTTTACAATGAAACTCAATTGTTTTCAGGAAATTTATAACAATTAAGCCTCGATACTTAACATGTATGTGGGTAAACCACAATAAAATTTTCTCAAACGCAATCCCAATACCTACACAGAATTCGTGACCAATAGTTCCGGTTGCAACCTATTTATTAATTAATCATCAAATTAGGATTACTAAGAAATAATTGACTGTAAGAAAGACTCGAATAGGTGTCGGCTCGACCGGAGTGATAGATACCACGGCCTACCAGAAAACCAGTGTAAAACAACCATAGCATAGTTTTTCGCCATATAGGCGAGGTTACTGGTGGCTCAAGCTTTCCCCTCCCCTTATTCCTCTCCTAAATCTCCAAAACCCTAATCCCTAAAAGGCTGGTAACGCACTCGTAATACCTTTGGTGTTGCAAGTATCTAAGGGCTGCGTCTATAGCTAACCAGCAGGTAATCCGCCTGCTCGTTTGGCGACCTATTTCATAAAAAAAGACTTAAATATCTACCTTTAGTTTTTTCTTTCTTATTTTCTTGTAGGATAAAATGTTGACTGGTCTTTCGTATCACTTGATGATTTGCAATTGGCTTTAGCCATGGATATCTGCGCCATCAAAGGAGTTTATAAGTGTGTTGGCAGCTTGATGATAAGCAATTAAGTTTGCCCATGGACATCTGCACCAAAGAAGTTTATAAATGTGTTTCCAGCCTTTTAATAGCTGGGGTTGCGGGTCCAAGGTCCAAGCGTCATTAAGCATTTCACTGTTGAAGGCTAATCCTCCGCTAGCGTCGGACAGCATTGTCCGACATGGCGTTCTAAGTGTTAAGTACCGCTTCTCTCTGACCTGGAGCCCGAGAAGAAACGGTGGTTTATAGTTAGTAAGAGTCTGACAACTCTCTCTTGCTAACTCGTCACTCGTCAACTACCGAAATTCTTACAAACTTATTGCTTATATAACGTAAATCAGATAACTGGGTTTCAAGGTGGTTGTAAGAATACCGACTTATAGATCGGAAAAACGAATTGTGTGGATGATATTGTAGGTGTAATAATATTTTACTTTTATCTTCATAACATATTGAAACGATACTTACACTACAGAGCGTTGCTACTATACCCAATGTATTATAAGTAAAAAGATGTAGATAGGTTACAAGCGCTCAACAAGTGATACATAAAAAAGGCTAACTAGCCACACTTTTTCATATTTGTCCCTTTTTCACACGCGATTATTCAATCATGCCATCTCACTTTGACGTCTAAACATACGAATTGTTCATGTGTGTATCGGTGTGTCGTTTTTGAAAATTTAATTTTGTTTAGGTAACCTATCTACCCCGTTTTACTTATAATATCATTGACTATACCTATATGTATACTTGTACTTACATACTTTTTAATTAGACCCTTAAGCTTCGATTAACGTAGGTGCTTGGTCAAATATAACTATTTTGGCGCAATACCAGTCTTGTAATGGAGTTGTTAAGAAATAAATGACCATTTATTGGCAAAGCCAGATATCCATAAACTAGTTTTCTTCTAGTCTTTATGCTTTCAACAGAAGAAGGTTCTATAATGAACAAAAATAACTCTTATTGAGATAACTAGCGACTTGCTCTGGCTGCGCACTGGTGCAGTACTGATATTAAATTTAAGTTTTAATGGATGTGCAAAATGATACATAAAACCATCCTCATTAATCACACTATCTATTAAAATAACACATCAAAATCCGTCGCGTACTTTTAAGGGTTTAAGCATACATAGGGACAGAGAATTTGTCTGTTTTATGCTTACTTACTACATTTTAATAAGCAAATATAAGTAACAGTAACATAATATTACCAACATTAAAAATAGACATTAAGGATTAAGAAATAAGGCCATTTTTTTCTTTGAATGAATTTTAATCAGTATCCTTTATATAATAGAATTTAAACTACATTATTTTAAATTAAACGTTCAATGTTTCTTAAACAATGATACTTACTCTGTAAGGATTGGCCGCAGACAGTCTTTGTCTTGTTACCTCCACGCTAGAAAATAGTACCTAAACTATTCAATCATTATTTTTAATACGTTTAGAGAGTCATACTTCAGTACGAATGAGCCAGCTCGATCAGGGTGATACCACGACGGAGAAAACTGGCGTGAAAAAGCACTTACGTTGTTTTTCGCCATGTTAAGTTACCAGAGACCAAATCATATCTAGAACCTCTAAGTCAGTCAGTATCACTCTGCTTGTGACCACGACCTGTGCAACCGGGTCGAAACGTCAAGCCTACCAAGGTATACAAATTATAATTTTCCGCGTTAATACCCGCGTAAATATAATGTTGTTAGAACCTCTAATACCAATAGGAAGGCAAACCCCTGGTATTTTTGATGTTGGGTGTCAATTGCGACGGTGATAGCTTACCATCAGGTAATCATTTTGCCCGTCTGCCGTCCTATCATAAAACAATCATTATAACATATATATTATATATATATAACATAGATATTTCTTTGTGTGTTTGTTTCTTGCGTCATTTGTGTGTGAAATAAATGGTTTTTCTTTCTTTCTTTCTTTCTTTCTTTCTATATTGTCTTCAATACAAATCATTCAAGATTTGTCAATTCACACAAAACTGAATATAACACAGCTGCTTTCATATTATGAGTATTGCAATTTTAATACAAATTTCCGGCTTAAATAGGTAAATGGCGGAAATTGAACAATAAGAAACAGTTATGTTGGTTCGCGTAAAAATTGGGACAACCATAACACACAGAATTATATTCTGCGAAAGTCTATTAAAAATATACATGTGAAAGTTTTTGAGAATGCATGGATGGATGTTTGTTATTGTTTCAGGCGAAAACGGCTGGACCGCCGTTCTTTAGGTTAAAATGTCGTATGTTATGAACCCTAGAATGATGCATGGGCTACTTTTAATCAATATAACATGCAAGCAAAGCCGCGGTTGGAGGCTTGTAATAATAAACGTGAACATAATCATGCGAGGGATGCCGCGGGTGGAAGATTTTAGAGTTTTTCTTAGATCAAATCAAATTTATATTGGGAAGTAAGAAAGACTTTAAATTTGACTGGAAAGTCACAGACTTTAAAGTCATTAAAGATTTTGGTTTTTTGACACACTGGTCTTTGGTCTACTGCCAAGCAAATGATCTCAACTTCGGGCAAAGTACTACATTTTTCGGTTTTCCAAAATTACCTTTAGTTTCTTGATGAATATGAATTGAAGGGGTATCATTACTGCCCTATATCGTCATAGTTAAAGAACTGGCCTTACACATGTTTTTGAGGAATCACGAAAAGACTTTTTCCACCCTAGGTGGGGCAGTAGGGAGTGTCTATCTCTTCCTGACTGAAAACCACATCAATTCTTCTTCTGCGTCGGCTTACGCTAAGGCGGTTGCAACTGAAACCCCAGTAGATTTGCTCACGATAAACTGTTCGTCTGTTCGTGGTGGCCCGGAGGTTAAAGAACCCGCTTCTCATGTGTGAGGGTGTGGGTTCGAAACCTGGCAAGTACCAATGTGACTTTTTCCGAGTTATATGTACTTTCCATGTAGGTATGTATGACATACTGACGTATGTCAATGGTGTCTAAATAATCATGGTCATCTGGTGAAGGTAAACATCGTGAGGAAACCTGAACTTATGTCAACCCGCATTGAGCAAGCGTGGTGAATAATGCTCAAACCTTCTCCGTGTGAGAAGAGGCCTTTGCTCAGCAGTGAAAAAATGAAACTGTTAATTTTACGGCATGGTTGGCGCGGTTGCTGGGCAACTGGCTGTCGCGCAACGTGTCGCGGCTACGATTCCTACACGGTAGGTACAATTTTTTGTGCGATCCAAAAATAGTTGTTCTAGGTCTAATTGTCATATGCATGTGATTTTGTATGTTTTCTGTAAACGCACCTGCGATACAGGAGAAAATCCTGTGTCGTATAATATTTTTTTTTTATCGAAACAGTAAAACGAATGACGTTCAAAAGTGCCTGTATAGGTCTAATTGAAATAAATGTTTTTTTTTTGAAAACGAAATATTTTAGTGTTAACTTGAGATATGCACCCACAACCCATAGAAGGACGTAACTATATGACTTATGTTTCATTTTTCCATGAGCATTGTGTCTTAATTTTAATGTTATTTAAATATTATTTATTATTTTTTTTCTATTTAATTCATGATTCCTATAAATTGTTAGCTAAAAATTAGAATAGAAAAAACATATATCTAAGCAGAAAAATAATTTTAGAACACTTTTACAAGACATTTCGAAAAACGCCAATAGAGGAACGCAATTTACCGAAAACACCAATAAAAAAATCATAATTTAATTTAAAAAACTTTAATCCACCAATCACGTGGTATACTTATTCATTGAAAACATGATGTTTACATATCAAACAGCTTCGTAGTACTTATAGGACGTTAGGGCAAGCCACACTACTAGTTGATTTGAAGCGACCGTGTGATTCGTACGCATTCGTACGCCGGACGCCAACAAGATCGCACGCGTCAATTTTAGTGCAGAAGTGGCTTAAAGCCAAATATAGTGTATATTTTTGGATCATATATTATTGTGAGTATTTTTCTCTATTGAGATTGTTTATATCCGTGTTTGTGTTAGAATGTCAGTTTTTTTAAATTCAAGTGTCTCGTTGACCGTATTTCTCGTTTTGTTGTTGTGCTTTTTCTTACATTTGTTTTATAATATTATTGTAACGGCTCACGGTATGTATTTATTGTTTTCTTTTGTTTTATTATCACCATCGATTTATACATTCTTGGTATATATAGAGTTACTTTGAATGTTTGGTGGATTGCATCGACACTGTAATTACGGTTATTTGCCAAGTAAACATTATGTAAGTAAGTAAAATTTCGTAGTCATGGAGACGTGTTTATATTTTTTTTTTATATTCGGTAATTAAATATTTCTTAGGAATATTGTTAAATTATTATAAAATGATTTGTTTTGAAATTATTTGTATATGTATGCCTATCAGGAAGTTTCTACATATCTACTTTTATAAAAACGTCACTTAAGAGCTTGCACATGTTTATTGATTAATTAATTAATTATTTTGTTTATTTTTTTTATTTAGTATCGTCACACTTAAATCTGTTATTACAGGGTGAAAAATAACGTTTGACTGAGTATGTCTGCTTACTTTTCATGACGTTTCGTCAATTTTAGTAGGTAAATAAGCCTATTGAAATGTACCTATCACTATTTTAAAGTTATATATAAAATGTATACTTGCAACCCGCCGCGCTTATTCTAAATTTCTCCTGTTCCTACCTTTCTATTCAATTACTCTAATTATTAAAAAAAACACATTATAATACGTTGCGTTGTTTTAACTTTTAAACGTACGTATAGGAAAATAGGAATATAAGGACGCCACGTTGTTTTATACTATGTAGTGATAACTAAGAAAAGGTCAGAAACAATACCCTTTGTTTTTTTTGGTAAATTCTGTCAATGTTTCGCCCCTTGTTGATAAGTGACGGTTTCCTCGGTCCCATCATAAGCCTAAAAGTGTCGATTGCTGAGCAAAGGTCTCTTCTCACACGGAGAAGGTTTGAGAATCAATCACCACGCCCTTGCCCTTGCCCTTACCCAAGGCGGATTGGCGATTCCAAACTTTAGTAAGAAATATGAGTCCAGGTATCCTCACAATGTTTTCCTTTACCGTATGTGTCTTAATAATCTTAGAAAGTACATACAACTTGAAAAAGTCACATTGGTAATTGCCAGGTTTCGAACCCCTGAGAAGACTTTACCTCCGGGCCGGTCCTTACTTTGGGGTGTAAATAAAGTACCTAAGTACGTTATTGTTAGAAAATGAATTAGCTTAATAATGCATTACCTGACAAGAAAATTTCCATTAAACATAATAAACAATGACATTTTTATTAAAGGCATTTCGTTATGATATAAATATGCAAAATAATAATTGTATAGAACAATAAAATTAATATACTTACTACACATAACTTATATATAAATTACATATGTAAGAGAAATAAATAAATGCATTTCTTATTTCACTTATATGTCGTGGTCGAAGAGGGAATTGTCAGTCAAAGCTCTGAAATTTTCCTCCAAAAATATTATGCACGAAAAATGCGTATGAGTATTTAAGATGATTCCTCAGACAAAAGCAAACATCAATTGGTTACTTAAAATAAATAACGAGCAAGCGGCACGGAAAAGACTTTAATTTTGCTCTCAAAATTAATATCTTTGCATCTTTTACAACAAAAAAAAACATTTATTTCTGCGTAGAATACACATAAACTTAACAATAACATCAAAATAATAATACTACTATTATATATAATATTAATATGGAAAGCAAGAATGAAGGTATACAGGAAAAAATAAAAGGAAAAAAAACAAAAACTAATTTGGAGACGCACGAATTTGAACGTTTCGTCTTTTTTGATTTATAAACTATTTAATTATATAATGTAAATAATAATATTTTGTTAGTAAATCAAATTTTAATATAAATGTACATATTCTGTGTAACTCGGGATTGATTTTTTTCTTTATTTAGGTAGTTTACAAGTTAAAGCAGAAAACATTCCGGTTCATTTAAATTAAGACTTTTTTTTTACTTGCAATAAACTAGTGCTTGACTGCGATCCCACCTGATCGTAAGCAGACTCAAGTCAAATCAGTTAAAAATTAAACGGCAATGGAATGACACTGGCTAGTTTCCTATTGGTCAATAAGACTGGAGGTCCAAACTAATTACTTTTTGTCGAAAAAACATTGAACTTCGAAAACTAATAAAGACATCAAGATTCCCCTTTATGTATATCAAAATGATTTAACAGATTATTAACTTTCTCCTATTGCAATAAGGTTGTAAATGGGCTGAAGACTTTAGACATATATGTTTAAATGCGACTGTCTTTACACTTTGGCAACTTGCCTAGCCCTGAAAGTTCATCCGCATTGATTTTGTCGAAAGTATAACGACACTGTTTGTTGAACTGAGATGAGGTTATAAGTTCAATTCCATGTAAAGTATTATTACAGGATGTGGTATTTTGTGAGGAAAAAATCATTAAATGACTTCTCCCGTCCAGGGTGAGGCGGGAGGGAGTGTCAGACTCTTACTGACTAAAAACGTCCCCGTTCCTTCTCCTGTATAGGCTGAGCTAGCATGACTTATTGCGCTTGCCCCGCAACCACGGCTGGACAACTTTCGATTCTTTGATAGTGCAAACTATGGTTTGTTATGGCATATCCTATATTCTTTTTCTGATTCTAAATTACATTTCTACCAATTCTCCAGTATGTTTAGCTGTTTTAGAGTTAGAAATAATGTGATTGTGTGTGAGGTTACCGGAGGCCTTATTCTTCCCTCTCCTCAACCTCCATCCTTAAATCCCTAATAGCCCACAAGAGCCCGGCAACGCACTTGTAGTAACTCCTTTAGTAATACTAGTGTCTATGGGTGACGATGTTCGCTTACCATCAGGTAATCCGTCTGATCGTTTGCCGACCTACGTCATAAAAAAGTCACACTTTATTTGAAAGAAAGAAAGAAAAAACATTTCTTCGGTACAACACCAGGCACAAACTATACAATGCAAACAAAAATAACTGTGAATAAAAAAATAAACACAAAATAGATGTAGGTAGGAAGGATATACAAAAATTTTAAAGTTAAATACACTAATAATAGTGTTGTGCCCGACAGCTGTACCAAAAAAGGTCCAGTTCAGCATAAATGCCAGACATCTAGTGCCTGACTTCTTCAAGAACTAAAGAGTAATGTTTAATCGCGAGTTCAAATGAAAAACCTGTTAAGTAGTTTGAGTAACGGATAAAGTTTGAGTAACGGATAAAGTTCTAGCTTAAAAATAACAAGGTACGTTTTTGCTGATAGTACCTACAGTGTGTTTTAAAATAATGTATAATTCTACATCCATAACAAGGGCGTCTTCAAATCCAGAGCGAATAGGTTGCTTATATTATTATTATTTATTAACTAATTACATATTATTATTTATAAAAAAAACAACGTTGTCCCACATTAGGATTTTCTCCTGTGTCGTGGGTACGGTTACAAACATACAATTTCACATAAACATGACACCCTGACCCAGAACAACAATTTGTGGATCACACAAGAGTTGTTCCGTGCGGGAATTGAACCCGCGACACGTTGCACGGCAGCCAGTTGCCCAGCTACCGCACCATACCGCACCAACCGTGCAGTCAAAGGTATAGATAGTCATTCTTTATTATTGGTCATATTATTTCTCTCCAAATTCCTAATACCTAAAAGTAGTAACTCCTTTGGTATTAAGGGTTTCCATGGGCGGCGCTGATTGCTTACTACCAGGTAATCCGTCTGCACGTTTGCCGAGCTATGACAAAAAAAAAGAACCGAATTTATAACAAATTGAAACATCCTATAAGATACCTTGATACAAACTCATAATTTACCTAACTCCACTGAACGCCTGAATTACTAATATAACATTTACTGATAAACAGAACCAGCTGTCAAAGAAACAAAATCATTTCCTTTCGTTGTTTTTTTTTCAGCCAGTAATTAGGCTGCGTGTCTGTCGCGTAATTTTATACCTTAATTTAAGCAGTAGACAGTTCATTTTTAACGAATTAGTGATGTTAATTGGTTTTATTGTTAAATAATGATTAGTGGATTCAAAGTAGTGTTTAATTCAAAGTATGAATAAAAATAATTAAAATTAAAAAATAAAATGAGTCAGATAATGAAAAAAAAACATAAGACATGTATTTTTTATTTGGTCGTATGACATGACAATATTTAGATAAAAATAATTGGATTGGAAGGAAGTTAAATACATAAATTTAACTTCGACGGCATTAAGTCCGCCTTGTTGCATAAAGTTTAAATAAATTAAATAAATAAATTATAAAAGGGAAGGAAAGGATTGGGCCTCCGGTAACTTCACCCACGCCACGCCTTCACGAATCACAACGCTGTAGTTGTTTCACGCCGGTTTTCGGTGAGACCGTAGTATAACTCCGGTCGAGCCGACCAATTCGTGCTGAAGCATGGCTCTGCCACACTTTTATTATATAGAATCTTAAATTAGATTATTAATCTGCATCCTACGCGGATTGTATAAAGTTAGCTACACGTGAGTTTCACGTGTCCACAGAAGTATGTACAAAACGTGAGAATGTCGTGTCTTATACAAATACCTACAATAGACTAAGCCAGACTGTCTATTCAGAATTATTTCGTGACTTTAAGAAGTGTGTGAAGAGAACGGAATATTCTATTTTCTTTTGTCAATGTACTTACTTGGTAGTTTCCTCTGTTAAAAATAAGTTGTTTCGATATCTCAATACGGTTAAGTTAGGTGCCCATTATCGTCATTATCATCGGTCCATAAGTGTCTACTACGCAACTAAGCAACTAAGCAAAATCCTGAAGGTTTGACACTGCTGAGCAAAAGGAATTATCATAAATCACCATTCAAGATGGACTGAAGATATCAAACTTATAAGTAATCCGAATCCAATCTAATATTATAAATTCAAAAGTACCTCTGTCTGTCTCTCTTTTCTTCACGCCTAAACTACTGAACCAATTTCTGTGAAATTTGGTACAGACATCTTTTTGGAACTCATAGAAAGGACTTATTAGTTTTTATACTAAAAATCTGCAGGAAGTCACTATTCCACGCGAAGAGTCGCGGGCAAAAGCTTGTATAAATTATGAATCTAGGTTTTCTTAAGATGTTTTCCCTTCACCATATGAAGATACCTTAAGTGTCTAAATATACTTAGAAAGTAGGTATATGTAACTCGGAAAAAGTCTCATTGGCTCATGCCAAAATTCTGCAGGCTACAGAAAAGACCTAACACAGTTCTCATTTCTTAAAAAAATACTTAAATCAACAAATGAAATAATAATTTATCAACTGCCTCTGTAATGAATATTTTTTTTTTCTTACCGCGTGTAGTTTTCCTTTTTACTTAAAACAATAAAACACAATGAGTTGTCAGACATCAGGACATGATACATCATGATGGACGATTTTGTAGTGTAGTGTATAGTATTCATTTGAAAGATTAATATTCGTGAATTTATCATTATTATGTTTTGTAGTGTTTCGAAAATTGTTTTTTGAGACCGTTCCACCAATCTTTACTAAAAAAAATATTCATTAGTTTGTAAGTTTGTATGTATTGTGATTGTCAAAGTTGAAGTAATGGTTATTTTGAAGTTTAGTTTTTTGCATATAATAAATAGCATTCTTTTTTAAAGTAACTAGGATATACGAATGTTATGCGAGTGCCTACGTCACAAATTAAACAAATGAAACTGAAATGAAGCATGACTATTTCATTGAAATCATAAAAAAAACTTCAATGGGTACGGTCGAATTGATAACCATCCTCCTTTTTGGAAGTTGGTTAAATAATCTCAAATATATCCTTTTTATTGACACAACAACTTTTTTCTGATCAACATTTTGTTGCGAGTCTGGTATGATGTGTATGTGAATAATCCTACAGATAGAAAAGATATTCTTGAAGTTTTTTAGGGACTCGTTACTTTTATTCCTTTTTCTTTTCCTTAATTATTTTCTGCCCTTACCTTTCAGCAGCTTAAAATAATTTTGTAACGATATTTTTTTTCAACAATATTATCTAGCTACAAAGTTTATCAAAGATTTTTTTTTCATATTCCTTGTTCATCCATAGTCTCTTTTGAAACAGTCATCTAGAATCATTACCTAGATTACAAAGAGGTTATAATACAAAAATCGAAATCATTAAAACTCATACCAATATCTAATGAATGACGTGTCAAGTTCAGTGCCAAATGCATATGTAATTGCCCACGACAGATGCACTTCACGTATACACACTTCTTTATAATAATTTCAACTCTATTGTTTTGTTTTAAGAATCACAATCGTTTGACGAGTTCGGGTAGCTTGATATGTTTGTACGAGTGCACATATGTATTGTATATATTGATGTGACGTCATGTCTATTGTGTGTTTCGTAGTTTTAGCCAGATCTGATAAATTTTATTTTTTGTTATTCAAATTCATATTTTATTCAAGCGGTAAAAAGTGTGGTTGTCGAGTGCCTTGTTCAATTATGATTAATGGGATGTTTTAAATTTCGAAACTCTCAGTAGTAGCTTGCGTGAATGAGCGACGTCAAATTCGATTCCTGGGTCGGGCAAAGTAATATTTATCAAATATTTTCGGATTCTTTATCTTTTTAATTGCCTTTTTTATGGTTAGATAAACATCAAAATTGTACCCGGTGTTAGAATCCCATTCTATTAAGAGTTAAAAAAACATAATTAACTTTAGAAAAGTGTGGGAGAGCAAGCTTCGGCACGAATGGTAGTACCACGAATAGACCGGAGTAATACCGCGGTATTATTCCGGTCGAGCCGACCCAGTGTGGGTAAAAGAAGAGACAGAGCTAGACATACACTTTTACTGTCTCTTTCTTTTACCCACACTGAAGTAAGATTAAAACAATCGTACTTTGAATGTCATGGTTACATGGGTCATGGTTATTGGGCGCGCTCGATTCGCAACCCCGGCTAACCATAAGATGCCTGGCGTTAGTAAGAAGAACAAGATCTTCGATAATTTCTTGCATGTCATTTATAATTTACACCGACACCTAGGAATTGTAGTGTAGGAGCAAACTGCTAACTTCCTCCCATTAGTTCAAGAGCTATGTCGACAGGGCAATGACAGTAATTACTATTTATCTACGTTTTTTATTGAAACGCTCAATTAGATAACTGTTCTATGAATAGAAGCGTAGAATATTGACGTCGCGGGTTTACGGACGGCGAGGAATGGTGGTTGGAACCAGACTTGAGCGTATGGCCTGACGCGTTCTTCGCGCGCTAGTAAGAGCCTGTAGACCATCACAAACGCGCAAACGGATTACCTGATGGTAAGCAATCAACGCCGCCCATGGACACCCGTAATAACGGAGGACTTACGAGCGCAGCTTGGAGCAGGAGAAAGATCAGTATGGTTCTTACGGGTTAGTTAGAGTCTTATACTCCTTCTCGCCCCACCCAGGGAGAAGTTATTTCTTGATTTTCCCCCTCATATAAAATAATGCTGACGTACTATATATAAAATAATGCACGTTCCACCACCTTTCCCTTCCACCTTTCCCCAATCCCAAAATCCTTAATTCTGAAATCCCTAATAACCATAAAAGGCCGGCAACACCCTTGTAACTCCTTAAGTGTTGCTATGGGTGACGAGCCAATCCCAAATTTACAAGCAGGTAAGTGCAATAGCTTGCCACGCCCTCGGTCTGGACGTTGCCCCACACTAGAATTTTCTCCTGTGTCGTGGGAGTGTTTACAAACATACAAAATTTAGATCCGGAACAACAATTGTGGATCACACAAAGAGTTGTTCCGTGCGGGAATTGAGCCCGGTCGACACTTTGCACGGCAGCTAGTTGCCCGGCCACCGCACGAAACGTGCAGTCAATAAAGAATTAAAGAATACATGTGATGAGTATCCTTTCTCTAAAAAAAATCTTATAGACTAGAAAGAAAAGGAAAGAAGATAAAACAATAAACATTACTGATGACATTAGAAAAGGCAATTTTAATGTTCAAACGTTGGCTAGTTGCGTAAACGCGTAAATTAAAAACTGCAAATTGATTAAGTAGGTAGATTAACATTTTTTTATTGCTATTCTTTGATGGGGCCAGTTATAGTCAAGCGGCTTGGTCGTAAGTAATTATTTACTTACTTATATAAGGTAAATATTAATACCACCTAAATATTGTGCAGCTATATTATCCAAACTTAATCTAATTTAAACTTATATTATAAATACGAAATTAACTCTGTCTGTCTTCACCCCTAAACTACTGAACCTATTTGTGTGAAATTTGGTACGGACATAGTTCGGAACTCGAGAAAGGACATGTGATAGTTTTTATACCAAAAATCTGCAGGAAGTCACTCCTCCACGCGAACAAAGTCGCGGGTAAAAGCTAGTTTAATCTATAACAGATTTTGAGTAATAATTTTCCAAAAAAACTGTAGGTATCTAGTTTTTGTTTATCGACAGATCAACTTACAAAAGTCATTCAAACATTTCGAACAACAGCCACTATAACTTGACCCACAAAGGGCTCGGTCCTCATAGAATCTTCGCGAACGTTCTAAGTAAAAGGGGCTATTTATAGAAAATGGAGGTGATCTCTATAAGTCAACGTAACGGGCGCTACTGACGGGTTAAACAGGTTGGGACGTGTTCTTACACTATCTTGATAGACTATAAGGCTAGGTGCGTTTAACAGCGTGGTTTCTGGTGAAGCGAATTCATAAATCACTATAATCACAACGCACTCGCTCTGATATTGTGGGTGTCCATGGGCGGCGCTGATTGCTTACCATCAGGTAATCTGTCTGATCGATTGCCGTCATGGAGCAGGAATTGAAACGGAGTATTGATCAATGGATAATTTATAATATGGTTTCCTTGGATATCTTATAATCGAAATACTTGACTGCACGATTAGCGCGGTGGCAACTGGCTGCCGTGCAACGTCCATATATTCTTGCGCGATCTACAAATTGTTATTCCGGGTTTGGGTGTGATGTGATCAGTGATGTCAATTATTGATGTGAAATTATATGTGAAAATCCCAGTGTGGGCCAACGTTTGTTTTTTTAAAATGGATAATGTATAGGTAGTATGGTTTCCTTGGATATCTAATAATCAAATCTTATATATAAAAATGGATCGCAAAATGTGTTGGTAAGCGCATAACTCAACAACGCCTGGACCAATTTTGCCAATTCTTTTTTTGTTATGTTTGGTATTGTCAGGAGAAGGTTCTTATCAAAGAAAATATTAGAAAAGTCAAGGGGAAAATTGGGAAAAAGTGACCCTTTGATAGGGAGATAATTGGACCCGTGCGAAACGTGGGCAGGCCGCTAGTTACAAATATATTTTTTAAAATTGTACTGTGCTTTGTATTCTTAATTCGAGATTAAATAATGAACTCTTTTGGAAATATACATTAATAGATCATTTTTTCTTTATTTAAGTATATAAGTAATTAGTAATATTAGTATTTTGATTGTTTACCACTGACTGATTAATTTTGTTTTTGGCACCTAGGCATCGCCTTTATTGGCCAAATATCGAGAAATGTAGTTAATACGTAAAGTTATACCACAATTTCAGAATTTCACAACAGAACATCGTTATAATGAACGTACCACGAAATCGCGATTGTGTCTTACGTCGAAACAAACAGGTAAATACAGAATACACAGAATGTGTTGAGAAAACATACAATGTTTTAACAACAGGATCTGACTAAAGAATGGTTGTTTTCGAATAAAAAAAACCTATATTAATGGATGTTTTCGAACAAACATCTGATTCTTTGAATACCTATACGATGAGAAAGAATTGAAGAAGTTTTTATTTATTTCTTCCTCAGTAATTCGGCATTTAGATGACACCCGGCTTAAAAAAATATTGGCTTTTTTTTAGTGTAGGTATCTAAAAGAGAAACTAGCTTCTCTTGCGCTGTTTCACCCGCTGGTCGGCTGCTACAGATTGTAGCTTGATTTTTTATAGCATATAGCCTTCTTCGATAAATGGACTAACGAACAAAAAAAAAAGATTTGTTCAATTCAAAGCAGCAGTTCCGGAGATTTGCACGTTCAAACAAACAAACTAAACAGTTTTATGATTTTAATAAAGGTTTCTCAGTACAACAACAGCAACAATAATAAAGCGGGTGTAATCCAGCTGATATTCTAATTTATGGGAATATGTTCCCTTCTACAAGACATTTAAGATCGCTAATCGCTTACATTGTCACCTAAGACATTATAACGTTAGAAATGTAGATACTACTGCTACAAATCGAATGTCTTCTTAAGTTTGTCTGTGACTTATGTTCTCTTTACTTTGATATGTTGATTAATATCTAAGCAGGAAATGATAATCCTGATGTAGATAATATTGTTAGTTAGTTTATTTACAGTAGGCTGCGCGACGTCGCCGCGTCCGCGCACGCTGCTCATGAGGAAGAACCACTCTGTGGTTCGAAACTAGTAGAGCTTTTCTCAATTTATACACGTGATTAACCCGCGTTTTTTAGTTAATTTAGTATGTCTCACGATAGTTATTATAAAAATATTGTAAGTGTTGGAGCGCCGTGCTTCGACGCGAATATTCTAGGTCGACCGGAGTGATATCACGGTCTTACAGAATAGCGGCGTGACCAATCAAGAGCGTGGTGGTTAATGCTCAAACCTGCTCTGTGTGAGGTGAGGTCCTTGCTCAGCAGTAGGCACTTATAGGCTGATGATGATGATGATGATGACAGTAAATTTTTACTAAGATTACATATTATACATATATTACATCCAAACTAATACTATAAATGTGAAAGTAACTCTGTCTGTCTGTCTGTCTTTTCGTCACGCCTAAACTACTGAACCGATTTCTGTGTAATTTGCTCAGGTAATTTGGGACGGACATAGTTTTGGAACTCGAGAAAGACATAGGATAGTTTTTATACCAAAAATCTGCAGAAAGTCACTATTCCACCCAAACGGAGTCGCAGGCAAAAGCTAGTTTATTCTATAACAGATTTTGAAAAGTAATTTTCCAAAAAATCTGTGTCTAGTTTTTGTTTATCGACAGATCAACTTACAAAAGTCATTTAAACATTTGGAATGGAGTCGCCGGCAAAAGCTAGTATTATATAAAACCAATATGACTTATTAAATAGGCAATAAATGCAATGAGTTGAAGCATCTTCGGAAAGAGATTTGGTTAAAATTTTCCACCAAAACAAGAGCATTAAATCAAATCGAACACTTTCTCAATATTTTGGCAAATATTCCACAGAAACAGAACTTGATAGATTTGAGTATTGTTTGGCGTGAGTTGTGTTCAAGACGTAATTTTAAACCACTCCAAATAATTATGCCAGAAAATATACATTCATTTTTCACGTGTGAAGCCATGCTTCGGCACGAATGAGTTGGCTCGACTGTAACGATACCACGGCCTCAAAGAAAACCCGCGTGAAACAACCACAGCGTTCTGTTTAACTTGAGAGTGAAGTACCGGTGGCTCGACCCTTCTCCTCGACAATCTCAAAATCCATAATCCCAAGAGGTTGACGACGTACTCGTTACTCCTCTGTCGTTGCGGGTGTCTAAAGTCGGCGCTGATTGCTTACTGTGATGTAACCCATCCACTTGTTTACTATCACATAAAAAAAAAAACGATACCACCGTCTTACAGAAAATTTAACTTCACTCGCGTTTTGGGTATTCATTGATTATTTTCCATCATTTATTTTACAGATTGTATACTACCATACAATCTGTTAAATCTACCGATTCAGTAGTTTAAAATTTCCACATTTCTCTGCTTATAATACCTATTCCTTTTAATATTAAAGATATATGGTACCGTCCATACCGTGGCCACTACGCGTCATTCATTCGGAGTCACGATCGATAACAAAGAAATTCCACCATGAATATGCATGGAAAAAAGTCAGTCGCATCGTAGGCCTGTCCGAGTGTGAACATCGTTTTTGTCGCTTCCAGTAAGCAGTGTTTCTCAAAGTTTTGTTATCGTTCCAAATCTCAAAATGGAAATTCAAAATTGTGGGTCTTGTGGAGACAATGTCTCAGAGGGTGTACAGTGTACTGTCTGCAATCAATATCTGCACTTTCAATGCAGCGGTGTAACCGAAGCTGGATACCGTAGGCTGGGTGATAGAAAGTTCACTTGGCGTTGCTTCAAATGTAAGCAGTCTAATACGCCACAACCACCTAGCTCACCGAGGCCTGAAAATGAATCTGCTATACTGCTTGAAATTCGTGCTTTAAGTGCAAAGATGGCACCACTGGACAACCTAAAGGATGAGTTCTCGGCCTTAAGAAGTGAATTTGCCGAGTTAAAATCGTCGTTTCACAATCAATACATAGCAATGATTGACGATCTTAACAATAAAATTAATGGCATGGAATCTCGAATTGCTCAGGCGGAGAAGGTTCAAGAACAAGTTGCTTCAATAAGGGTGAGACTGGAGAAATTGGAAGAAGACTCCGACAATAAAGATCAATGGTCGCGTATGAGTAACGTGGAAGTAAAAGGGATAGAACAAACGAAAAATGAAAATTTAATTGATATTATACAGAAGGTCGGTACTAAAATCAATTATCCTATACACAAAAGCCAAATTAATTTTGTAACCAGGGTTCCAACAAAGGATCCGGAAAACATCAAACCGATCATAGTATGTTTCTCAAACCGATATGTAAAGGAGGACTTTATAGCGGCGGCAAGATACGAGTTTAAGACCACTCCTCTAACGGCCGATCAGCTCCAATTAAAGGGGAAGCATAGAATTTACATTAATGATCATCTAACAACTAAAAACAAGAATCTTCTCTCTAAAACCAAAAAAGCGGCGATTGAAGCAAATTTCCGTTACGTTTGGGTGAAGCATGCAAAAATACATATTCGGAAAACGGACACATCGCCAGTCATAATAATAAAATCGGAGAAGGATCTTGTAAAAATTGTATAACTTATTTATTTCCTTTTTCTTGTTTTCGATTAATTTTTCACATAGTCTTAAGTTTCACATTAATCTGTACAATAGTATTAAATGTATTGATCGCAAAGTTTGAGAATTACTATCCGGTGAGTGAATCGTGAGTATTCCAACAATTACTGTGTCATACAGGTGAGTGTCATTGCAAGTACTTAAACTATTCGCTACCTGCTACAATCGCGTCCCAATGTAAATTTAGCCATAACTTAGTGTACATAAGGAATATTTTTGAATGTCTTAAGTTGATGTTTGTGATGTTTTGTAACTATGGACCGCCTTTTATTTCTATTCATCGGTCATTAGATAGCCGCCTTTCAATGATGCGTTGTTTTGTTCACTGTGTGCTGCCGTGTTTTACTAAATATTTAACTTATACCCGCACAAAAGATATTCATTACAATAATTTTATGTCAAGTAATTGGAAGCTTGTGACTGTGCGTATGTTATTTACTTATTTAACACCATGCTTTATTGTATGCATTATTTATACTGTTATTGGTAATATGTACTGTGTCTTCTATTAATATTTATTACCAAAATGTACGCGGACTACGTACGAAGACTTGTAATTTATATCGTAATATTTGTCTTAGCGCCTATGATGTTATTGTTTTTACGGAAACATGGCTTTTAGATGATATTTTTAGTAGTGAACTCTTTGATGATAGATACCTTGTGTGGAGACGGGATCGTGAATACGGCCGTACTGCCCAGAAATGTGGTGGTGGCGTATTAGTCGCCGTCAAAAAGGAGTTCGCAGTGATTGAAAGACCCGAGTGGCGTAGTTCTGCCGAAGATATTTGGGTAACCATTATCCTAAAAAAGTCGAGGCCCTCAGTAAAATATAACTTACACCTATGTGCCCTTTATTTATGTAAGGAAAACCTTGGGAACACCTATAATACACAATTACTCAATTTTACTAATAATGTAAGCAACTTAATATTAAAAAATCCGTTAGATAAATATATTTTGCTAGGTGACTTTAACTTCGGTAATTCTGTTGAATGGTCGGATACATCCCACAATGGTGAATTAAGCCCTTCTAATATAACATGTCAATGTATTAAGAACTTTTTCGACACGGTGTACACTTATAGTTTAGCCCAGTACAACAGTGTGCGTAACATAAATAATAGGCTTTTAGATCTTATCTTTTCCAATGACATTGTAATCGTAAGTAAATGCACAAATCCACTTGCGTTACCTGTAGACATGCATCATAACCCTTTAACAATTCAAGCCGACTTTGTTGAACTTCATAAACTTTCGGACAATTTAACAAACAAATATATTTTTTCCAGAGGTGACTATACTTCTATTATAACGGAGCTTGAAAAAGTTAATTGGGCCGAATTCTTACTCACTGGATCATTGGATGACGCAGTTGCACTTTTCTATAGAAAACTGTACGAGCTTAGGGATAAATTTATTCCGTTAAAAATCACAAAAAGTACTGCTTATCCGTCATGGTACAATACGGCTCTAATAAAAATTCTAAAAGAAAAATATAAGTACCATCGTAAATATAAAAAATATCACAACTTGTCCGATTATCATTCTTTTTCTTTGTTACGGACCAGAGCTATTGAAGTGGAGAAAAGTTGCTTTGATACGTATATGGCTAAAATTGAATCTGCTATAATTAACAATCCAAGATCATTCTGGTCATACGTAAAAAACAAAAGAACTATTAATGCATTCCCTAATGTGATGCATTACCGTGACACGATCGCTGAAACAGGTGAAGACATATGTAATTTATTTTCAAATTACTTTCATTCCACTTTCCAAAACCCAGACTCTACTGTAATACCTTCTAGTGAAAATAATAATTCCGTAACTAACATTAGCACTATTGAAATTAGTCATGAGGAGGTATTAAAGTTAATGAAATCCCTGGATTTGACCAAGGCGGGCGGCCCTGATTCCATACCACCTATTTTTATAGTTAAGTGTGCGGTTAGCCTGGTTGATCCAGTGTGTACCTTATTTAAGCGATCAGTTTCAGAGGGTATTGTACCGAGGGTATGGAAATCTGCATATATCACCCCTGTATTTAAAAAGGGAGATCGGTCAAATGTAGAAGATTACCGCCCTATTTCTAAAACATGTCTTTTTTCTAAACTCCTGGAAAGAATAATACATAAACAAGTTTATGGAGCAGTGAGAAGTAATTTTGGTGGAGAACAACATGGCTTCCTTAGAAACCGATCTACAACTTCAAACCTCATACTCTCCCATGAATTTGTATCTGAAGGCATGGACCAGCGTGCGCAAGTGGATGTTATATATACAGATTATTCCAAATGTTTTGACAGAATAAATCATACAGTGCTACTGGATAAATTACTACTAACAGGTATTCATGGGGACCTTTACCGGTGGTTCTCATCATATATTGAGAATCGCACACAGGCAGTAGTACTAAAAGGGTACGTATCTGGCTGGAATTACGTTCCTTCTGGAGTACCTCAAGGCTCAATCTTAGGACCTTTGTTATTCACACTGTTTATCTCTGACATACATAAGTGTTTCAGACATAGCTACATCCTACTCTATGCAGATGATATGAAGATTCATAAAGTTGTTAAAAACATATCAGATGCTGAGCAACTTCAAAATGATCTGAATAGGTTCGAAGAATATTGTGTGTATAATAAACTCCAGTTAAATGTTGCGAAATGTTTCCAAATCACATACTCCCGACAAAAAACTATTGTTAGTTTTGAATATAAATTAAACGATCAAATACTCAATAAAGTCACTTCAATTAAAGATCTAGGAGTAAAAATGGACAATAAACTTTTGTTTGATCAACACATTGATTACATTGTAAATCGAGCATCAAGGGCGTTAGGATTTATTATAAGAGTTTCAGCTGATTTTCGTTCCTTAAAAACTATAAAAATTCTATATTGTGCTTTCGTACGTAGTCACTTGGAATACGCGTCACAAATTTGGAATCCTCAGTACGAGATATATAAGTCTCGTATTGAAGCTGTACAAAAGAAATTCTTGAGATACTTAGATTACAAAGCACGGCAGTATTCAGATGATTACAATCACCGTTGTAAAAGATATCACTTTCTACCGTTACACTACAGACGTAACATTAGTGACATTTCATTTTTCATGAATATTGCGAATGGGTCGATCGATTGCCCAGAACTATTGGCTAAGTTACACTTACGTACTAATCTTCTAGGGCTCAGGCATAGACCACTTATGCAGATTGCTTCTGGTTCAACCAAATATAGAAAAAATACCTTTCTCTTACGTGCAGCACGAGCATTCAATAATATTCCTGAAGACTTAGATGTAGATCTTTTTTGTTCAAAAGCGATCACAGTGAAACGCTTATTAGCAAATAAATTCTTTGAAGATGATTCCCGGATGTAAATGTCGAACTTTATTATAATACTTTGCTTAAGATTGCATATCCTTTTAATTTATACATAGTGTTTTTGTGTATAGTCTCATTGGAGCTCTCCGAAGGGATGGGCAGTCTTTGTTCAAAAGTAGTTCCTTTATTTATATATATATATTTTTTTTTTTGTGTCATGTGTTTATAATATAATTACTAGTTTAATATAGATTTAATTTGTGTAATATTTGAGATATTATCTGTGTTTACCTTTTCTGTATGTTCCAGTGAGGTTCTTGGGTCAGTCTACGATAATAATATTATTTTATGTAGTCACTTAATGGTGGAAGCTTGTTGTTAGCAAATTAGAAATTTATTAAGTTATTATTATTATAATTAGTCTGTAAGCTTTCCTTCGAATAAATAAAAAAAAAAAAAAAAAAAAAAAAAAAAGTGTATTTTCCTGCATCTAATTGTTAAATGTAATACTTAATACGGAAATAAGGAAAGAATGCTAGATTATAAATAGTACTATGGTGTATTGTTTATTAAGTTCAATAATTGTATTGATAAAACGTGCCATGTGAAAGGAATGATATTGAGAAGAAAAAATGCAGTTTTTTTTATAATACAAATAAATTCTATCTGTGTAGGTATATATTTGTGCAACGTTGAACTAGGAAATCTTTAAAAAATAATTCTTCTTTATAATATTTAGTGCTGATTTTTCAATAGTCAGATAAATGTTATCTGAGGAATAAAATTGTTGTTGTCACTTTCTTATACAAACATATTGACGCGACAGCATTATAATTATTCACACAGTTTCCAAGTTTACAGTGCAGATTAAGTGTTTCAATAAATAAATATAAATATATATAACTTATTTGCCTATATAACCTTAGTCATAGTCATCAAAAATAAGTAACATAGCCGATAAGAGCTTCCTCTCTCCTATCCCACTTACTTTGCTGTGCCCGACAGGGTCCATATGAACTATTTATAACTACTACCACCTAAGAATACATGTGGAAAGCAATAAAGTATTGAGTATTGAGTATTCCCCAGGTAACTTTTATCTAACCGTTGTAAAATCAGCCCTTAAATGGCATTATCTATCCTTAGCTTTTCATTTGGAAAACAAAATAAACGTGTGACTAGTGAGAAAGTCGTAGAAAAACGAAACGTTTGTTTAGTCTTCCACGCCACATTTCAGGGAAGTGGGGGGTAGGAAAGAGACAAAGAATCCTAAGACCGTCTCTTGGTCCTATGCTACCTCGCCACTAGTTTTCAGCCAAATCAGTTAAGCCTTTACTGACTAATAACCATCCCGTTCCTTCTCCTGCTCTCTCTCTCTCTCTTAATTGCGCTTCCAAAAATCCCGACTGAAAATCTGCCCGTAAAAAAGAAAACTACTGTATGTCGAGTATTGTGGTCAGTTTTACTTATAAATACCGTCTGTGGTCGTCTATTGGCTCTTCGAGGCGCGCGCGGAACGCTACGCATCGTACGCTCAAGATAATTCTGGTCACCCGCGCAAATAGCCCTTTGTTAAGTTAAAAATATTGTAACTAATACTTCTCAAAATATTATTGTATATAGAATAAAACTTTACGTTTTATACAACGTGTTACAATTGTAACTTATTCACTCGACGCCGTCTCGTTAGAAAGTTTGTTAAACATCACATCGTTAAACTGACATTGTTCGAACCTATTACATGTTTTTTCTACTATATTATACCTAATACAAAAGTTAGTGTAATAGAAAAAAACATTATCTTTAATTTAATAATAAGTCATTGGACACCAAGATCACAGATTATAAACTAGTCGGACCATATCATCACCCTGTATTTTGTTTTTGTTACAGTGTAATTCCAACCAAAGAGGTTAGTAATAGCAGTTTTTACAATTACCAACCAATAAAATTTAGGTAATTATTATATAATAATAACATTTTTACTTGACTACGTTATTAACTAGTAGGAATATGCAAAAGATGTATAATATGAAAAGAGTTACACTTAAAATAATTTTTTTTTAGGAGTTCATATTGTAACTTTTCTTCTCTCGCCTAGGGCATGGCGAGAAGGAGTTTCGATTTTTATAGCATGCCTATCGTGAATGTAGTTAAATAAATCTATAAACAACATTGAATGGAATTTATGTACATACATATATGTGCGAAACTATATAGGTATTAGATACTATACAGGTATATAAATGCACAGTCACAAAAAATACAACATTTATATACATTTTTATTATTCAGACATCTTTATTTCTAACATATGATTATGAAAATAATGCACCGTACGTACTCATTACTGCGCTGTTAATTACTATAGTTGTGACACTTGGAAAAGTCACCATCTTTGATATTTGATCTGTCACATGCACAGATTATAATATTATTTATAATTGCCAAACGTTACGACGAAGGAGAAGTCTCTGTTCTTGTCCATGGCACATTATACATTTAGAGAAAAAATAATTATAATAATAAGAAAGAGCCTCATCCAACACCTTAAGAGGCTCTCGTTAGGTGGCTGGATCAAGTGCTTGATCCATAAAGTGGTACTCCTGGACACGGCTCGTATTGTCAGGAGGTTTCTTTCTCTGGACCCCTGACCGCCGGTAGCTTGGACCCTGTTCCCAATACGGGTGGGACACGATTTTTTATAATTGTAGATGATTAACTTTTATTTTTAAGACATTTAAAATTGTTATATAATGTCATATGAATAATAAAAAAAGATATCCACATCATCTGACTAGTTAATAGATTTAAAAAAAATATTACTCTGACGATCATGACACCGTGGCAGTGCCATTTATAAGAAATAGAATCTCGAATACGATTAAATTTTATTTTAAAATAAATTTATGATTATCGACTATTTTCACCTTCAACGGCACAAGTTAAGTTATTAATAAAATAGCGAATAACCAATTGGTAGTTTCCTAGATCAAAAAAAATAAATTACTTTGAGTTTTTGACATATACATAGGCTGCGCGCGCCTCAAAGAGGGTTACGGGCTAAGCGCAATGAGTCACCGCGGCCTCGGCCCAGAGCAGGAGAAGGAACTGGGGTTTTAATCAGTAAGAGTCTGACACTGTCTCTCGCCTTACCCTGGGCGGGAGAAGTTATTTAATAATTTTCCGCTGACAAAAAAAAGGCTACTTTTGATGATGAACAATCTCCTATATCTTCTTTTCAGACACGATGAATTCCGGGTGGCTGGCTTGGGAGTGTATAGTGTTTGGTATATTCGTGTGTGCATCATCGTGTGCTCCATTATGGAGGAGGAGAAAGGATGCAGCCGCTGGTGGCAGTGCCAAGCAAGCGTATATCTTCGCTGGAGGCGGTGTCTCTACTCTGGCCATGATTTTATCTGTAGCTAGAGGGACGCTGGGCGTGAGATCGTTTTTAGGTAAGTTTTTCTTTGATTGAAAATGTTTTTTTTTTTACATTTGCTTTAAATATAACGATGTAAGGATTTTTCCGTGTTCGACTCTCAGTCTTCTAAGACTACACAAGCTTAGAGTGGCCTTCTTTTTCTTTCAAAATTTAATCTGAAATTGAGCTTCAACTTTTTGGTTTGCCATCAAATATATCTGTGTATATAGACCTCGTTTTTATAATTAAACTATTTTAGGTCATATTATTGAATTAATAAGTTATTTTTTTGTAAATCAAAATCGCATCTTTTGTCTTAAAATAAATATGAATCAATTCGAAAAAAATAAAATAAAAAATCCAACTGTAAGGTTTGCAAATCTCCGAACTAAACTTTAGAGAATATTGATGTGGAGTAAATACATATATACAGCTTAGAATGTATAGTCATAAAAGGCACTGCTGGTCGGATTGCCAAAATTCATTCACTGATAGACAGCTACAATGTTCCTGAGTGCTATAAGCTATAAAACATCACGCTACGATCAAATAGAGTTGAGCAGCGGGCGAAACCGCGCGAGAGTAGCTAGTTCGAAAATAGTCAGGCAGCAAAATACGCCAATTATTATCAGCATATTAATTGTCTAACAATAAAAGCCACAAAAACCCCAAAATACGCGATCATTTGTAGGCTAAATAAATGAGTTTAAAATCCACGATAACAACTTCTCATTAGGGAAAACCACGCAATGTATAATAAATAAAACATTGTTAATGGGACTATTAATTATTACCAATATAATGTTTGGGAACTATGCCACAAAGACAATGGATTATTTCGTTAGGTTTTTTATGATATGCGGTGACAAACGAACAGACTGATTACCTGATGGTAAGCAATCAGCGCCGTCCATGGACTTGCATGTGCTTTGCCGGCCTTTTTTGGGGGTCTCTTTTTAGGGATTAAGAAGGAGAAGGGTTGGTACTGTTATAGTGACTTTATTTTTGTGTGGACAGTTAATATTATTCTTACAACAAAATAGCTCTCCTGACGAACTCGAGACCACTTCGAAACTAAATAAATAGACTGTTCTTTTCTTTGTCAAATGTTTAACAAGGCTTCCAGTACAGTTTGTATGGGAAAGAAAAATGTAGTTTTAGTAGTTCTATTCAACATGTTTAGTTATTTTTTCATTGATAAAACTTTCCTTAGACTGCGACGAATGTTTTAATATCAACTATGTTGACTCAGCCATTGTAAAGTTTTAGCGAGTCTAAATAATACTTATTATTTTTTATAGATTTATTAGTAAGTCTAGATTATGAAGACTATTTTGCCGACGCAACTTCCTTCATGCATCTACCGTTGTACCTTCCCTATAATAACCGTTTTCCTGTCTAGAGAAATATTCTAAAAAAAACAAAATGGTTCAAATTTTTACGAGTGTGCAATTTGCAACACATTATTTCGATGATTAATACAATAGACCCTTTTTTCGCTTTTTCACACGTCGCTACCTACACGCCACGTCATGAAAGTGTGCGCCCGTCTTTACTTCATTTACATACATACCTACATCGCACGTACTACAAGACTATATTGAAAATAATTTAATTTGAAAATTAGTCTTTCCATCAGCAAAAACAGCTAATAAAAAAAGTTGACCAGTGCATTGCAGAAATAAAACAATCTTAGGTACCTAAAATATTAAATTGTCAACGAAAGGAATTACATTTAGGTACCTACACAATGTTCTTATATTTAAATGAAGACATTAAATCTTAAACGCTGGACGGCAAAAGATTGCTAGCAAGAAATAAACAAATGGACAAACACAATAATAGTGTCTATTATTATTATTACGATTATAATAATGTCGTTGTAATAAAAGCACATATGTATGTGCCATTGCCGATTACATGGGACGCTGAAGTGTGAAACATATAACAAAGTTATATAAATTATGTATGTAGGTTGGTATATACATATTTGTACAAAAAAAGCAAACAAAATAAACGTTGCGTTCCGCTGAATAGATATTAAAACGTATCTAAATTATTTCGGTTCTAAATAATAATCTAAACCAATTTTATAGAATAATCTGTGAATCAATTTAAGTGTGGGAGAGCCGTGATTTGATAAAAATATGTCAGCACGTACAACATAGTTTACGTAGTGTAGGTATAGCTATTATTACCCGACCACGGCAAAGCAAAAGAAGGGTTATGATTTTGACAGGCTATGTATGTATGTATGTTCATCTGTTCCCTCGTAACTTCTAAACCACTTATCAGAATTCGACAAATGGCGTATCACAGCCTCACAGAAAACCGGCGTGAAACAGCCACAGCGTTGTGTTTCGCCGTGTGAGTGAGGTTACTGGAGGCCCAATCCTTCCCCACCCCCAATTCCTCCTCAATCCCTAAAAGGTCGGCAACGCACTCGTAACTTCTCCGTGTACATGAGCCGCGCTGATTACTAACCATCAGGTAATACGTCTGCTCGTTTGCCGATCTATTACATAAAAAAATGGAACTGCTATCACAAAAATTAGAAATGTCTGTTTCAACTACATATTTAACAGAACCGATACGGTGATCTCTGATAAGATCTCATTATTTTATACTGTATTGAAGAAGGCAGTAAAAAGATGTAGGTTAGGACAAACTATATTAATATTATTATGAAAACAAGGTCTCTGACGGTTGACGATCGTCAGCTGTTCATGTTGAGACGTGAAGACGTTTTATTATATATATTTTTATTGTATAAAATGTATAAAAAATAAATTTCTGTTCTTTAGTTTAGCTAGTTTGAAACAGTTAAGTACTTGCTTTTGTATAAAATTTATGTGTTTTTTTTTGTAAGCACAAAAACAACGAAAATTTCTTTAGTTAATTTTGATCTTGATATATGTATTTGTAGAAGTCCAGGAAAGGCTTGAACGGTAGGGAAAAATGAGTGTAACATGCTAAAGATAAAGAAAAACAAACTTCCCATAGAGACTACTACGTAAGTGGGATTTCATAGTTAAAAAGGAACAATACTGACATTATTAAACTTTTTGAGGCTGGAAGGAATTCGACATTTAAGATAGTTAACAAATGAAAATCCAGTTGCGGTATTTCGAAATAATAAATATAACTGCATACTTCCTTATATAGGTAATGTTAATGTCAAAGGCTAAAGAATCACAACAAAAATATATTTTTGTTGTATATTTGTGGTTTTGTCGATGTCTTTTTGTTTGATTCTTGGAAGACAAACAGACGCCATGTTGTATGTATGTGAATGTGACAGATATATTCCAATGTCATTAGGAGACACGCGCAAAAGCATACTTAAGTGTTCACTTCATTTCTTAAACCAATACAGAGCAGTCCTACTAAAATTTTTTTCTTATAAGTTGCGTGTACAAGGATACTGATGTACCGCCTACCGCGGCTCCTCTCAGAGCTGAAGGAACCAGATGGTTTCTAGTCAGTACGAATTCCTCTCTGCACACTCTCGGGTCATACCATACCAAAATTGACTTCGCCATTCAAAAAAAGGTGGTTGCGTTTATAAACATGAAAGATAAGTAAATATGTGTATCTGGTATTTTTATAGCGAAAGTGAAAAAGGGCTGTAGTACTCAAAATGTGACGGTACATTAAAAGTGTTTGCTGGGCTTGCGGTATGAGCGCAATGAGGCACCACGACCTCGAACCAGACCAGGAGAAGGAACGGGGGGTTTTAGTCAGTAAGAGTCTGACACTCAGTCTGACCCTGGGCGGGAGAAGTCATTTGACGATTTTCCCCTCACAAAAAAACATTAAGTGTTTAGTCTAAATGAAAAAATTGGGTATAATATAAACATCATCAGTCCTTCCAATAAGGCTCCATTAAAAGTCTAAATTAAAATTTCCAAAAGTTTTTATCAGTAAGTACTTAAATGAATAATATAAATCATTCCAAACAATGTGTACCCAAAATTATATTATGCAAAAAAAAAAAATTACTCACAAAATATACACTTACGAGCGAACGCCATTTTTTTACCTACTCGTACTTACAATTTCCGACCGACAATTCAATCATAATTTACATTAATGAAGGTAAAATGTTTGACAAAAAATATAATGTTTTAATGTGACGGCAATTCATAAAAACTATTTTTTATATACTTATATATAAAATAATTTTATAACACGTGATGTTGTGTTTATAACATGTGATTCCAACATTTTATTTGTCAGGATGTGAATCAGATTGTCTCATTGTTTGCTGTGAAACTGCTGAGCCGGGTTCAGGTTTCAGATCAGTTGTATTATCATAAAAAGTCCGTGATACTAATGAAATAGCACGGACTTTTATCATCACCTGTTTTTAAAGTGTGAGAGAGCCAAGCTTCGGCACGAATGGGTTGGTTCGACCGGATTGATACCACGGCCTTACAGAAAACCGGCGTGAAACAACCACAGCGTTGTGTTTCGCCGTGTGAGTGAGGTTGCTGGAGGCCAAGGCAAAATATGCTATTCCAGACTATAATCTATCTCCATGCCAAATTTCATTCAAATCTGTTCCGTAGTTTTTACGTGAAAAATAAACAAAAGTTAAAACATCCATCCATATTTGTACTTATAAACTGCAGCGTTTATAATATAATTAGAATTATTTTCAATCCAGTACATCAAACAAAATAATTAAAATACACCGGTATTTTAATAAGTAATTAAATCACTCAAGTGCGGCTCATTTCGCGTATAATCTACAAAATTATGGAAATTATTTATTTTTTAATATTTTTGTTCTACGTAAACTTCGTACAAATTCTTTCCTTCTCAGATAAATGAAAAGCGAACGTCGTAAACTTTGTGCCACCATGTTTTTTTTCAATTTATATATATTATTACATTTCATATTGCAATACAATGGTATTAAAAAAAAAGTGACGTAAGAGGCGCCTCTCCTAAAGTCAGGTATCCACCGGCATGACTTGGAAACATTGATTGCCAAGAAATGACTCCGATGATTGACATTTGGATGAGAAAGTAAATTAGCTCTTGTTCACATTAGAGAAAATGTATGAAAATTAATGCTTCTGTGGTTACTAAATAAAAACTATTTTTGTAAAACTACTGGGACGTTTTAAATAATACTTTGACTATTGGAAATCTTTATTTACCCTGACTAACATAGACTATAGTTTTAGCTTGAAAATGTTATTAATTCCTACTAAAACTTACTCGTGGGAAGCAGAGACCGATGAAAGTCAAAGTCAAAGTGATACCTCGACTAAAATACGCAAACCAAGAACAATTTATAGCCAATTCTTCAGCATTTAAGCACTCAGAAATATTGTAGCTATCTATTAGTGGAAGAATTTTGAAAATCCGACCAGTGATTCTAAAGATTACCCCCTACATACAAACTTATATTTTACCTCTTTAATATAATAGTAAAAAAAAGATAAAGAGCACTATCGTACTGTCTAAATCGAATTTGAACTGTATTGTTACAACATCAAGTTACATTTTTATTCGTAAAAATAATTCTCGTCATGCTTCGTTGATGTGCTCAGTGCCTGAGAAATATGTTTGTACAAAGTTTTGTGATTATATCATTAGCCTTTAAAAATATCAGCTGATAGTATTGAATCATTTGACATATAAATCGACACATGACCTACGTTAGCAAATAATTTGAGTCTATGGCACTATTATTATTAGGTCGTGGTGGCCCGGAGGTAAAGGCGCCCGCTTCTCATACATGGAGACAGAAACCTGGCGAGTACAAATGTGACTTTTGCCGAGTCATATGTAAAGTACTAAGATTAATTAAGAAACTACTGAAAAACGGTGAAGGAAAACATCGTAAGAAAACCTGGACTTATTATTGGAGCAAGCGTGGTGATTAATGCTCAAACCTTCTCCGTGTGAGCAGAGACCTTCACTAAGCGGTGACTTCTAAGCTAATTATGTGTTATGTGCAATATGATTTGTTTACATTGATGTCGCAAATCATTTGTTTTGTATATCTCACAGCGCTTGCAGCGGTCACACACGGAACCAAAATTTGATATACCAAAAAATTACGGCATCGTTTTCGGGTAACGTCGACAATTTCCAAAAGTTCTGAATATTTTATTCTATAACTATAACTATCATATGACATTCGGCCATCGTACCTACAAGTTGTCATCATTTTATTTGCGCACACAACCATTCTTTGTATACCATAAATCCAAGTGCAAAATAATAAAAATATATAAAGTTTTCAAATTGTTTTCTCTAGCGGTTTACGACTATGAATTATGTACAATAAACGATATAATTCTGTCATTATTAATATATTATATTATCCATAGTTTATTTCATTCACTTTATAATTTATATAATTTCCTTAATGTATGTAGCGGCACTATCACGTCGCTACATTACTTAGATACGATAGAGATAAGACATACATGTTAATTGTTGCACGTTTGTTAGGATAGCTAAATCTGAAAATCTCACGCTTCTTCTTAGTATATAAGCACCAGCAATTAAAGTAATAAACAGACTTTAACCATCTACAGTCTCATTATTTACCTTGCCACGAAGTCTGGCAAATTGGTGACCCGACGAAGAACAATCAACATGACTCATTCACCCTGCAAATCAAGCAGCAGCCAACAAGAAGCCTTGGAGATATCAGCCGGAACCGCCATTTTATCCCGTATTCCGGAATTTTGGAGGGACCAACCCAGATTATGGTTTAAGCAACTAGAAGCCATAGTAGCACCACAGAAGCAAGGAGACGATTACAAGTACTATACGGTCATTGCAAAACTGCCAAAAGAAGAAATAATACAGGTTAGTGACCTCATTACTTGCCCACCGCCAATAGAAAAGTACAAGGCTATCAAAGAACGCCTAATCAGTTGCTATGAGGAATCAGACCAACGTCAGCTCCAAAAATTATTGTCTGAAATGGATCTCGGCGACCAGAAACCATCACATCTTCTGCGCAAGATGCGGACCCTGAGTAACGGAAATATCAGCGACGAAACCATCAAACTTCTATGGTTGAGGCTTCTGCCACCATCAGTGACTTCGGTTCTAGCAGTCACAGAAGACATAGATGTGAACAAGATGAGCCAGATCGCGGACAAGATATTAATAAATTCAACACGTACAGAGGTGTCAGCTGTAAACGGAAACAAATCTGGCGACGATACAATGTCATGCATACTAGCACAGTTAGCAGAAATGCAATTGGAACTAAATGCAATTCAGCAAGGTCAAAAAAACTATCGACGCAGCACTCAAAGTTATTCCAATCGTCGGCATTTCCTACCACAGTCGAGTTCAAGAGAAAGAAGGCACTTTTGTTTTTACCATGGAAGATTTAAAAAATATGCACAAAAGTGTGTTCAACCTTGTGATTGGAAACAGGATCTCAACTCAAGGAAACAGGGAAACTAATTGAAGCACGGACAACGGCGGAACTCTGTGCTATTCACCCGTCCAACCGCCTCACTATTACCGACCGAAAAAGTGGTATGAGATTTTTGATTGACACGGGAGCAAATATTTCAGTTATTAGCAAGCCACAGAGACATTCACTAATACAAGATGAACAATGTATACTTTATGCCGCCAATGGTACAAAAATTAAGACATATGGTGAAAAAACACTCTCTTTAAACTTCGGGCTACGAAGAAACTTTGTATGGAACTTTGTCATCGCCGATGTAACACAACCGATTATTGGAGCAGATTTTTTAGAGCATTATAAGCTATTAGTCGATATAGCTGGTCGAAAACTCATAGATAGGGTAACTGAGCTGACAACGCCCGCAACCCTGATCAAATCGACGCAGCAAACAATCCGCACTATTAACATTGAGACGAATCCACGCATTACTCAACTATTAAATGAATACGAGGATATTACGAAACCAGCCTCCCTCCACACTACTCCAAAACACAAGATTAAGCATCATATTATCACTAAAGGACCACCGGTATCAGCACGTGCAAGACCATTACCTCCTGATAAATATCATATAGCAAAGAAAGAATTTCAGACTATGATGGAGCTTGGCATTTGTCGCCCTTCGGACAGCCCATGGGCTAGTCCTTTGCACATGGTTAAGAAAAAGAACGGTGAATGGAGACCATGTGGAGATTATAGAATGCTCAATAGCGTGACTGTACCGGACAAATATCCACTTCCACGACTAACTGATTTCACTTACATACTAGAAGGGAAGCAAATCTTTTCCAAAATTGATATTCGAAAGGCGTACCACTGCATTCCTGTAGAAAATGTGGAAAAAACTGCTATTATCACTCCTTTTGGACTTTTCGAATTTCCAAAAATGCCTTTCGGTTTACGTAATGCGGCGCAAACATTCCAACGATTCATGGACTCGCTATTCAGGGATTTGGATTTCGTATTCATATTCGTCGACGATTGTCTTATAGCATCTGAAAACGAGGCTCTACATTATCAACATTTGGATACGGTTTTCAAACGTTTACATGAAAATGGATTAACAATTAATCTCGAAAAATGTGACTTTCTTAAGAGTGAAATAGATTTTCTGGGTTATCATACAACACGTCGAGGAATACGACCAACGGAGGAAAAGTACAAAGCAATTATGGAATTTCCTAAACCTACGACAATCAAGGAGCTAAGAAGATTTTTAGGAATGATCAACTTTTACAGAAACAATCTCCCTCATGCCGCTGAATATCAAACTATCTTAAACAACTACCTGCACGACTCTAAAAAGAATGATAATTCTCCAATTTCTTGGACAACAGAGGCCGAAAAAGCTTTTGATAAATGCAAGGAAAATATAATGAACGCAGTATTAACAGTTCACCCCTCTCGCACCGCCCCTTTGGCACTTATGACGGACGCCAGTTCGACCTGTGTTGGCGCAGTTCTGCAGCAGAAGTCAGGACGTAATTGGGAACCATTAGGATTCTTTTCAAAGAAATTAAGTGATACTCAACAAAAATACTCGACATTCGACAGAGAGTTGCTCGGAATATATATGGCAGTCAAACATTTTCAAAGGTTAGTCGAAGGAAGAGAATTTACTATCTTTACAGATCATCGACCTTTGACTTACGCATTTTCCCAAAAACCGTCATCTAATGATACGCCACGGCGAATACGACAACTGGATTTTATTTCACAATATTGTACCAACATTCAACATATAGAAGGACGTGACAATATTGTAGCAGACGCATTGTCACGGATAGAACAAATTGATGTGCCATCACCGATTAATTATGCTGATTTAGCAAGATGTCAGCATGATGACCAAGAATTATTACGACTTCGTAATAACAAGAATTTAAAATTTTCAAATATCAAGGTTCCGGGTTCTACTGAAGTCATCGCCTGTGACATATCTACAGAAAAAAATCGCCCCTATTTACCAGAAAAATTTCGGAGACAAATTTTTAATGTCATGCATGGACTGAGTCATCCTGGGAAGAGAGCTACTAGGAAAATGATAACTCAAAGATATTTATGGACAAGTATGAATAAAGATATAAATGAATGGTGTAAATCGTGCCTAGCTTGTCAAAAATCAAAAGTGCAACGCCACACTATATCACCTGTCGGGAACTTTATGCCATCTCAACGTTTTGAACATCTACACATCGATATTGTTGGACCGTTACCTGTTTCTCAAGGAAAGCGATATTTAATTACAATGATAGATCGTTGTACTTCTTGGCCGGAAGTATTTCCCGTTAAAGATATCACAGCCGAAACAGTAGCGCGCATACTGTATGAGGGATGGATAGCAAGATTCGGATGCCCATTACGCATTACTACGGATCAAGGTCGACAATTTGAATCAAGAATATTTGAATCACTTTCACAATTTTTAGGAGTACACAAAATTAGAACAACGCCTTATCACCCACAATCAAATGGAATGATAGAGAGATTTCATAGAACTTTAAAAGCGGCGCTAATATCAAGAGAATCTAATGCTAATTGGATGAACGAAATTGCTTCAGTTCTACTTGGATTACGAAGTTGTGTACGCGAGGACACAGGATATAGTGCAGCAGAGATGATATATGGCGCACCTATAAGGCTTCCCGGAGAATTTTTTGAATCGTCACAGCCTTCGACATACGAAGAATTTGTCACAAATATACAAAAGGACATTTCTCGTATGACATCAACATCAAAACGCAAGAAAATTAAACAAACAGTTTTCATTCACCCCGAGCTCAACAAATGCTCACATGTATTCGTGCGCTGTGACAGAATAAGGAAAAGTTTAACACCACCATACGAAGGACCATTTCTAGTGACAAAGAGGATAGATAAGACGTTTATCATTAAAATTGGGGACAATGAAAAAGCAATATCTATAGACCGATTAAAACCTGCATTTGTCTTCAATAGTGGAACGAACGTGCCAAATTCAGAAAATAATCACAACGGGCGGAACACGTACATCACGAAGTCAGGACGGGCGGTTAAGCCGACAGTACGATTCGTCACTTGCTGACACAAGTAATCAGTCCATTTAAATACTCACCGTATTTTGAAAATACCATCATATACCGTCAGTATCTACGAGAGAACAATGGGCAACCAAAGCTCCAAAGATCAAATCGTATATAACTCCGACAGTTGCCTTAATCAAAATGAAGCCGACCATCTCAAAAGTCTGGTCCTGGAAGAGCTACGGTGGACGAGAAACATTGCAATTGGACAAATCCTCATCACAATTGGCATCCTTCTTCTCTACGGAATACTGAAGACCTTAGACAGAAGAGTGAAAACAATAGCAAGAAACAATCAGCACAAATGCAGTGGATAGTTCATCGACGGCCGCCGCCGTCACAACAAAGGCAGCAGTTTTTATTTCCTTCGAATTAGCAACAATGACATTACATTACGCATAGGATGTAATTTATCAGCAAGGTTAAGTTATTATATAATTAGGTACATACTAATTTTTTTCAATTTATATGTTAATTATTTTTAAAAGGGGGGAGTATATGTAGCGGCACTATCACGTCGCTACATTACTTAGATACGATAGAGATAAGACATACATGTTAATTGTTGCACGTTTGTTAGGATAGCTAAATCTGAAAATCTCACGCATCTTCTTAGTATATAAGCACCAGCAATTAAAGTAATAAACAGACTTTAACCATCTACAGTCTCATTATTTACCTTGCCACGAAGTCTGGCAAAATGTACATGAATAACCAATACTGACTCATAGGTCTGTGCTATCAAAACGTACGTGCTGTATAAAAAATCCACTGAATTATTTAGTATTACTCATACTCATGCTTAATTTAAATAATATGTTAATCTTGATAATTGTAAATAGCTTCATTATATAATTGCGAAGCTAATAATTAATTGCAATTGTGTATAGTTTAATTAATTATGTTTAAAATCTTGCTCATGTAACTGTTTGACGAGGTAACTCGATTAGTTTGAAGTCGTGCAAGGGGCTCATATTCATGAACGTAGGCTTGTCTCATGCCAATAGAATCATCACAAACGAGGTCCTATAGGGCTGCTGTTCAGCCGGGGTTGAGGGGGAAAAGGCAATAAAGCACCGCGGCCTGGGCCTAGAGCAGCATAAGGAACGGGGAGGTTTTAAGTCAGTAAGAGTCTGACACTCTTACTCAAGTCATTTGATGATTTTCCCCACACATATAAGGCTTGTCCCAATAACTTCTAGATCAACCGTTTAAATAAGTTTTGCATCTTACAGCTTTATTCTAAACAGTTCCCATATAGGTCGTCTGTCAATTTTCCCCTATTGCTTTTGTTTACTTAAAAACATTGTCCTAAACTAGGATTTCCTCCTGTGTTTGGCAACGCGTTTACAAAAATACAATTTCACATTTACACATTACACTTAGACCCGGAACAACAATATGTGGATCACATGTTTTTCTGTTTGAATATTGAGCCCAACGACACGTTGCGTGGCAGCCAGTTGCCAGACTAGCCATTAGCGCCAACCGAAATGAGTTCTTGAGTGAAAAGTTAGAAAGGTTATTCTCCAATAAATCTAAAGTCAAGGATAATGATATCATTAATTTTTATTTTATTGTCATTTGGAATCACTCCGTATTCGCTGTACCTAAGTAGAATAATTGGTCAGTTAAAGAACAAGTACAAGTAGGGGTTTTATTACCATATAAATAAAAACTGCTAAACCACGTGGCCTAAACCGTGATGTGTGTGCTAAAATGTGCTAACATTGAAGGGCTTCTAAAACCTTCAAACAATTAAGGCTTAAGGATTATGTGATTATCGTGGCAATGAACTGAAATTACCTATAATGTTGACCATTAGTTTTCTTAAATAGGTACAATCAATTAAGACAAATTTGTTTCTTTAAACACTATTTTTGGTAACATAGAGATCGACGAAGTGTGCTCAGCTTCGGTTAGCTACACTAAAAACTGTTCCTATTTGAATCTGAGTGAAATTCTAGAGCGTATGCAATTATTTAGTTTTTCGAACGAATTGTTATTTTCCTCTATAGAATTTCTCGATTTCTGAATAAGGAAAGATTTCAATTTCTCCGAATGAAAACATCAGCAAAGAGCTTTCTTTAAAATTAATTCGCTAAATCAATCACGTGACTCATATCGGGAATGCTTTTGTGCAAAAACATTAAATGGGCAATCCCCAATGTCAGATCTTTTATTTCAGTTTATTTTGGAGACCACATGACTATTGTAACCAAACAATTATTTTTGAAAACGCGCCAAAATACACTAATTACTAACACTTTGTTCATGTACTAAAAATATTTATTCTGAGTAAACTATTTACTCAGTGAAATTGCCTGAATTGCTAATATCGAAAAATAACGACACAAGAACACGAATTCATTCGATGAACTAGAAAATTTTCCAGATAAGTCAATTGCTTGGAATAGAAATTAAATGATTTATGACATCAAAAGTAATGCAGTCAAGGTCATATTCATTCCCTACGTTGGAAAAGGTCTTAAGAGGATGTTCTATCAGACCGAAGATGAAAATATAACATACAAACAGATTTGAAAAAAAAAAACTAGTTTAGCTGTACATTTTAAATCCCCCAAAAAGACTGCAAATTGACATGTTTTATATAGAAATTGTACACTTACACCAAGTTTTTAATCGTTTCAGGGTTCCCATCGGAGTTGGTGTACTATGGCTCGGCAATGTGGGAGACTCTGTACGGCATCATCCTCGCCTTTCCCATCGTCTGTTGGGTCTTCGTACCGGTGTATTACAGACTACATACAAACTCCGTGTACGAGTATTTACAAGTAAGTTACTCTTGTTTTTTGTCTTCCTTTGAAATGAAAAACGTGTTAGTCGTAATAGTAATAGTAAGCTAGTAGTAGTAGTAGTAATCTTCTCACGTCTTTCACACAATCAAACAATCCACATCTTGGTCACTGCTCATATGAATATAAGAAAATGGCTCTTCTCTCATTTACCTATGGTAAAACATTAATAGCGTCTCATGAAAAACACGTCCCAACAAAAACAACTATTTTAGCTTTTCTATTACAGAGTCCATGTTAAAGGTCAATATTGTAAACATTTCGTGTAACAATTTTATTTTTTTCAATTCTAACTTCATCTTTACTCAATTGCAGATGCGGTTCGGATCTCGATGGGTACGGCGGATGGCAGCTGCAACGTTCCTTCTACGACAAGTTCTAAATCTATCGGTGACAGTATACACGCCTACAGTGGCTCTCCATGCTGTTCTTGCATTACCTCACTGGGCGTCAGCTGCAGCACTGACTATTGTTGGTATTGTTTTCAACCTGCTTGGAGGATTGGCTGCAGCTATCAGGTAAATTTTGTTTTCAGATTTTTTCACTTACTTGCTTTATCTCTACATTACCCTATTGCAAGGTGAAGCCCCTCGTTTTGAGTGACTATTTGCTACTGTAGCACGTTGCATCAATTTAATATATTTTTTATACGTTAACACAATGAAATTGGAGGAACGTTTCAGTGTGTAATTTGTTGATATTGTAGAAAAGCAAACGGAAACATATGACAAGGTGCAGTGTCAGTTTTAATACACATTGTTTCCGTAAATCATCATGTTTTAATGCCTTAGTAATAAGCGCTCTTTTTAATGCAAAGTATTGTCTTTTTTCAGAGCTGATGTGATACAGACGTTGACAATGATAATGGTGAGCGGTGCCTTCATCATTCAGGCTACGATTACAGCTGGGGGTCCACAACAAGTGGTCAGCGACAACATCGACGGAGGAAGACTGAAGTTCTTCCAGTAAGTATAGCAATACCTACATAAATATTCATGTATTTACTTAAATTATAACTTATTAGACAGTAGACTAGAGTCTGATACTACCCCTCTCGCCTCACCCTGGAAAGGAAATGCATTTGACAATTTTCCCTGAATAAAAAATATTTTATTTAGTGGGGGATTATATTTTACACATCACAACAAATGCAGGAATTCGTAAATGTGTATTTCCCTAAAATCGATATTTCAACAAAACATTTTCATCTTCCAGATTCACAGGCGACCCGACCGTCCGCGTCGACACCCTCTCAGCGATCATTGGTCAACTATTCATGTCTGTGTCCATCTACGGCTGCCAGCAGACCTTCGTCCAGCGTTACTGCTCCATGTCCAGTGAAGCCAGGGTCAGAAGAACCCTATTCGCCAACGTACCAGCTGTAGCTGTCTTATTCAGTCTCTCTTGGGTCGTCGGCATGACCTTGTATGCTATGTACAAGTACTGCGATCCTCTTTCTTCGGGAAAAATCGCAGCTCCTGATGAAGTTTTGCCTCTCTACGTCCAAGACCAGTTCGGATTTTTACCTGGAATGCTTGGACTATTTTTGGGCAGTCTGTTCAATGGAGCTTTAAGGTTAGTTTGTTATAGACGTTTTCTGACAACTGTGCAAATAGATACAAGACAGACAGACAGAGAGAACAGACAAGACAGAGAGACAGACTTTATACAATGCTTGTAAAGTTCAAAATAAATAATTTAATTTTGGCGTCACTTATGAATATGTGGTCTGTTAGGTAGCTGGTTCCTTGCCTGTGAGCAATGTACAACGAATTGCCCGACGCGCCATATCTTCGCAAAAGAACCCTTAAGGATCTAGCGATCAAAGAGGTCACCTTTATATTTTTTTACTGTATATAAGATTTTGGGTGTCACCAAAAGCAAAGGGCATGATTGAAAAGAAATGCTACCACATTTGCATTTCGGTTTTAATGATAAAATGTTTAAGTTCAGGAAAAGGAAGATTAACTGTCTTACTCAATAGTATTTCTTTCTTTCAAATACTGGAGTGTATCCTTTTTTCTTTTCTTTATTTATACTTTTATATTCCTTATCTAGTTCTAAATTCTAGAAATCGTTATTTTTTTACAGTTTCCTGGTATCAAATGTTAACTCTCTATCCACGGTGACCTGGGAAGATTTCGTGTCCTTCGCTCCCGCTTTCAAGGGTATAACTGATAAACAACAGCTGACTGTCATCAAAATTATTGGAATTATTTATGGTAAGCTTATTCGATGCTTTTTTTCTAATTTGTAAGATTTTTTACTATTAAATACCTAATTGATCTTTGTACTTTTATATTAAGAACATTGTCAATTTGAAAAAGTTTTTAAGTACTGAAACCTTCTTCCATGTGAGAAAAGGCCTTTGCTCAGCAGTGGGCACTTATTAAGCTAATGATGTGTTTTAGTACTTAAGAAGTTATATATATGTCCTGCTCACGATGCAATTCCAATTATCTCGATTCTCAAAATCAGCGAAACCGAACGCAAACCTTTCACTCAGCTTGAACTGTTTATTTGTGCCGAAGAATGACTTTCCCACACTTACTACCTAACCTAACCTTACCAGTTGTCCCAAAAATGAATGACTAATATGTTATTTTTGTATTTTCAGCTCTCATCATCATGTGTTTATCACTTTGTGTCGGCATCGTGGGAGGAGTCGTCGAAGGATCACAATTAGTCACTTCAGCTACCTCAGGGGCTTTATTAGGAGTGTTTATATTGGCTGCGCTCTGTCCTATTGCTAATGGGAAAGGAGCACTATGGGGCATGATTGCATCTCACATAGTAACGACTTGGATGGCAGCTTGCAGGCTTTTGTATGTTGATAAAGGAGTCGCTATGTTGCCTATGTCTACTGAGGTTAGTTTTATCTTCATTACTTTTGTTCTGTAATTAGTTGGTTCTAATCCTATTACGTAACAATTTTAAGAGATATGTTTGTTCACTGTACATAAATAGTAATGGAAATACCACCTTTGATTTCCGTGATTACTACTTACAATACAATCTTTAATTAATACCGTTAATAATAACATTAACGTATTCGTTCATGGGTTTTTTATTAAATTGTTGAAGATTTTAAATAACGTTTACGACAGTATTAAAATATTTTTTCAATTTTATGAAGTAACTCAACTATTGTGAAAATTAGCTTTCAAGACACCCTTTGAGGAGCAGGGCTCTCTGGTTAAGAATTGAAATATGTGAGAATTTAAATTAAAATTGTAATTTTCTTTTTTCAGCAATGTCCAAATGCAACACAGTCGATACTGACCCACCAAGCTTTACCAGTTGAAGTCAACGTAACTCTAGCACATCTAGCACCATTACTACAGTCCATCAACATGTCTCATCCTATACCGACTGAATCTCCTATGTAAGTATAACTTTTGTTCAAAGAGTTTTTGATTACAAGGAAGAGTGAATTATCAATCTATTATGGATAATAGACCCTTACAAAATATGGAGTAGGATGACAGGGCGGAATTTTTCAAAGAATTATTTTTTTATTTTGTACCTTATTGGATAGTGAGGCAGATGAACAAGCGCATTGCCTGATGGAAAGCAATTAGCATTAGTAGAGTTTACAAGTGCGTAACCTCTCTTTCAAGGAGGTATAGTGTAAGAGTTTCAATATGACGTCCACCTAAAACTTACTTTACTCATGCGGCGTTTTCAGTGAGGTTGTAGTATCACTCCGGTTGAGCCTAATTTGTCACTAATGATTGCTACCTAAAAAACAAAAAATGCTCATAAAAATGTATAAAACGTATACACTTCTTCGCAGTAAAATCAACAGCATAGCCTGTTATACACATTCATTAATGTATGTTACTTGGTTATGGCTATAGTGATTCTTTTCTTTTTACAGAGTAACTGGACTACAGAAGTTCTACTCAATATCCTACATGTGGTACGCGGTCATTGGTACCTTAATCTGCGTTATACTAGGTAATATCATCGGCCTACTAACAGGCAGCGAGAAAGACGCCTTTGATGAACGTCTTCTACACCCAGTGGTGGCAAAACTCGCAAAGAAGCTCCCAGGACCGAAGAGATTCTACAGCACAGAAAAACCAGCCATTCCTGATGAAAAAGAAGGGGAAAAAGAGTCTTCTGAGAAGACTGAAGAGACAGTAACTGATTCAACACCAAATGAGCCAGTAGATCAGAAAGCAGGGGTATTTGTTACAACTGGAAGTAGATTATTTGATGTTTATGATGTGAGAAAATCTCCAACGCCTTCGCTTGTAAGAACACGATTGTGATTCCTGCCATTAGATTAAAAAGGTCCTATTTCAAAGAGCATGTGAGTGCCATTTTAGTTTTAAAATGGATTGTTTAAATGTGGTAATAAGAGTGATTTTTGTAGTTATGTTGATTTTTTGAATGGAAAAGAGTGATATTTATTGTTAATGGAGTCTTATAAAATCGTGTTGGATAATTTTGTAGCAAAGATTTTTGATGTACTCTTATATAATACGAGTTAAAGACTAGAATGCCTCGATAATCAATGCCAGTCGTCTCATTGAATTTGAATACAACAAGTTCTTTATTAAAGAAGCGATATGAATTTCTAAAAGGCCTTTGCCTCTTACACCTTTTTTTTGAGACAAGAAAATCATCAACCGTATTCCTAACGAGAGGTAGTTTCAGACTCTTACTGACTAAAACCCGCATATTTTAAATTATAAATCGACACAACGATACAGGCTGTAGGCGTTAGGCATTTAATAGTGTAAGTAGAAGATCAAATTATATTTGATATTTATTTTGAGCGAAAATTAATATCAAAAATACATACTTATTTAAATATCATTATTAGTATTTAAATATTGCGTGCCTTGTATCTTGCCATGCATGTTATATTTTATTAGATACATTAATTATTCTTCATTTAATGATATGATAATACTATGATTACGAGAAATCTCAATCATTAAATAACTGTTAATTATTATTAATGTAAATAGAATTTAATTATAATTATAGTTTATAAGATACTCCAACATGTCAATTAATCGTTTGTAATATAATACTAATTTTAAAACGAACAAGAAATTCAGTCACTAATCAGAAAAAACTGGGCAGGTCTCCCGCTAGGTGGACCGACGACATCGTCAGAGTCGCGGGGAGCCAATGAATGCAGGTGGCAACTTGTCGTTCGACGTTGAGGACTAAGGGGGAGGCCTTTGTTCACTAGTGGATGTCTTACGGCTAATGATGATGATGATTTTGATGATGATGATGATTTTTATAATTGAGCGATAGTTACTCGTACGAGAGAACGTATGGAAAATCGAATTTTATATCCTTGTGATAATAGCATGTAATGTAAATGTAAATAATAATATTAAAAATAGTTTTATATTAAATTTAATTATAATTATAGAAAATTTATATTATAAGAGTGGTTAAATTAATCACTCTGTAACTTTAAGATTAATTTTGTTTATTTATGATTTTAGATGTTAGGTACAGTTTGAAAAATGTAATGATTATTTAATAATATAATGTAATATCTATACCTATATTTATGTAATTGTTTTTATAATTTAAGTACTTAAATATAGTAAAATTAGTAATGTTTTTGGCAAATATTAAATACTGAATATTTATTCTAAATTTAATATTATTATTGAATACTAGAAAAAAATATTTCCTAAAAAGTTATTGAAAATATTAAAAGTATATTGTGATGTTTGACAGTATTACTTGTTTTATATTATTGAATGAGGACTGCGTTTAAATGTAAGAAACTATAATGTATATACAATTGTAGAAAATGAAATATAAAAGAAAATGTTAGATAATTTATTTTCGTATTATTTATTTTCCTTTATCCGATGTATTGTACCCAAGAAAGTATGATAGTTTGAAAAAATCCGCAGTATAGATCAGTAGTCCTACCATGACGTGTTAAAAAACGAATATACACCTTTTATAGCTCCATCCCTCTTTCTCGCGAGAAAGACTGACGCTTTAACACGTCATGGTAGGCCCTCTGGACATCGCCTGTTACTTTCATCACGTGATTTATTGGCGATTAAGCCAGGTTTCTGGATAATCCATAATTATGTACCTACTAGCTGACCCGCCGAACGTTGTTTTGCCATATGAATAATTGCGAATAAAAAATGTTGAGCGTGAATAACCCTTATCACTTAGGGGTATTTAAAATAGCTGTAGGCGAATCGGAAAAGCCGTTTCGGAGGAGTAAGGTAACTAACATTGTGAAACAATGATTTTATTTATAAGAAGTTTTATGCATCATAATGTGAAATATATGAAAGGAACGAAGAAGTGTTAGACGGAGAAAGAGAGGATTAGCAAGATGGCGATTTTCAAGTTCAAAATTTGATTGACAAAATTTTTCAGATTAATTTCATCATTTGTAATTAGAACAACTACAGAACTGTCAATTTAGACTAATTTTAAAAGGTATACATTTTATTCGCATTAACCTGGCCTCATCTATCCGGCGATGGATAGCACCCCAACTACTATTAAATAATAAAACCTTTTTAGAATAAACTGTTTACCAGTCTATTAAATATATATTATTAACTGAGCTTTGGATTTATAAATGGATATAATTATAAATGTGTGTCACTATTTTTCTAACTGAAACTCAAATCGCAGATTTTCAGTAAATGTCTAGAATAAGCTGTTCATTTGTTACACACAACGTATCTCAAAGTTTTTAACTTTTATATATTACAAAACACAACTTATCTTTAGTCCATTGAGTCAGGTTTTGTATTTAGAATCATATTCTCAATTCCAAATGCAAAAACTGGCTTAATGTTTTAGACCTGCACTGAAGGAAAACCTTTATGATAAGGCCGTAAAGGTTTATCATAAACCTTAGGTAAGGTATAAAATTGAAGCTATATGGATATATTATTTATATAACACCACAGCAAATGAACTTAACTATCTCTGACAGCTCTTTCTTAAGGCCCTATCTTAGCCTTTCCTTGGAAATAATTTTTTATCCAAACTAAAACTGATCAAAGTAGTTATCAAAACAAATTACCTACATTTGTTTATTCCAAAAGTGAATTTGAATGATACCATTAAAAAAAAGTTACCACAGTTTTTGTATAAATACACGAAGACCTTGGGGTAGAATACCTACATGGATTGAAAAACATTGCCTTAGATGTCAAAAAAAAAGTACCTATGTCACTGTGCTTAACCTGCCACCCTGGACGGAGTCTCCAGTATTAATCACTCATTACCAAATCAAATCAAAATAATTTATTCCAACTAAACCATAAATAGGTACTTTTGAAACGTCAATATAGAATAGCAGTCTGTCATCAGTCTGTTCGTCAGTGAAGCTAGGTGCTCGTTCCAAATTGTAGTTTCGAATAGAAAAGAACGAGCAAGAAACTCCATCGTTACTCTTTTAAAAAAAAATTGTTTTACAATTCACCAATAATACATTTTTTTTTACATTACCCCTATGTGAGAACAATCAAATGCAGAGACAAGTTGTTAATAAAAAGGAACAAATGATGGTCTGTCTAATCTATCATTAAAATTTTAATCCTTTGTTGTCTCGAACATGGCGCTCACATATATGCGTACTCACAATCCAAAAGAATGCTTCTATATTTATAAACTCACTCAAGGTTTCATTAATTTTGAGAATATTAATAACTACTGACTACATATTTGAGTATTGTCCAGTGGAGCCGAACCAACATGCTGCCAGGCATTCTTATCCTCAATATACTATAATCTGAAAGTTTACATTATTATACCCTGACACTTAGTACAAGTTAAGTCTGAAAGAGTCAATTAGATGTTATCCTTTCCCGTTCGTAACCCCAGTAAAATCGTAATTTTTTATAAATTTTATAAAGTAAGAATAAAATATTTGAGTTGTTGCATTAAATCCAGTATTTTTAAGAGCCTTCATTAAAGAAAAGCTCACTAAAAATCTTTCTCTTATATTACACAAAACTTCGTAAGTATCTAAAAATAAGAAAAAAGTTTTGAACAAAAGTAATTTTATAATAAAAAGTAACGGATGCCGGTTGAGAACAATGAGATGAAGAACAAAATATAAAAGCCTTAAGTGCTGAATTATGTACTTTTAAGTTATAAATTGTGTTGTACATTAGCATTAAGTTATAAATATTAATGACAGAAACCCGGTAGGTACTGAGGTTTACCATTTAAACAGTAGATTCACTAATAAAACTGAATTGTCTAACGTATTCTTCCTTTTCTTTTCTATACTTATAATATAAAGAGGTAAAATTTGTAAGTTAGTAAGTTTGTATGTAGGGGGTAATCTTTGGATCCGCTGGTCGGATTGCCAAAATTCTTTCACTGATAGATAGCTACAATGTTCCTGAGTGCTATAAAACACGCTACAATCATTTGGAGCCGAGCAGCGGGTGAAACCGCGTGATAGTAGCTAGTCAATTATAATAGGTTATAGGATATTTTATGATAATGGTCGGCAAATAAGTAGACGGATTACTTGAGGGTAAGTAATAGGTAGCGGCACCGCCTATCGATACCTGAGAAGTTATGCATTGCCTGCCTTTTAGGATTCCGGCGATTTAGGGATTGAGGTGATCCGGTAACCTCACTCACACGGCGAAACGCGCTTATCTCCGATACTACTAATTCCATATTAACAATTCTTTTTGTTTTATTTAGTCTTTTTTTTTAAGAAGGTTATAGGTTATAGGTTATAAAACATTATCTTACGATCAATAGGTCCTGAGCAACTGAAACCTAGGAAGTGACTAGTTTGCGATGAAAACGTTATAAGTCATCTGGATGAAAAAGAACTCAAAGTTGTGGACCTACCACACATAAAGCAGGTATATTTGAGCAACACTGTCCCCACAAGGGTTGTCAGTGATGAAAGTGAGCCGCTGACGTAACTACACGAGTTTCTTATGCAAATCTCAGGAAAAGGGACACTTGCTTCGACGTCGAATCCAATTTGCGTTTCAATGAGACACTTTATAGTCTTGTGGACTTATTCTGGGGCTTTGGAAACGATTCACAGATCATTTTGGATTTGTAGAAAAAAAATGCTATTGAAGTAATTTTGGTATTGACATGAATTGATTTATTTCTGTCTAGTCTCTGCTATTAACCGCGTCCACGAAGAATGTTGACTTTAGGCTGATTTGTTTTACCAATTTTCATGCTACTCTCTACCGCTATCCAGGCTTTTTTTTGTGAGGGGAAAATCATCAAATGACTTCTCCTGCCCAGGGCCGGGCGGGAGGGAGTGTCAGACTCTTACTGACTAAAAACCCCCCTGTTCTTTCTCCTGCTCTGGGCCGAGGTCGCGGTGGCTCATTGCGCTTACCCCGCAACCCCGGCTGAATCCAGGCTTAATACCTATATTATAAACAGTCTCATCAAAATCCGTCCATTATTTCCTGAGATTAGCATGCACAAACAGACCAAATTTAGAAAAATAATTTTTTTCAATGTTCAAACACACTTTTTTTTACTAATTTATTACATGTTTTAATAGACGTCACGCGTTAAATTTTTTATGCTCTTCCTTATAATTAAATCATTAGTCAAGTTTAAAGTTTATAAGGCAAGTGATTGATATCATGAAATCCAGTCGCACTGAAGCAACGTCTAGTAGTTAACTCGCCCATAATGCCTTCAGTTCCTACTATCATTTCTGTAGGCCATTTCGGTCTATCAAGGAGCATTGACGAGAGATGAGAGAAGTACGTCCGCCTCGTACTTCGTCTGTTCCTAGACTGCGTATTGACAGCTATCCCCTCCAGTTTGGCACCTACGTGTGTAAGTAGTACTAGTAGTAAGAATTGGTAGTGTGTCTTGTGAAAGCGACCAGTGAATGATTTTTTTATACTACATGAGAACAAAAACACATTTACATACGTATCACTTCAAAATGAAACAGCTCGAATCAAACTTTTTAACACTTTAAGTAAAAACTTAATCAACGTCGAAATTGAATTGGATCTCGGATAAAATGAACTAACTATGCTCAGAACTTATTAAAAAGTGAACTTACTTTGTAGAGAGAAAGCGTTGTAACTTCTGTTTCAAATGTTGAAGAAAATATCATCTTTTATTAAAATTCTTCGTATAAATCCGAGCTTGTGTCTATAAAAATTCAAGTGGCAGCGGTTTTACTAGAACACAAGTCGATGTAATGCTGTGGAGTAGCACTTTATGACTCCAAATCTTTTTCCAATAATGCGCTTTAAAATGATGGCTGCTTCATCAATATCACCCCGACTTACTTGAGAGAATATGGTTTGGAAAAATGTTAGAACGACGCTGTAAATTGCAAAAGACTTAGAACATTAGATGAGCGAAAATTTTTAGGAATTCTTACAGTCTACTGAATCAATTAACCTTGAACATAGTAGCCGTCGTGGAACTTAAGAGAATTAAGACATAATCACGTGAAATAACAAAGAAAAGCTCTACTAGATTCAAGGTACAACGAGATGGTGACATCGCGCAGCCGACTATTGGGGACTTGAAACTAATAGTGCTTTTCTCAGTTGATTCACGCCCCATAAATTCATAGTCTTCGTCATGGGTTTTATGACAATGGAACGAAAATCATCTGATGCAAAGTGATTTGCGCTGTTATGAACGTTTGTACCACCACATCAGTTACATTCATCATCATCATCATCATCATCAGCCTATAAGTGCCTACTGCTGAGCAAAGGCCTCTTCTCCTACGGAGAGGGTTAGAGCATTAATCACCACGCTTGCTCAATGCTGGTTCGCGATTTTAAACTTATAATAAGAAATTATAAGTCCAGGTTTCCTCACGATCTTTACCTTCACCGTATGTCAGTGGTGTCTAAATAATCAAAGAAAGTACATATAACTCGGAAAAAGTCACATTGGTACTTGCCAGGTTTCGAAACCTCTGGGCCACCACGACACACAGTTACATTGCGCATGCACAAGTTCGTCCGCCATTTTTTGGAATTGTCCCATCGGCCATTTGCAGAGCCAAAGGCTAAAAATGACGACGTAACGTCGACGTCTTATGTAGTTGGCTGTCCTGTTTGATATATTATTGTTCCAGTTTCTAGATTAACATTAGATGTTTCGTTTATTTAAGTAAAAGGTTGAATGCAGTAATGTCACAGTTGTGTACCGTTTGCAATACTGATTGTTTCCTGCATTGAAAGCGAAACCACAGTCTTTAATGGAGTTTAAAAGATTGATGATAGTTGAACCAATGGAAGGGTGGAAGTTACCTTGGAAATGTATACTAATGTGATTTCTAATGCTATTTCACTGCATTATGAGGTAGGTACTGGAATAAAACACTAAACTAGTACTGGAATAAAATAAATTTATAATGTTGAAAATAACAGTAGATTTAAAAAAATATGTGAATTGAGTTTTTATTGTCATTCCGGTAATATGTATTCAAAGGATTGATATAACATTAAAGAAAGAATAAATAAATTGTTTAAAATCCTTTTTTAGATCATGAACTCGTGTGAGCGCAATTAGCCATGTCATATTTTTCTTCTTGGATTTGGTATGTGTATATAATATGAAATCATTTTGATTTGAATACATAGAGATGATGAAAGTTAAGTTGTGGTAGGTTGGATATTTATTATGGAGTTTCTTTTTCGTTTTACTTCATTCGAATCCACACTTTAAAAACATAAACTGACAGACTATTATTATATTTTGACGTTTCAATTGTACCTATTTATGTTTTAGTTGGAATAACTTATTTGGACTTTGACTTTGGTGTATTAGTGCATGCATGAGGGTGCAGGTAAAAGCCCAGAAACTGCCAAAGTGACTTTTTTGGAAAATACATCGCAAGGAATCTCAGGCTTATATTTTTATAAGTTTGAAAAAGGCTTGAGCAAGCGTGATGATTAATGTAGAGAACTATATGAGAAGATACATTTGCTCAGCAGTAGGCACTTATAGGCTGATGATGTGATGTAGGTACTTTCTTACATTGATGGAATTTACTTAGATCTTTTTAAATGCGAATTGAGCATCATCATCATCATCTTCCTGCCCTTGTCCCGTTTTATTTGGGGTCGGCGAAATATGTTTTTTTCTTCCATTCTGTCCTGTCACCCGTCACGCTATCACTAACTTCTCTATCTTCCATATCACTTCTCACACAGTCCGTCCATATTTTCTTTAGTCTCTGTCTCCCTCTCCGTCCATCCACACTTATACTCATGGCTTTTTTTTCAACATGCGTTTCATCCCCCCTTTTTACACGCCCACACCAAGACAAACGGTTCCCTTTCAACTTTTCAGTCACTGGCGCCACTTTCAAACTTACTCTAATATACTCATTTCTCACTTTATCCATTCTCGTCACACCACACATCCATCTCAACATTCTCAACTCTGAAAATAAATATATGCGAATTAAGCATTAAAAAAAAAAAAAAATCAACCAAACTAAATTAAACGGTACTCTCGTTGATTAATTCAATTTTAAGCGTATTTATAATTGTATTTTTCTTATGTATTTGATACGAACTTACAAAAAAAAACAGTTCCAATTTCTCACCAAACAGCTAATACCAATTCTCAAGAATTTCTACATTGAATCTATAAAAAAACCTTCACAAAAAGTAAGTATCCCACATAAAATTGGCACGTTATCTTTATTTTTCACACGTGTCGTATCAGAATAAACCCTTTGTTCCCCTTTACTAGATATTTAAGGGATGCAAATTGTAATATACTTACGTGAAACGGTTTTGGGGAACTGCGGGGATCCTTAAACGATGTTCATTATACGACATATTATATTCAATTATTATCTTTTGATAGCAAAACTGTGAACTTGATTATGGTGGAAGATTCCAGTTATCACTGTTTAAACTTTGAATAAATCAGTTTTGGTGTTTGCTGTGAAATTCTCGAACCTTTCTGATAGTTTGAATGATTTTTCTCCTTTTTTAATGTCATAGGACGGCGAACGAGCAGATGGATTATCTGAGGGTAAATAATCAGCGCTGCTCATGGACACTCATAATACCAAATGACTACAAGTGCGTTGCCGGCCTCTTGTGGAGATTGTTAGGGATTTACGGATAGTGGATTTGAGGCAAGATGATGGGGGGGGGAGGGGTTAGATTGGGCCACCCACACCACCACAACCTAACTCACACGGCAAAACACAATGTAAGTTACTATCGACGATTTTCTGTGAGGCCGTGGTATCACTCTGGTCGAGCCGTTCAATACGTGCCAAAGCATGGCTCTCCCACATTTCTCATCAAGACTCTGGGAGGTGGTCATTGCTTGCCATCAGATAATTTGAGAGCTCGCTTAATGACCTCATATAAAAAAAAACAAAACGACGATTTCTTGCCAGCTCGTTTCACACCAGACTAACTAAACTAATCCCAACAAATAATAAAAAAAAAACTTTCAAACTTCTCCGTTGCATCAAAGATTTGTAATTATAGTATCAAAAGAATAACTACGACAAAGTTGCTGTATCTCTCCTCAGCGCAATAATTAATCCCTTACTAAGTTTTAATTATTATTTTCTCAGCAACTATCCCAATGGCTCTAGAGTTCTTTAAGTAACTTTGGTCAATTAATCAAGATTGCTTAAAGACTCTTCGCTAAGATTTGTTGCGATGAAAAATATTGGATTATAATTAATAGACTGTTTGAATTTAATTTTGTTTTTGAAAGATTAATGATTTATTTATTGCGTTATCTTTTGTAATAATTTGATAATATTTTAGGTTTTTTTTGGTGAGGAGAAAATCAGCAAAGGACTTCTCCCGCTCTGGGTGGGGCGGGAGGGAGTGTCAGATTTTTACTGACTAAAAACTCCCCCGTTACTTCTATTGTCCTGGGCTCAGGCCGCGATGACACATTGCGCTTAACCCGCAACAGCCCGCGGCTGAACATCAGCCCTTTAGGGCCCCGTCTGTGGTGGTCTATGGGCTCTTTAAGGCGCACGGAACGCTACGCGCCTTACGCTCGGGTCTGGAATATTTTAGGTATAAAGTTGATATGTGTTATCGATTAAGTCTTCAAAACAAACGGTGCAAGAATGTACTAACAAGGGGTGATACATTTTCTTTTTTCAAAAATCTCAGAGATGAATAATAACGTAATTACATCAAGATACGACTCAACGCGACGGGAGACGACGTTGCACAGACACTTATAGAATAGCTCTAAAAAAATACACGTAAACTTAAAATACACATAGCATAACTGTAACAAGCCTGAATTTCTAAAACTTCTAAATGTAACTTATTTTGAAAATCGAAAGCTATTAAAGTGTAAAACTAAAATGAGAAAACAATGGACTCGCCGGGCTTTACTTAGCCAAGACTTTCAGTCTCATTACCGTACAACGACCTTTAATTCAGTTGAAAGTCCCATTATTTGTTTAAGGGCAAGTCCATTGTTAGCAATCTTAAATACTATTCCAATCTATTTGATTTCGATATTAGTGTTTACTCATTAGAGTGGAAATTTCTCTTTGGACCGCTTTTCTTAACTTTCTTGGGATCGCTTTGTATCTTGGCTCTTGTATTATATTAAATAACATTTTAAAATGTAGTATTACAGCTTTTTTCAAACTATTATTACATATTAGAATACCAGTATCGCAAGAATGAAAGAGTACACATCCAACACCACCGGGCAACAGAGCTCTCTTTTAAACCTTCAAGACTGTGATCTCCAACCCGCCTGTCCAAATACAATTAATAACCAACCTCGTTGTCGTCAAGTGAATACAAAAAAGTGACCATAGCTTCCTACATTACCTTTTACCTTGGACCGGGGAGCATCATCAAATGATTTCTCTTGTACAGGGTAAGGCGAGAGAAAGTTTCAGACACTTACTGACTAAAATCCACTGCGTTCCTTCTTTTGCTACACGCCAGGGATTTGGCAATTTTCGGCGCTTTACCCGCAACTCTAGCTGCACATCAGCCCTAGTGAGCCCCATCTGTAATGCCTGTTGGCTTCTGTATCCTCATATTTCTACCTATCTCATCTAGCTTAAATATAATAGACAAGGACAAAAGAATAAGAGTTTGACTAATTATTATTATTCCCCTGATTTCAGCAAGAAACCCTCGTTTTGTTGTATTCGGTTTTGTATTGAGTTTGTCGAACGACGAACTGACTCATTATTCTGTAGTCCCCGGAGACGGTAGCTTGTTATCTTTATTTTACTTTCCGTCGATACCCGATTGGTTGACGGCAACGTTTGTTAAAACTTTCGTTCGATATCCTCCATTTTGCTTTTGTTTAGTTTTTAAGATTATTTTTAGACAACTATTGGTTTTTTTATGTAATAGGTAAGCAATCAGCGCCGCCCATGGACACTCGCAACGGAGGAGTTACGAGTGCGTTGCCGACCTCTTCCGGCTACCGGAGGAGGTTACCGGAGTCCCAATCCTTCCCCTCCCCCAATCCCTCCTCAATCCCTAAATTTCCAAATTCCTAATTCCTAAAAGGTCGACGACGCACTCGTAACTCCTCCGTTGCGGGTGTCCATCGGCGGCGCTAATTACCATCAGGTAATCCGTAAGCTCGTTTGCAGATATATTACATAAAAAAAAATGAATAGATAGATAATAATATAATATAATGGATAGATATTTATTGTGTCATAGAAACAATAATTGCGGTGTATCTCGCCGTATTTGTGAAGTTACAAGAAGCCCGTTTCTGTCCCCCACCTCTCATCTTCTATTCCCCCAATACTCAAATCTCAAACCTGCAAAAGGCCATCAAAAAATTTGTATACACGTGCTTGTTTGCTGCTATATCCCATAAAAATATGCATTTATTAATAGGATCGCGAGCGAAGGCCCGTCTAGCCCGTCGCGTACCGCAGAGAGTCATCATTACAAATCGGGTCCAGGAAAGCCAGTGTCCAGCCACGGTCGCGGGTGCCAGCACAACAATCTAAAGCAGCTCGGCTCAGTGCAGGAACAAAAATGGGATGTTTTTTATTCAAAAAGAATTTGGCCCTGGTTGGAGCGACAGAGAAGTGTCATTCGTCATAAATCAGACCAGGAAATACCTCCCCCACAAAAAAAAAATGGTTTCAATTTTTGATTTCTTTTTAAATATACTCGTATCTACAATTTACCCTAAAAAAACACTGTTTTTTATGTATATAAAATTAGTGCAATAATAATAAAAGCTAAACATTATAATCGTTTCCCTAACGATACAAACAATTAACATGTATCTTTCAATCACTCCGCTTCGAAGTTTATTTTCATTACACCGCGCGTCCATCTGGCCGTTCGGCAATTTGATAAATTACCAAACGTAATAAATTAAAAATGGAATACAGACTATTTAAAAAAAAATGAATGTAACGCACATCTGATTCCATTTTCCAATGTATAATGGAGATGTTACAGACACGTCACACTCCTTCCAAGTTTCAAAAACAGGAAAGAAAATCCTTTCCTCGACTAACCCACAAGGGAGCAGCAATGCACTTTTAATACCTAACTCCTTTGGTATTGCGAATGACCCGTAATCCGTCTGCTCGATTGCCGACCTATGAAATCAAAGAGAATGGTTATTTAGAAAAAGTTTAATATAAAGGTTTATTCAGACCTTCAAGAAACGAAGTGACCTTCCACCGTTAATGCAATGCAAAAACTCTTTTCGGCGCATGTATGTCTATGAACTGCGCTGAACAATATCAGGTGATCCATTTCTCGTTTACCTCATATACAACTAGTTCAATTTTAGATAGTGGGTTGGGATGGGGTTGAGGGAGGGAAAGGATCGAGCTTCCGGTAACCTCACTCACTCGGTCTTCGGTGAGGCCGTGGTATCACTCCGGTCAACCCAACCCATTTGTGCCTAAGCATGGCTCTCACAAAATCTCTATATCAAAGAATATCAAAATCTCGATATTTTTTTTTTTTGTTAAGTATCCCATTAACCATTTAACTAAAGGATATTATTACGCTACAGCTGTAAACGAAGGCACGACCGATAATGTAGGTACTAGAAAAAAAAATCATCCACTGAACGAAGCTATTTCAAACAACCCACCCACTTTTAAAATTCAAAATAAATTTCTTCCATTTACTCAAAAAGTTTTTCGGGGAGACTTTCGAAACACTAATTATATCTTTGATGCTTCGTAACTACGTTACTTAAAACAAACTCACTCTAATCCTTTTGTACCGAAACCCTCCTAATTATTAATTAGCGAGTAGGATAATATTAAATAATTTGATTTTACTTCGTTATTATAATCTTTGTTACATTAAAAGTTATATATGAAAATTTTCTCTTGTTTGAGTATGTTCGGTTGGGATAATTGAGCGTGTATTTCAATGTTCAAATATTTGTTATAGAATCGAAGCTATTTAAAGGATCAGCCAGGGTTGCGAGTCAGGAAAAGGAATGCGGTGGATTTTAGTCAGTACGAGTCTGACACTCCTCGCGCCATAGGGTAGAGCCTGAGCAGAATGCATGTTCCAGCAATGGTGTCGTGAAGCTGACTGTAAGGAGTATAAATAAATAGTATCAGTTAAAAAAAAGAAAAAAGCCTCATCACAACTATATTGATCTATAATAATATTATAAATGCGAAAGTAACTCTGTCTGTCTTTTCTTCACGCCTAAACTACTGAACCGATTTCTGTGAAATTGGGCACAGACATACTTTGGAACGCGCCAAAGGACATAGGATAGTTTTTATACCAAAAATCTGCAGGAAGTCGCTATACCACGCGAACGGGGTCGCGGGAATAATCTGGGATATACATACAGGGTGTAAGGGACAGCCCTCCACAAATTAACAGGGTGCATTCAGCTCCTTATTCTGAATCATATTCCAGTGAAAATTCTTTCAGGAAAATTTTCAATTTTTTTTTCGTTTTTTCAGTTCCTACACCTCTATTTCAATGTATAATTACATTCTATGTATGAATAATAACATTAATGTAAATAACACAGCTAAAACAAAAAAATACGCAATGGTTGTGTGAATTGTCTAAAGAACTACGCATGAAATCAGCTGTTCAATTTCTACCTAGCGCGAGTCGTTTGAACTCACCGCACCGCGGTCACGGCGCAGCGGCTCGGCGCCCCACCGCGCCGATCGCCGCGCCGCCGTAGGTATACCTACGATCCCGTCCAACGTACAGAATAGCTGCGTCCCTTTCTGTCGATTGAACCAGTGTTGCCAACTTTTAACTTTTGTTACCTCTTCTACCTTTCTACCTTTCTACCTTTGTAAACGAAAATGTTAGAACTATCGAAATTTATCTAAAACTTGAGAACTCCTTTGCATTCATAATCACATTGATGAGATTTTCATTAATCAATTAATGAAAATCTTGTCGCGCACATAAATAAAGATTAGTCTAGTTTTAATTTTAAAGCATTTACAAATACTACCTAATTTATTAATTGATTGTTCTTTTTAAGCGATTACTGGCTAGTTTTTAAACTACTTACAGATTTACATGGCTTCACAATAGCCATAAATTGATAGTCGAGCCAGAAATTAAACACAATCTCCCTGGAATGGAAGCACAGCTTTCTATTACTCTGCACTTTTATTATTCTAAATTAACTAAACAATGAAATTAGAATTAAATTGATTTAATCAATTCATTTCTCTACAAAAAATAACAGAATGATAAATTACGACCATGCATATTTTTTTATTTTTTACCCCGAAATTTTGTACCTAATTTTCGTGTAATTGGCAACAACAGATTTATGTTTGTGTGTGTCTCATCACATGCAGTCGCCATTGTGCCTTGCTGCGATGTTATTGTTTGTGTACCGCGAGCGTGTGTCGGCACGGATCGCTCGCGCATTCTGCTTAAAAGTTTTGTTATAAGTAGTGTTGTTAAGTTTTATTAGTTATGTAGTGTGTGAAGTGTAGTGAAGTTTTGTTGTAGAAATTGTGCGAAATTACTACCTAGGTACGTTTAGCGCGCGTGATTATGGGGAGATGATAATGTGTTGTAGTAGTGTAGGTATCCTGACCGTCGGCATACATCAGACTCCAGGATAATTACTGGTGACTATCAACGCTTGCTAGAAAACCAGCCCATTGTTCCCAGACAAAAAGGCGCCGGAAGACCAATACCTACGTGGATTTTGGAATTGGTTCGCTAACGTAACGAGACGCTACCACTTACCAGTGCTTTCCTATTTAAACGTAGTTTAGGTAGGTTTGGACCGCAACCGTGGCCAGCACGATCCCCAGACTTAACCCATTTGGACCCCTTTTTGTGGGGTTACGTAAAAGAAAAAGTGTTTGTGAGTGCGTGTGCAAGTGAGTACGAAATGCGAGACCGCATCACAAATGCTTTCCAGAGCCGGAAACCGGAGCGATTCTAAGGTACCTACGCATTTTTCTTTTTTTATCATTTATCAGTTACCATGTTATGATTGTTAGATTTTCTTTTGTTAGTAATGCGGCTATCTTTTAAATAATAATTTATTGTTATTAAAACGTGGCGCGAGCGCGATTATTAAATTGTCTTTTGTAAGTAATGCGGCTATCTTTTAAATAATAATTTATTGTTATTAAAACGTGGCGCGAGCGCGACCGTTTGTCTGAACGTAAGGTCGCGGCGCTGCCCACAGTGTAAAGTAATAATACTAAAAGCGCTGCCGTTCGCTGCGTGCGTTTGCGGTGGTAGCGATACATTGCGTGTAAGGTAATGAAACAAATCGGTTTAATTGGATTCCCATAACGTTCCTGAAATAATTTAATGTACCGGTCAACTTAAGACGATATACTGAATCCACCCTATCAGTTTGCGGAAGGCTGTCCCTTACACCCTGTATATCAGCTACTAGCTAGTACTCTAAATACTACTTTCAAGTCACATCGGGACTCATGAAAGGAATGCATGTTCTGGCGATGATATCGCGAGGCCGACTGTAAAAAGTATGAATAAATAGAAACAGTAAAAAACACTCATTACAAGTATATTTATTTATTTATTATAAGGCAGGCTCACAGCTTATGTATACAAAGTGGTTTAAAGTATTGGTTATAGGCAGTAGGTCATATATGTACATTAGCCAGTTACGAGCTAACCAACATTCTAAGAATTATGCGTTTATACAGTCAAAATATATAGAAATTAAAACTAGAACTAATAACATTAACATAGGTAGGACAACAGTATTAATCATAGGAAAGTATTAACTAAATATAATAAAAACTAAAATTACTATACAGGGTGTAAGGGACAGCCTTCCGCAAACTGATAGGGTGGATTCAGTATATCGTCTTAAGTTGACCGGTACATGAAATTATTTCAGGAACGTTATGGGAATCCAATTAAACCGATTTGTTTCATTACCTTACACGCAATGTATCGCTACCACCGCAAACGCACGCAGCGAACGGCAGCGCTTTTAGTATTATTACTTTACACTATGGGCAGCGCCGCGACCTTACGTTCAGACAAACGGTCGCGCTCGCGCCACGTTATAATAACAATAAATTATTATTTAAAAGATAGCCGCATTACTTACAAAAGACAATGTAATAATCGCGCTCGCGCCACGTTTTAATAACAATAAATTGTTATTTAAAAGATAGCTGCATTACTTACAAAAAAAAAATCTAACAATCATAACATGGTAACTGATAAATGATAAAAAAAGAAAAATGCGTAGGTAGGTACCTTAGAATCGCTCCGGTTTCCGGCTCTGGAAAGCATTTGTGATGCGGTCTCGCATTTCGTACTCACTTGCACACGCACTCACAAACACTTTTTCTTTTACGTAACCCCACAAAAAGGGGTCCAAATGGGTTAGGTCTGGGGATCGTGCTGGCCACGGTTGCGGTCCAAACCTACCTAAACTACGTTTAAATAGGAAAGCACTGGTAAGTGGTAGCGTCTCCTTACGTTAGCGAACCAATTCCAAAATCCACGTAGGTATTGGTCTTCCGGCGCCTTTTTGTCTGGGAACAATGGGCTGGTTTTCTAGCAAGCGTTGATAGTCACCAGTAATTATCCTGGAGTCTGATGGATGGCGACGGTCAGGATACCTACACTACTACAACACATTATCATCTCCCCATAATCACGCGCGCTAAACGTACCTAGGTGGTAATTTCGCACAATTTCTACAACAAAACTTCACTACACTTCACACACTACATAACTAATAAAACTTAACAACACTACTTATAACAAAACTTTTAAGCCGAATGCGCGAGCGATCCGTGCCGACACACGCTCGCGGTACACAAACAATAACATCGCAGCAAGGCACAATGGCGACTGCATGTGATGAGACACACACAAACATAAATCTGTTGTTGCCAATTACACGAAAATTACAAAATTTCGGGGTAAAAAATAAAAAATTATGCATGGTCGTAATTTATCATTCTGTTATTTTTTGTAGAGAAATGAATTGATTAAATCAATTTAATTCTAATTTCATTGTTTAGTTAATTTAGAATAATAAAAGTGCAGTGTGATAGAAAGCTGTGCTTCCATTCCAGGGAGATTGTGTTTAATTTCTGGCTCGACTATCAATTCATGGCTATTGTGAAGCCATGTAAAAATCTGTAAGTAGTTTAAAAACTAGCCAGTAATCGCTTAAAAAGAACAATCAATTAATAAATTAGGTAGTATTTGTAGATGCTTTAAAATTAAAACTAGACTAATCTTTATTTATTTCTTATTCAATTTATGTGCGCGACAAGATTTTCATTAAATGATTAATGAAAATCTCATCAACGTAATTATGAATGCAAAGGAGTTCTCAAGTTTTAGATAAATTTCGCTAGTTCTAACCTTTTCGTTTACTACCTGAGGTAACAAAAGTTAAAAATTGGCAACACTGGTTCAATCGGGCAAACATTGTGCAAAGAATCGGGGAGACGGGGAGACGCGGAGGCGGGGCGATAGAAAGGGACGCAGCTATTCTGTACGTTGGACGGGATCGTAGGTATTATACCTACGGCGCGCGGCGCGGCGATCGGCGCGGTGGGGCGCCGAGCCGCTGCGCCGTGACCGCGGTGCGGTGAGTTCAAACGACTCGCGCTAGGTAGAAATTGAACAGCTGATTTCACGCGTAGTTCTTTAGAGAATTCACACAACCATTGCGTATTTTTTTGTTTTAGCTGTGTTATTTACATTAATGTTATTCTTCATACATATAATGTAATTATACATTGAAATAGAGGTGTAGGAACTGAAAAAACGAAAAAAAAATTGAAAATTTTCCTGAAAGAATTTTCACTGGAATATGATTCAGAATAAGGAGCTGAATGCACCCTGTTAATTTGTGGAGGGCTGTCCCTTACACCCTGTATATATTAATTACTACATAACTATTTGTATCCATACATAAATTTAAAATAACTTGTTTTTATTGACTTGAAACATAACCAGAATTAATAAAATAAAAATGAAAAAACAAGAAAAACAGTGAAGTGCTCTCACCATTGAAATAGACTGATAAAAATCGTCAGACGAAAGCGTACATTTAATAGCATGCAATAAAAAAAAATATTTCGTCTCCAAATAAAATATACACGCGAATAATTCGCTGATTAATTGACATGTAGCATTCGCAAATGTCGTATTTTAATTAAACGAACAGACATCGGCAGGTACAATAAAATTGCGTGAAGTAATTAATTTATTTACATCAATGTGTCTCAATAAAATATTATGTTAATTAAATCTATTAAATTTTATTAACACAGCCGACTTCGAAATTTCTTTTGAAAATAAATTTATATTAGAAATTCAAAAAATAATTCATTAATAATAACTAAGAATTTCCATGGTTATAATATCTACCATTCTTTATCCACCCATACTCAAAGCCATATAATTCACTAGCTACTAACGCGCGGTTTCACCCGCTGCTCGGCTTCATTTAATCGTAGCGTGATGTTTTATAGCCTATATAGCCTATAGCACTCAGGAACATGGTAGCTATCTATCAGTGATAGAATTTTGTCAATCCAACCAGCGGTTCCAAAGATTACCTCCTACATACAAACTTACAAATTTTACCTCTTTATAATATTAGTATAGATAAGTGTATTTACTATTTCTAAATACCTATAGGTATGCTACATATAATATATATATATATTAATATATATATTAGTACACATTTCTTTATTTTTATAATATATCTTCTTTATGTAGTACTTATTTTAACCGTACACTACACTACCCATAGCCATAAATTTCTTTTATACATTCCATCTAAAGGTTGTCTGGAAGAAATCACCTTGTGTGTTAAGACCGCCCATTGTAATCATAACATTCGGTCATAGTATCCAATGTATTGCTACTTGGTGTATGTGTGCAATAAAGTATATATAAATAAAAAAGATGTAGGGACGAAGAAAGCGACTTTGTTTTGTACTACATAGTGAAGTTAATCTTGACTTTAGTTATTAAAGTCAAGATTAACTTCACCACAACTTCATCACAACTTTAAGTGTGGGAGAGCCATGCTTCGGCACGAATGGGTCGGCTTGACTGGAGTGATACCAGGGCCTCACAGAAAACCGGCGTGAAATAACCACAGTGTTGTGTTTCGCCGTGTGAATGACCGGCTCTCCCACACTTCTACACCAAATTACTCAAAAGATTTTAAAATCAAAACGTCTCAATGAACGTATTTCGCTGCTTTATCCAAATTAAATTCTTCCAGATCCATTAGTAACATTTCATTCTTAACAGACATAATGGCTGCCTGATTAATTCCATCCATTATTTACTGAGATAAAAATCTTCGTTATCGACCATCGGAGGATGGCTTCGTAACTTTAGTTAGGGGTGCAGAAGATCGGTTGCCGCGGATAGCAAAAATTAAACGTCTTATTGGAGTATTTTGAAGAAGGATTTGGTAGTAAATTTTGAATATTTTTATGACATTTTCTATTTGGAAATTAATTAAAATTGTTGATACGATTATAATTTTTTCGTCTTAGTTTTCGTGTGTGTGCATTCCTTCGATTATATTGGCAAAGTTTTCAATGAATATTTCGATCTTTTTTCAAGTTTGTAAGTAAAAATATGTAATAATTTGATTTAGGTGAATTAATTTGAGTATGTCATGCTATTGTATTGGCACTAAATTCCGAAACACGCAAAACAAAAAACTGCCAGTAAGTCAATTATTATAAATCTCAAATATTTTGTAAGATTTTTCATAAAGACGACAACACGGGATGCTACAGGGACAGGAAATAAGGTTGGTTGGTAAAACAAGGCCAGAATTCTCAGCCGACGATCGCAATACGATCTGCGGTTTTTCATAAGTTTAATGCATAATGTTATATGCATTTGTCGCAGTGATAAACTTATGGAGAAACAGTCAACAAAAACAGAATTCCGAAGTGGGTAAAAAACTTGCCGAAAATCTCTAGTCTGCACACTGCCTTAAGGAAGCAAACTTTTATTGTAAAGTATAATTAAATCAATCAAAACCAAAGTACGGTGTCGAAGCGATAAAACGTTAATTAATTGAGAAACTTTGATTAGTTTAGCGGTTATTTTGGCGAGATTTCATAACTACGTACACAAATAAAATATATCCGTATTGGTTGATAGATAAAATATAAACTAACTAGCTTTTGCCCGCGACTTCGTTCGCGTGGAATAGTGACTTCCTCCAGATTTTTGATTTTGCCCACATAGTTCCTGATCTCGCGGGATTTTCGGAATAAAAACTATCTTATGTCCTTTTTCTAGTTACAAAACAGTAGTTTAGGCGTGAATAAAAGACAGATAGACAGACAGGGTTACTTTCACATTTATAATATTCGTTTGGAAGTTTGGATAGTTTGGATATTGCTAGTTTTGAGTTCTCCATGTTCTGTTCAAAGCGATTACTTAATGTATTTTTAAGATGACTGTGTTGAAAATGGATTCCGTTTAGTTCTCATGGATATGTCGCAGTCCATTGCTTTAACGAGTAATTTTATAACCAGCTTAGCCTGTATATAAAAGCAGGCACGTTGCGTTCAAAATGTTCAAAATGCTCAGCCGGGATCTCAGGTCATTTAAGTGTGGGAAAGCCATGCTTCGGCACGAATGGGTCGGCTCGACCGGAGTGATACCACGGCCTCACAGGAAACCGGCGTGAAACAACCACAGCATTGTGTTTCGCCGTGTGAGTGAGGTTACCGGAGGCCCAATCCTTCCCCTGCCCCAATCCCTAATTAATCCTTAAATCTCCAAATCCTTGATCCCTAAAAGGTCGGCAACGCATTTGTAACTCCTTCGTTGCGGGTGTCCATGAGCGGCGATGATTGCTTACCATCAGGTAATCCGTCTGCTCATTTGCCGACCTATTACATAAAAAAAAACTCGGGTCAAGCGCAACAAGGTACCCACACCTTCGGCCTAGAGCTCAAGAAGGAACAAGGTTTTTACTCAGTAACGGTCTGACACTCTCTCTCGCCTTACCCTGGGCGGGAGAAGTCATTTGATGATTTTTCCTTGAAAAAAAAAGCCTAGCCTGTTTGTAGATGCAGCGCGTAGCGGTCCACGAAAGATCCAACAAACAACTACAGATGGGGCCCAACTTGGTCAATGCTTAGTCGAGGCCTCAGTTCAAGCGAAAAATGTTGAGGCCGCGGTACTTTTTTAACGGGTACGGAAGGGGTTTAGTCAGTAAGAGCCCGATACTCAGAAAAAGCGGTCTAAAATCAGGGTTACTTTGTACTTTAACACTCATTTTATCGTAAAACTAAACAAAATAAAAAGGAAAACCTCACACCTAATAACAGAAATTCTTCGAACCCCATAAAAATATTTTATTTCCACCCAATTCAAGGCTTCAAAGAGCCCAAGGCTCAACGCGTGTAATTTGGGAAAAAAATGTCCGCCCCTCAAATAAATCACATTAACTTATAGGTAGGGTATCTCTGCCAGAGGGCCGGCAATTATCAGACAACAGATGTAGATTTTAACACAGTATTTCAAATGGATTTTTACGTAGCGTTTGTTAGATATTTTTTAACAGCACGTCGTTTCTATAAAATTTGCTTGATTTTGAATCTTGTTCGAGAGTGCAGTGAGCGTCGAAGTGACAAGGACCTGCGAAAATTACATTATAGAATGCCACTTTTGACGTCATCTCATACTTTATCTTTCAAAATGTTGCGGTCAATTTAGTTCAACTCGCAAGTGTAGCACTAGTAGTGTACTACTACTCACAGCAGATTCAGATTCGAGTTTAGAAGGAAGTCTTACACAATCACACTGCAGTTTGCTAGATACGTATTAATAAAAGTAAATACCTAAAGGATTTTTATCTTAAGCACTATTGGTGGCCAATGATGGCACAGTCAGTGTATGAAGATACAGATTGAGACCCGTTGGGGAGCTGTATGTGTTGTGTATTTGTCACTGATTGACTGATTATAGCACGGTTGGCGTGGTAGCTTGGCAACCGGCTGTCGTGCAACGTGTCGCGGGTTCGTTTGCCGCACGGTACAACTCTTTGTGTAATTCACAAATTGTTGTTCCGGGTCTAGGTGTTATGTGAAATTGTATATTTGTAAACGCACCCACGATACAGGAAAAAAATCCTTGTGGGCAACGTTTTTTATAAAAGTTAAAACAAAAAAGTAACCGGCGCACATCGAAGTGAATATCATTGTAAATATAATAACGGTGATGATACGCAAAAGAAAAAAGAGATTGCAAGAACCACTTGTCTAAACACTACAGATTTGTTAAACAATAGGATAATTTTCGAAAACTTTCATTTAAAAGGATAAGGTAAATTACTTCTATAATTTTAAGAAGAGAAGAAGAAAAGACGAAACATCTGGCCAGAAATAATAATAAAGGTAAAGTCAAAAGCGATACCGAGCAAGGGACGAGCATTTATATAGAAAAAGTTGATACCAATAAGATTGTGACCATTACCTCATTAACTAATGGTTTTATTAAGTTATTAACTATTCATAATATCTAGTAAACAATTGAAAGTCTTCATTCAAACATGAAATAGAGAAGTCGACGTAGGTGCATATTTTTTTTTACGGTATACATGGACACCCAAGAGTTACGATTGCGTTGTCGGCTTTTTGGGGATAAGGGTTTTGGATATTTAAGGATTGGGAAGGGGTAGGAAGAGGGGGAGGGGATTGAGCCTCCGGTAACCTCTCTCACACAGCGAAAAACAACAACGCTGTGGTTGTTTCATGCCGGTTTTCTGTGAGGGCCGTGGTATCACTCCGGTCGAGCCGACAGATTCGTGCGGAAGCTCTTTCACATCATAAAACAATTCCAACAAGATACATATAAACAACGAAGCTCTTCATAAACATTACCTAGAAGTTAATTTACAAATAGCACTCGTTTCTTAAAATATATCTTACCATGCAAGAACATCTTTTCCTAAGGTAATTTACATTAATTCTCCCCAAAAACAACCTCACGCTCCCTCCAGTTATTATCTTCACTAACGTATCTAACCCAATCAAAATTTATAATTCCAACATCATTTGCTACTTCGTTATAAACCTTATATGCTTCTGTTAGAGTTCTTAATGCTATATAGAACGAATGAGAATTATTTTCGCAATTGCGTGCGTGTTCTCATTTGGCAAGTTCATTACATTTGTGGTACAAATTTAATTTTTGCTCATAAGCTCTTTTGATGTTAGTGTTCGAATTCAAATATTTGATATGGATTTGGAAAAATAAGCTGAATTGCCTTGATATAAGTACGTTGATTGCATCGAGTAATTTTTAACCCTCGACGCAAAAAGAGGGGTGTTATAAGTTTGACGTGTCTGTCTGTTTGTCTGTAGCATCATAGCTCCTGAACGAATGAGCCGATTTTAATTTAGTTTTTTTTTGTATATCACGTGTTTTACGGGCGAGTTTTCTTAGACATGTTCGATGAAAATCGATTGTGCCTTTTAAAAGTTATGGGGGGTTAAAGTGGGGAAGAAAAACCGAATGTCTGCAAATATGCACAAGTGGGGTATCAAATGAAAGGTTACGACTTGTACGTCACAAAAAACTAAAACTTTAATAAAGTTTGACGTGTCTGTCTGCGTCATAGCTCCTGAACGGATGAAACGATTTCAATTAAGTTTTTTTGTATTATATACTTTTTAAAGGTAGCTTATGTATTTGTGACGGAGGTTTTTTTAAATTTTTAATTTATTTGTATATTGTTCAGTCATTTAATTTTGCGCCGCCCGACCAGAAACAGACCCGAATGCGCAGCACATAGCGTTCGTCAACCGCAATAAGGAAAGGGAGACGATTGGATCCCCAAAAAAAATCTCCTTAAACGAAGTTTTATTACGGCGTAAAGAAACCCTTACCTTGTTTTTCGCCGTGTGAGTAAGGTCAAATCCCTCATAATATCCCTGATCTTTAAATCCCTAATAATCTATTAAATCCTAGTAACTATCTTGTTCAATCCCTAGTATATAACTCCTTGGTATAACGGGAGTCAGTGGGCGGCGCCGTTTACTTATTATTAGGTAATCCGTCTGCTCGTTCGCCGACCATAATTATGACCAATCATAACATACAAACGTGTTCTAGAGTGGAGAGCACGTCTAAGCAAACGTAGTGTAGGGCGCCCTCCAGCTAGGTGAACTGACGACATCCGCAGGGTGGCTGGCAGTGGTTGGATGAGAAGAGTTGAACATCGAGCTCAGTGGCGTGCAATTGGGGAGGCCTATGTCCAGCAGTGGACGACAACAGGCTGATGATGTGATAATGATAACATACATTTCAAATAAATAATCGAATTATAAAACAATAAAATAAATCCTCTGTAAATGTACTTAATAATCATGAACGAGTGCGGTCCGAGAATAATGAACTGGAAAATTAATAATTAAACAAATTTTATTGTGGATACGCGAATCCGTTACTTTACAATTTAATTGGATTTCTTGTGGAATTAATGGAACAGGTGATTAATAATATTAAATGCGAATACGTCATTATGTGGATGGTAATAATTTAATATGTAGTAAAATTGTTTTTTTTCCTTAGATCCGTATGTTAGTGGTAGTCGATATTGTCTAAAGGCTCAGTTTAAGTAATTGATTATAGTATCATTAGTTTGTTTGGTTTGGATAAGGCACTGATTAAGCATGCAAGTTTTGACTTTTGTTTTTCCTATTTTAATGTACTAATGAAGCGATAAACCAATGGAGGATGCCTTGTTTTTACCCACCAGGTGGCATTAGTCTGGACTTCTCATATCATTGTCCGTAGGGAATGTGCTAGTGTTATACTAGAATTGAAACTTTTATTAGGAACAGTTATTGGACAAACCAACCTCTTTTTAGATTAGCGACATCTGGCGAGCCATATACGAATCCAAAATCTTGACTTTTTTAAGAGGAAGTCATCAATGCCAGCGCTTGCATCGCAAGCCCATATAATTCTTGCACTTGTAGGTTTGTAGCATTGTGAGCATGAGTGAATGTGATAGAGATTGCCTTGAATGTGCTCCATTCTCGATTTTATTCGAAGAAATTTAAAAGAAGAATTTTCCGAGTACGTCTTCTTTGCCGCTTCATTCTGCATATATATTATCATTGATAAACGGCAAAGAACGCCAACACGAATTTACACAGGAACAAAACCAAACAAAAAATTTTATGCAAGGACTTAAAATTCCTGCTTCCGAATAATTGACTAATGAGGAAGCCTCTGTAACGTGACGATGGATCAAAACATTAATTTACATTATGAACTATAAACTCGTTACGCTTATACCTACAAGCTAGTCATGCCACATAAATGGAGTGCATTATAAACTTGGGCCAGTCGACGAATAGTTTTAATTAGAAACTACCCTAAGTTCTGACGTTGGACACGTCACTTTAAATAACGCAGTTTGGCAGGATTCGGAGGCATAGTACGTCACCTCAAGGTATGAGTTTATTCAATAGTTTAAGGAATTATAATAACAATGAGAGCCTATCTCCATTCGAATCTACAATTTGGAATGAGCACCTAGCTTCACTGATGAACAGACTGACTGACTACTTCTCTATTTTGACGTTTCAAAAGCACCTTTTTATGGTTTAATTGGAATAAATGATTTTGGCTTTGACTTTGACTTTGACTTTGACTTTGACTTTGACTTTGACTTTGACTTTGACTTTGACTTTGACTTTGACTTTGACTTTGACTTTGACTTTGACTTTGACTTTGACTTTGACTTTGACTTTGACTTTGACTTTGACTTTGACTTTGACTTTGACTTTGACTTTGACTTTGACTTTGACTTTGACTTTGACTTTGACTTTGACTTTGACTTTGACTTTGACTTTGACTTTGACTTTGACTTTGACTTTGACTTTGACTTTGACTTTGACTTTGACTTTGACCATGCTTCGGCACGAATGGTAGATCGAACGAAGTGATTCCACGGCCTTACAGAAAACCGGTGTGAAACAACCACAGCGCTGTATTTCGCCGTGTGAGCGAGGTTAATGGAGGCCCAATCCTTCTCCTTCCCCACTCCCTAAATCTCCAAATTCCTAATCGCCAAAAGGTCGGCAACGCACTCGTCTGTTTTTGCGGGTGTCTATGGGCGGCGCTGATTGCTTACCATCAGGTAATCCGTCAGCTCGTTTGCCGACCTATCACATAAAATAAAAACATGATATTGAAATGTATACTTATACTACCTCACAAAAAAATTTACGTGAAGTAACATTTACGTTGTGTTTGGCCGTGTGACTAAAGTTACCACAGGCCCTATTCTTTCCCCCCTTCCCCCATCTAAAATCCTCTATCTTCAATTCCTTAATAAACCACAAGAGGTCGACAACGCACTTGGACTTACTCCTTTGTGGTTATGAGTGTCCATGGGCGACGCTACTGCTGATTGCTTACCATCAGGCTAGGTAAGGTCAATCCTAAGTTTGGTAATCCGTATGAGCGTTTAGCTTTTGTGAGGGTAAAATCATCATAATGACTTGTCTCGCCCAGGGTCGGGCGGGAGGGAGTGTCAGACTCTTACTGACTAAACACCCCCCCCGTTCCTTCTGGCTGCTCTGGGCCGAGATCGCGGTGTTTCATTGCGCTTACCCCGAAGTCCCGGCTGAACATCTGCCCTATAGGGCCCCGTCTGTGGTGGTCACACCCTTGGGTCTGGTTCTGGTCGGGCGGCGAGCTACCCTAACTCGCCGCCCGCAGACCCGCGCATACAATGGCAAATGACATAAAAAACTACTAGCGACGTGTTTTGCGTTTTGCACGATCCTCGTTTCTAGACTTGCTATAACCAGGTAAGTCCGAACATGAGAAAAGTATAACACCAGAGGAACTGCAATGGAATGCCACGCCCATGGAACACCAGAGGAGTAACGACTTAATAAGTGCGTTGCAGGCCTTTTGCAATAAGGGTTTCGGATATTTAGAGATTCGGGGAGGGGAACAAGGATTGGGCCTCCAGTAATCTCAATCACACGGTGAAATACAACACTGTGGTTGTATCACGCAGGTTTTCTCTGACGCCGTGGTGTCCCTCCGGTCGAACCGACCTATCCGTGCCGAAGCGTAGCTCTCCTTAACTTTTTATCTTACATAAAACAGGTATTATTATCTTCAAAATGTCTAATTAAATTGTTCATTAAGTAATTTTGAGGTGAGGAATTGTTATGGCTTCATGTTTTTAAAGCTAAGGCTTTGCGTTATGACAAATTAATTTTGTGGGTGTTTATTTTGAGCCGAGCTTTTGTTCCTTGGTAAATGGAAGCAGCTCAATGTCTTATTTTAATTATCATACTGGCGATGATAATGGAAAATTATATTTGGTTTGTTTTTTTTTTTTATGTTTTGAGTTTTGTTGGTGAATTATATGTACTGCTGTGTTATTCTGTAAGACTTCATTCTAAACTTCGAATCTGAAACCGCTTTGGGTTGTACACTAGTACACTTAGTACACTTGCGAGTTGAACTAAATTAACCGCAACATTTTGATAGATAAAGTATGAGATGACGTTAAAAGTGTCATTCTATAACGTAATTTCTCCATCACTTCGACGCTCACTTCACACTCGAACAAGATTCGAAATCAAACAAATTTTATAGAATCGACGTTTTGGTACAACATTGCGTACAACATTGATTCCATTTTCGACTAATCAGAAATTCTGATTTAAGATAGTCTTTTTCATCCCTTTCAACTTAAATTATGACTATAATAGTACATACTTGAGGCAGCCATTTTCATAGCGTTTTAGTGAAGTGAACTTTCATATTCCACATTATCGTAAATCAGTATTTTCTGTAATAGGGTAACGTTGGAGGTTGGAGGCACTCAAACTTATAGCTAATTTCAACTAGACTAGAATACAGAAACTAAATGATCTGAAACTAATGCATTTTGTTAAACTTTAGCAGTAAATTAAGAAAGCACCTTTTAAATTTGTGTGTTTAGTTTAGTTATAATATTTTAGTTTATAAATATAATGTTATGCTAATAAAATTGTTAGATAAACGGATAAGCCGGTTTTGTGAGAACTGTGTTATCTGTATGTATATCTATATTCTACACTATAAGTAAAAATCGTTGTTATGTTATAACTGGTACCGATTTGGCTAAATTTTGATCTTCAATTATTTGAATTAGTAGTCGTGGAAGTCCAGAAAAGGTTTGTGCGTAGAGAAAAAAATGAAAAGATTAGTACTATGCCTTATACGTAGCGAAACACGTGCCGACTTTTATTTTTTTAAATTATTGTTCAGCAATAAAATAAACGAAAATAGCTAGTTTTGAGAAAAAAATAGAGTGAGCAAAAAATTTTGATTTTAAGTCATGTTTCTGGTGACATTGACAAAACTTGTCTCCGCTTTCCTCCGTTCTGCCTCAATTGAATTGCTGCCTAGCTAGTGATAACCTTTTGAAATTATTAACGTATTTTAAAATGTAGATTTCCAGCCATGTGGTTAGTGAATAGCGTGAAAAGTGAATAGTTCTGTCTCTGTGGAACAGCAACCTAGCCAGTATTTTTTATTTATTCAATGGTATAATTCGTCAAACGAGGAGACGGATTACATGACGGTAAGCAATCGGCGCCGCCCATGGGCACTCGCAACACCAAAGGAGTTACGAGTGCGTTGCCGGCCTTTTGGGGATAGGGGTTGTGGATATAAGGATCGAGAAGGAATGGGCAGGGGGAGGGATTGAGCCTCCGGTAACCTCACTCACATGGCAAAACACAACGCTGCGGTTGTTCCACGCCGGTATTCTGTGAGGCCGTGGTATTACTCCGGAAGCTTGGCTCTCCCATACTTCTTCTCACTTCACAGTATTATCTACACTGAAATTATTAATGGTGTAATTATTTTTAAATTGAACTCAATATAAGAAAAATTCAATTTTTCAGCTCCAAAATTAATATTTACAAATTAATTAACGTAAAAACTTAAACTGATATTCAATATTATATTGCCGAAAATTGTGGCTACTATCATAAAACTCTGCTCGTTAAAAACAGCTGACTATTAATTTGGAAATTAATTACGGTAAATGAAGCTTACTTGTATTATTTATTTTATTAGTTCTATTAAACATTTTATTTTTATTATAAAAATAGACTTTCATTTTTAAGTTTGTATCCAATGAGTGTGGACTTCAGACAAAATATAATGAATTAATATTTATTGGTACAGTTTTTTCGACCGACAGAACCGTTTGTCTTGGTATGGCCATGTGAAAAGAAGGGATGAAAAGCATGTAACAAAAAGAGTCATGAGTATAAATGTGGATGGATGGAGAGGGAGGGGGAGACCAAAGAAAATATGGATGGATTGTGTGAGAAGTGATATGGAAGACAGAGGAGTTAGTGATAGCGTGACGAGTGACAGGACAGAATGGAAGAAAAAAACATATTGCGCCGACCCCAAATAAAACGGGACAAGGGCAGGAAGATGATGGTACAGTTTTTTCCAGCAGGTACCATAAACGTTGGTTACGTGTTCGCTCTGTGGTAAATCAAATAGTCCCGTTAAACTATTGAGCGTTCTCCAACCCGCTTGATATGTGTGGTGATTATGGAAAACCCTCTTGCGGAGAGGAGGCTGTGTAGGAATAGTTGTCTGTGATAAGCTTGAATATATACCTTTTTATTGTGTTGCTTTGACTATATCGAACTTATCATCACTTACGTGATCAGTCTATAAGTACCCACTGCTGAGCAAAGGCCTCGTCTCACATGGAGAAGGTTTGAGCATTAATCATCACACTTGCTTTAGGCGGAAGGGCGATTTCAAAATTATAATTAGAAATTATAAGTCCTGGTTTCCCGGCGTTGCGGGATAAGCGCAATGAGTCACCGCAGCCTCGGCCGAGAGCAGGAGAAGGAACGGGGTGGTTTTTAGTCAGTAAGAGTCTGACACTCTCTCTCGCCTAACCTTGGGCGGGAGAAGTCATTTGAAGATTTTACCCAGACAAAAAAAGTTTGCTCACGATGTTTTTCTTAATCGTATGTCAGTAGATAGTGTTAATCATAGAAAGTAGGTACATATGAATCAAAAAAGACACATTGGTACCTACTTGTCAGCTTTAACCTGTTGAGGTAACATAGAAGTAAATACATTTGTCACTTCTGATTAAAGACTTCAAAGAATACTCAAAAGAACAAAATGGCAGCTGAATTTATTCGTCAAACATTTCATTTCGAATTTGGATTTCGAATTTCGAAGAAGACGAAAAATTCGTTAACGATTCCCCGTACACACTGGCACTCTCATCAGAAATTCTAAAATCTTTTTTTTTAATCAAAAATCAATGAAAAAATTCGGTAAAGAAAAAAAGAACTGAGAGTCAGCCATTTTCTTTTTTTTGTAAATGGAATCAATTCATCAAACTTTGTTCGATCTTAAAAATAAAAACGTTTGGAATTTTTACAAAGGAGTTATAGTTTTTGCAAGATTGCTTTTTTTACGTCTTCATAGAATATTTTAATATTTTATTAAAAAGCGTGTGGGGTATGATTGAATAGATTGATTTTTGTGATCAAACACACTTTTGATTAGAGGCTTTGCCATAAGTTTTATATTGAACGACGCATGTGTTCGTTACAAGAATTGTAGATATAAGCATATTTGCTTAGTATTAATAATGTAAATTTTGAGAAATCAAGCCTTATTTAAAACATATTATATTATGTTTTCGAAAAACATTTTTAAATAGCAACTAAGACTATCAATTCGTATACTGTATCTTAAAGTAATCTAATCAATTTTATTATATTAAATCCCAAAAAAATAGTGAGTTTCATGAAAAATATTTTTGAATAGGATTTTAAACTCTACTTCTTAACTGTAAAGCTCAAAATCTTTTGCAGAAACTTGACTTTATGGGATAGGTTAATGCCTGTCTGAACAAAATATTGTAGCCAGCTATAAAGAAGTCTTCAGATCCCACACAAGGATCTATAGGCCTTTTGAGACGCGTTATAAAATCGTAGTATCACCGCATAGTCCGTGACATACGAACAAAACAGAATAACTAGGTAAATATAAAACTAGGAAAATAGGTTCAGATGTGTTTAGGTCATAGACTATAATTACACAAAGGCTAGTTTTAGCCGGGTTATAATTTTATATTTTCAAATAATTTAAAGTGTGGGAGAGCTATCATATGCTTCGGCACGAAAGGGTCGGCTCGACCGGTGTGATACCACGGCCTCATAGAAAACCGGCGTCAAACAACCACAACAGTGTATTTCTCCGCGTGAATGACCGGAGGCCTAATCCTTACCCTACATCATTGCCTTCCTTCCTCCTCTGATGTTGCGGGTGTCCATAGGCGGCGGCAATTTCTTATCACCAAGTAATTTGTCTGCTCGTCTGGCGCCATACTACATAACAAACGCTTACCGAACTAAAAGACGCTATGTAGAAATAACCAAGAAGTCACAATTTTATTTATTCACCGACCATGAAGCGGTTAAGAAGTTTTATGACCGTTTTCCTTCAAGCGTTAACCGCTTTTAGTACCATGGAACCTGCATTTCTCATTGCTCCCTTATTAATGGGGTTGCTGCAAAATAATTGATGGGAGGGGGCAACTTTGTATGTGATTTGTATCTCAGGGGGAGGATTGGCATGTAAGGGTTTGGAAATTGGGAATCAATTTGTTTCTCTTTTTCAGAATGTAAGTTGTATTTTGTTTTGTTTGCTTGTGTCTGGGACAGGAATTTCCTCATCTTTTTTGCCATAAGGTGTATTTTCATGAAGGCACAGAGTAAATCATCAAATTACTTCTAGGGTGAGACGAGAGGAAGTGTAAGACTCTTACTTTTTTTAATGTAATAGGTCGGCAAACGAGCAGACAGGCTACCTGATGGTAAGCAATCAGCGCCGCCTATGGACACCCGCAACGGAGGAGTTACGAGTGCGTTGCCGACCTTTTAGGGATTTGAAGGAGGGTTTGGGGAAGGGGAAGAATTGGGCCTCCGGTAACCTAACTCACACGGCAAAACACAACGCTGTGGTTGTTTCACGCCGGTTTTCAGTGAGGCCGTTGTATCGCTCCGGTCGAGCCGACCCATTTGTGTTGAAGCATGGCTCTTCCACACTTACTGAGTAAATTGCCCCGTTACTTCTCCTGCTTTAGGACGAGGCCGCCGTACGCAACCCAAGCTGAAAGACCCTTTGCCTGGGGAGATGATGACTGCCAGATTCTTAGTGACAAAAAGGATTTCGTGTTTCTTTTTGGGTTTATAAGTGACTGATCATGCTGCTGCAGATATTATTATGTGACATTAAGCACTCAATGCTACCAATAGATACTCGTTGCACCAGAGGAAACTTCCTCTGATGAAGCGAGTCTTAGGTCTAACCAGCTAGACTTACGGTAATCTCAAGTGCACAGCACCGTGTTGATTAAGGTATTCTGTGAGGCCGTACTGTCATTCCGGTCGAAGCGTCCCATTTGGGCAAAAGAATAGCTCTCTAACATTCCTTACACAAATTTACTCTTAAATAAAAGTATTACTTTATACAGTGTTCACTTTTTAAATATACCTGAAACTTGATAATCCCAGAGACGTGACTAAAAACTCCTTTCTAAAAAATCCAACAGGACACAAGGACCAAACCAATCAATAACATCTAATATGCAAATGAAGTCCCTACAAGTGACTCACTCAAGAGATCACAAAGATTATTATTACCATAAATCCACTAAGAGGTTGCAGACCACCCTTCAAACACCATAACCCTTCCAGTCAAGCCTTAGGATTTACTACGTGGAAGATAACCAACTAAACATTGTTTTTCTCATTTAAAAATCTTAAGCGAAATCAAACTCTGTTTCCTACACGAAAAAGTCCAAATTTTCGTGTCTGCTTTTATTGATCATGGGGTCTGGTTAATGAAACCCAGACGTAGCTAACGTATTTGGTGCTGGAAATGTATAATTTAAGACAAGTGGGTTATAGCAAAAAGTGATTGACCTCATTACAATGGTTTGCGTTCAGCCTTTTTTGGAGAAGGTCGGGAAAGAATATAATTGATTCTTTGGACGTTAACGTCCTTTACATTTGACGATTTAATATAAGATTTTCTTTTTTAGACTTACGTAACACACCAGATAATTAAATTTTGAGTCTGTGTCCTTGGAAGAGTGTCTTCAAGACTCGAGTGAATGGGTTGCTTATGAGTAGGCGTGCTCCATCGCTTTCCACCAAGCCCAACAGCGGCCAGATGACAAAAAAATATAGGTGTATCTAACACTTCATTCGTCTTTATATTATTTAACTGCAACTACAAAGTTAAAATTCACGTTTAATTTAAAACGCTGCGTGTATACAAAATATAAAATAAAGTTTGTTATTAATTTTTAATAAGTTATCCCTTTATATTTGGGAATGACTTACATCCTTTTTTAAGTTTTCGGAACCAAGCAATAGGTTTTTTTTAATTTAACCAAGTCATAATTATCGTCACCAGGAATAAGATGCAAAATTAAAATAAAAATTTAAAATGACTCTTGAAACTCGATCCTGGGGTGTTCACTGAACGTAATTAAGGAGTCTACTAAGGAAAACTAAATCATAACTTTGTAACTGGTTGAGTAGCAACTTCTACAACTTTGAAAGAGTAAGTTTAAAGAAATGATACTGTTTATCAAAGGAAAAACTATCTAGTTGTAGTTGTTGATAAAGAAATTGGAATGAAAAAGTTATTTACTTACAAAGATATCAATGTCAACTTTAATGGAACATCATAACTATTTTACGTTTTTAAAATATAAGCAACAACATTCAAGAAACGTGGGTATCTACTCCTTTTCAAAGGACCGGCAATGTGCCCGTGACTCCTCTGGTGTTGCGGGTGTGCGCGGGCGGCGCTAATCACTTACCATCAGGTGATACGTCTGTTCGTTTACCTTCTATCACATAAAAATATAATGTTTTTGGTCACGACCAAATATTATTATTTTTTGGCCAGAAGCTTAAGGCGCCCGCTTCTCATGCACGAGGGTCCAGGTTCATAACCTTGTAAGTAGCAAAATGACTTTTTTCCGAGTTATTTACTTTCTATGATTATTTAGACACCACTGCCATATGGTCAAGGAAAACATTGTGAAGAAACCTGGAGCTTCAAATTGCCAATCTTCCTTGAGCAAGCGTGGTGATGATCAATGCTCAATTTGTTTTTTTTTGATTGCTCAGCAGTGGGCACTAATAGGCTGATGATGTGATGTAAGGTATGTTGTATGAAAGGCATTGATCGAATCCTATCTACATTAAAACCCTTAAAAGATCAGCCTGGAACTTGTAACTCTTCTTGTATTGTGGATATCCAAGGCGGCGTTGATTTTTTTATCATCAGGCGATTCATCCGCTTGTTTATAGCCTTATGCCAGAAACATTCGAAATAATGTACTTACCTTAAAAAAATCTCCATATCCATTGGTGGTTCACATCCGGCGCTTATTATGAGTAGAGTTGTTTGCTGACTTATCCATTAAAAAAACTTTTTTTTTATGAAGATATGCCAGTGTATGTGTGGTTTTAAACATGATTCTGTAATTATTTTTGTAAATCCGGAAATCTGGCAAATCGTCGCGGTGGCAAATGCAACTACAATAATTAGTTTGCCGCAACAGGGCTTGGTGCAGGCAAATGAGTAAAAAGAAAAGTCTGACACTTTTTCTCGCCCCACCTAAGGCTGGAGAAATGATCTTTTGATTTTCGAATAAGTCAATCGCGACTTGAGTCAGTAAATATAATTTGTTTCTCTTTTGTCTCCCAAACAAAGGACCCTAGTTAACAATAAATAACATTTACTACAACAGCCCACTTGGTAAGCTGAACAATATAATTAATGTGTAAAAATTGGCAAATTGACCTTCAGACGGCATTCACGGGTGATATGATAGGGGTTCATACGTTCACCTCTTCACAAAATGTTCAGTTTATATACAGTTTTTAAAGAGATGTATTGCCTGACTATTTTTTTTTTGCAACCGTAAATAAATAACATAAATTTAATTCTCTGGAGTGAAATCTCATCCAAGTTTTGGCACGAATGGTTCGGTTTGAGCAGAGTGATACCACGGCCTCACAGAAACAACATGGTGTTATGTTTTGCCTTGTAAGTGAGGTTCAACCCAACTCTTCTCAATCCTTAAACATCTGAAACCCTTATCCCCAAAACGCCGGTAACATACTCGTAGCTCCTTTAGTGTTCACTCGAAGAAGGTTTGAGCATTAATGGCCAGGCTTGTCCAAGGCGTAATGGTAAGTTTCAAACTATTATATTTTTTGATAATTAAATATTTAAATTTTCCCACAGAGTAGTTCTTTTTTATATGCCAGATTGTAATCGAATCGTGGGGATTAGTGTGTTGAAGATTTTTGGAGAGAGATATTTATGAGAAGGGATAGATGGGAATGAATTGGGTCTCCAATAGTCTCAACCACACGGCAAAACACAACGCTGTTTGTTAGTGGCATATAAATTAACCTAAAAAGTAAATATAACTTAGAAAACCGGAATCCTTAACATCCGGGCCATCACGGTCTACATATATATCAGTTATATACCATAGTTTAATTTCAGTAAATTTTCATCAATCTTTTTTATAAATTGAATCGCTTTAATAAGTCTCAGAGCTCCTATGTACTTTCATACATAGGTAAAGGCTGGGGTAGGCTCTCTCCCGTCCGTAATAGCGGGTCGCACTTCACGATAATTAGAGCCGGGTCGTACGATCTATGCGAGGGCACGTACCTTCCACAGCACTCTTCACCTCTAAGGGTACAATTATCTAACAATCTCTTTGGATAGACAGAATTTTGGCCATTTTTGGAGCCAACAGAGAAGGTTTATTCATTCAGCGCCATCACTATTCTTTCGTATTGTAGGGTATTTTAAAAAAACGTACCATGGCACCGGATAACAAGGTCTTTTTTACGTGGTAGGTAGCCAACGAGCAGATGAATTAACTGATTATATGCCATCAGCGCCGCTAATGAAGACCCGCTAATGAAAAACCGAGGAGTTACGAGTTTGGGGATTAGGGATTTGAAGAGGAACAAAGGTGACCTTTATTCTCGCTCCCGAGGACGGGAGAAGACACTGAATGATTTTTGAATAGTAACTATCGTGAGATAAACTAAATTTATTAAATATGATTACTTACTCGCGTGAATTAACGGAGAAAAGCTCTTCTAGTTTCAAGCAACAACGGGACTCTTATTATTGAGCAGCGTGCCCGTCACGGTGACGTGTTGTCTGCGCGACGTCGAATATTTAGTTATCTTACTTCTTACTAATATTATATCTTTGGATGTTTGTTACTCAATCACGTCAAAATGGCTTAATGGATCTGGATTGAAATTTGACACAGATATAGGATACACTCCGGAATAGGACATGGGATACTTTTTATCAACATACCATGCGGGCAAAGCCGCAGGAGGAACCTAGTTTTCAATAAAACACTGATAGATTTTCCCCCTTAAAAAGGTTGCTACCTAACTTTTTTATTCGCTTTCTGGTAAACATTTTGATAAATATCAAGTTGTCGTTTGGCTTGTAAGGAGAAGCTTTTTCTCAGCCCCCGGGATTGTGGATGCAAGCACTATAATGTACCGCAGCCTCGACCTGTAGCAGGAGATGGAACAGGTTTACGTTTAATTAGTAAGCATTTCAGACCTTCTTTCACCCCATCCTGGGCGACGGAAGTCATTTGATGATTTTCCCAATCAAGATTTTCGTCAAGATTATCAAAAACAAAAAAATTCATCACTTAATTTTTTTAGACTAATGATGATTAGTATGTAATTAGTATGAGTATGAGTATGAGTATGAGTAGTATGTAATTAGTATGTAATGATAATGCTGGTAAAATGATGGCTGAGTGGAAGCAGCGATGGCTGAGTGGAAGCAACGACTCTCGCAACCGAGGGCCGGGAACGCTATTATAGCAGCGGTAAGACCCCTCTATGAGGAGTGGCTTGAGGTCCTTACCGGGCACGGCAGCTTCAGTAGGTTCCTGTTTCGGATCCAGCGGGAGGAAACGTCCGAGTGTCGTCATTGCGAGGACCACCTAGAGGATACGGTGGAGCATACGTTCAGCTGGGGTTGCGGGGTAAGCGCAATGAGGCACCGCGACCTCGGCCCAGAGCAGGAAAAGGAACAGGCGGGTTTTTAGTCAGTAAGAGTCTGACACTCCCACCCGCCCGGCCCTGGGCGGGAGAAGGCATTTGATGATTTTCCCCTCACAAAAAAGCTGGTAAAACTATTTTATATGTACATGAAAACTTATAAAACGTATTTTGTCATATGCAAGAATGCACGTGTAAGTTATTTTTCAATTAAATTGTTCTCTTACATACAATTATTTTGTAATTTGCATCGCTATACTAATTGCATTTTCTGCGTATACTTCGTAAAGTGATGGAGCGCTCATTCTTATCCGACGCGGCTTACAACTCACTCGGTAACGTTAATTAGAATCCACATATTCGTTCCATCTATGTCGGATCAGAGTAATCAAGTGGTATGTAAAAGAATGGTTAAGTTAATATTGCTTTATTTGTATGTTATTTTAAGTGTGGGAGAGTCGAGCTTCCGCACGAATGGGTTGGATAGACCGGAGTGATACTAATACCTTAAAACAACGACCACTCAAAACAAACTACCAGCGTTGTGTTTCGCCGTGTGGGTGAGGTTACTGAAGGCACAATCCTTCCCCTCCCCATTCCCAAAATCTCTAAAATCCTAATCCCTAAAAGTTCGGCAACACACTACTTGTAACTCCTCTGGTGTTGCGAGTGTCCTTGGGCTGTCTTTCGGCCCTTCCTCCATAGCATATCTACAACTATTGCACTCGGTTGGAAATGTCCATATTACTGCATTGGTGGAAATAATCGTACTGCTTGGCACAACCTCTCTACGTTTCTGTCAGTTATCGACGGATACAAAATAGTCAAACTCTAATTAACATCAACGTAGTATAGGAAACGTATTCTGCACTTCTATTTTTGCTTGTTTAAGTAAACACTCAGAATACAGAACAACTGTATTCTGAGAATAAACAATGACATATTTTAGATTTTAAAAAGGACGCATAACCGACCTTGCTCAAATTAAATTTCGAAGAAGGAAATGGTACCGTAGTAGTACCAATTTTATTATTTTTTTCACTAATGTTGACATGACGAACGTCCTACCAAAATAGTCCAAAACAACTTACAAAAAATTCATGAGAAGTTTATTTATCTAACAAAATTTTACTACTTACATAACTGAGCCTCTACCACTTTCCAAGCGTAAGTATGGCAGAGCGCAAATTATAATATCATTCCCCTGGGCTGGTGCATTCTACAAATGCTTCACTACGATTGGATGGGATATTTTTTAAAGTATTCGCACAAATATTTTCGAAGAGCGGCCGCGTTATAAACTGAATTCCTAACACGTATGGCCCTACTATGGGAATTGAAAGTGTTGTCATATTTTTGGCTTTTTTATCGAATTATTGTTAGTGTGAGTTTTGAATAAGGGTTACAGATTTGCTTGCCCAGAAAATATATATTAAGTTATAAATTTTTCCTTTTTTTAGTAGTGAAAACGGTCAATAACAATACTTTTCAACGTCACATCATATTAGATCATCAGCTTAGTGTCCACTACTGAACAAAGGTCAGTCTGCAAACCTTTTAGCCATTATTCACCAGTCATTCTGTGTGGATTGGCGATTAAAAACTTATTCGTAAGTCATAATAGGTATTTTCTTTTACCATATGCCATTCAGCGGTGTCTTGATAATCGAAGAAATTCATGTACTTTTTATACCTACTAGGAAAACGTCACAAATTAATACTTGGTAAGTAACAGACAGACATAACATTTTTCATAATCGCACCACGGAGTCTTAATAACTACACAAGTTGTTATTCAAAAACCACTTCGCTTTTTAAATTGTGGTCTCTTACGGGCTAGGCAAGCGTAGTCAATGGCTAATGCCCGGTTTCCGAAAGCCCGATCAATGTTAAAATCAACTAACTAGGTGTCAAATCTCTTGTCAAGTCATCTGATTGGTTGACTGAATTATCAACAATTGATTTTAAAATTGATCGGCCTTTCGGAAACCGGGTTTGACACTCTCATGTAGAAAAGGCCCATAAACAAGCAGTGGATCATCTATTCTAGCTTTCTTCTTCACACAAATAAGGTTTGAACGTGATAAACAAAGGAGTATGGAAACACGAGTAGTGTGGAAACTATTGGATGCCACACAGAACAATTTGTATATTGCGAACAACTGCTAGCGGCGTCACTGGCTTCGATACATTATCATTTGTTGGGAAATATGTAGCGTTAGTGTTCACTACTATGTGTTTGTTGATAGACATTAAAATATCACGGTAGTTTCATATATATTTTTTTGGTAGGTATGGTTTTTTTTTGTGAGGGGAAAATCATCAAATGACTTCTCCTGCCCAGGGCAGGGCGGGAGGGAGTGTCAGACTCCTACTCTGGGCCGAGGTCGCGGTGCCTCATTGCGCTTACCCCGCAACAACGGCTGTTGGTAGGTATGGTATAGACATGATTCAGCATAAATTGGTAGGCTCAACTGAAGTGATTTACTAGTACACTATAAATCTCGAATTTGGTTTATAGTTGTATACGTTTTTGTTAGGTTTTTGTTTATGTGATAAGTCGGCAAAAGAGCAGCCACCCATGGACACCCGCAACAACAGAGGAGTTACGAGTGCGTTGCCGACCTTTTGGGGATGAGGGATTTGGAGATTTAGGGATTGGGTAGGAATTGGGGGAGGGGAAAGATTGGGTCAGAAACACAACGCTGTGGTTGTTTCACGTCGGTTTTCTGTGAGGCCGTGGTATAACTCCGGTCAAGCCGACCCATTCGTGCCAGATATAAAGTTCGAAATTACAAGTGTCTGTCTGTATGACAGTACAGTTCAGGTAGTGTGTTGATACATCGACTGCAATGCGGTGACCTACATCCTAAAGTCTGAAGCAACTTACGCTTGCTCATTAGTGTAATGTAGTCATTAATTTATATCGAAGTGAAAGATGTATGTATTCATTTTTGCAATACTGGTAAGTATTTTTTGGAGGCTCAAATCTTCCCGTCTTTCATACCTTTAAATCCCAAAACCACTTATCTCCAAAGTGCCGGTCATGCACCTGTAACTCTTTTGGTGTTTCGGATGTCCATGGGCGGTGCCGATTGGTTACCATCAGGTAATCTGGCATCTACCGGTTTGCCGCCATATTGTATTAAAAATGTTATTTTGATGATATCGTGGCTTGAATTTTACTAAACTTTAGTTTTTTTGCACATAAAGGCACTGATTGCACCTCAGCAAACCTTGGACGGATTTATCTTGAAGGAGTTTTGACTACTACTAAACAATGTTAGTCTGCTATAATGATATTAAATCAAATATCAATACTTGAACGTCAAATACTTTTATGTACGAGTATATCTACCGCTTCAAATAACCTCAAATTTCGTTCATGGAATGGCTACTTAACCCAGCCTCTATCGATTGGTTATCGGAAATATTTTCCGAAAAAAAAACCGGAAAATACTTCTTTAAATATTTTATTAAATTTTTTTTCGGATTGATTTCAGATGGAATTTTAGATTGGTTTTGAAAAATAGTTAAAGTATTTACTAAACGTCTTTGTGTATGGCATTAAGTAAGGATAAAAATAATAGAATTGTAACCAAGTAAATTAATAATAGGTAAATATGACGCATCAGTCCTAGTCTGCACACATCTGGTACGTTATAGAATATACAGCGGCTACGAGTCAGCTGGTCTCCCAGGCTTTGGACCGTAACTCAGAGGCTACCGCAGGGATTAGTCTGATTGAGTAACAACCATAGCAAGCTGAACTATGAATGGTCCAATAAAAACAAAAAAACTGCTCATTCATTAACTAGACGGATCTGTAATAGATAGCTCCGTAGTCCACTCGAATCCAGCCGATTTGGTAACCATCAGTCTGGGAGAGGTCGCGAGTGGAATTTTTTTGTCTTGTAAAATGAAAGCTTATCTAAAATAGTAACCTGTTATAGGACCAAAGAAGCCTAGTACGGCATTCATATTCTAAGCACTTGAACCAAGAAACAGACCATTAATTTTAAATCATAATAAAATATCTTTTCCTAGCTACAGATAAAATAGTACAAAATAATTATTACAAATTTGACTGCACGGCTGGCGCAGTGGCTGGGCAACTGGCTGCCGCGCAACATGTCTCGGGTTCGATTCCCGCACGGAGCAACTCTTTGTGTGATCCACATTTGTTATTCCGGGTCTGGGTGTGATGTGCATGTGAAATTGTATGTTTGTAAACGCACTCACGACTCAGGAGAAAATCCTAGAGTGGAGCAACGTTTTTTTAATGAAAAAAAAAATAGTCTATGAAAATAAAAATACTTACCCATTAAAATTTTTTCATTAAAAACTATTAGGTACACTGGAAGTTGCCAACAAATTGTCTACACTAGCTCGTCCATCAAAATAATTGTGATGAAAATCTTTAGTTTTTAAAAACTCGTGGAATGAGAAACATTTTTCATTATACATACAATATACTATACACTAGCTTAATGCCCGTGGTTTTGTTTATTTTATCATCATTATAATTATCAGACCATTGCAATCCACTGAATTTGCTTTGATAAAAATAATAAAATAGATTTGCGACAAATACTTTATACCTTATAAAGTAACGTCCCCTCAATTTTTTTTTTACTTTTCTTTGTTCCTTCATAGCATGCAAATAAGGTTGTATTTAACAAACAAATTATTTGTCAATGATCTGTCAGCAAGGAAATTTAAACAATACCATTTATTTTGGCTGCTAATAACTGTGTTCTAAACATTTTTAACAGAACACCTATTAAATGTTAGGGAAAATATTTAGTTTTTAATTCCGCGACAAAAATCCAGGCTTGTTGCAGGATGCAATCCCACTCCTATGCAATCATGCATATGCACATGCAGCAATGGTCCCACCCTCCCATCCTCAGGAGATGTTGACTCGACGAGCTCGTCGAGATGTGTGCATATGCATGTGGGCAGGAGGGTGGGACCCTTGCTGCATGTGCATATGCATGATTGCATAGGAGTGGGATTGCATCCTGCAACAAGCCTAGATTTTTGTCGCGGAATTAAAAACTAAATATTTTCCCTAACATTTAATGTCATGGATTTCCGCAAAGTAACGCCTGATTCTATAAATTAGAAAACCTATTTTATTGTTATAGTGGCCCACCTATAGTGGCAGAAGCTAGTTATACTATATGTACATAGTGCCCCACCATATTATCATATTTAGAAATTATTGGAAACTGCACAATACAACGAAGTGAAAGAAAGACAAACGAACAAACACATTTTCCTATTTATAATGTTAGTACGGATACGGAGAGGGAATTATAAATTGTTCCCAGAGGTGTCGAAATTTTTAATTTAAATCTGGACTCTTTGCATAGAGTTTGAACGCGTACGCGGAGTGCATTATTTAAATTAACTATGGAACTTTTTATTTTTTATTGCTTGTAGTCGAAAGTATGTTTCCTGAAAGGAAGGATAAAGATAGGGATTTGAAATGTTTTTGTCATTAAATTCTGCTAACATTATTGACGCGAAATGTTGTTTTTACGTTGTTACAGAACAATAAAAGTGTAAGAGAGCCCAGCTTCGGCACGAATGGTTTGGCTCGACCGGAGTGATACCACGGCCTCACAGAACACCGGCGTGAAACAACCACAGCGTTGTGTTTCGCCGTGTGAGTGAGGTTACCGGAGGCCCAATCCTTCCCCGCCCCCAATCCCTCCTCAATCTCTAAATCCCTATTCCCTAAAAGGTCGTCAACGCACTTGTAACGGGTTTCCATGGGCGGCGCTGATTGCTTACCATCAGATTATCCGTCTGCTCGTTTGCCGACCTATTACATAAAAAAAAGCTAGAACTCCCATACATTTTCCTTATCTATCCTACAGCTTTTGAACTGCGAAGTTTGTAAAACGTGAAGAAAATTAAAAGTCCTCTTATGTACGGTAAGCCTAATGATTATAAATTCGTATGCGATGTTAAAACTGCAATATCTATAATATAAATTCGAAACTATATTTATCTGCAGTTCTTTTACACACACAACAAGGATTTTTGCATCCGAATATACAGCTTGGTTTACCGTTGTATGCTAAGCTGCAGACCACAGATAGTAACGTTAATGGGCTTATTTAAATGACCTAAACTCGGGATTTCTTCAAGTGTCTTGATACACATCACACCCAACCCAACAACAATCCATTGACTAGATAAAACCAACTAACTAACATAAAGCAAAAAATCACAACACATTCAAAACCAAACTGTAACATCTACACACACAGTTCATTATCCAAGAACACATAATGTCCACGCAATGTTTTCCAATGAATGGTACTTCGGGGAGTTTCAACGGTACCCGTGGGTTGCCCTTCCATTGTAAAAGATAAAAGCTTGATGTACAGGTGCAGATACTGTATGTGATTTATGAGGTAATATTTTGAACGTTTTATAGGTGTTTGTGGCTTTTTTTGTGTAACGTACAAGATTTTCTTTAGGGTGGAAAAATATTTTTTTTATGTAATATGTTGGCAAACGAGCAGACGGATTACCGGATGGTAAGCAATCAGCGCCGCCCGTGGACACGCGCAACGGAGGAGTTACGAGTGCGTTGCCGACATTTTAGCGATAAGGGATTTGGAAATTTAGGGATCGGGGGAGGGGAAGGATTGTTCTTCCAGTAACCTCACTCATACGGCGAAACACAACGCTGTGGGTTGTTTCAAGTCGGTATTCTGTGAGGCCGTGGTATCATTCCGGTCGAGCCGACCCATTCGTGCCGAAGCATGGCTCTCCCACACTTAAATCGCTTCTCCTGCCCTGTGTAGGACGACGGGAAGTATCAGACTCTTTCTACTTCAAAATGATCCCGTTCCGTCTCATCCTCCAGGTCGGGTAGCGGTATATTATTGCGCTTATAACCCTGGCTGAACATCAGCCCCATTGGGCTCCTTTCTATGGTGGTCTAATAGCTGTAGGTACTGTGATAGCTAGCATACTATATTTTGTTGTTTAATATAGTTTTTAACACCTGTTTACTATTGAATATTAATATTGTACCTATACGATTGTTCTTTCTGTATATGATTGTTCTTTCTTCGCTGTTATTTTCATGGATCTCAGTCAGTCAGTATATCTGAATAAATAAACTTTATTATTATTAAAAGCTGGAAGTATTGTTCAAAATTTCAGAAAGTATTTAACGATAACACATTTTCCATTATGGATGTGGGTAAACAGTTGAAAATTGTTGATCTAGTTTTCCAGTTATACCTTAAAGCGCGTATGGTCTGAAGGTTAAGGCAACCGCTTTGTATGCATGAAACCTCGAGTTTGTGTAATTTTCCGAGTTATTATGTACTTTCTAACAGTGAAGGAAATTATTTTGAGGAACCCTAGACTTATACTTTCTAATTATAAAATTAGACATTGCCAATATACCTAGAGCAAACCAGATAATGAATGCTCAAACCTTCTCCGTTTGAGAAGAGTCCTATGCAAGCAGTAAGCACTTCTGGCTTATAGTGATAAATACCTGAATGTTCAAATAATATTATCTTTTATTTACCCTCTCTATCTTTCCTATAATACAGAAATACTATGAACCGGTATTAATTTAAAGTTATTCAATACATGTCTAACAATAGAACTATAGATACCTATGTTTTGTGGTCACTGATCCTCTTGTGATATTCGGTTGCTATGGCAACGACCTCTAGGGTAATGCTTGTGTCAATTTCGAATGTCTTGTTACATCTTGTTGTGTGTTTCTATTGATCAAACCTTCATGAATTAGGACGTTTTAGAAGATAAGATTTTTTTTTGGGTGTTTCTTCATGCTATTATTATGGTATTAAAATCTTATTATTTTCAGTTTTTTTTTATTTATTGTATAAGTCGGCAAACGAGCAGACGGATTACCTGATGGTAAGCAATCGGCGCCGCCAATGGACAGCCGCAACACCAAAGAGTTACGAGTGCGTTGCCGGCCTTATGGGGATAGGGGTTGGGGATATAAGGATCGCGAAGGGATAGAGATTGGACCTCCGGTAACCTCACTCACACGGCGAAACACAACGTTGTGGGTTGTTTCACGCAGTTATTGTGTGAGGCCGTGGTATCACTCTGGTCGAGCCGACCCATTCGTGCCGAAGCTTGGCTCTCCCACACTTAAAGTAGTCTTATTTATGTCTTTCGTTTTTACCACTTTTTTATCTGGTGGGGCAAGTATTTCCATTTCAATTAAATAAAAATGAACCCAAAATTATTTTTAAAGTAGGTATCGTGGTCGCTCAGAGTTTCAATATTAAAAACCTTAGACTTGTTTTTGAAAATAGTAGGTGCGTTACTTTCTAAGACAATATAGCTATTACTAACACGGTAAAGAACATTGTCGTAAAGAAACTATGACTTAAAATTTTTAAATTTTAGTTTTAAATAATCTGCTTTGAGGAAGCGTAGTAAATTACGTTCATTTCTTCTCCGGGTGTGGAGAAGCCTTTGCAGAACATTTGACAGATTTTTGAAGTATTACGGAATAAAAAAATGTTGCAACAATATACAGCGCGGCCGACGTTTCTTGGCGAGTCTGACGTTAGCCGTTTGTCTGCGCAATGGATTTTTTCGCAACAAAATTGTGTACTGCGCAGCTAATCGGCTAAATTCAGACTCGCCAATATACGTCGGCCGCTCTGTACACTTCACTGTTCAGAATCGAATTATTAGGTCAAATTGTCAGATAAATCATCTGCCATCATTTATAACTCAAGTCCATATTGTTTAAGTTTAAAAGTTTAATCAACATCTTATGCTCATAATAATAGGATCTTTTTTTTAAAAAAAAAACTTTGCCCCACATTAGGATTAAACATGCAATTCACATACCTACACATGACACCCAGACCCGGGACAACAATTTTTAGGTCACACAAAGTGTTGTTCCGTGCGGGTATCAAACCCGTGACACGTTGTACGGCAGCCCAGGCACCGCACCAACAGTGCAGTCAACAGATCTACATCATCAACCATAATACCCTTCATTATGCGATGTGAAAATATCTGTAGTACTTTAATGAACCTCTTGAAATGTTGCTTGAGACTTTTACTACACTTGTTTGTGTGTTTTCAGCCATTTTGATAAATATGTATAACTTTACAAGGAGTTATGTCTGATATTACATCGAGGCACCAACTTTGGATCTTACATATAAGGTCTTATTGACTTAATTAAGTTTATTCATGCAAAGATTTTGAAAATGATGATGCGAACAGCAAATACCTATATAAAAAAAATTTACATACATATACATATTGTTGATCTAAGTTCGCTAGCTATCATCATCTTTTTTTTTATATGTAATAGATCGGCAAACGAGCAGACGTATTACTTAATGGTAAGTAATCAGCGCTGCCCATGGACACCCGCAACGTAGGCTTACGAGTACGTTGCCGACCTTTTAGGGATTAGGGATTTGGAGATTTAGGGATTGAGAAGGGATTGGGGGTGGGGAAGCATTGGGCCTCCGGTAACCTCACTCACACGGCGAAACACAACGCTGTCGTTGTTTCACGTCGGTTTTCTGTGAGGCCGTGGTATCACGCCGGTCGAGCCGACCCGTTCGTGCCGAAGAATGGCTCTCCCACACTTAAATCTCTCCTCTGACTGACTAAAATCCTGCTCCTGAGCTGGATTTGCGCACTTGACCAGCAACCCTGGCAAAATACGCCATCACCAGACCGTCAAAATAGCCAACCTTCTTGTAGTATTCACGGGCATTCAATTATTAAAGTATCGTCGTGGCCGAAGTTAAGCTCATCCTTACATCTCCTCAATTTTTAACCAAACAATCTTCTACAGAATTAGTGCTGCGAAAAAACATAAAGAATTCACTAGCTCTTAATGATTCCCGTTTTAAAATTCTCTATCTCTGTTATTGGCGTGTAGTGAAGGGTATTCGGAATAGGTAACCTATATTTTATACCTGTTACGAGATTTTACTGTAACTGATACAATACGGTAGTTTCCAACTAGTCGAATTCAATACTTTTATCAAAATGTCAAAAACGATACTTTCCTATGAAAGTATGAAACTCTCAATTATGACGTCATAGTATTTTTGCGTCAAATAGCTTACTTATTTCTTAGAAATGACCTAAAAATATCGAAAATTGAGTATGTACAGATATTCAGATACAGATCGATGAATAAAAGTGTAAGTATTTTCGATACTTCATTGTATTGAACCAATTGGGGTACGGATTTTGTCTATTACGGACTTTGTGATGTTTGATAAAATCTTAGAGATATTGTATTGACATAATGAGTTGGAGTTTACACATTCTATTTAATTTCGCTTGTTTCCAAAAAAAACTGTTGTTGTTGACATAGCGTTAATCAAATACTGACTGTGTCACCGATTTTATGACATCAATAAACTTAGCTAAATTGTTTTCTTTTACAAACGAATATCTTCAATTAAACCTATAAAATACTATTGACGCGAGAAAAAACAATGCAGAGCAAGCATCTAAAATATCCAGTAATATTTCGGAATTGATATTAAAAAATAACAGTTACTTTAAAACATACGTTAGCAGTTCGGTAACTATTATTGTAACTCTTAGGTTGTACGTTTAAATGGTTTTTCCACTGAGAGGTTGATACTACGTGAAGAAGTTAAATACGTGTATGTAATAGTTGTTAGCTGCAGAGGTAGTCTTTTTAGGTTAAAAGCTAAAAACATATTGATGTGAATAGTAAATAAGTAACGATTTCAGTTCGGATAAAATGGCGTTGAGTGTGTTTTAATTTACACAAGTATTAGTAACAGATATTTAAAAAATAACAGTTACTCCAAAATTAGCTGTCTGTAAATAGCAACCCAACTCTAAGGTTTCAGGCGACGGTGAAAGAATTCCTAATTCTTAAATCCATTTGATTCTCCACTGGGTAGTTGGTACTACTTGAAGCTTTCTCGGCACGATAAAAATGTCTACCGTTTTATATATATTGTGATCGGTCAAGATATCTTTTAAGGCTTGATATTTAAAACAATATGACTTTATTGTAGACACGCATTTGTATAAAAAAATATATGGCATACGGTGGAAAATGACAAATGCCCATGGACATTTGCAACCCAAGAGACACAGATAGAGGTACAAGTGCTTTGCTGGCCTTTCAGTGGTTGTATGTGTAGGATTGAGGATGAAAAAAGAAACACAACGCAGGCATGGTATCACTTAGATTAAGCTTACCTATTCGTGCTGAAGCATGGCGTACCCACACTTATTTGACGTAAGTTAAATGGAAATGATGGATTTTTTAAGGGAAAAATCGTAGTATGTATTTTCTCGCCCCAGCTACGGCAAGAGGGAGTATCAAACTCTTACTGACTTATGAGCACGGCCCTTCGCCTGGTTCAGGCCGAGGGCTTGGTATATTATCGCGCTTGTCCCGCAATCCCGGCTGAATGGAATACTGGAATATTCGGAATACGATATTTTTTATTGAAAATAAAAACTATTGTTGGGTGATGCCCCGTGCCACTCCGGTGTGGTCTACCGATTGCACGAATTATTTACTTTTAGGTGTACCTACTTGTTATTATTATCTAGTAAGTAATGATGATATGACTAATAAAACACCAAACTAACTTGTATTGCTTGGCTCTATGCATGGTATGCAATGAAGAAAATAAAGATTGATTGAGACACTAGCTATTATTACCCTTAATTAAATGTTTTACTACCTTATGCCACGACTCCGTTCACGTGGAATAGTGACATTCTGCAGATTTTTGGTATAAAAACTATCCTATTTCCTTCCTCGACTTCCAAACTTGTCTGTACCAAATTTCACAGAAATCGGTTCAGTAGTTTAGGCGTGAAGGAAAGACAAATAGACAGAGTTAATTTCGCATTTATAATATTAGTTTGGATTGTAGTCATATGCATCCATTTTGTCACTTCATTACTTATGTCGATATATTTTCTTTCAACAACAACAAACATTATAATACACAATTTATTCCTCAAGTTAAATCTTAAATTAATTATTATATTATTTACTCAAGACATAATACTATAATTCAGGTTCAACTGAGCATGATAAATTGCACGCACGTGCACACATTGACTCATCAAACAAATATGTTGTTTAATTAATTATCAAATTGGTAACTAATATGTAGAACTTAAGATTGATATTTGTGTAACAACTCTCATGGCAGTTTGTGGTTTCAAAGGGTCTTCGTACTTTATTTTCTCTTGTTAATTAGAATCTAAATAAAATGCAAAATTATTCGTTTCGATGCCGGCACAAAACATAAATATGCGTTTGCTTTTGTGTAATCTACAAATTGGATATGCTGCATATTAATACTTAAAATTTTATGCTTGTGCGATATGTGCCTCTCAAAAAAGCAACTTCCACATGGCACATGGCACTGGTTCTATTAAGAACAACAATAATTGTTAACATCTGTATCATAAATTATGCAAGCAGAAAACTCTAACTCGTTGTAGGTAATTGTGTAACTTGTAGACTTTTTTTGGAGGGAAATCATCCCATGTCTTCTCCTGACCTGGGAAGGGCGAGACAGAGTGCCAGACTCATACTTAAAACGACCCTGTTCTACCTCAAGCTCTGAGCCTCAGCTCCCTTACATCTTTGCGCTTGCACCCGCAACCCCAACTGAATCATAATGGGTGGGATCTTCCATAAACATAGAGTACCTATTCTATATATAGGTATACACATAGACATAGTCTTATAAGTGCAAATTACTACTTTTTGCCATTGAATTCTAATATATAAAAACTACCCCATGTGTTATTTTAGACTCTAGATTCTAGAGCATAGAATTTAGATTATAATCTTTCTCAGTAGGAAATTCTATAAAAATCTAATCAGGAATTTTTACGTCAGAAAGTAACAAACATTCCTCTCTCTATTCACACTTAGAAACTTTCGCGTTTATAATACCAGTAGGATGCTCTATTGAAAGGGGAGCAATACAAACTACAACTATGATAGGTAGGTAGGTAGGTACCTAAAACGAAACAGGACCAACCTACCGTCCGAGTGGTGAATTCAATCAGGCCAATAAAAAACGTCAAAGCAACTAGCCCTTTGAGACATATAATTCAATTTGAAGCTAGAAATTCAAAAAGAAACTTTATAGCTCGTATGTCGATGGGGACGTTCTGTAGTATTTTATTTCGTTTCGACTGTTTGTTTGGTTTTTATAAAACTGTGTGGTCACAACTTTTCGGTTGTATTGTTAGGTATTTCTAAGCTATTGTATAGCAGGTTGTATTGAACAATTTTTCTCCTGATATAGTTTAGAGTAGCCATTTTCTTACTACACTTCACTTACTTCGAATTGCTAGCTTTTTGAGGACACGGCAGTGTAGGATTCTCATCCTTATATAACCACCTAGCTGGTTAAATAATTGGAATTGTTTATAGGTAGGTTGTTGTCATAGGTGCTAAAGGTAACCTACACCTTCAGCACCTATAGCAATACTATCCCCGGGCAATAGAAGATGCGCGTGAAACCGCGGGATACAGCTAAATATATTATTTTTGCCTACGACCTCGAGGATTAACTGGTGTGCCAATAATAATAGTCTAGAGACTCGTTAACCCCACAGTCAAACCTTTTTGCAAAGGTTTTGTGAGTAAGCCTCACTCTGCTTATAAGATTTTTTATTTATCTTTATCTTTTTTCACAAAGTTTAGTTTATCATCATCATCAGCCTATAAGTTCCAACTGCTGAGCAAAGGCCTCTTCTTATACGGAGAAGGTTTGTGCGTTATTCACCACGCTTGCTCATGGTGGATTGGCGATTTCAAACTTATAAATAGAAATTATAAATGGAAAAAAATTGTGGGGAAACCTTGACTAGGTTTCCTGACGATGTTTTCCTTCACCGTAATTCAGTGGTGTCTAATTAATCTTAGAAAGTACATATAATTTGAAAAAGTCACATTGGCGCCTTAACCTCCAGGCCACCACGACACAAAGTTTAGTTACTTTAACTAAACCTTTGTGAAATAAAGGTAAATAAAAAAAGAAGTAGTAAGTATGTAAGTAATGCATTCTAGAGGCAATATATTGTAAAAGCCCTATGAAAATAAAATTTGTTTGAAGAGCATTTGATACGGCGCGCACTAAGTGCATCGTTGGTATTCTGGTTGCGCAGTAAGTGTGGTTCGTTCCACACTCTGACGGGAGAAAAGGTAGTTTCTATCCATTAGTTGCAATAAATAACCTTGTTTCTTGGAACGTTTAAGTTCAATATTGTTTGTTTATGAGTTGTATAAATCTGAGGTTGGTGTGACGTGTGATTATGGTTTGTTATATAAGAAATACTTTAAGTTGTGGTAAAGGTGAGTATAGATATGGCGCAAAATTTTCGTGGGTAAGGTTACGCACACACACATTATACCCAGATGCGGGACACCAATTGGTGAATCATGCACATTGTAGTTTTGTTTAATAAAAGTCTTATTTTTTTTATTTTATGTATTGGATACTAATTTTATATTTTTGGAGACTATAACACATAGACTCATGTTAGTTAACTAAGAAAAGCGCTGCTAGTTACTTATGACCTCGTAGTACTATTCAAATACCTACGAGTATATAAATAAATGATACTTTGAAAAATATATTTACAAAACAAAATGATTACAAAGAAGTCAACAACAACAAACATCTTAATGAATATCTCAATTTAATCTTTTAGTACAACAACGGAATCCCGTAACAAGATATTGTCAGTAATGACATTGTATCGGATGATAAAAACCTTCGTTTTATTAATAGGACCAAATGGTCCTGACAAGGGTTTTATGTATTATTTATTGATATCCATTGGGGTCCATTGGGATGACCTTAAGGGCAGATTGGTGAAATGTTTACGGCGGTATATGTAGACGAGGGATTCAGGAAAATTTTTGTGGGTAAAAATATTAGGAGAGAGATAAAAATATAAGTTTGTATTTCATAGCAGATCGCATCACATCGTCAGTCTATGTGCCCATTGCTGAGTAAATGTCTCTTCTCACACAGAGAAGGTTTGAGCATTAATAACCACCCTTGCTCAAGGCGGATTGTCGATTCCAAACTTATAATTAGAAATGGTATGTCCAGGTTTCGTGATCGCCACGATGTTTTCCTACACCGTAATTCAGTGGCTTTACAGTGATAGAAAGTACATATAGGTATATAACTCAGAAAGTCACATTGGTACTTACTAGATTTTGAACCCCCACTATCGCATCCTCATGCATGATAAGAACAGTCTATGAGTTCAGACTCAACAGAAGATGAATCCTCTCTCCTATCCTATCTAGGAGGAGGAGGAGGAGGAAACACAATCTTAATCGTTACGATTAAGATTGTGTTTGACGGTAATGGTGTTAAAATGTGATTTCGGCGGCTTCTTACCTTAAACCCGTTTCGAATGTGTGCCTAGGGTACCCTTCATCCCACTACACCCCAAAACCAAAGTCCATCCGGGGTACCAGGTAAAACACAAAATGTTTTAATTGGTAAAAGTCTTACACTCCTCGCCCCACCCAAGATTTTTATTGCGATGATTTTTCCGATTCAAAAAAGGCGTACACGTTTTCAATGTAATGTCTAGTTTTTAGCAGCTATATTATAAGTTAAACAAAAAAGATAAAGTGTCCATTAACATGTACGCAATTCTAAACCTCATTTCATTATCAAGAATTTGTTGTTGTATTTCAGATTTAATTGTAAACTCCATGCTATTTACTGGAGCAGGTAAAAGTCGATGGCAACAGAACTTTTAGGCATTCTTCGACGTGGTGAACAGACTTTATTAAGAGTGGAACCGAAACTGAACAATAATCTCACCAAATGCCGTGCTGCATGGAGACGTATTTTTTTTTTAATATAATTGGTCAGCAAACGAGCAGACGGATTACCTGATGGTAAGCAATCAGCGCCACCCATGGACACCTGCAACGGAGGGGTTACGAGTGCGTTGCCGACCTTTTAGGGATTAGGGATTTGGAGATTTAAGGATTGAGGAGGGATTGGGGGCGGGGAAGGATTGGGCCTCCGGTAACCTCACTCACACGGCGAAATACAACGCTGTGGTTGTTTCACGCCGGTTTTCTGTGAGGCCATGGTATCACTCCGGTAGAGCCGACCCATTCGTGCCGAAGCATGGCTCTCCCACACTTATACGTATTACTAGAATACCACTTAAACAGTAGATAAATAATGCCAAGAAAAACGTTGTTATATTAATTGAATATAACGACTTACGCACTCGAATTGACTAAGAAAAGCTGTCATTTCAAACTAGTTCAAATCACAACGAGACTCTTATTCATGAACAGCATGCGTGTCGGTCGCGGTTACGTCGCAGAATTGTCGCGGAAGTGAAGTGCTTAATAAATAATGAAAAAAAAATATTTATCAAAAATTGTTACAGAAATGTACACAGGTAGGTAAATAAACGAGTAGTATATTATGTATGAATTTTGATGTAATGAGTTGCATTTTTTTTCTTATTTTTTTTTTCTGTAAGTCCATTTGTAATAGCCCTTGCTCTTAAACGAGCAATGTGCCTGTAACTCCTATGTTTACAAAACGGGGCAGACCCCCTTTTTCTCAGTAGACCGGTCTACTCGTTTATCACCTATTTTTTAAAAAATATATCATATAAATCCCGTTTTGACTTGAAACTTGTCTAGCTTTTTTCTATTAATAGACGTAAGTAATTCATGATTTTCAATAAACTGAGTATGTTCTGAGATAGTTAGTATGGGTTTAAAATTCAAAAACCCAATATTTTCAAACCAGATAACCCTTTTGCGGCCGTCAGGATTGCGAGCACTCGCCCAACGAAAGCAGTAAATGTTCAACGTTAATGAAACAAAAACCATGGAGGGGTTACGAATTACACGCTATATAAAGCGCTTGGCTTGCCCTTAAGCGCTTAAAGGCGGGTTTACGATCGACCAGCTATAAATCTATTTAATGCGTATATCGACAGCTAATACCGAGCTCTTGTAGTCGCTAGCGCTTCAAATGTAAGCGGCAGCGATTAGAGAAGCAGAAAAAACTACGTTTAAAAAAACCGACTTCAAAAACAAAAAAGTGTCAAATAAGTAATTAAAATTGATATTTTAATAGCACTTTTACGTACGCGAAGCTAATACTTTTAATATTAATAATAAAACACTATCAATTCTATGTGCTACCTGTTCATAGGTTTGAAGTCGGTGCTAAGCCTAATACATAATATAACCCAGATAAGCCTGAAACTAAAATTTTCTGAAAATTTTGAAAAAAGTTACATTATTTAGTTTATTAGATCTTATGCAACATAAAAAAAAATATGAAAAAAAAATTAACTGTAAGGCTTTCAGGGAAACAGCCGTCCTATATGTAGGACAGTAGGATAATAAGAGGAAATAAAAGACCATTTATGAAAAAACAGAATGTAATCAAAAAGTGTAGTTTATTAGATAACTATTCATTATATTGCCCATTGTTGTATGTAATTTACTAGATTAACACTATTTATGAATGATATGTTTCAAAACACTTGACACATACTCCAACATCACATTTCTTGCAACGTGTCAAACATTTTTTGTGACATTGACGACAGCGTGTTTGCTTCGATTGAGGAATAACCAGATGATTAATTTGGTCTTTACGACTATCAGCATGTTCATGATGGGAGGGACGGCTAGGCCCTCTTTTGGCATTTTTTCTGTTTGATTCAATCAAAGCAGTTGCTACCCTTCTGCGAAAACCAAGATGATCCAGTTTTCCATGATTTATTTTATATAACTGCCATGCATTATGTTCGGCAAGATCAATCATGTGTGTGAGCAACGGCATGTACCATTTCTTACCTCGTATGCCAATTCGGTAATGTGAAACATTTTCATCAGACCGATCCACTCCTCCCATATATTTGTTATAGATGGACACCATATGTGGTTCTTCTATGACAATGTTTCGCTTTTCACTTTGTGAGAAGCGTTTGGCAGATTGTTTAGGATTTATTCCTACAGCATTAGAAGCAATACTGAATATATTATTGTCATGCCATTTAGCAATAATGAACGTGTTGTCATGTGCCGTTCTGTAATCGACAGCACCACGTTCCTTTTTTTTCAGTAACTTCGATGTAATCAGAGGACAACTAGATGTCCTGTTTTCTCGAACTGTCCCAGTGCAACGAAGGCCTTTCTTTGTTATCTCTTCCAGCAAGGGCGTCCCAGTAAAAAAATTATCAAAAACTACGTGGTAAGGAAGGTCAAAGCCACGTGAAATCAGCACATCACAAAAAGTGAGAACAACGCTTGCACCCAGGCCCAATTCTTTATATATTGGATTGCACATAGTTGTAGCACCTTGGTATGGTTCCATCCATAAAACATACCCTAACCGTGTAGCACCAACCCAAGCTTTGAACCCGTACCTAATAGGTTTACCTTTTATGTGCTGTTTGCAGCCATGTCTACCATAGTAGGGGATCATGGCCTCATCTACACTGTAATGCTCTTCAAGAGGAGAAAACTCTAAGAACTTTTTATTTAGAAGTGTAACTAGGGGGCGTACTTTTGTGTATTTGTCTTGCAAATCCAGATTATCATTGACATGAAGGTGGCGAAAAATAAAGTCAAATCTATCCCTAGTCATAGCCGAGCTGATCAATTCATTCTTTGTATCAGGGGAGTTTTCCCAATACATTCTTCTACGGGGGAGCCATGAATAACCACTAACCAACAATATGCCGATGAAACATTTCATATCTTCAGTGGTTATGTCTCCAGGCAAATTCTTTTTGACGGCATATTTATTGCTCTCTGACACCAACAACGAAATAACATCGTCATCTAAGAAGTTTTCAAACCACTCAATTGGGCGCTTATCTTGGCAAGCGCCTTGAACATCCGGCCAATTCACGGGATTTTTTGCCAAGTCCCGTTTTCTCCATGCGTAGGTACGCCTACGTTTAGTTCGACCTGTAGAATCAGAAGGTTCTTCTTCTGTATCACTCACCATAATCTGCCCTTGAATCATTACTTCAGCCGGTTGAAGCAGAATGTTTCGTGGCAAATTATTCAAAGTTACATTGTCTTCTTCACCAGAATCTTCGTCAGTGAGACAGTCAGGATCAACAGGAGGAGGTAGAATACATATTAGTCGTTCTCTATAATCTTCTTCATTGTCAGAAACATTTTCTAAAGCATCTAAAATTTCATGCGCAGCTAACGGTCTGTAAAGAAAAAGTTGTATTATTGTACTAAAATCATGTATATTATCCTACTGTCCTATATATAGTACGCTAGTATTTGTAACAAGTTATACGTAATTTATTTATATTATTTTGCTAGAATATTTATTTAGTACAAAAGTTAAGGTTATCAACTAGATATTTACACAGAAAAAAACAACTCACGAGTAAAATATAACTTTTTATACATACCTGTCATTTGCCATGTCTGCAACGCACTTTTATTACACACTTATAAGGTAAAATATAAGGTAAAAACTGTTAAAATAACTGTCTTTTTATTTTTTCTAATAAAGCTGACACGTTTCTTACTGCAAATCATAAGACTAAATAATCTTAGATAAAGAGGGTATTCTGATATTTTTTTTTATTTCTACTGTCCTAAATATAGGACAGTAGGCTTATCTGGGATAATAAGCATGATTACATGAGTACCTAAACTCGCCGGGCGCGTTTGAATTTATTTGTTAGGATTTAAGAAATTTAGTACCGATTTTCTAACTTGATGGCGTTAGCGTAGAATCAGAAGTCTATATGGTTTCGTTACCGGCGAAACTGTATATAGCTCAGAAAGATATTTGGATGAATTATGAATTCTGAAAGTTTTCTCGTACTTGGTTGTTAAAAGTAGTAGTAGGTAGCTGCGTTGTTAGTTGTGGAAATTTCGTCTTTTAGCAGTTAAACAGTCTTAATTCTCATTTAGTGTTATTCTGTTTAGGGCTTGGTACCGACTTCAAACCTATGAATAGGTAGCACATAGAATTGATAGTGTTTTATTATTAATATTAAAAGTATTAGCTTCGCGTACGTAAGAGTGCTATTAAAATATCAATTTTAATTACTTATTTGACACTTTTTTGTTTTTGAAGTCGGTTTTTTTAAACGTAGTTTTTTTTATTTATTTCTTTTTAGTGTCTGTTGCAAGTTCTTCTGTAAACTACAGTAACATTTTAAATATAAATTAACATATTGAATAGTATATATTTTTAAGTAGCTTTGTGTAGGCCAACGAAAGGAGCCGCCCGATTAAAAAATATATAGATCCCAAGAAATGGGAAAGTTCTCATCATCATCATCATCATCATCATCAGCCATTTTAATGTTCCCACTACTGGGACACAGGCTATCTCTCTAGGAGAGGGAAAGTTCTTAACAATATAAATAAATTAAGTCCAAACACGGGGTAGCTACTGTAAACCGTTGAGGAGTTCCCTAGACTGTCGTTCGTCTTCATCATCAGATCCCTAATGACAGTCACAATCCATCAAGGTGTAAAGTTCTCAACAAAACGAATAAATTAAGCTCAAACACAAGGAAGCTGCTATGAATCGTTGAGGAGTTCTCTCGACTGTCTCTCGTTTCCATCCGGAATTCCCTCGACGGTCAATTGTCTCCATCATCAGGTAAACTGCAGACCTTCAGTTGTTATGATACATACCTACAGGTACAAAGTTTTCATCAATATAAATGAATTAAGTTCAAACACGAAGTAGTTACTGTAAACCGTTCAGGAGTTCCCTGAGCTGTCCTTCGTTCTCATCATCAGACCCTTAATGACAGTTACGACCAAGCCTGCTGCAAAGTGCTCGCCAATACGAATCATTCAAGCCCAAACACAAGGCAATTACTCCAAATAGTCAAGGAGATCCCTCGACTGTCTTCCAGCTCCAACATTTGGTCGACTTCGACCTTCGTCAAGTTGCAGTGTTGTTAAAGGCCTACTTAAAAATCATACAAAAATCCTTCTCGCCCCTACAATTTTCGAAAGCTCCCCTCGGTTTCTCCAGGATTCCATCATCAGATCCTGACTTCATGACAATGGGACCAAATGGCAAGTATACCTTATCGAATAAAAAAAGAATTTTGCAAATCGGTCCAGGCGTCTTCGAGTAATCGGTGTACATAGATAAAAAAAAAATACGCGTCGAATTGAGAACATCCACCTTTTTTGAAGTCGGTTAAAAAGGTTAATTGATAAAATGGCGAAGTATCGCATCTTGAAGGTGAACGTCAACTTATGAATAGTAGTATAGAATATTATTATAATGCTACAGAAACTAATTAAATGAAATGAAATTATGAATGAAATTATATTGGAATATAGATAAACACATTTTTGTGCTAAGAAAAATTTCCTACTGGTTGGGGCAGTAACTGGGCAACTGGCTGAAGCGCAACGTTTCGCAGGTTGGTTTCCCGCACGAAAGAACTCTTTCTGTGATCCAAAAATTGCTGTTCCCTGTCTGTGTGTGATGATATGTGTATGTGAAATTGTATGTTTATAAACCCACGATACAGGAAAAAGTCTTAGTGTGGGGCAACTTTTTAAAATAGACATCTTCAAGAAGAAATTTAATATCCAAACTAATATTATAAAAGGGAAAGGAACTCTGTCTGTCTGTGTTTTCTTCACGCCTAAACTACTGAACAGATTTCTGTGAAATTTGGTATAGACATAGTTTGGAACTCGAGAAAGGACATAGGATAGTTTTTATACCAAAAATCTGCAGGAAGTTACTATTCCATGCGATCGGAGTCGCGGGAAAAAGCTAGTGATAAAATAAATACACATACAATAGTAAAACAAATTGAAAAATAGAAAATTTTATCTAACAACTTATTTGATCAACGATTATTACATTAACAAACCAATTCAAAAAGAATCTTAAAACGAATGCAATTCAGTTCAAAACGAGATTAGCTCTCCGCTTTTATATCAACACCGCCATCCCAGTTGCTTGAACGTAACCTCTTAGATTTTATAGCCTTTTACTGTTTACAGAATGATGCCATAAATGTCTAACTGGTATAAACAAAATGTTTAATGTAACAATACGAGATCTGATCGCATTTTCTCCTATAGATTTATATGTGATGTTTTAAAGTTGCGATATAAAATGAAAAGGGTTTATTAGTGTCGATATGTTAGGTAATACAACTCTTTTGCCTTGTCATAAAATCTGCTATGGATAAGAATTTCGTTGTCCAAAAACAAAAGCGAAGCGTGCTACGATACTCGACAATGACGATCCGCTTGTAAAGTTTCGAAGCTTCGAACACAGGTGCAAAATTGTCAGTCTTTCGGTCATTTATCGTATATATTTACAGCAATTCTGTAGGTATGCGTTCGAAGGAATTGCACAACTTGACATTTCTTAGTCCTTTCAATTATTCTACCGTCAGAAAAAATGGCAAATTGTCACCGATTCATGATGAGTATTACATCCATATGCACGAAGCGTTTTGTCCGAGGTTTTTTTATAATAACTGTAATGAAGTGGATTTCCTTGCAAGAGTTTCTGTTCAACGAACCGGTTGTAAGTTAGGTAAAGTGTCTTCACACATCACCAACCAACATAAGTGTCTACTGCTGAGCGAAGACCTTTTCTTACATGGAGCAGATTTGAGCATTAATCACGCTTGCTCAAAGCAGATTGCAGATTTCAAACTTATAATAAACAATATATGGCCAGGTTTCCTCACGATTTTTTCGTTTACCTTACGTCAGTGGTCTCTATGTAGTCTTAGAAAGCACATAATATACTCGGAATAATAATTCACGTTGGTGCTTGTCAGATTTTGAAGGCGTCCACTTCACTACTATGGCAAGTATCTTCAACCAGCATGTAAATAGGTAGCTTATAGGTAGGTGTGCTTTATCATAAAAATCATAACCCCTAACCACTAGATGAAATAGTAAGTGGCCAAACACATACGTGAGAACAAATAGGTAAAGTTTTGTTATTTTATTAATTAGTCCTATCAGCTTGGTTTTTGGTGATAGGGAGAACCATACAAGTTATGAAAACCTTTGTGTAGATACATAAAAATAATTTATTTTAAACCCACATAAAAATATTAATGGAATACAACTTCCCATATGGGCTTTAAACTCTTTTCGAAGGCTCCTTGTAAGATAAAGGAAAGACTAGATTTTTAAATGTGGGCCAATTTGTTAACAATAAAATAATAAGTGACCTATTCGCATACAAGAAGAAAATTTTATTTCAGGAATCAAAACTGTATTATTTTACGACGAATTCCAAACAGCTTTTAGACCCACGTATAATAATAACAATAAGAAAATAAAATAAAACGAACGAACAGAATAAAAGTTTATTTTTACTACGTACTGCACCGGCTGTTAATGTTGACTGGCTGTGCTAACATCGACTCAATTTCATAGGCCTAAGGGTTTCTTTTCGATAAACACGTGTGTACAAGACTTTGCTACTCAATTTTACTAGGTTCTACCTTTAAGAAAGTCCGAGAAACTCATTATAAGTTTCAGCTTGAACGGGCTAAGGTCTAAATTTCATTTTGAATACCTTAGCAAAGTATTTCTGAGTTCTTTGTGAGTCGACTCGGTTTGTGTACACTGAAGTACTTTGTATCACTTTGAGGTAGTTGAGTGTGCTTGTACTGGGATTGCGATTGGATGGACTAATTGATCATGGCGATAAGGGTGAGTTTTGCTTGGACGTTTTCACATTACCAGCCTAGAATAGCTGACTATTGAGCAAGGGCTTCTCACACGGCGACGGTTTGGGCATTAATCTAAATTAAATGGCATAATTTAGCTCAATAAACACAAAAACACGTAATTTAAAAACACTTTTCTTTTTAATATTGCCAATTTAAAACAGCAACACGCATGTTGACAACTGAATTTATTACTTCATTCCACGAAATAACGTCCAATTTCGGGAAACCATAGCTCGGTTATTGAAAAACAAGTTTATTAAAAGTCCGATATTTAAAATGAAACGTGCAACAAAATATCAAAGGGAACTGCAAAACAGTTGAAATAAAACTGTCCCGAGATATCACTTCCAAGTTTTCGCGTCGGTCGCTCTGAAAAGTGCGGTAAAAGCGAATTCTTTGAAATCCACATCATTTTCTCATGACAATGCTTATGAACAGAAGGTTAAGGGGTAATGAGTTTTTGCTTCTTAATAAATAATCCAAACTAATATTATAAATGCGAAAGTAACTCTGTCTGCCTGTCTATCTTCTCTTCACGCCTAAACTACTAAACCGATTTCTGTGAAATTTCGTACAGACATATTTTGGAACTCGAGAAAGGACATAGGATAGTTTTTATACCAAAAATCTGCAAGAAGTCACTATTTCACGCGAAAGGAGTCGCGGACTAAAGCTAGTTATTAATAAATGGCAACGGAGGCCGGCGATGTCGCGTCGGTTGCACGTTGCTCAGCGCGTCATGTGTCATGTTATGCTGATCATGAGTAAAGTCCAAGTCGTGCTGATTACAATGGTTTAATACCGCTGTAGTGGATATCGAGTGGTGTGATGTGATTCAATATATCAAAAGTTAAACATCAGTATCTTGTAAGATCTTGTAAGGAGTAGTACTACTAAGAATTCGTGCATCATGACCAACAAGGGACAGTTGGCGGTGAAACTTGAGTGAAAATTTATAAATACGATTGCGCTTTTGACACAGCATCTTTGAACGAAGCAAGATCTTTTTTGTAGTACAACGAATGCTTTTATACTATTTTACTTCCTATTTGTAGCTACTTTGAATCTATTTTTGCAATACGGGCAAGTAGTACTGTTTATAGCAATTTATGTGGAACCGCAAGCATAATGATGTAGAGCTGTACTCGGCTTAATAGGAACGGTTGGTAGTCAATTAAAGCCTGATTCTTCCTCCTGCCCCCCCCCCCTCCGGGTAAAAAAAGTCATTTGATTTCTCCAGTAAAAGTATTTACTATATATACATATTACATATTAAGCAAAAATATAATGAGTAAAAAGTTATTGTTCTGAAAAAATAAAGCAACGAAAGAAATTAATTTTGCGATATTTTATTACTTATGTGTATATTCTGTTTCTTGGAAATTCAAACATCGAAAATCGTAATAACTTATTTTTTGTACATTATACCTATTTATTTTTATATGATGTCAATTGTATTTATTATGTCAATTGTAATCATTTCAGTCATTGCATTTGAATAACATCATTTATTTTTAAAACTCAGTACCTAGGTAACATTATTCGTAAGTTGGTAAGTAGTCCGAAAACAAAGAGTTCACTTAAGATGATTACACTTTTAAAAACTGCCAAAAAGACATTTCTTTGAAGAACGTTCACCATTAAACGAATTATCCGAATCTTTTGACGAGTAATGGTATTTCGTTAGTCCTATTCAAGTTGTTTGAGTGAAAGGCTGAAAATGTCCTTTTACATATAGAGTATGAAGTACAATTGAAGACCATTTTTTAAGGTATTAATTATTATGTTTTCGGCTTACTCACGTAATAATTTGACGAGATACCCGACTAGACACGCGTCGCGTGTCGCGGAATTAAACTAATCGAGTATCTCGTCAAATTATTACGTGAGTAAGTCGAAAACATAATAATTAATTAATAATGTTTCACGAGAGTTATTTTAAGGTATCTTTTTAGATACACGACGACCAGTCTTCGGGTAATACAGGTTTTAAAGTTGACAATATTTTTAGCAAAACTAACTAGATAAAACAGAGAATTTAGAAAAACAAATCGAATCAAATTCTAAGAACTAAAGACTTTAATCAGCAAGATATCGAACGCCTCAGCCGAATCAGCGAAAAGCTTTATCAAAAACTCAATTTAGAATACTTTCGTTGAAAATTATGCCGACTAAGGAATTCACAATTTACCTCCTAAAATACACACCTTTGCAAAATTTAGAGCTATTATTCCACTGTTCTACGACATTGTGCTCGAAGAGTCGACACAGTAAATCATTGGGGAAGATCGTTCACTACCTACTTAATTCCGTTCGTGCGAGATAGATAAAATTGCTCCAACGAACATTTGTTTTAAGAGCGCTTCCTTTGTTTTAAATGCTTGTGTTAGATCTTCTGGTACTTTAAGCTACTAGCTTTGTAAAATAATTCTGCTTGGAGACGTACTTCTTTTGGGAGCTCCTACAAAAATCTTTATAGATATTTTCTTCACAGTACATCAAAGTAAGCTACAGCAGTACATTAAGGTAAGCTTAATAACTTCTCGTATTAGTAGTAAGCGTAAAAACCTCAAATATTTTACGTATTCAAAATGATGTTATGAACCAATAAGATAACATTAATTAAATGTTAATGAGAAAGCGAAACCAACATTTCGTAAAAAGTGTATAAACAATTATACACTTTCAAAAATATTTAATGTGCCAAACCTGAACTCCCTTATCCCCAATCGTGCCATCTACGATACACAAATTCCCCAATTGTTGTGATTGCTACTACTTTCTGGGCCTCCAACTTGTAATCTCTGGTGATAGGGATGTTCATGGGCGGCGCTGATTCCTTGTCATCTGGGTACCAGTGTTCTCGTTTCCCGCCGTAAGCCATTGTATCTACTAAAGAAATTTGTAAGTTTGTATGTAGAGCTACATAGCTCATTGCCCATTGTAGCCTCAGAATACAGGTTTGTTTTGTATTCTGAGATTGTAGCATAGCTACAATGTTCCTGAGTACTAAAGGCTATAAAACATCACGCTACGATCTAATGGAGCTGAGCAGCGGGTGAAACCGCACGAGAGTAGCTAGTAAAATTTAAAAAAAGACCTTAACCAATGAATACTACAAAAAATCATACATTCTTACGCAGGTCAATATTTAACAACTGCATTCAAATCTAAATGTAAGTCTTAAGCAACTTTTTAACATCAAACATACTTTCAGATAAATTGGTAGAAGATACATTTTGAAAGATATTGCTATTTATTGCCAGAGCAAAATTCCAGACAAAATATTTACCAACTCATACGGGGTGTGCAAAAAAGGCTTAATTGCTTTTGTACGGCGCTCCGTAAATTGCTATAACGAACGGCCTGAACTCGATTGCATCGAGTCGAGTTTTTGTAAACTTTTCCAATATGTTAGTGCATCTCAGAGCCACGTGCAGTAGGTATGCATTTTCTCGTTTGTGGTTGGAAAAAAGGTTTTATGTACTTTTGGTTACCTTTTTTCCGTAGCTTAATGTTGCTTTGTTGTAAAATGGGTGTCGTTTATTGCAACATTGTGTTTGTTTTTCGTTAATGTGTGTGTAGATTGAATTTCATAATGTTTTTAAAATATTCAGCTAATGAAATTTTGTGTTTTAAAACTGTAGATCAGAAACTTGTAGTGGTGGAATTCCACCATCACGGAAGGGTAGAAACTGGGCGTCTTCAAAGCCTGAGTAAATAGGTTGCTTATGGGTAGGCGTGCTCCATTGTAGGTTGCATGATCAATTACGACCAGGCGTAGTAGCGGCAAAAACGCTTACCTATTACTAAGTATTAATTTAAAAAAGTTTGTACGTATCCTTATTTTCTAAATTTACCTTATCATATTTCTAAATGTTTTTCTTAATCATATTTTCTTTATTTGTTTAATTTTTAAGCTTTTCAACGCAGTAGTCCACCGGTAACTGGAGCATAGAATCTCCGATAGGCGCCATGTTCTAGTTTTATTAAATTTCTTTCTTTTTGTTCGTAACATTATCATAGACATATTGATGTTTAATTATTATGAACGAGCTTGCAAAATGTTCTATTATAAAGAGTAACTAAGATGAAAAATTTCGCTTGGTTCTTTTTTATACAAATCTATATTTTGTAACATTCAAATCTTCAAGAAATGAGAGCGTACTCCTTTTTAAAAGGCCGGCAACGTGTCTTTGACTCCTCTGGTGCCGCAGGTGTCCATGGTCGGCACCGATTGCTTACCATCAGGTTATTCATCTGCTCATTTGCCTTCAATAACATTAAAATCGTTCTGTTTCATCATCATTATCAGTCTATAAGTGCTCATTGCTGACCAAAGGCCTCTTCTCATACCAAGAAGGTTTAAGCATTAATCACCACGCTTGCTCAATGCGGGTTTGCGATTTCAAACTTATAATTAAAAATTTTAAGTCCAGGTTTCCTCACGATGTTTACCTTCACCATGTGTCAGTGGTGTCTAAATAATCATAGAAGGTACATATAACTCGGAAAAACTCACATTGGTACACGCCAGGTTTCGAACCCTCATGCATGAAAAGCGGGTTGCTTAAATCGTTCTGTTTATCCGCTTCAAAAGTACCTGTATTTGAAGTAACTGAAACAAATTATTCGTCTTAAATTTCATTACAATAAAATTGCATTGTTATTGAACACTATGTTAGTTAAATAAAAGATACAGTTCACAACACTTTCTATATTTGCATTTACTTGTTCTTGATAATGGGGTGACTTCTTTGTAATATTTCTTTGTATTGAACTGCGAACTAGAACTCGGCTCGTTTTGTTACGAATAGGTTACAAAGGAAAGTGGAACTGAAGAGCAGAAGGAAAAACTGCAGTACTTTTTATTATTATTTTATTTATTTTAAAGTAAAAAATAAACGTTGAACGTAGTAACTAACAGCTATGTTATTGGCTTGATGTTAAGCGTTGTTTTGTGTGCATGCATTTTTTAAGTTATGTGCATAGTAAATCAAATGTTTACGTATTTTATTGAGGGATAAACGAGCACTCGGGTTATCTGACGGTAAGCAATCAGCGCCGCCCATAAACTCCCGCAACCATGAAGGAATTCGGAATGCGTTGCCGATCTTTTGGGGATTAGGGTTTTGGGGATTTAACGATTATAGGAGGGGAAGGATTGGGCTTCCGGTAACCTCACCCACAGGGCGAAACACAACGCTGTGGTTATTTCGGGTTTTATGCGAGGCCGTGGTATCACTTCGGTCGAGCTGACCCATTCTAGCCGAAGCTTGGCTCTCACTCTTAATATTATCCTACACGAATATTCAAAACAGCTACAAAAATGTAACTCACCTTAACCATTAACACAAATACAATATGTTTTTTTTTCTTAAGCACACCTTATTTCCTTTTGAAATAATATTATAAAAGATACACAATATTCCGAACACTACGCATATACATTATTTACGTTTACAAAGGAAATCCGCTTTACATATTGTGCTGAAATACATAAATTCTGTAACACGAGCTGAAGTAGGCAGTTTTCTTTTGCGTTTATTTTTCTTTTTGTGTGCTCGTACGTACGAATTGATATTTGGTGGTGTTGGTGAAGAATTCATTCTGTTTATTTCTTCTGAATTTGCTTTTGTCTTAAGAAATTTTAATAAAGAGTCAGTAAATAAATCAATTCATCTGAGCCTCAAAGTTCCACGACCTAGCTTGGTGCAGAAAATAAGGTATCACTTTCTTGCTCGTCGATTCGATAAAATTTGTTTGATTTGGAATTTTGTTCGAGTGTGAAGTGACGGGGAAATTACATTTTAGAATGTCACTTTTAACGTCATCTTATACTTTATCTATAAAATGTTGCGGTCAATTTAGTTCAACTCGCAGTGTACTACTCACAGCGGATTCAGATTCGAAGTTTAGAGTGGAGTCGTACAGAATCACACTGCTGAATGGTGGTAGTGGATATATTACCTTTATTATAATTATTATACAAATAGATTTCATCAGGGAGGTAAAATAGATAAGTGCTATTCTTCAAAATACAATTCTTTATGACTTTTTTCTCTTTTGGAATGAAACTAATATCAAACGAAAACATGCGAGAGAGATCCACGGCCACACAGAAATCGTCGTGATGTAATGCTTACGTCAGGTTATGAAGTGATGGCCGGGGTTGTGGGTTAACCGCAATGAGGTACCGTGGCCTCAGCCTAGAGCAGGAGGAAGAACAGGGCGGTTTTTGGTCAGTAAGAGCCTGACCCTTCCTCTCGCGTCACCCTGGGCGGGAAAATTCATTTGATGATTATCCCATGGCTAAAAAAAATTGTGTACTACTGTTACCGGAGGCCATATGTCATTCACTTCTATCCTTAACTCTAAAATCCATAATAACTGCCTTGTTTTCTACTGATGTTGTTGATATTACCATCAGATGTTTTGTCCACCAAATAAAAATAAAAAACGGTTGCCAACGGTTGCCGGGAGTACAACAATTTAATACCAAGTTTACAAAACAATTTTATACAAAGAAAAACTTAATTTTTCTCCACGCTTTCCTTAACCTAGAAAATATTAAACTGAAACAAAGAAATCATTTTCTAAAGGCCTCGGTGAGAAGTGTATCTAGTCTTTTAGATGTAGAAAATAAAGTCTTTATTTGTATGGCAGGATTGAAAGCTATGTAGTTACATTGTGAATTGATACGTGATATTGATTTCATATTGTTTGGTATTTAAAGAAAACTACGGTTGATAAAAAAAGTAACTTACAGCTCTTCTAGGGTATAGTTTACTTGGCAAAAAATATACGACAAAAATAGCGAGTCGTTTTATACAATCCTGGTAATTATATGTAGTTAATGCTATTTTTTATGAAATAGTTCGTTCAACTAGCAGACGGATTACCTGATGGTAAGCAGTCAGCACCGCCCATGGACGCCCGCAGCGGAGGAGCTACGAGTGCGTTGCCAACCTTTTGTGGATTAAGGATTTGGACATTTAGGGATTGAGCAGGGATTGGGGGAGGGGAAGGATTGAGCCCTCAGTAACCTCACTGACACGGCAAAACACAACGCAGCCGCTATGGTACTTTCAAGCCGGTTTTCTGTAATGCCATGGTTGACTCCGGTCGAGCCAACCCATACCTGCCGAAGCATGGCTCTCCTACACTTAAAGAATGCCGCAAAGCCTTAAGTCCGCCAATCTATCTGTCATCATATCATAGAAATTACATATTCATACATCACCAGCCTTTATTTGCACACAGCTAAATAAAGACCTCTTCTCACACGAAGAAGAGCATAAATCACATGCTGATTATCACTTGCTCAAGGCCGATTGGCGATTTCATAAAAATCGTAAGTCCAGGTTTCGTCATCATGTTTATCTTTCATCGTTAGTCAGTGGATTAAATAAGAGATATAGGAGATAATAGAAAGCCAACACAACTCCGAAAAAGTTACATGATTACTTATCAGGTTTGAAACCCGCTGCCTCACATATGAAAAGCGGTTGCCTTAACATTCGAGCAACCACGAATACATGGTTAATATGTAAATATTAAAAAAAAGTATTAAATACTGATCCAACCTTTCTGCCAAAGATGGCAAACTTGTCGTAGTTCATCCATAAACTGAAAATAATTTAGGTGACATACAAAACTTAATTTTGGAAATCAAACGAAAAACAGCACAATGTTTATAAAACGACTCAGTTTCCAATTGCCTATCGAGTTACAGGAAAAGTCTTTATACAATCCAAAATTAAACCGTCCACTTTCATTTGTTTACATTTAGCATTGTATTATCCGAATATTCGAACGATCATTTCGTCCCCCTTTTCCATTAATGGGACTCTTACTATCACAATCAACATTATATCTAAGGGGATGGCAATAAAGACCGTCCTTCCGGATTGCACAAATAAATATTTGTCCCAATCTTCGAAGGTCGTGACGGGAGAATGGAGTGGGAGAATTGCGCTTAAAATAATAAAGGTATAGAGGCACGCCGACTGACGCCGATTGGTGTCGCATACCTTTCAAGCTGAGGAAGGAAAATTTAGTAGCTTCGTAGAATTTGGTGTTATGGCATTTCGGATTCTTGGTGTTATGAATGAGAACCGTAATATTGTCGAGTTTTGTAAATAATCTTTTGTCGACAGCCAGTGAGGTATGATCCCGTTTCAGGGAATTAGAGTCTAGTTCTTTAGTTGATACTTAAAAAAACCTTGAACATTGGAAAGGGCTTGAATGGTGAAAAATGTGTTTTACCGTTACTATTATGTGCGTTTTAATCATGAACTGGTCTCAAAACAGGCTAGTTTGATTTTAAAGAACTAGAATTAGAATATCATTATGGCTCTTTTTCACCAAAAAATAGATTTTACTTTTAAATTAGAAATGGGCTGCCGTTTAAAACTCTTATTTGCATTAAATTTTTACCAAATACAATATAGAGTTTTAATTTCCATGAATGTATTCATGACCCGATTGTAAAAGCACCCGTATCTCATGGTCTGTTCAGCGCATGTTTGGAGAGAGGCCAGTTTCCGCTGTCCTGGAAGACGGGTAAACTGGTCCTCGTGAAGAAGCCGGGGCGTCCTGCGGACTCCCCGTCCGCGTACCGGCCCATTGTGCTGCTCGACGAGGCGGGAAAGCTGTTCGAGAGGATAATCTCAGACCGCCTCGTCGGGCACCTGTCTGGAAGGGGGCCGGATTTAGCGGACGGCCAGTTCGGCTTCCGCAGAGGGCGCTCCACGGTGGACGCCATCATGCGCGTGAGGGACCTCACGACGGGGACAGCGTTGGCCGGGAGGCGAGTCGTCGTGGCGGTGTCTCTGGTGTCGTCGTTCACGGAGCATTTTTGTCGTTTGGCCCCTAAGCTAGAACGGTCTGGGGCCGCGCTCAAGCGGCTCCTTCCCAACCTCGGGGGGCCAAACGCCTCCTGCCGGAGGTTGTATATGGGAATTGTGCGATCCATGGCCCTCTACGGTGCCCCTGTGTGGGCGCCGGCCTTGAAGCGGCGGCCGGCTCGTACGCTGGTCGCGTCCCAGAGGGTCATGGCTATTCGAGTAATCCGCGGGTATCGCACGATCTCCGGGGAGGCGGCGAACCTCCTTGCCGGATCACCGCCGTGGGATCTAGAAGCGAAGGCGCTCGTGCGCGTCTACAGTTTGCGCGCAGACGCGCGTCGCCGGGGCGAAGATCCTCTGCCGCGCCAAATTAGTGCGTGGCGGAATGAGCTCCGGCGAGATCTCATGGCAGAGTGGAAACAACGACTGTCGCAACCGAGGGCCGGGCACGCTACCATAGCAGCGGTAAGACCCCTCTTTGAGGAGTGGCTTGAGAGACGCCACGGCGTCCTCATCTTCCGCCTGACGCAGGTGCTTACCGGGCACGGCAGCTTCGGTAGGTTCCTGTTTCGGATTCAGCGGGAGGAAACGCCCGAGTGTCGTCATTGTGAGGACCACCTAGAGGATACGGTGGAGCATACGGTAGCGGTATGCCCTGCCTGGGCTGAGCACCGCCGTATCCTCAGGGAAGTGATCGGCGGCGGCGACCTCTCGCGCCCGGCCTTAGTCGAGGCCATGGTGCGGAGTGAGAGGAACTGGGACGCCGTCTCCTCCTTTTGTGAAGCAGTCATGCTCGCAAAGAGAGAGGCGGCCCGCGTGAGGGAGCAATCCTCCTCCTCACGCCCCAGCAGCCGCAACTGGCGACACTACGGGCGTCGGGGATCGAGGGACGATCTCCGGCCACCGTAAGTACGGGCCTGCGGTCGGCGAGTAAGGGCAGCTCGCCGCCCGACCAGAACCAGGCCCGAGCGTACGGCGCGTAGCGTTCCGCGCGCGCCTCAAAGAGCCAATAGACCACCACAGACGGGGCCCTAAAGGGCTGATGTTCAGCCGGGGTTGCGGGGTAAGCGCAATAAGGTACCGCGACCTCGGCACAGAGCAGGAGAAGGAACAGGGGGTTTTTAGTCAGTAAGAGTCTGACACTCCCTCCTGCCCGGCCCTGGGCGGGAGAAGTCATTTGATGATTTTCCCCTCACAAAAAAAAAAAAAAAACCCGTATCTCATACACGAAGACTTGAGAGTCCCGACCTGAAAAGTGCCAAAGCGAAATTTTCCGTATTATATTTTATAGAATATTTAGACATTACGCAAATACGGTTAAGGAAAAAATCATGAGGGAACCTTAATTATAATATCCAATTACAACTTTTAAAATCATCTACCTTGAGCATGCGTTAGAGTAGTGTTTAATTCCCAAACTCAATCTGTAAGAAGATGCTTTTGCAGACGACACATATAGGCTTATGGTAATCTGATTACCATTTATCATTTCAAATTGAATAACCTATAAACAATTATGTGGCAGTGTTGGTAAATAACATGGTCGTATCTCAGCAATAAATAACAAGCTAATTTTGCAAATGCGCCACAAAATACATTGAGTCGTGAATCACAAATGGCCGGTATCGCAGTTCCACTAACGATCTTCGCATTACCATAATCGGCGGTCTAGGGTCGGATTGGTGGTTGCACTGGAGCGATTCCATCTTACCTCATCTTAGGCGTACTTTGAATTGGGATAAATTGAATCTGCTTAGTGGAAAGAGAGGTTAAAATTAATGACTAAGAAACTATATTTAAATTAATTTTACCTTTCAATCGTCGTGATTCGAGACAGAATAGGTGTGCGAACGCCAGCGTTTGCTTGGGTACTGATGATTTAGGTAAAGTATTTCTACATTAAATTTATTTATTATAGTCAGCCAATTGACGTCGTTATTATAAATGATTATTATGTAACTTTGTTGCTACGCCATAAGAAGGTGATGTACTTTCATAAGTGGAATTTACCTACCTGTGTGTATTTTTACGCAGGGAAATTGTAAAAAAAATAGTTAACAGATTTTTTCTTGTTCTTCATTCAATGAAGGTACAAAATTATTTTCTTTTACGACATAAGTGCAAATCTTCAGCTAGATAAATATAAGGTACAGAATCCAACAATAAAAATCAACACCTCAAGTTTTAAAGTCGCCTCAACATCTACTAGAACAAGCGAAATAAATTCAAGCCGTCCACTAATTCCTTTAAAACAAATTACTCTCGATCATAAATCTAAAACACGGCACGAATTCGCAATTTATACCCTAACTTTGTGTACATAAAGTTTATATTGAATTTGTGGTGTACAAGGAAATAGTTGGCTCTAGAAGATCTGATAGAGGGAACTCTGTTTTACTAGATTAAGAGATTCGGTTATGGCAGTGTTTAAAAGCCGAGTTCGTGTGAAGTTCGAGCGACTATCAAGCATGCGAGCATAGTTTCAAAGCACTTTGTATCTTCGTAAAGCGAAGTTTACCCTTTTATTTACATGTTAGGGTGAAGTGCAATATTGTTGTTTAGTGTAAAACTTTCGGATATACTTTAAGCGTTCTTTCATTTTGTTCAAGAGGAAGGAGAACCGTTTTATGAATTTGAAGTACCTACATGTACATATTTGTCTATTATATGGGTTTGGGTGTAAATAGGTACACAATATTATTTTACTAGCTTTAAGTAAATTTAAGAATAGTGACTTCCTGCAGAATTTTGGTATAAACGCTATCCTATGTCATTTCTCGAGTTAAAGGCTGGTTTTACAGTCACGCCGCTAGACGCGCCGTTGGACAGCGCGCTGTTGGACAGCGCGCGTTTGAACAGCGGTGCACCATAAAACGACATTAGTACGTCGCGTTTCGCTGCTGACAGTCGTGTACAAACAGATACAAAATGAACGGCAATGCGGTTAGAGTACTGGCTATTTACTTTTTATGGAAAAAAAGGCAACAAAAACGTCGAAGAACAGTAGGTGTTGATGCTTGAACACTAAAAGTGATAGAATTTTTTAATGGAGGATGGAGGATTTCGTTTGTGCAACAAGCGGTAAACATGTATGTAACAAAAAAGATTTTATTAATAAATGTTTCTTACCTAAGTCTGTATTGAAATTTTCACCACACAATTCCTTTCCAATTTCTTCCCAGGCTTTATTTTTTGCGTCCTTATTCTTATAAAAATCATCGGCCGGGTCCCATAAACATCTTCTTATTCGCACTTCGTCAATTACTCGACCCGTATCGATGTGATTCATTTTGTACACAACAGTACCTAACGGCACGTCTCAACGGCGTGAGACTAAAACGCACAATGGCCGTAGAAGCGCACGAGCGGCGCGCGCTTCGACCGCGCCGCGCGAATAGGACGCGTTCAACGAACGGCGCTGCTCAAGCGCGCGAATTTGAAACGCTACTAATACCCCAATACATATCCGAGCGCGCGCGCTCCGACGGCGCTGCCGAAACGCGTGACTGTAAAACCAGCCAAAATCTATGTCTGTATCAAAATTCACAGTTATCGGTTCAGTAGTTAAGGCGTAAAGAAAAGACAGACAGACAAACTTTTGCTTTTATAATATTAGTGTAGATATAGATAGTATAGATTCTAAATGTAAACTGGTCTAGATTTAATGGAATGGAAGCAAACGAACATACGGATCACCTGATGGTAAGTGATCAGGCCCAAGGACAACCGCAAGACCACAAGAGCTACAGCCGCGTTGCTGGACTTTTAAGAAGGAGCACGCTCGTTCCTTGAATGTTAGAAGGTCATATTGGTTTGGTGCCACCGCCGAAAGAAAAAAAAAATTTGGAAACGTAATTTTGTTACTATTTATGTTTATGCTGGTATATAGTGCTGTTTAAGTTTCAAAAATTTTCTCTTTAATTTTCTATTTCTTTAAAAGTTATATCCATTTCGACCAACTTTGCCATTTTCACTGAAAGTATCAGTTATTAATTTAAATACAAAGGCTTTATGAGACCTATAGGCATCTGTTATGCTAATTCAGACCTATAATATTGTACTATTCATCGCAATCTACGTTTGCTATCTTTATATTTCTTTTCAGAGACAATTAAAACCAAATAAATTACAAACATGATGACCTCCAAAAAAACATAAAGTGTGCTACACAAACAAGCGATAGATCACCAACGACCTAGAGAACAATTTATACTGAGTACGCAGTTTGGTGGCGTGATAAACACCCGATGAAGGCAATTAAGGTGTCGACGGAACGCTTGCGTTGCGGTTTCGTTCGGTATAAAAGTTCGTGTGCGAAGGCGAAAGCGCGCGAAATGGTTTAGATCGTGTGAAGTGTACTTTGTTCTTATACATATGTAGGTGGCGGTTCTAGGAACGAGATGGCTGTGGTTATCTGTTCATTTGTTTTTTATGTGTTTGAATGGAGTATTTAGTTGGATAGCCACCGCTAGAATAGTTATGCGGACTTTATCTCAGAACAGAAAGTCTATTGGAGCAGAGTTGATCTGAAATCAGAATAGAATTGTGGTTTTTAAATTTGGAAAATTCCTCCTCCTGTGTTTGTTCGATATTTTGTAAGGTTTTTAGTCAACGCTTGTTTTGTTTGTCTCTATTACTGTTTTAGTCATATACATTTTAGTCATATACATTTAGTCATATAAATTTTACTTTTTAGCTTAACGCTTGTTTGGTTGTTTCCATAACCGTTTTAGTCATATACATTTACGTGTCTTTTGTGGGTCTTTGTAACATTGGTAGTTGACAATTTTTCTACAAAAAAATACTGGCATCCAGTTTTAAACCACCGACAACTAGTTCGATTCAAACAAGAGACCTGGAACAGCAGTTTGTGCGATGGTGTACTAAGTAAATTGTATGTTTGTAAACGCATCCAGCACCTTAGGACAAAATCCTAATGTGGGGCAACGTTTTATTAAAATAAAATAAAATCGTAAGTCATATTATAAAAATTGAGAATTTTAAAAGAAAACTCACTAAACATCGTGTAAAATCACACGCGTGAAGGTCGTAACTAAACGTCGTACCGTTTCATCTTTAAAACATTTTCAAGCTAAAACCCCAAGAGAGATTCAATTTAAAATCTTATTTATAGACTTGAAGTTAAGTCGTACGGCGCCAAGAGCTAGCAATGGAAACAACTTGGCCTTGACCGTAACGTTGTATAATGCATTCCGCACCGTGTTCCACTTAAAGACGTGGAACAAACATACATACATGTTATATGGTGGTTAGTAGACGTTTTATGGAGTTTTTGTTGCATAATGTTGCACTTGGCTAAATCGAAGGACTATAAATACTACTGGACAGCATATCGGCAAGTTTGTGTAAAAAGAAATGACAAAACACCCAAAATCATAATAGGAAACTAAACGCAAGTTACCAAACTTATGTTTATAATTCCGTTGTTTTGTCTTTTACTTTTTTTTAGTCGTATCTTGTTTCTCATCTTTACGAACTTAGCCACTGTAAACTGGAAGAGCGAATCAATCTAATACAAGCATAACTTTGCTTAAATGGTGGTTCCAAGTGTCGTATTTTGTAATACGCATAAGTTGATGAAATAAACATTTTTATTTTTATTATTTATTTATTTTATATTATCTATCTATATGTTCGTCAGTGAAACACCTCTTACTTGGCTTGAATATTAGTGTGTGTGAAATTGGTTTTGGTACTCTTTAATGGAGAGTATTAGTTGGTGTTTGTTTCGGGCGAGAAAGCCTGGAGCTTGGTACGTCTAGTTTTTATGTATTAAGAAGTAAAAATCTGGCAACTTCTTTATGATAGATCACTGTACATATGGCAAAGAAAGGAGTGTTCTTTTTCTTCTTTCAAAAAGAAAGTTATAACATTAAAATTTTAGACAGAGTTACTTTCGCATTTAGTTGTTTAGACAGGCAGACGCCTGTCTTTTCTTCACGCCTTCTTAAACAATTGAACGTTTGTGTGAAATTTGGTACAGACATAGTTTGATAGTTTTTAAACCAAAAATCTGCAGGAAGTCACTATTCCACGCGAACAGTCTCGAGCAAAAGCTAGTTTAATGATATGCGGTTTAGTTTTTAGTGGACGTTTTTTTTTTGTTAATATAAATTATAAGTTTGGATAAAATATTTTTGCGTGTTTCGTTATCCGCCAAAGAAAACGGTCGTGTCCTGCAGTAGGTAGACTGACGATAATGGCAACGAAAATTAAATAGACCAAGAGCAGACGAAGAGTCAACCATCTACTAGAACTTTCCGTTAGACTTAGACATTACCTAGGAACTACAGGCTGTTACATAAATACGAGTAATGGCACATTTATTTAATGTTTCCTAAGGTTTAAAATGCGTTTATTTACAAAACACAAATAGACTAGCTCAACCAGAGTGATACAATTCCATTACCGAATCCAAGGTCCAATACTAACTCCATCCCTCACTTTCTATCCACAACTCCGATATCACTAATTTCCCAATCCCCACTTTTATCTCTAACAGGCTAATAATGTGAAATTTTTGTTTTAGGCGGGTCCATATGCGACACGAAAAACTAAACAGAAAATAAACTTTCCTTCATGTTAAAATTTTATTAAAACGTGACATAAGTTTTGGTAATACTACAACACACAAAACACCAAAAGTTGATAGCCAGTTCCCAAACGCAGCATTGTTCAAAATGATTTAGACATTAATTAATAATTTACCTAACAAAACAAACTAATTATGTTGGCCGGCTTTGGGAACTGCGAAATACCCGACTAAGCTGAAACGCGGCCGGTATAGGGTTGCTCCTTTAGATTTAATGAGGAAAAAGGACGGAAAAGATATCGTTTTCGGAAATTCGTGAGAAAGTACAAACGTATTATATATTTTTGGCTTATATTTTGCGTAAATTTATTGTATTGTTTTTACCGGTGCGGTTTGTTTGTTTTTCTTACCTCAATTTAGGTTTGAGTTATGTTAATTTAATGATAATTATATCATGTTAGTAGTAGTAGTGTTGATAGTTTATCATGTTTAATTGGTTAGAGGGAAAACAAACAGATGGTTAAGACTATATAACTACATATTATAAAACAAACTCGCTTTGTCTGTCCCTATATCTCGACAGGAAATAAATAAATCTTTAAAACTACACTAGGGAATTTAATGCGCTTTTTTTAATAGATAGAATGATTAAAAAGGAATCTACATATAAATGTTTAGTATTGCACCCGTGCAAAGCCGAGGCGGGTCGCTAGTCGTACTTAACAAAGTCACTTTCCGCTGTCTGTTCCTTTGTTTGCTTAGATCTTTGAAACTACGTGACAGATTTTAATGTTATTTTTTATAGAGGAAGGTTAAGATGTGTAATTTATAAATGTGTCTTGAATGTTTAAGGTTTCTTGTGAATAAGGTAAGTACAGATGTCACTTTGTACTAGTACATAACAGATATACGGTGAAGAAACATATCGTGAAGAAACCTGAACAATTCGTTTTGAATAAACGTGACTAATGCTCACATCTTGTCCCTGTAAGAAGGGGCCTTCGCTAAACAGTAAGAACTTATTGGCTGATGCTACTCCTTATCAACCTTTAAGTACAGGACACAAAAATTTGGCGCGTAGCGTTCCGTGCGCAACTCAAAAAGCATTTAAATCACTACAGATGGGTACAAGATTTATGTTTAGCCGAAGTTGTAGCAGGTGCAATAAGGTTTCGCAGTTTCGGCATTTAAAAGGAGAAAGAACGGTGTGGTTTTTAGTCAGTAAGAGTCAAACACTCCCTCTCATCTCACCCTGGGCGAGAAAAGTCATACGATGACTTTCGGTCATTACCCTTTAGTTTTTAGATTTTCAACCTTTAGATTTTCATTAACCTTTAGATAAGATTGGGGAGGTATTGGGATAGGGGAAGGACTGGAACTCTGGAAACATCCCTCACCCGAGAAAACACAACGTTGTGGTTGTTTAATTTGTTCATTTCTGTGAGGCCTTGGTATAACTCCGCAGGAGCCAACCTATTCTTGCCGAAGCTTGGCTTTCCCACACTAAAATAAAAGCAGATAAATAATGTAAGAACTATCAACCCTAAATCCTATCTCGACTGATTCGCAATAAGTAATAGAGCAGTTGTAAAATTTAAGTACACTAGTAATATTATATACACTGTCAGTGGTTTGGTACATTTAGGGAGTAAGCAAGAAGTAGTTTTTGAAGTTTAGCCAGAGAGCTTAGGTACACATTTTTGAAAAAAAAACTTGTTAAATTAACATTTTATATAATTGAAAATTGGATATCCTTATTTTTCTTGAATTGAAACTCGTAATTTACTTTTTATTTTGTGCCCTTTTCTGTATTTGAGATTAACAACTTAACAAACACTGTCTTAAAAGCTGCATCAAAATCGTTTATAGTCTAATCGTGAGATAACTACGGATAAATCTATAGTAATATTATAAAGAGGTAAAATTTGTAAGTTTGTATGTTTGTACGTTTGTAAGTTTGTATGTAGGGGGTAATCTTTGAAACCGATGGTCAGATTTCTAAAATTCTTTCACTGATAGATGGGTACAATATTCCTGAGTGCTATAGGCTATAAAACATCACGCTACGATCTGTAGGATCTGAGCTGCGGGTGAAACCGCGCGAGAGTAGCTTGTATGTAAATATATTGGTTATGTTGAGAATCCTCTTATTTTGAGTAAATTAAAAAGCAACATGAAAGTATATTACCTACAGAGTATTTATATATAAAAAAATGCAATCCCAACTTTTACTTCATGACACATCCAAAAAGAAAACATTTCGTAACACAAACACAATTAACACCAGTCACAGAATGACTGACTGTAAAGATAGACATAAAAAAATTAATAGCAATAGTGCAATTTAGTGAAGAGCGCGTAAAACGTCGCCCATTGTACTAAGAGAGCTGGAGGAGGTCATAATCAACGAAATGATATTACCAAGAAGGCATCCCTTGGTAAACGACTTGAGTAAAATCTAGACTCTGGTCTAAGATATGAGATTTTGGCGTACATTTGGGAAATAAGAATATACAAATGCACAAGCATCGTATACCGTGAAACACACTAAATTGATTGAAAATCACGACCTACGTAAATTAATTGAGAAAAGGTCTACCAGATTTAACTCACAACGGGACTCTTACGCAAGCTTGTTTTAAAATTAATTTTTCAATTATTAAAGTCGTCAAAGAAGGGCTGTCCATCAGTAACGGTAAGTGCTCGTTCGAGTGAAAAATGTAGATTTGAACAGAGAAGAACGTGCAAACAACTTCATCGCTACTCCGTTCTAGACCTGTCCTGCACATGCTGTGATAATGCCTATTTTCATGTGGTCTTAAGGAATACATCTACACTGTATATAACTATGAATGTATCCATTACCTCTGTGTCTATTTTCCTTTTAAACCTCGACAGGTTAAATAACTGTATTCAGTCAGGTGGAATTCGGCATGGTAATCCCACTTATATACAAAAGACTTATCTCTCTGTCATTTTATGATAAGTCGTTTGCTGTACAGGCCACGCGCCTGTGAAATGCTTTGCCAGTGGCAATAAGACGTGCGCAGTCGCTAGCAGTTTTTAAGAAAATGGTGAATGACCACTACATGGCTCAGTAACATATCCATCATCGCTATACCTATTGTTATGATTTATTTTTATATTTTTTTATAATTTCTTATTTGATTATTTATTATATACCTACCTATATCCTTAAATTATGTATTATATTATAATGTATATGTACGCCACAATCTGCCGGTATCAAATTCTTGTACAGTTAAACTCCATCCAAAGGTTGTCTGGAGCAATAAGACCGCCAATTGTACTATCTTTTGTGTTTTTGTTTCCTATGTTTTTTATTATTATGGTGTACAATAAAGTATATTCATTCATTCATTCATACTCTTGTCCAGTATCTATCTTGGTCTAAAAGTGGACTGTGAGTGGGTTGATGATATTCAGATTGAACCTATGTTGTTAAAAGTAGGTAAACCATGTTAGTATATCAGTAATAGTACATGTAGATATCCCAGATAGACCGGTGCCAAGTGATAGGCGCTAACATAATTATGTAAGGTAAACACTAACTAACTTATTTAGTAACAAAAGGAAGCCCTTATTTGAATATTGTATTTTAAAATCTTCAAGTCATTAAAATTTTACCATGAACTACAGTATACAAGATATTTTACCTTCCTACCTTAGTACCTTCAAAGAAAAGTGGCCAGTAAATAAAATATACATTAAATCTAGAATTCAATCAGCAATTTTTCATTATTTTATTAAGTTTATAAATACATTTTTCATCTGTACGATAATATTTATGTAAAAAAAGGCTCAGTGTATGTATGTGTGCATAAAATGACAAATGTAAATAAAAATAGAAGAAGCTATCACATTCATACCTCTGACCATAGTAACATAATCCACACTAATGAATCTGTGGGCAGAAGCGAGTATTAAACCAAAATTACTTACCCTAACTATTTTCCCGAAACTAAGGAACAAATGACAGCTCACTATTCACTTCATTATTAAGATTAATTCCTTCAATTGCACCACCGGCTAAGGCCCTCGTGACATCATTATCTGCCCAACACAAGCGTGAGATTAGAGAGGACTATTTCATTATATTTTTCCGAGGGATTTCTTTTCTGGCGGGAGGACGGGACGAGTGAAATTAATGTTTCTTGTGGATGGCACTCATACGTACGTGACGGGATGATGGGGGTTGTCTGGTTCTAAGAAAACCTTTTTGGTTACCTTGGGCTAGGTTATTGTGGATTTTTGCATTATTTTGTAAGGATGAATATTTTTAAGAGGTAAAGGTAATAAGGTGGCATTGGAAGTCGTGTATTTTGTCGGCTAGCTACAAACACACCAAATATTTGCTCGAATAAGTCGTCAAATAGAATGAATAATTATACTAACTAAATGAAACAGAAACTATGTTTTTGTAATAACTATCGTGACACATACTAAACTAATGAATTAGCTAAAATTCGCGGGTTACTCACGTGTTTAAATCGAGAAAAGCTCTACTAGTTTCGAACCACAGAGGGGTTCTTCCTCATGAGCAGCATGCGCGGACGCGGTGATGTCCCGCAGCCTACTCGAATTATGCTCATGAGGAAAAACCTCTCTGTGGGTTGAAACTAGTAGAGCTTTTCTTGAAACAGAAACTAGAAATTTTGGCATTTAAGAAGGCCATACGAATCTTAAATACTGTATTTAATTCTGAGAGAAATTATACTAACCAATTTCTGGTACCAAAATCCAAAAACATTTGACCTTGTTATCAATAGTTGCTTTTAGAGCAATAGCCGAATAAAATAATATTTTTCGATAAAATTCTTTTTCAGCGCCCTGAAATAGGTCTAGTGAAATAAATGTTTCACAATATGGACGGCAATCATGTTCATACGTGATCGGAGTTCAGTACTACTAAAAATATGTTTTTTCCACTATGTGAATTGAATTTTGTATATGGTTTGTTTGAAAAGATTAATGTGTCCTTGAAGTACTTTTCTGTAAATGGGTTAGGTTGGTAGTATTTAAAAAAATATAACACATGTTTAGTATAGTAGAAGTAACATTAGTTACCATCTACTAAGTAAATCTCTATTTACTTAAATACAAAGATTGTGCAGACGTTACTAAAAGGCGTAGCGGTGAAACGCAAAAAAAACATTAGTAATTTGTCACACAGAAATCAAAATTCGTCAAGTAAGTTTGTGCGGAACAGAGTATGTAATGCGTATAAAGATGGTCAAAGACAAGTTTTTGCAGATACATAGTAGAGTTTAAATATTAAGAATAGAGTAAGCCTTGCAGGGTTTACATGAATTTAATGAGTATATTGTTCGATGAAGTTAAACATCCGGTAATTAGTTTTTTCATGGGATAAGGCAACAAAGAGCACATAGGCAAGTGAGACTTGGGACACCAGCGCTGTTTCACGCTGGTTTTCTGCGAGGCCGTGGTATCACTTAGTTCGTGCTGGCTTATTTGTACCAACCATGGTTCTGTCCCATTAAATAATTAATTAAGGTAAATTCTTCTTTTAACTTAAGAAACAACATTTATTTTATTTAACAAAGAGTAGAACAAAGTTCAAGTAAAACGAAAAAATGCAGGCAAAGTTAAGTTAGAGTAGTTTTCGTAGCTTCTACTTTTTTAATGCAGAAAATAAACCAAACTGAAACTAGTAATCCTATTAATATTGTTACTTATTTTATCGTTTAGATAGCTTGAAAAAATAACAAGTCGTAGAACTATTCAAAATGAAAAATACGAGTATAATAACAAGGCGTCTGAGGTTGGGCAAAAGATGTGTTGTCATTTTGAGATAGTATAATCGATGTAGCTTGTATAGCTTTCCAGGAAAACGTTACCCCAATGTTTTGTAAAAAGAAAAGTAGTTAATGACTATTCTCCTCAGCTAAAGTATGCACATGGAAATCGACCATGTACAATGACGAAAATGAAGCAGTGATTTGAGTACTGAAATACTAAAAACTAACCACATACATAATGCAAGCACACACTGTGCAAAATATATAACATATATCTAATATACACGTATATAGTATATGTATAGCTTACGATCCGCCCTAGATCCACTTCCTAAACTGCTAGCCATAAATTGTAGCAAACGTGACAACTTTATGCGCTGCTTCTAATCAGTTACAGCTCAACTTGGTGCAGTATTTTGGGTTTCAGATCCGTCTTACTGCGTCAGACACGCCTTTTTAAAGTATTAGGTTGAATAAAGGGGTAGTTTTTTTAGAACTATTATGTATACAATAATATAGTTTAAATTTTTGTATTTGTGATGAGTGCATACTTGGTACTTTGATTGTTCCTTTCTTTTCACGGGACCACAGGATCCCGGACCTTTGGAACGCGTACGAGCCGAGGCCAACTCGCAGAGGCCCTTTAAACAGTTTTAATCAAAATGTGATGAGACATCAGCCGGCCTTTATATTATCATCAGTCTATGATGCCCACACAAGGTCACGTGATCATTATGTCACATGAACTAGGTTTGAATATTTTTCACCATGCCTGCTCAAGGCAGCTTGGTGATTTGAATTTTCCATACGATATTTTTCTTTGTCGTATGTTAATGGTGTTTAAATATGCTTAGAAAGTACTCTACTGAACTGAAACTTTTCTACAAACAACTGAATCATATACCCAGAAAAAAAACTGTTTCTAACACAGTTTGATATTATCCAAATAAAGGAGATCAGTAATTAGCTTATAAACTACCGTTATATGGTATTTGAAGTTTTATAAATAAATAAAACGAGGTCTTTTATTTGTGTAACGTACATAGAACTGCTCCGAATATTCTTAAAAGTGCATTAATTACTTTTTGTTGAATATAAGAAAGAAGTTTCAAGTACGATTACTTATTTCATTGGTTTTGCTATGTTAAATTTAATCTTTAGCAATCTTCTACTAAACTAAAGTTCTCGTTTACCTCGGTCTTGAATCTACAAAACGCCAAGGGGCACAATTTCCTTTAGCTCCTCGACAAGATACTACGGCGTAGCAGGATGGTCTACGCCGTAGTACTGCGTGCTACGATTGTATAGTGTCAATTTAATTTTGTTGTATCGTTGTTTTTTACCGAATTTTAAAATAAACATGGTTTTAATTTAAAATATATTTAAAATATTTAAGGGACAAACAGATGGGAATATTCGAATAATGGGCCAACTCAGCGGAACTGTAATATTAATTACAATATATTATAAAACTGACTCAGAAGTTTCTCATGATAATGAAATTCTATAATAAAATTCTCATTTTACATCTCTACGGGACCCGTGTAAAGAACTTAAAGTAAAAACTACATATAAGAAATGACGTCACAAAATACAGTCCCTAAATACCGACCACATATTAAGCGCGGCTTTTGTGTCCCGAAATAGTTCAAATTAGTCCGTAACTTTCGGACCGACTTCCTCCACCGCGACGATAAATTGTTCGGACCGTGACAACTGTATGTGGGCCCGGAATCACTCGCAACTGCGCGTAAATACGGTACCGTAATTCCGTGTGACGAAAATGCAGTGACATTATTGTCGCGTTAATTTGGAACAAATCCGCTGTAGATATTTGTGTTGTGTTGTGGTGTTGTATTTTCCAGGAATGGTCGTGCAATTTTTTCAGATATAGTACTTTATGTTAAACTATAGGTTTAGTTCTCTATGTCATATTAGATGTTTGTATAATAAATAAATAATTATAACCCATCATCCCATGTCTAAACGTATCAAGTATATTCAACCATATGACAGTCTACTGTTTGCATTTAAATTGATCCACGTTAAGTAGGTTACGGTTAGCTTGACTAATAGTCTCTCACGGATTACTTAGATTAGTCCAAGCTTACCGTTTATGTAGGTGTGTAAGTGACGATTAAACAACGGTTTAATTTGAACAAGCAATTAAGTTACTGTAATAGGGAGGTGGTACGGTGAAGCGATAAATGTTCGATAGTGTTTAGGGAAGATTTATGGATGGTTGGATTTGTGGAAAGAAGTTTGTTTTACTGGGATCGGGAAATATATTTTGCACTGGTTGTAATTTCTGGAAACACGCTACGACACAAATTGGCCAGCGTGAGCGGAGTGCTACAACGGCCACATAGAAATCCAGCGCGTTGTTTTACGCTGGCGTTGTAGTTTTTCGTGTGAGTGAGCTTACTGTAGACTCATTCCTATGCCCTTTCTTCCTCAATCCTTAATTTCCAAATCATCAAATCCGTAACAACCCCCTAAGGTGTGGGAATGCAGTTTAACTACGTAAGTGTCGCCACCCGAAACACCAAAGGAGTTAAAATGCCATGGGCAACGTCGATTACTTACTATCAAATGTGATCCGTCTGCTCGTCTGTCCTAATGCCATAAAAATAGTGAGTGACTATTTAATCGCAGAGGAGAATTATTGTGTACCTACTTTATTATTGATAGAAAATATACATAACATTTTATGAGTCCTCCATAATGCTTAGTGCTATCCATCTATAACTTCAAATATTGTCCATTAAACATTTTCAAGAAACCGAAAAAGCTCTACAATACTCTGTTCAAAACCCCTTTTTTGTTGACCCCACTAAATAACAACATATTCAACTGTTAATTAATTACATTAATGCACTGTATAGCTAAAAGCCTTTTAGATAATTGCATCCATAATGTCCCAATCCCTTGATTGAAATCTCTCTGCCTCTATTGTTCTCGAATACAATAATAATGGTTTATGTCAACCATTCCAATACAGATGTACTAGTTCGATATTGAAACCGACAATTTGTGCCACGCCTCAGGTGATTGCTCTGTGCAGAACTTCATAGAAAATGTCAAAGATAATTTCTGAATTTCGAGCGGCTACAATGTCGAATACATTCGTTGTCAGCGCGAAGTTTTATACACTTTGGCTCGGAATATAAAGTGATGCAATGCCAGAAAGGTATTTTACGAATTCTTTTTGTAAGAGCTGATGGCACCGTGTTAACTGTCATTTAAGGTGAACTGGTATTTGCATTTTAAATTGGCGTTTAACTTATTTAAAAATATCGTGGTCGTCTGAAATTTAAGGCCGCTCCTCTTGTATGACGGGGCAAGATTGAAACCTAGAAAATGATTTTTTTGACGATTGGGATGAGATAGATCCCTCCTCTTAGTGACTAAAATACTACCCCGGTTGAAACCTGGCAACAACACATCACTTTCATAGTACGCCGTGAGGTTCTCTCTGGAATAATTAATAATTATAGGCTTGAAATCGCAAATCCATCTGACCAGGCATAGTAATTAGTCCTCCAATCTTCTATGAGAAGAGGCCGTAACTTAACAGTGGGCTTTTTGAAGCAGATGATGATAATGATGATGATGTTTTTTAACTTTTTTAGACTTGATAATAAAATTGTTGATTTTTGAAACACTTAAAATGCAAAATAGTAATAAATATAATACAATTTCTATGTACCTCTGTTTCTGTATTTGTTCTCTATTTACTGTATGTGTGATGTGCATAAATAATAAATAAATAAATTTATTATGAAAAGAAAGTTCATTAACTGGATGTCATTAGAACTGTGTACTTATAATACAAAATTGAGAAAGTAAACTCCAATGAATAATGATTTAGCTAAATAATTATATGTCGAAGCTGAAATAACAACAATTCAATTTCTCGTCGGCGATTGTCGGATTACAATTTCGAGGAAACTCAGTTTCTTATTCGTATCGTAATCTTTTTCTTTTTGTAAGGCAGGATTATTTCGCCATGCAAAGAATATTAAAGCGAATGAAATATTATTTTGGTCCTCAAAATAATATCTTTTATCCTTTCCTTCGAAATAAATGTCGAATTGGGCTCGTCATGTCGGCTCTTGACTAGATGATTACTTGGTAACTTCAATATTTTTGGTTGGAGTTAGATTTAATTTCATCCACAAGCGGATTGAATATTTAGAGAATTTTATAAGTGAACTTAAGTTTTTTGTTTAGTAGTTGTGTTAATTCAACGAGCTTATTCTTATGTTTTAGTCATTATATTATCAGATTAGCTTTCTAAACTTCATTACCTACGTGGTATTATGAGCACTAGCCAAAAGTTATTGTTTCATCATTGAATATCAACATAAGTTGTACTTATTTTAGGTCGTTAAAAATTAGCCGGGTTCGCGGGCCAAGCGGATCCATGGCCTAGATTCGGTCTCGAGCAGGAGATGGATGGATCGGGACTTTTCAGTTATTCAGAGTCTGACATTCCTGTTCCCTATACCCTGGGACTCTCAAGAATAGTCATTGGATGATTTACCCTCCACAAAAAAGGGCGTTATAAATTGATGTAATGTTATGCTAATGTAAACTTAAATACAACAATGAATACAAAATTAATGTATATTTCCAAAACTTTAACGACAAATCTTTAAACGAAGACTAAGAATCCAGTGCCACCAACCTTAGCGGCGCACGTAACGGAAAAGATAAAGTTAGCACATAAATCCACGCTTGTCAGACAGTCCCGATAAGCCGGTTTGCTTAGCCACCCCTTTACCTGGGACTTTAGGTCAGACAGAGCTGTATCTGTGTGTATGTAGGTCAGTTTTACATAATATGTGGGCTAGAACATCAAAATCAACTTAATGAAGAATGAAATTTCAACTTTTATGGTTTTGTTATAGAGGTGAAAATATTTTAGGGTTTTGTGGGTAGTTTGATGAGTGTTTTAATGTCTCATGAGAATACTGAGATAAGAATGTCACACGAATATAGGGTTAAAATCAATGTAAAGGCACTATAATATTTTCAGTGCAAAAGGTAAAATCTTCCTATCCCGCCCGCATGAGAGAAGTAAGGTAAGACTCTTTCTGACTAAAAACGACCCCGTTTCTTCTGCTGAATCGGACCGGGACAGTGAGAGATTATTGCGATTGCAAACCGCAACTTCAACTGGATAAAAAATTATGTGTTAAATGCTATTTGTTCAATTCAAGAAAGTTTTTTATATTGTTTCAGATTTTATTGACGATTTTACTTTTCCAAAAAATTTAACGGTACATGCTATAAAACAAGACTCTTTGACCCAAATATCACTAATCCGTTAAGAATGTCCCAAGTTGGTCCCCTTAAAATCACTCTCAATGATTTTAAAGGCTTTCCCATTCACAGGGGACATTTTTCCTCAATCGTGAAGGACAAAAACCCTGTGAAATCCAATTTCTAGTTCGTGTGATTCGGTATTTTTGTCCCTTGTGTATTTTTCGTTGCAGTTGTAACCCTGATCTATTTCGAAAGACAAATATACGTTTGGGATTATCTTGTGGTCTGTATACGTTTTTATTACTGTGATGTGTTTGGTTTTAGATTTTTCTTTGATTGAGACTGGGCTGATTATTCTGGTGTTAGCTTTGAAGCCTAAACTCGTATTAATAACTGATAGTGTTCAGTTCAAATCATGAACTACTATTATATTTTGCTTCAGTACATATGTTATTTTAATTGAAACAATCAAGTTTTTTCTTGAACAGGTAACCAAGGATTTTCTTTGTAATGGTCATACGAATTGAAGTGGAGAAATGTGTGAATAAAAGTCAGAAAGTGTCAAAAAGTCACGACTAAACAGTTCTGCACTTAATCCTCTTTTCTAAGAGTACTGAAAAACCTTATACATTGCAAAATAACATTACTTCACTGTGTAAACGAATCCGGTAACTTAGACCGCCCTGGCACAACTCCACAGTTACCGTAATGAAATTAATGGTCTCCCCATTAACCTGAGTTAGTTGCTTTCCTATTTCTCTCGTGATTACAGGGACTGGTCTCAGATGAAGTAGGTTTGTTAAAACTTATTTGTTCAGGTTGTCGAATCCTATTTAAAACCTGATGTAATTTTATGTTTACACTAGCACGAAGCTTAGTCCAAAGTACAAGTACAATAACAGTATTCTTAGATACTATCTCTGCCAAGTTTAATAACGATTAGAATAGTAGTTAGCAAGTGTTGGAGAGCAACAGTCGGATCCCGGCTATGACCTCACAGACAACAACAACCACTGCAATGTGTTACGCTGTGCGAGTATGGTTCCCTGATCAATCCTTATATAACCGAAATCCATATTTCCAAAATGCAAACAACGCACTCGTAACTCCTTCGGTGTTGTGGCTGCCTATGAGTGGCGCCGATAGCTTACCATCAGGTAAACCGTTTTGCTTGTTTGTCGGCCTATTCCATTAAAAAAGTTTTTAAATGTAATAAACTTTCTATGTGAAGTATAGGTTTTAATGATGCACGATGTATTTTTTCTACAGTGTCCTGGATAGTCGCATTCTGGTGCCTTAGTGGTGGTCATGGTTGCTGTAGTACGATAAAAGAAATAGTAATTTACAATGGTGTTGACGTATCCATGTGGATAAAAACCCCTAATTAAATTAGAATAAAAAAATAGTACTACCTTAATCAGGTTAAGTAGAGACCGTTTTTGGAAAGCTCAAACAAAGACAAATCTGTTATCTAGTCTATGATCAAGCATCAAAATCGTAGAATCGGTTAAATAATAAGAGAAAATCCCTTTACACTTTTGGTATTATAATGTCCCAATTTTATTTCAGTCTAATAGATTTGACGATCCTTCTAAGAAGTTCCAAATAAAAAAATCAATAAAAGGCTTTTGTCTGAAACCGAAACCTTTTGCTCGATGCTGAAGCTTGTAACCTCAAGAACAAAAAAATGGTCAAAGTTTTCTTCTGCGAGTTTTCAAATTCAAACGAATTAAGAGTTTATTTAAAGCTTTGTATCCACGAGGCAACATTTGGCGCAACAAATTGCTCCACGAGTTGAATGACAGCGCAGAAGATCTTTTGTAGCAACACACAATCTTATACTTTTAAACGTAAAATTCTTTAATACGTGTATATAAAATACTAGCTATTGCCGCGCGGTTTCGCGGCTCGGTTTATCTTGGAAGTCGGGTGATGTTTTATAGTCTACCAGTGAAAGAATTTTGCAAATCCGTCCAGTAGTTCCAAAGTTTACCCCCTACATACAATCTTACTTTAATTCTTTATAATATTAGTATAGATATATGTATATACATGATGTGTGTATGTATACATGTACAATTGTACATATATACAACTCACCATTTATTACGGTATATACAATGCAGACTTTTATCAACAACTTGTTATTAAAAGATTTACTTCAATTTAGGCGACCAACAACGTTGCTCATCACGTCTCTACTTGACAACGTTGTTGGATGCTCAACAGCAGGATGTAGTGAAATAAATAACATACTTCTTATTGAGCCTGCGACATTTTGTAGGTGGTACGTTGCCCGTCAATCATCGCCTAGTGAATGCGAGGCTTACAGCTTATCAAATATCCCGTCGCAACTTTAAAAGTATTCACAAAATGTAAAACAAACTTCGCTTCAATAAATAACAGTCGAAAACCAAATCAATACGAACAAAACCACATTTCATTAATTACGAAGTTTAAGAACCAATACAGTAAAATATTCGGTTCAAAAACATAAATCAACGCATTATTTTTAATGAACACTCGGCAAAGCGAGATAAATTCAGTAATTTAGCGATTCGGACGCATTTACCATTGGATTTTCTGTGCGGTTGCCGAAGATTATTTAAATAAACAGAATGACTAAACAGTTTGAATATAGAGGTTTTCAAATCGCTTCTGAACTTTGGGCAAGTGAAGCGTTCTTGGGTACAATCGCAAACGCAAAGCTGGAACTGCAAAAAATGGCCCAACGGGGCTGATGGTCAGCAGAATGTTCAGCATGCCGGACAAGCATTGAATGTGGAAGAGTCATGCTTCGGCACCAATGGGTCGGCTCGACCGGAGTAATACCACGGTCTCACAGAAAATTGGCGTGAAACAACCACAGCATTGTGTTTCGCCATGTGAGTGAGGTTACCGAAGGCCTAATCCTTCCCCTCCCCTTAAATCTCCTAACCTTCAAATGGTCGGCGACGTATTCGTAACTAAATCGAGGTATTCCATCTGCTTGTTCGCGGTCGTATCACATAAAAAAAGCATAATATACCACAGGCTCGGCCTGGAGCAGGAGAAGGAACGGGGTGTTTTTTAGTCGGTAAGAGTCAACAGTGCCTCTCGCCCTACTCAGGGTTCATCGCTCTTTAATCTAGACAAGTTTAAGCAAAGAGAAAAATAAATTCAATTATTTTTAAAATAAATTAAAAATCTTATAACATAAGTATTTCATATTCTTTCATTGAAATATTTAATAAACAATATAATATAATGTTATTGATAGCTTGGCGTTTCTTCTAATTATCTATTCTATGAACCCTATTACAATAGAATTCCATTTTAATTGAGATTCAACGTCAATTGGTCGCTAATGAAAATCTTCGATGGCCTCCGTGGAAATTTTATGCTTAATTGCTTTCTCATCAACATACGTAATTGGTGCGAATTTTAAATGTTAATGCATTTTAATATTATTATAGATTTTGTTTACTTATATTATTAAAAAGGTTTAAGGTTTAATATGTTAGAGAAAATTACGCTTAAATACATTGATTGTAAAGGTAAAAAGAAGTAAAAATTTTTTTTACTTGTGGTGTCCGTTTACCTGGCAAGTAAGGCACCTGGCACCTGGTGGCTATTTTCACCAATGTATCACTCCGGCGGGGTCAACTCATTTGAGCAGAAACATAGCTTTTTCACACTTAGAGCAGTGGCATTTAAATGTTCATGTATTGTGCAAATCGTCTAAACTATACAAAAAGAGGTACTTAACTTGTACCCAAACAATATAGGTAATTCCAACTTCCCACATTTCCACATTGAAAAACTTGCAAATGATGGTACTTAATTACGCTCAACGGAATTTTAACTGTATGAACTCGACACACAAAACTCAAAATTAAACGATCGCTTTAAAAACAAACTTCTGACCATACAATCGCGATCCTTTCAATTTTACGTAACTTTACAAAAACCGTGTATTGCTCTCATGTTTTATGTCCGTACGGGGTACTTATGACCGACGAACCCTTTTCGGGTTGACGTTTTATGTTTTACATCGAACTTTCTCGAATGTTCAGTTCTTTTGAGCAAAGGAAATTCATCCGAATGAGAAATTTGTGACGCTTTCATGTATTTTTGAAGCAGTTTAAAATTTATTTTTGTATGAATAAACGTTGGCTATTTAGGTAGGTATGCCTTTTAATAAAATGTTTTGCCAGCCAGCCATATGTTCACAATTTTCGTTGCTTTCTATTTTATTTTTTGGATTTCGAAGCAATAATTCATAGTTCGCTCGTTCGTTCCTAGAATCGTAGAACGGCAAACAAAAAAAAAGAAATATTAAATTAAAGCTTGTAAAGACTTCAGTTTAATACTTACAATGATTTGGTTAATAATAGTAGGTATTATCTATCGGTTTGTTCCATCAATAAGAAATGTTATATTATATAAGTACAAGTTTAAGGTGAAAAAAAAGACGCATTTAATTTAAGTATTTTTTATTGTGTATATTGAGTTTATGTATTTTGATCTAAACTCAATGATACCAGTACACAATCCTCAACTCAGAATACCAAGAAACCAATAACACATTGACTCGTGACTGACAAGGCAAGACATCCGAAACCTGAATCACTTACCCTAAACTACTAAAACGAAACACTCGAAACAATACAACAAATCCAACACAACACAATACAATACAACAACATGTATCCAACAACAACGTTCTGAGAAAACGGCCTACTAATTCTCAATCGTATTGGTTTCTTGTCAAGCCACATGTTCTATTGCACGAAAGTAGGTTACTGCAACGTTACTGGCGACCTATTTCTAGTAGACAGCAGATGAAGCTATACCAAATTATCGTAACCATTCCATCGATTGACAACCTTTAATTTCAAGTAATAAGGTCGAAAATTAGTGAAGGAAGTGGTGACATTGGTACATCTTGATGAGCTGTTGTCTGTACTAACAACACTTTGGTTAGCTGTCATCTCAATCAATTTAAGAGTTGACTGCGAGCTGACAGCTGTTGTGTATAGGATGGATAGCGTTCTGATTAGTGAAGTTAATTATTGGAATAGTTTCTGATTTGGTGTTCGGAACTGTTTTTGGTGCTTGATAAAGGACATGTTAGCGAGGTCAAGATAAATGGGTCAAGTTACTTAATAGTACAAAGGTCGTGTGTAATCTTTTGTTGAAGAGTAAATTACTATCGTGAAACAATGAAATTTTATTGAAAACTAGCTACTCTCGCGCGGTTTGACCCGCTGCTCACCTCCATTTGATCGTAGCGTGATGTTTTAAAGCCTATAGCACTCAGGAACATTGTAGCTATCTATCAGTGAAAGAATTTAGGCAATCCGACCAGCGGTTCCAAAGATTACCCCCTACATACAAACTTACAAATACCTCTTCATAATATTAGTATAGATGACAATTCACTCTCGTCGGCTGCACGACGTCGCGACGCATAGAACCATCGCTGCCGCGCTGCTCATGAATAAGAGTCCCGTAGGACTTGAAACTAGTAGAGCTTTTTTGAGTAAATAAAAGTTAAGCAAAAAGCAAATTTAAGGGTTTTAAAAAGACGTATTATTTAAAGACTAGCTTTTGCCCTCGTCCTTGTTCGCGTTGAATAGTGACTTCCTGCAGATTTTTGGTTTAAAAATTATCCTATGTCCTGTCTTGAGTTTCAAACTATGTCTGTACCAAATTTCACACAAGTAGGTTCAGTAGTTTAGGCGTGAAGAAAGGACAGACAGACAGACAAACAGATAGACAGTCAGACAAAATTACTTTCGCATTTATAATATTAGTTTGGATAATAATAAAATAGACTTTATATTTATGAATATATTTATTATAATAATATAATAATTATATTTATTTTCTGGACTATCCAAGCTGTAAGTATACGCCACGCCTATTTTTTGTAAAACCATCGTTGTTCCTAACATCTTATTGGGACCGTGGTACGTGGCCCATGGCCATTTTTTTATGATGGGGAAAAATCATCGACTTGCTTATTACATCCTGGGTGGTGTCAGAGGGAGTGTGGTGAGAGAGCGGTTCCTTCTCCAGCTCCATGCTCCGTGTCGATTACACCCCCAACCCTAACTACACCACAGGCACCGCATCCGTTCAGTTCTTTTCATGGCACAGTTTTCTCAAGCATTCTACAACTAATCGTCTGAGATGTAGTTAGGTTGTGAAAGTCTCTTGTTGGCTAAACATTTTCATAACTTCAAAAATCACACTTAACATAAAACTTCCCACCTGGCGCTTGAAACTAAATCTATTAGCATACAAGTTGTCCTATAATGTTTCATGATTTAATATTTAAAGTAGCGTAAGTAACGTTTGCTTAGCAAATGTAGCCTGTACCAAAGTTTTAACATGTTCAAAAAGGTTTTCTTGAATAAAATATTCAAGTTATCGTCTTCGTTTTTCTTTTTTTTTTCTAAATTATTTTTTGTGTCTAGTGGTAGGTAGGGTTATTTCTTATCGTCTGGATCTGTAAATTTGGGTACGAAGAATGGAAATAATTTTATATGGTCGCTTCCATTTACAACTCGCGGAGGCCTGATGAACAACTGGGACTTTAGACGTCAATTATCCATTTATGCACTACCAAATCCCCAGTTGATAGAGGATTATTGTGCAACAAGGTAGAAAATTATATGGTTATGGGTGTGGGTGGCTATTAATGGACTGGTAGACAAACATTATACACATGCTGCCAAATATATTTAATTATAGTTTATAAGTATATTTCCCCCTTTTAACTAGTTGTGGTATGATTTTGGTGTATCAGAAGTTAGACTCGCTTCCCTTTTCATTGCCATAATACCGGCCAAAATTTCAAACTCCGGAAATTTACTAAGAAAATTTTCGAAAATCGAAAATACCACAGTTGTCCTTTACAGTCACACTAACGTCCACTCAGCCACCGAGGCACTCATTTCGACTAAAGCTAGATTAATTGAATATTTAAAAGTTATTAACGTTTAAAGTTACACAATGACATTTTATTTTTTATCAAGCATTAAATTCCAACGTTTATTTTTCGTAAAAGCTAATTCAAACCAACAAACGCGGCTAAGAATTGTGAAAAGTAAACTGATTTCTGTCGTATCGTATATGTGGAGATAGCTGTGGAGTAGCACAAGACCCGTAGAACGTTGTCATCGCGAGATCCCTCTGGAAACTGGAGCACGGTGTCGGGTACAAACTAAAAGAAAGAGTGGAAGAATATTATTGATTGTTATTGTTTTCAAGGTCATAATTATGTACTACTACTCTAGACTTCTTAGGTTACCTTGACGTTATAATGTACGTTAACTCCAGCTTAGAGCTAGAGAAGGAACGGGGTGGTTCTTACCCAGTAAGCACTCGATCCATCTAGGGCAGGATTTCTATTTTGATGTCTGTTTCTCGTTCTTCTCCATTGGAACATACACTTTCAAAAAACATAGCATAGAACGTGAAAGGGACATACACATTTCGTTTAAACTTTTAAATGTTTTTTTTTAGATCTCAATCTCTTCGATTATAATAATTATGAATCACGGAATTAACCTATTTTCTCATACACATTACCGCCAAAACAAAGCCCTAACAGAAACGGAATAAGCTTAAACATTACACCATACCCCAGCCCGGTGTCGCAGCAAGCGTTAAATCCCCAACTTCGGAAACACGACGGTAGTGCCGGTTTTATTTCCAAGTTTCCCCACTTCCACATCACCTACCCACCCACGTACTGCTATCCTCCATGTTCTACTATTCTCCACGAAAAATATTTTACACGAACGACCTGTCCAAGTTTAAAATTAGTCAGCATTGTAAATATTGGTCGCTCACAAGGGACGCTGGACGTCTAGTTGGCAACCATTTCTGGGATTGGCTGGAACTTTTGCTGTTGCCACTATTGTGGTTGCTAGCAACTAGGCCGTATATGATGCTAGTAGGCACGTTTTAATTGTGCTGATGATTTAGAAAATATTCTTGATATTAGAAATAACAAATAATTCATTGTTCCATACAAAAATATTAAGTGTCACTGATTCTTTACGGGTAAACCTACGACCTTCGAAGAAATTAACTACTAATAATACTCACGACACAAAAATTAATAATTTAAATGACTTCATAAAATCTTTCACTTTCTAGACTTGAATAAAAAAAAACAATTGCCAGACAACTTCCTAAAGCGTGGCAGTAACAACGCAAAAAGTTTTTGCCCGTCCCAGCCAATATACATGGATCATTCTTTTTCTTCACTCGCCGAGGCAAAAAATTGCTTTAAACTTTCACGGTTTATTTTTCGGGGATCTGCATTTTTTTAACTTTCCAAAAGAATCGTGGGAACTCTCGAAACGTGCGTATAAATTTCGTTTGTATACTCTTTGAAGATTTAAATTACGTGCGTTTGCGTATAAAGATTTTATTATCATGTTTATTTATTGTAAAAGTTTTATTATGTCTTTATGACATTATATTACCCCTCTTTTTTATTGAAGCTCAACGCACTCGAGTGTTCCTACACATTTTTTTTAAAAACGAAATATATGAAATTGATTCACCAAAACCTCTTTTACGCGTTTACAAGCAATATATTAGAATTTTGTGTATGTTGTGAATGTTTGTCTTTGGTTAGCAGTGGGCACTTGTAGGCTGATGATGATAATCATTTATTCTTCCTAAACCATAAACAAGATTCTTTTGAAACGTCAAAACAAAATAAAATAATCTGTCAGTCTGTTCGTCAGTGAAGCTAGGTGCAGGTGCCAAAGTGCAGATTCGAATACATAAAAACGACCAACAGACTCCATTATGCGTCCGCGTAATGTATTCACAGCAATCTTTTATCATGTTCATCTCTTCCCGTTGTCTTTATCAACTACAAAATATCTGGACGAACGCTTCTAAGGCTCTCCTCATAAGTTCTATTCACAGGAATTTACGTAACACATTTTGTATTTCCTTCATAAAGTTTCGGGTCTTTCCTACCAATGACAACTCACGCTATTTCATCATTCATGTTTTCGTTTCAGATCATCCCTCAAACGATAAGTCCCCATGTCATGACTTCCTACCATCTTGAGGTGTCCCAAATATCCTTTATGATTGATGAAGATAACAAAAACGTTTAACGGTTTCTATGTTATTTGTAAAAGCAACAACTTTGATTTAAAAATAGGTGGTAATAATTTTCCTTTTCAATTCCCACAGAAATGATGTCAAAATTGAACATTTTACACTTAGTCTACTTATGAAAACCCATATTTTACGACATTATGCCCGACACGTAAATTGAACCCAAGCACCTTTTGTTTTATCTTCCTTCTCTCACTTTCGAAAAGTCAACTCAACAAGGCTGTATTGATTAACAGCTCGTTAATGTCTAACTGTTAGGCATTTCTTTAACTTTAATTTTACTTCATGTATCCGAATAAGTTCCATCTTTAAAACTCACCACAAAACCAAAGATGAATCCAGTCTAAATCTTCCAACATACGCCTACATCTGAGCCAAGGTCAAGAAAATCTAAACAAAACGCCGGCTTCCCTGCTAAAAGATGTTCTATGTATAGGAATGATAGTAAGGTTTTCCGCGCTAGTTAGCACCCAGCCTCCGGCGTATAAACAAAAATAGGGACGCGAAATACATACATATGCATGTATACTAGATTGCTTCAGTAAATGTAGCCTAGACATTTTCGCAAAGAAATGTAGACGGCTCTGTTTTTATGCGAGCTTAAGTATAAATCAAAATGTTTCGTTGTAGTTGAAGATGAAGGGTATAAAAGTTATTTTGTAGGGTACAGTTCATATAAAGAGTACATTAGTCCCAAAATACCTCAAAATATTATGTACTAAGTACTGCCTATTCAAGTGCGTTTTCGCCACTTCTCGGCTCTAAGCGGTCGTAGCGTGCATGTTTCATAGCCTTCGAAGACTATAATAAGCTTCACTGATAAATGCCCTATCCAACACTGATCGATTTTCAGTCGGGGTTGCGGGACAAACTCAATAAGGAACCTACTGCAGCTTCGGTCAGTAGTTCAGTCAGTATGAATCTGATACTCCCTCTCATCTCAAACTGGGGGAAAGAAGACATGCCTGAAAAAAATCAAGTCTAAAATTAATTTTCATAATCAACTAAAAGGTCCAGTGATTAACGCGTTCTAATTAGCAAGTTCAATCCATTATCCACTAGGTAAATTTCAGATCTCCTGTAATGAAGAGTATGCCCATTGACATACCTGGGATACAAATACAAAACCATATTCAAGAGCATCTTCATTAAGCCCCCAAAAATACTTAAAGATATATAATACCTGCTTAGCAAAAATAAACTTCCTGATGAGATTAGTTGAGATAACCTAAGTGTAACCAGACTTGGAGCAGTTAATTAAGCTATCGTATATCGCTCCGAGGCATGGCTTCACGGCACATTCAAACAGTTATCTCGTCCTTGAGATTTAAGAAACTATTTCGTGTAGTCTTCATGTGAGACGTAACAAATTTCCAAACTTAACTCACGTGAATAAACTGAAAAAAAGTTTGCAGAACGCCGCTACGCGAACGCTGCTCATGAATAAATCTAGTTGTGACTAAACTAGTGAAGCTTGTCTCAGTTTTTATATTAACTGCTTTGTGTCTCGTTTTTTTTTGTGAGGGGAAAATCATCAAATGACTTCTCCCGCCCAGGGCCGGGCAGGAGGGAGTGTCAGACTCTTACTGACTTAAAACCCCCCTGTTCCTTTTCCTGCTGTATGCCGAGGTCGCGGTGCCTCATTGCGCTTACCCCGCAACCCCGGCTGAACATCAGGCCTTTAGGGCCTCGTCTGTGGTGGTCTAATGGCTCTTTGAGGCGCGCGCGGAACGCTTGGGCCCGGTTCTGGTCGGGCGGCGAGCTGCCCTTACTCGCCGACCGCAGGCCTTTGTGTCTCGTTGACGGGACATCACTAGTAGACATTCGAAATTATACTTAATAACCACTAAAATAAATTTTTGTTTTTTTTTTTTTGCTCAAAATAATAATAACAAGAATTTGTGTAATAACATTTTAAATGTGAATACACAAACGCACGAAAGGGGTCGACCTCATAGAAAACCGGCGTGAGGCAACACTACGTTGTGTTTCCCCCATCTTTGAATCCCCATCCTCAAATTCCTTATCTTTAAATCCTTGATAACCCACAAGAGGCTGGCAACGCACTTGTAGTAACTTGTTTGATATTACGAGTGTCCATGGCCGCTACAGATTGCTTACCATCAGGTAAGCCCTATGCTCGTTTGCGGACCTATAATAAAACTTTATAATATTTATTTGATATCTATTGTTTCACACGAGTTTTCTGTGACGCCGTAGTACAACTATGGCTGATCTATCTCAGACATACCAACGTACCAACCGAGTTTGTTGTTTTGTACCTTATTCTAGTTCTAGGGTTAAGGTCTTTATTTATTTGTCAAATGTAACCAGTTAACAAAAGTTAATTGAACACGATTCCGATAAAGCCTTCACGTGACGTTTTAGTAAGCTTAGTTTGTCTGCCAAATAATTAGCTACAAGAAATAGACACTCAATTTACTTCGATGTTCTAATAATAGTAGGCTTTGTAGGAACTTATTAGGGGGGTAAGGGGCATTGCGGCCCTGGCCTGAAGCAGAAAACGGAACGAGGTGGTTTTTAGCCAGTACGTGTATACTAAATATCAATACACAATACAATATTTTTGATCATCATCATCAGCTTATATTTGCCCACTACTGAGCAAAAGACTAAAAGCCACAATCACACACCTAAGGCGGATTGGCAATTTCAAACTTAATATTGGAAATTGTCCAGGTTGCTTCACAATGTTTTCCCGTAACGTATGTCCGTGGTGTCTAAACAATATTAACAAGTACTTATATATCAAACTAAAGCCCAATCCCTCCACTCCTCCAGTCCCAAAATCTCCAAATCCCCAATCTACATAAGGTCGGCAACGCACTCGATACTCCTCGTTGTTGTGGATGTCCATGGGCGGTGCTGATTGCTTCATCGTTGTCATCTTTAGCCTATAAGTGCCCACTGCTGAGCAAAGGCCTCTTCTCAAACGGAGAAGGTTAGAGCATTAATCACCACGCTTGCTCAATGCAGGTTGGCGATTCCAAACTTATAATTAGAAACTATAAGTCCAGGTTTCCTCACGATGTTTAGCTTCACCATATTATTATGTAAGTGGTGTCTAACTTTTTTTTTTTATCGAACCCACACCCTCATGCATGTGAAGCGGGCTCCTTAACCTCCGGCTGATTGCTTACCATCAGGTAATCCGTTTGCTTGTGACATATCACATAAAAAAACTTGGAAAAAGGCGCATTGTTACCTACTTGTCTAGTTTTAAAACCCTTACTTACATGCTTGAAAAGGCTTACTAACCTGTGAGCCACTGCGGCTGTTAAATAATAAGATTAGTACTACAAATTCCCAGTTCTATTTTCACATAAACATAGATTTTACGTAGGTTCAAAGCCTGTGTTTAACGGTAGAATTGCTCAAACAAAAGCTGTAGGCACCAATTAAGACTGAACAGTTGTAGTTTCAACTTTATAATAATGACTTTAGAGTTGTTTTTAAAATTTATTTTAGATTCAAAGTTTGTTTTCACGGTTCAAAATGGAGTCGGGTGATGCGACTTTATGAAGAAAGTTTTGATTGTTCAATAATTTTATGTTATCAAAATTGACGAGGTTCTAATTTTGAATAATAAAGATGGTTTTAGGAAACGATTAGGATTGTATTTTAAAATTAAGGTTCTTTGTTTATTGACGTCATCAACGCCTTGTAACAAAACTCTGCTGGATATTGAGCCTTCTTTGCATGGAGATTAAGGTATAAAAAGTTCAAAATTGTCTGAGAGCGATTCTGCCAGATGTTCATCAAACTTCTTATAAATTTGGTACCAGAGAATAATATTCTGTAAGATCGGAAAACAAGGATTCTCCAATGAGACGAAGTGATACTGAGCGATTTACTATGCATTATTAGTTTGTGTGCAAACTTTACTAGCACAAGTGAGATTTGTGACGTCATCAGTATTTTTTTACCATCGATCTTGTATAATATGCGCAACTGACTCTCATGTCGTCTCATGTGTGTGATTTGTATAAAACTATTAGTATTCGTAGTAAGTGCTTGTGTAAGAACATAAAGTAGTAGACCTTTTACCGTTAGCAAAATGCATTTCTCTTTGAATCAAGTTATTAAGGTTCATCAGGTAACGATGTAGAGCACTTTACGAAATATCGTCTTAAAAGCCCACCTAGAAACGTGTAAGGCTTTCTCTTCACTGCCCGACTTCAGCTACAATAAGATATTCACTATACGTATGACTTTTAGACTTTTTGCCTTCAAGTTTGTAGATTTTAATACACTACTTTTGTTTAATAACGCTAGATCTCTTTTTTAGCATATTCCCTAAACTTGCTTTTGATCTGCTACATAAAAATGTAGCAGATCAAAAGCAAGTTTAGGGAATACATGAAAAACTTGGATTGTATTGGCTGTTACAAGTGCATTGCCGACCTTTTGTTAGGATTGGAGATATGAGATACACTTCGCATTCAACAAGATTGCCCTGAATAACTAGTGACAGACGTATATGTACTTACAAGTAGGTTCCCATCTATCAATTGAATATCTTCAATGTTTTAGAAGCGGTTAGATAAACACATCATAATTTATATTATGTCGTAAAGTTTGTGGCTTGCTTTATCGTTGAAACATCATCTCATTTAGTTTATAACAAATTACTTCACTAAAACTTCGTTTCTTTAAGAACAACTAAACTCTTGAGTGTTTAGTATTTTAGTATGTTTTAATAGGTTAATATTTTTAGTTGATGTTTTTACTTTCATTGTAAGTAACTCGTTAGGTTATTACCTAGCAACTGATTTTTACGTAGGTTTGATATCCAGTTCCCTAAACAAAATGATATTCTAACGCTACTGAATGTCAAAGTTAAAAATAAAGATAACGCATAGACTTCAAATAAAATGAAAATAGTTATATTGTAACAGTTCACAACAACTCTAGTTTTACTTGTACTGTGTTATTGTGTTGGGGTTGCCTCGTATCTTTATATATTATATTAGGTAACGCACTTGTGTTCACAATAAGAAGAATGCGTAATTATATCCAATATCTACGGACAAAAATAATAATCTATTTTTCTAATCAATTGACAGATAAAAAAGGAGTAAACTACTGACGATATCAAAAATCTAAATTCGAATTTTCCCAATGGATACAGTTTACCTTTCTACCAAATTTTATAATCCTATGTCAAATGCCTAAAGCCAGCGAACGAGCTCCAAAAACGAACTCATCAAAAAAACGTCAATACAATGGAAACATCAATTTTTCAATATAAAAATTCCGTACACAATTTCAAAGGAGAATTTTTCTAAAAGTAGCGACTCTATATCATTGTCAGAACATTGTTCAGCGCCGGCTACCTGGACCCTGCGAAATTGTAATCTCGGTAACGAAAACAAAAAAAAGGAAAAATTCAGTCGCCATCTTGTTTCATTTTCGCAAAAATCGACGGCCAATCTTTATGATGGTGACAATGATTTTCCTCGTTAGCTGGAGAGGAACAAACTTAATGAGCATGAAGGATCCCTAGCTAGATTAAAAAAAAAAAACTTTATTTTTATCTCAAAAAGCCTTCGTTTTCCTTTTCGTTTCCGTCGCAGGCTAATTAGTGGAGTTTTCTGAATTGTAGAGTGCTGATTAAAATTCTAAATAGGAGCCTATGATGTCTTCTTTATACGCTTTGTGGGATTTTGGCTTTCCATTATAAGGTTTAAAGGATAAACACGTCTAAAATTTAAGTGTATTTTTCCTCTTTGAAGTTGAGGCACTGGTTATGTGGGAGATTATATTGTGGTTGTTTTTCTTTGAAAAGATGTGCTGAAATTTATGCCTTTTATAGGTCATTTTATTACATTAAAGTAGCAATAATATTGTGGTAATCTTTTTAAAAAGTCAGCAAGGCTTTATTCCCATAGGTTTGTCCGTGTAGATTTTCATATCCATCCATGTCTAATATATCTCTATGCTATGTTTCATTAAATTTGAATTTGCCTTTTCAGTTGCAATACAAAACATAATATGTTTTATCATACAACTAGTGTTTTTGTTTCAATTATGGCCCACTTTACAACAACAGACGTCGCGACAGGTCCAGAAGAAGATGGCTGGACAAACTTTACACTATCGAGGACTGAAACAAGAGGTGAGAGAGATGACAATGTTTTAATGTTCAAAATGACATTAATACTAAAAGGCGTTTACTTAAAACCTTAACAAAATTCAATTGGTCTGCAAATCCTTATTTCAGTCTCCTGTCTTCCACAAATCATCAAAAGTAATTCTTGGTCAACCCCGCTGTCACACTTCCCAAACCGGAGACCCGTAACGACTGATGTAAATCTTCATATATGACATATAGCATTAACCCTCTCGTGGTCTCTAAGGCTTGTGTGATAATTTTAAGCCCAATGAAACTAGTAAGGGTGACAGCAGACATGCAAAAAGGAAAAAAAAACCTGCAAAACATTGAATACTATACTATATTAGTTTTGAAAAGATTCATTAATGAAGTTTACACACTTATGTAAATAATGAAAATCCCACCTCCGTCCTCTCCCACACCCGAAAGTGCAAGTCTTTTCTAAAGAGCTCTACTTGTCTCTATCCCTAGCTGTTTGCGACTAGCATTCCTACAAGTTTTTCTTAGTGTATAACAACATTAAGTTGATGATTTTCATTCCTGACGTTTGTAACTGATTTTCCGTCTGTAACTGTTAGTCAATTTGATAGTATTTCATCCTCTTCATCAGTGGTTGCTTTGTAAGTTGGTTCTTTCGTATCAGATTGTGTTTTCATCGTCAAATTTTTTAATAAAAAAAAAGAATAAAACATAATATTTTTAGAAAATCTTAAGACTGACAACCGTCAGCAAAATTAATCTGAGCCATATTATAAATATCCGTGTACTTAATGACTTTAAATTTCACATCACTCAAAAAACAATTACCACTTATCGTGAAATTTATACATCGATAATGCCTAGGTAATGGAAATCTCGCTTAAGCGAAATTAATCCTTAGCTACCTAAAAGCCGAATTTAATTGGGTAGAAAAGAGATTACGGGATATACTCATCTAGTGTATTGGTAGTAGAATATGCCTGGAAATTGATTACAATTTTAAGCCTTCACGCACATCGATCTTACCCAATGTTATAATTAATACGTTATTCTGAAGTTGAAATCCGTTTACCCAAATATTATACTCGTACTCAATACTGATATTGATCGAGTAATTAATATAACTTTATGTTTATTTTCTTAAGAAAAGTGTAATTTTACCTCTTTATAATATTAGTATAGATATTATCTAACCTTTTGTTTGTAGTTTTAATTAACTTTTAAAAGTATATTTGTATTATGTTTTTTGTTTAATGCTTGAATATCTTTCTCTAGCGTACAGTACAACATATTGGCACAAACTGTAATGTTGTATATATTTCTCCTACCCTCCACTTTTGTTATATTATTTTACCATGCTTTATGTATTTTTATTTTTACCTTTATTTTTATTATCTAGTTCGTTTTGTGTCTTTTATGCGTCCCAGACGCGAATAAATACTTTTTGTTTATATGTGAATTAATATAATAATAAATAAAAAAATATATATTTTGTCCAAAACAAGCCTAGAACTACGCATAGGTGTATTTTCGTTGTATATCTTTCTTTGCACTCGACGAGTGTAGCGAAGGTAGCGATGGCACTCTTAAAACAACTTTACCGACCACCTGCAACAGCCATGAGCATTAAGTCAAGAACAGAGAATTAATTAATCAGTGGCTTCCTTCCATAAATCTCTTCCAAAACTTTGAATGGTATAAACGTTTTGGTAAAGACAACCAAACAGCTGTCTCAACCAACTTTATGTACCTTTATGTCCATTGTCTTAATCTTAGTGCCGATCTCAGCTTAACTTAGATAAGGCCAAGCTTCCAACCTAACCTCAACTTTAATTACAGTAAGGTTAAGGCTTACTGAAGGTTACTGAAAGGTCGAAATTGTTAGCCGAAAGCCTACGTCGCTAGCTTGATGGGTTTAAATAAATCGTGGCTGTAATCTTTAGTGTAGAATAAAAATAGGATCTAGACTAAAGAAATTGTAGATTTTCTAAAGCAATTGGTTAGGTTATCGAGGTTTAGTTACTTTACAGTTTTAAGGTGTAAGTTGACGTAGTACCAAAATTTGTTAATACGCTATAGGAGTTAGCAAATAGGCTGTTTAACCGAGTTAAATTCAGCAAGCCCCAAGCGAACGTCGGCGTTCGTACACTTATTATTATTCTGTTATGTCTCGAATTACTAAGATTAAAAAGTCAGTTAAAATACACTATTCTTTTTATCAATTTGGTTGTTCTAAAGACCATTTTTATCGCCAAAAAAATCCGTACTATTACTGAAAATTGCACTACAAAAACAATTTATCCACTTCTTCAAACATCAGAGTTCCAATGTATTCATGGAACCAAACTTTTATCCATTCCAAATGCTCTTTTCGTCTACTCTCAGAAACTTTATATTGGGGACTTGAGTTTCAGGCAATCCCTTCACGTAGTCTAAATGACGCAACTGATTTAGAAAATCCTGCCCTTCCACTGTTAAGCCTGCTCTTGGCGTGTAAGTATGTTATGGTATACAGGTAGGCTTATTTTGTGAACAGCGAGTACGAGTACTATAAGCCTGTTTAGGTTTCGGAGTTTTTCGATTGTTTTGGTGTATATGACACCAATACTTACCATCTAGCCATTGTCTTGTGTTCTGTTGGTTGTGATTTAGGTATACCTGAAAGAACTTGTTAATTAATTGTAAATTAAATAAAAATATAAAGGACATGGCCAAAAAAGTACATTCCACGTACACGAACAAAATTAATACACTGTAAAATACAAATAGAAATATGAATTATTACGTAGTTTTTAGCCTCTCCAGACCTGACAATTATTATTAAAAAAATGTAAAAGTAATGCAACAAAATCAACTTATCGTTTGACAAGTTTCGCCATAATAGTCCATAGAGAAAGATAAATAAAAAGACGTTCCAATTCCAAACCACGTGTCAAACTACACTCGTAGAAAACGTGTGATATGATCGACAATTACACTAGGAACATTTTATTCATACGAAACAGTATTCATTGGTTTTAGTTGCATTTTAAAATATACTCATAATAATATTATGTTTTATTTTTATCCAATTCACAAAAAAAAAAACTTAAACGAAACGGAACGTGTTTGACACTTTTGACAGCGTGTTTTTGTTAACCTTAAAATAATACTGGAGTAACTGTTTTGCGTTTTGGATTTGTTTTGTGGATTACGATGAGGTGCATCAACTGCGGAATAGGCGTACATAGGCTGCAGAGGCGTCTTATATCCTCGCTTTCTGCACACCATCAAACAAAACTTTCACGTTAGTTAACCAGCTCAAACCCAGGTATGAAGTCGGAATAGTATAATACTTAGTCTGTTTTTTTATGTTTTATCATGGTATGCGATTTTAAATAGTGCATCTGTTTTTTAGTTGCCTCTGCCATTCATTTGTCAACCACGCTTCTTATTATTGAATACTGAGGCTGGTGAACATGAGAGACTACTGGGGCATAACATGGCTTGCCTTGGTTGTGGAAAATCGGTTCGAAGAATAAGACACCATTATGTCAGTATGGACTCTCCATTGCTAGCTGGCCTAATATCACAAAATACTATTAATGTGGTAAGCATTTTGTTTTTTATTCATTGTTTTATATTATGTACTTGTATTTATCTATATTAATCTATAAAAAAAGTACTCATAGGAGGTATGTGTGATTATAATATCTATCTTTATGTATTTTCCATGTTTGCATAGACTTCTTTAAAATAGGCATGTTGTAACATAATACTTCTCACTATACAATAACATAAAACTTGAAAACATGTGTTTATTCTAATTGGGTTTATTTTCAGACCTCAAGAAGCAACTATGTTTGTCATGTGTGCTGTATGCGGGCAAATAGACAGGCAGTGCAGGACTTATCACGAAACTTGCAGGAATTGGGTTCGGACAACAATGCAGCAGCCCCTTATATTCAAGTGGTTAGCTCACCAGAGCCACCACCATTACCACCTGTTTTAAGCAGGCCGCTTCAAATGGAAAGTACTACCATATTATTACCCAATTATACAGAATATATATTACAGAAACGTACATTCCATACACAAACATAATAAAATACACTTTATAATAAAAATATAAAAGTGAATTAGTACGTAGTTTTATTTTATTTGTTCTCCTTAATAAATAAATCATTATTATTTATACATATTCTTTTGTTTTATTTTATAAATAAATAAATAAATAATTAAAACGCCATGGTTTTTAAAAGCAAAATCTTATTTCGTGCACTTATGGCCAGTAATCTGACTAAAGGTTTAGTGAAACCATTTTCGTCTTGTTTGTTATAATTACGAGTTCTTCATGTGTTTTATTTTTTGCAATTTAATTTAATACTTTTCACGAATGTAAACACCAAAAATCATTGATGTACATTGAATTCAATAACTATGCAACCCCCCATACAAAAATTCCTAGAACGATTAAGGTTTTTCATTAAATATCAATAGAACATTATTTGAAAAGGAATCTAAAAGATTTTGAATTGCGTTTTCGATTATTGATTACGGTCGCAAGGCAACCGATGTATTCTTTCCTTTTTTTTAACTAACTTACTTTGCCTAAAGTTAAATATGGCGTATATTGATTCGTTTATGTATTGATTTATTAATAATAATTTGAGATCATAGGCATTGATTGGTCACGTCCGTCTCATATGGAGTAAGTAGAAACAAGCGAACCTCAGTTAACCTGATTATGACAAACCTTTTTCATCTACATTCATCAATATCTTAATGCAAGTACAGGAGAGCCAAGCTTCGGCATAAATGAGTATGCTCTACACTCACACTTCTCTACACAGAAAACCAGCGTTCAATAAACACAGCGTTATGTTTGGCAATGTGAGTGAGTTTACCGGAGTTTCAATCCTTCCTTTACTCCCATCCTTCCCCAATTAAATTCCCCTAAATCTTCGGTATTCTAATCCCAATAGGCCGGCAACGCAATAGTAAGTCTTCGGTTATCACTTACTATCGCGTTGCTTACCATCAGGTCTGCTCGTTGCCGACATATGATATAAAAAAAAAACATGTCAGATGAGAGCGTCGTATTTTTTGTATATCTGATATCAATTATAGAATTAACGAAACGATCAGCAGTGATAATACAAACCACCTAGAACTGTAAAAAAGCCGACAAAATGTATAGTAGTTATTTCGAAATACCTATGTATCTATAAATATTATTTAAGCAATTCTCTCAGTCCCTTAAAATATCCACCCTTTACACAAAACACCTTCAAGTACGGTACACGTGTAACTATCTACATATACCTTTGACCCCAATTTTCCGGGCCTTAGAGGCTCGCGTAAGACTATTACAAGTGTCTTGTCAACTATTTTATGGATAATGTAGTCGAGTCAATTTATATTGTAATAACTAACACTGAAGGTTCATTTTCATTTAATTAACCATTATGCACGTTCAGATACATAATAGGTATACCTTTAAAGCTCATTCGTATATTTAGCCATCATAATATTCTTTCAATTTGAGCATCAAGTTATACCTAAACCACATGAGGACCTCTCAATTGATGCACCCTTCTATAGGGACTTCCAGATAGGCAGGTTAAAAACAACAAAAGATGTCCTTTGGAGAAGAAGGATTCACTTATGTAGGTCAAATCTAGGAGGACATCAACCTACGTGGATAGATGCCTCATAAAGACGCATTATTTGGACACCAGAACCACTATAGACTTATAAGAGCGTTGACGGTTTGTTGGGATTTGTGATTTGAGGGTTGGAGGACTTTGGGATTGGGGGCGCAAGATTGGGATTACTGTTACCTCAACCAAACGGTGATACATAGTGCAAGCGTCGTTTAATACCAGTTTTTTTGCGAGGCTGTGGTATTAGCTTCAGTCGAGCCATCCATATGCGCCGAAGGCGTATCACACAAAATAAGTTCTTTTTATGGAATATGTCTGCAAACTAGCAGATGGATCACCTTATGGTAAGCAATCAGTGCCTCCCTTGGACACCCGCAACACCAGAGGAGTTACGAATGCGTTGTCGGCCTTTTGGGGATAGGGACGGCGAGGGGGAGGGATTGGGCCTCCCGTAACCTCACTCACACGGTGAAACTCAACGGTGTGGTTGTTTCACACCAGTATTCTGTAAGGCCTTGGTATCACTCCAGTCGAGCCGACCCATTCGGGCCGAAGCTTGGCTCCCCCACACTTATATCTCATATTCAATAGCCAAACTTTAAACCTATTAGATCTACCATGAATTATATATAGACAATAATAATTTATCATTAAAATTCAAGACCCATCAATAAACTTGAACAATGTATGAAGGACCTCAAATTTGCATAATCTGTCCATTTGGAATTCCAAAATGGGTTCCTGTTCACCGCTTGTTAGTTTAGCTCCTCTATAATTACTGATACTTTATAATTTTAGGCTTCCATGTTTCCTGTAATTGTTGATTTATACTAAATTTGCTGTTGTGTAGTAAATGTTAATGAAAAGTAAGGGGTAGTAGAATAGACGTTAGAGTGCCTCTTAATAAATGTTGGTCGATCGCAGTCTTAGACTCCGAAATTTTAACTCTAAACACTAAATAGAATTTGATTAATAAATGTTATTTTTTATGATTACTATACTGAAACTTTATCTAAGACTAGGTTTTGCCGCGCGTTGGGGGTAAAATATTTATTACTCAAAATCCTTTCTTAGCGAATGCCTACGTCATAACATCTACCTGCATGCCAAATTTCAGTCATCCGTCCTGTGGTTTGGGCTGTGCGTTGATAGATCACTATATCAGTCACCTTTGAGTTTTATATATTTAGGTAGATAGATAGAAGTTGTTTTTTTTCAAATTGAATTAGCAGCTAAAGAATTATAAAAACTTTGCAAAAAAAGCGATATATTTTTTTAATTTGGTATTCTTACTTCTTAAAGCAACATACTAAATGCAATAGCCGCTAAAGAACATTCCGATATTGTTTTAATGAACTGATTATTTTTTTAACAGAATGCAGCAAAAATACGCTGAACATTTATTATTTACATTTGCACATCTATTTCCCTTTAAAAAGCACTTGAGTATGACTACCGTATAACTCAATGAACAATGTACAGAGGTACTTACGACTGAATGTAATCGCGAAGCTTAGCTATTAAATGCTATCGATTCTCTCAACCTCTGAGCATTCAATTACTGTTTTGGATATTGGTGATTGAATAAATTCCTTTGGTATTAAATTCAGATTTGTTAGTAGAGTAATTTGATTTACAAACGTTATATAGAAATCGGTGAACATTTCCTGCTTTTATGACAATACAGGTTTTGAACATTTAAAAATTTTGTAGGAGTTTTTGGATTTATTGTCTTTTCCGATTTGAGTAGTTTTAGAGAAGGCAATTAGAGAGATTTAGATATCTAGTTTAATTCATAAATTATGATTTCAATCGATAATTAAATATGTAACAACGAATCTAACTGCATTTTCAGAAGTCAAGAACATTCGAATTTTCTAATATAATTTTTCATTCAAAATATTTATTCGTGTGTTACCTTCCATCAGCCGCAAAGTGAAACGTGGGCGGCCGTTGCCCGTTGCTTCCGGCGGCTCATTTCCGGCGGATAAGGAAACCCGACGGGCTTCCTGTGAGAAGATTTCTTGAAATATCTCCTCCATTGTGAACGTCTTTATCAACTACATATATATTTATTCAGAGTACTGTATGTGAAAAGGTACAAGATGGAGTAAGATTTAAAATAAATGTACAAAGAAATTTCCATCGCGATCTTAGTATATGTTCTGTTTTATAATTGATTGATTGGTTTTAGCAATGGCTGGGTAATGACGACAAACAATTATTTGTGTAATAAACAAATTGTTGTTTTACTCTTACTTCTTAAGGTGTTATTTCCTAGATAGGTAGCGTCGACGAAATTTAGGACATGCCCTAGGAACACCATTTAAGCTCTTGATTGGTCGCGATTAATCTATGTGAGATTGTATGCTTGTAAGCACACCAAAGGAGATAACAATAGAAAAAACGGTTTTATCACACATCACACATCACCAACCTTTATGTGCCCACAGCTGAGCAAAACGCTTCTTCTGACATGGAGAAGATTTGAGCATTAATAACCACGTTTCATCAAGGTGGACTTCTGATTTCAAGGTTGTTCAGGTTTCCTTACGATGTTTTCCTTCACTGTTTGTTAATGGTGTCTAAATACAGTTAAAATGCAAATGACTTAGAAAAAGTCACATTGGTACTTGCCAGGTTTCGAGCGCTCTAGTGCAAAAAAAGCGGGCCTTAATCTCCGGGGCGAGCGAGTCTTAAAACGTTTAATATAGGAAAAATATATCAAATAATAAAAGTGCATAACAAAACTGGTGCTAGAAATATGCACATTACATGTCATGTCCAAAGGGAGTGTTTTGAAAAATTATGTTACGCGCCCTTTGCAAGAGTGGATTGTGCCTATAACCATACACCTAGTACAATAAAACTAATAAAGAGAAATTTTATAACAACAATATTTTTCTGATCATTAATTTTATAGAAGACTATGCTTCGGCACGAATGGTTTGTCTCGACTGAAGTGATAACGGCCTCACACGGTATCAGCTTTAAACTACAGCTTTGTGCTTACTAAGTATGTGAGATTACCCAAGACGTTATCTTTCGACCCCCAATCTCCCGATCTCCTTATCCCTAACCTCCAAAAGACTGGCAATGTCCGGCATAGCGTCTGCAGTGTTACGTTTTTTCATGGATGGCATTGACTGCTTACCATCAGTTAATGCGTCTACTTATTTGTTGCTCTATCCTATGAAAAAACACCAAGTCACTTCCAACCACAAAACAGTTATTATATAGTCTCTAAGTTTTATAGAACCACGCGCTTGGCTTCGCTTCTAATGATAAATAGACGTCTTACAAAAACGTCGGCCCCTCATAGCAATCTTTAGCATAAAACTCCCATCCCTCCCAAAGGATTACAAGGGTCACTCAGCCTATACAACCCTGACTAATCCTCAGCAATGATAGGGTCATCCCTCTTCTACACGGGGGATTAGAAAGAGACGAAGCGTTATCGTTATGAACAGAACTACATAGAATTGTAATATTTGAAATTGTACATTCGGTTGTTAAATGTTTAGAGAAGTTGGTAAACGTGAAAATTATTTGCTTACTAACGAACTACTGGAAATGCCTTTGAAATCACAGTACAGGATTTTGATTTTGATTTTTATTCAGATTATAACAGCATAGTTTTTATCGATGTTCCATAAGATTCGTAAAGGATGTGATTTAGTCTTGTACGACCCTTGTTTCAGTATCTTGATATGCGAATGTGTAGATTGAGATCTACTATTTCAAATAATATACCACATTTCTTTATTATCTGTCTTAGGAAAAAAATATCAATAGTAAGGCTAAAACTACGTTCGACATAGGTAATGGTTGTATTCAATAGTGAGACTCCCAAACTAAGTATTATCTAAGACTCAGAGACCTTCGAGCAGCAATATTTTACATAAATAACACATACATGTACCTACACTTAAGTAAAGCTATAACTTAGAATGATATTCCATAGTGAACATGCTACGCTGACCCGATAACCGCACGTAGCTCTCTCGAGACGCATCGTAGCAAACTAATCTGCTACGAGCTACGAGAACGCGTAGACGCGTAGTATTCGTAGACCGAAGTGAATAACATATCGCGTATTGATATTGCTTCTTGTTTTGTTTGTGGATACTTTAGCTAAATATAATAATATAATTTAATAATTATAAAATAGTGAGTGCTATAAATATCCATATCCTAAATTTTAAATGTTGATGAATAGTGTCTGAAGTGTGAAGTAAGAACAATAACTTGGGTCGATATGTTCACCGAAAATTACTATTAAGTACTGCCACGTTGCGCAACGCTTCACGGTTTCAACTCTTTGTGCTCTGTTGCGATTCTTGGTATGATGTGAATTTGTATAAGCATTTTTTTATGTTAGATGTCGGCGAACGAGCTCACGTTCATCGTTATAATAAAATTGACGTCACCAAGCCAACTGGTATATGTATATCGGTCCCAATGAAAATGACACGTAGCCCCTAATTTGCATAAGTAGTCGGAAATTGGCGAGCACCTGCATGACCTATTTCACGTTTCTGCAAAATTTTCATATAGGTAACGAGATAGCTACACACACTAATTATTATACTGTTGGATATGCTTGTAATTAATACCAGTAGTTAATTAATGCGACATAACACAAATATTATAGCTTTATTCCCAAAAGGGATAATCTCTAAACAGAGATGTATTTGTGGCAGTTTCTATACTACATTATCTATGCATCAGAATGAATACTGTGTTCTATGTTACTAGAGACCATTTAATGATGACTTAAACTATTCTTTAGTAACGGTTTTGTTTTCGAAAACAATACCCAAGGTTAAGTTCCTTTTTTTGCCGGGTGAACATAATCAAATGATCTCTCCCGCGCAGGGAAGGCGAGAGAGAGTGTCAGTCTCTTACTGTCTAAAAATCTCCCCGTTCCTTCTCCTGCTCTGATCCGAGGTCGCGGTGACTTATTGCGCTTAATTTGCGACCCCGGCTGAACATCAGCCCTATAGGGCCCCGTCTGTGGTGTCCTATTGGTTCTTTGAGGCACGCACGGAAAAGGTTAAGTTCCTACCTGGGGTTGCGACTCAAACGCAATAACGTAGAGGCCTCGGCCTGGAGCAGGAAAAGGTATGGATTGGTTTTTAGTCAGTAAAAGTCTGGAGCTCCCTCATACCCCACCCAAGGCGAGAAAAGGCAAAATTAATGTTTACCAAAAAAAAAACTCAAAAAAAGGTTATTGAACAGTCAATGACTCTGAGTACGGCGGTAAGATACACAAATCTATAATAACACGTAATGCATAGAACACAAAATATATTCATGTACGTTTTTATTTACTTTATCTTCGATTTTGTTAGGTTCTCAGATATTATAATACATATTATTATAATATAACTTAAATTGTATGGTCACGTGTACATCTGTGCACATCTAGCCGTTCAAAAATTCTGTTTGGTAAGGTAAATGTATACAGATCTAGCTTAGAATTGTAGGCGCTTGGATTAAAACCGGTAAAAGAAGAATCGTTAGGAAGCCTGTATTTCAGATTCCTTATTACACATTTCGCCAATCCGTCTTTAATAAGCGCTATATTATGTAGTGTTTCTCACACTAAGTAATGCTTCTTTCTGAAAAGGCGTTTGCACAGCCCTAGACACTTATACGCTAATTATGAGTAAAGAAAAACAACATACCTTAATACTTAAATATCTAAATATTATTTTGTGTTTTCGTTTCCTTTCACGGGATCACAGAATCCCGGACCTTTGGAAGGCGTACGAGTGGCCGAAGCCTGCCCACAGAGGCCCGTTGAACAACTTTAATATAAGTGGAATGGGACATCAGCCGGCAATTATGCACTATTTGGCTTGTCTCCGTCGTTGAGCCTAAAACTTCTTGATCATCTGTCACTTGTCTAACTTCTTGAAGGACTCAAGTCTATAAGGATATCCGTTCAAATGGCCGTATCCAGTGCACATAACTAGTTATTGCCAAAGCTATAACTGAATGCACTTCATGTGTGAAGAGACTGAGATCCAATCAGATTCATTGGTGTGTAAATGGATATGCTTTACTGATTCTAAATAAAAGTGTACTTGAATGTACAGTTGTTGATTTTGACCTAAGTCTTCTTTTACAAGTCGTTCTTGCATGGATTATTTTGTGAATCTTCTATCTTCGTACAACACGTTATTTAAATTTTCTTCCCGAAATAAAAAAGGGGCATTAACAATAAGAATCGACAGTGGGATAAAAGTATCTAACTTGACTAATAGAAGTAATTTACTTTGGTAAGTGAGAGCTGACCTAACAAAAAATCGGCATAAAACAATCTTATCAGTAGGGAGCAGGGCAGCGCCGATTCAAACATAAGTATGCATAAGTCTAACAATTTATTTTAATGAAACCATTGTAAGCATATTGAGTGATACCACGGCTTCATAGAAAACTAGCGTGAATCAACCACAGAGTTGTGTTTCGCCGTATGAGTGAGGTTACTCTAAATCCCTAATTCCTAAAAGAGCGGCACGCACTCGTAACTCCTCTGTTGTTGCGGATGTCCATAGGCGGCGCGGATTACTTACCATCGGGTAGCCCGTCTGCTCGTTTGCCGACCTTTATCATAAAAAAGGCGCTTTCGACAAACAACATATGAAATAATCAATCAAATCTAAAAAGTTAAAATAAATCAGTCTATCGCTGAATATCGTCTAGTGATGCTAATTATTTCATCCGAACTAATACGACTATTCTCACCACGATCATCACCTATTTATTTAAATTAAAACATTCACCTAATAATCTACTACTAAAATCACACCACCCAATAGAACAAGCTTTGTACCTAATTAACGCAGTTATTAGTGAAATAAATAATAATAATAAGTAAGCAATCTAATTAATTAATTAGTTCCACTTAGTGGGTAAACAATGGTTATCAAGTTACATCGTTGTTCGTAACTGGTATAATCATGGCTAATATTACAAGGGAAGGAGTTATTTTGATGTTGTTGTTTGACATTCAAAAGTGCCTACACAGTGATCTAATTGAAACAAATGATTTGACTTTGAGCTTGACTTTGATGGTGATTCCGTATGACCATGAGAAAAAGAACATTATCTTAATACTGAAATTAAACCAGCCTCCATGTTAATCATTAAAATGTTTAGTGATGAGCATTAATCATTTTTATTAAACCCCTATTTTTTGTAACTTGGTTCCAAATTGTTAGCCTTGGAAGTTTTTGTCAGTATTAAGCAAAACTGGTTTGTATGACCTTGTCGTAACATATGTAGTACTTTAACTAATCTTGGTTGGAACAAAACAGTTTTATGGCCAAATGGGACTCTGCACGCGTCGGATTATAAGAGATGTAGGTAACAAGAAATAAATAAAAACTTTAAAGTTAAGTATTACATGCTACATAATAATAATATTTCGTCTGTTTTCCCAAAGCAAAGGATAGAAATACACATCCACTATAAAATACTTTTTTTCTATTAATATCGCAATAATCTGTAAATTTTTGTTTCGATACTACTTGTACCGAGTTACTCACGAATTATATTAACTAATCAAATGCAATTCCGTTGAAAATATGCTAGTTTGCTAGCAAAGGGCGCGTTTAAGTGATAAGTCGGCTGCGCAACGCCACTGTGACGCGTGATCTGGTTATTAATAATAGAACCGTACTGACTTGAAACCAGTAGAGCTTTTCTCAATGTTTTCAGTTAAGTCGTTTATTTTAATAATTAGGATTAGGATTCATCAAAAAGAAGTTAGGAAAAAATTTACATCTTTGTTATAGAAAACATGGATGAACCTAATACATCTCCCTTCTAATATGATCACAAAAATAGCAGTCATGGTTATGCATAAAATTAAAGATGTATTTTTTTAATAAAATTTGAAGACGGTAAGTCTTCAAATCCAAAACCAATATCCCCATATTAAAATTTCTTTATAAGCTTGAACAAAATTGATAACCGCTAATCTCTCTACGCTATGCTGATGTGACGTCTTCCACGTAACCCTAAGATGATTGCGTATTAATCTAGCGCCCGGTAAAGGCCTGTTCGCACGATCAATCAACGGTAGACTACGGCAAACACATTACCACACTGGTTAAATTATTGAACATGATGTATCTCGTCATCCATCTACATTAACTAATAAATAGACACATCCTGTATCAATAGGTTAATTTTGAACTTTCATATAGTTTTGTGTGACTTCAATTCAAACTTTTATTGTAACTGAATACAAAAGAATTATAGCGTACGTGTTTGTTTTGGTTGCTTTGTCACGTCATCGAAAAGCGTTTTTTAAATAGGCTTTTTTGAGCGGAAAAATTATCAAATGGCTTATCACGCCCTGGGTGAGACGAAAAGGAGTCTTGTATCTCGTCATCCATCTACATTAACTAATAAATAGACACATCCTGTATCAATAGATTAATTTTGAACTTTCATATAGTTTTGTGTGACTTCAATTAAAACTTTTATTGTAACTGAATACAAAAGAATTATAGCGTACGTGTTTGTTTTTGTTGCTTTGTCACGTCATCGAAAAGCGTTTTTTAAATAGGCTTTTTTGAGCGGAAAAATTATCAAATGGCTTATCACGCCCTGGGTGAGGCGAAAAGGAGTCTTAGACTCTTGCCTATTAAAACCATCGCATTCCTTCTCCTGCTCCATGTCGGGTACTTTATTAAGCTTAATTGGCAGCCGCAGACTGTGATATAAGCTACCTTTCTCAATCGAACGTACAGTTGATTCGTTAAGTAGAAGTTAATCAATACATATATGTTTGTCATTTAGTTTTTAAAAAGTAGTTCTAAAAGTGAGGCCTTTTCCGTTACATATCGGTCGCCATATTCATAGATGCTAATGAAAATTTTACAGCGCCTCGCATTGCGCCATAAATACCCTTACAGACCACCACAGATGGGATGGACTGAAACTGTTGCCTGAAAATGACGAATCGCGTTTCAACTTGAATAGGATGGTAAGGACAGTGTAATTTTTAGTCCGAGTCTGACACTCCCTATCGCTTGTATCAGTGTGGAAAAAGTCGTTGAATGATTTTTCACCTCAAAAAAGTATGACCTAGTTACGAGTCTTCAGAACCAATAGAGTGAATGATTTAAAATACTTCAAATAACTACGTATACGTACTCAGATTCACGCCAATCACCAAGTCGAGTTTCACAGGCGCAAAACGAAATTAACCCCCACGTGCGACGGTCCTTTTTTAACCAGAAAACCGTATGGGAACGGCACAAACCGACCATAACACAAAACCAATCGGCACGGATTCGAATGAAAATTCCGGTGCCCGGCCGATCTGACGTAGGTAGGGAAAAAATCGTATATTTTTTTCGTTTCACCGTCGACCCGTTTATTGAATGTACGAATGTATTTTACGTGTAAACTGCACTACGTTGCATACTACGTACGGGGTAATCCGTTTTAAATAATGACTGATACGATTGAAATATGCGACGCCGCCCGTATCTTTGCTGTTCGTTTTTTGCTGTTCAGAATTGAATTTTATCGTGTTCGTTTTATGAGTCGTTTTGCTTTGTGTTTTATTGTTAATTTTGTTCTTAATGTTTTTATGTCTTTTATCATTGACTGTTCGACTTTTTGATTGAACAAAAGTTATACTGTTTAATCTTTTATATACTTCTTTTCAACGTTCATATTTGTTCGACGGTATTATAATTCGAGAAAAGTGGATATCATTAAATTTTAATACTCCTTGCTTCGTCACGAGATCACGTCATTGTGTTATTTTCTCATACCAATCAATATTCTAGAACGAACATAATATACTGAGTCACTAGGGTACAGCAGGAGAAGGACCGGCGTGGTTTATAGTCAGTAAGAGCCTGACACTCCCTCTAACTTCTATAGGCCCGACAAGTCACTTGCAAGATTGCCCCCCCCCCCCCCCCACTTTTAAAAAAGTGTAAACCGACTCATGGAAAATTTCACCATCACATTTCAGACGATCTGACTTTATTTATTAATTTGACGAAGACCTTTTAACCTAACTGATTAACGTACTTAAGTACAAAATTCTATTCGTCCAAAAAGTCTAGAGATAGCAACAATTTCTATCATAACATCGCTGAAGTACCAATAAAAAGCGAAATAACAATAAAAACGTTTCAAGGTTTAAGCAAATCTCCTTTAACATCCGAACATCTTAATAGAACATTTTATTCTGTAATCTCAACAAAAGTTTTCGAGTCCTGAGACTAAAGTAAGGATCTTTACTCACTAGGTTGTAATATAAAATATGTCCATCTTATAACTTGAAATAGGTTTCACGTTCTGTAAAATAAAGAGAACTGAATAACAATGCGCAAAAGGTACAAATTTAATTGAGTTTGTGATACATTACACATATAACCACACATTAGATGTATAGCTTCTAACAGAATCGATGTTCAACTTGGGATGCGAGGCAAGAGTAATGAGATGCGGTACCTCAATCCTAGTCGTTTTTAGTAAGTAAGATTCTGACATTCACCTCGCCGTACTCTAGGTGAAAGAAGTAATTTAATGATAATTCCTGCTCAAAAAAAGTCATAAGTCACATGCCCAAGATTTGAACAACATATCGTGGATCCCAAATTCAAATGGAAATTAACACGAGAAAATCCAAATTAGAACTGCGGTGTATGAGGAAGTAAAGACTATGATGTGTACTCCATGGATCACTGATGTCGACACTTGGCCACAAATTGTCAATTGAAGACAAATGAATGATCGGATGTTATAAAAAACATAGTTTGTTTTTTGGCATTTACAATACTAAAGAAGTTACCACAAGTGCGTTGGCGGCCTATTATGGGTTATTAGGAATTTAAGAATACAGGATTTGAGAATAAAGTATGGGGAGGAGAGGGATTGGGTCTCCGGTAACCTTACGGAAAACCAAAATACAACGTTAGCGTTCCATCACGCCGGTTTTCTCTGAGGCCGTGGTATCACTCCGATCGAGCTAGCCCACTCCTGCCGAACCATGGCTCTCCTATATTTGCTTGTGCGTGATATTTTACTTAAGAGCTCATATCTCATTCTTCTTAAATTAGAATAATATTCTATCATCTAATTTATCTACGTGCCACAACGTATAAAATACTGTAGAAATACGTTTTTTTATTAAAAAAGAGAAAAAAATTGCTACAATTTACTACTCCAACAGCTAACTACCTTTATCTAAAAGAAATGGCGAGGCTCATACTGAAGCAAATCCGATTCGCTTACTGAACGACAAATCTAATCTTTCCTCGTTTAGAAACTAGTTATTTTCTTGTGCAATAAATTATTAAAACTGTCGCTGGCTTGGTACAGTTTTTCCTTGCGATATTCTGTCCAAGCCGTATATTGGCTAGTAAAAGAATTTTGCACTGGTTCAGGCAGCTTGAATTAATTTAAAATTTAATAGGTTTGTTCTTGATTGTAAAAAGGATAAAAAGAAATAGAATGGATCTTAATGCCTGACCGCGTGCTGTTTTACTTAAAAAAAATTGAAGAATGGACAATTATACGTACGTTCTATTTCCATTAATCACAATACACAATTAACATCACGTAAAACCAGGCTAAATCGCTTTATGCCAGGGGAATTCATCTAAAACCTAGAGGCGAGAGGGAGTGCCAGACTCTTACTGACTAATAACCACCCTGTTCCTTCTCCTGCTCCAGGCCGAGGCTGTGGTACGACATTGCGTTCGCCCCGCAACCCCAGCTCAATATCAGCCGTATTGGGCGTGATCAGTGCTGTGGCTATTGGCTCTTTGAGACGCGCGTGGAACGCTATGCGCCATTCTGATTCTAATCGGGCGGCGAACTACTTTTTGTTCACCGTTCGCAGACCCGCGCTTACCGTGTCTAAAGACTTGTTTGTCAAGAGTGAGTTTTATGTTCAAAACTTATCTTGTAGTCACGACTGTTCCAATCTTCAACAATATACAACTTTAATATCTATTGATATTAATAATAATAGTTTTAGTCAAAGGATCTTCGGGTATTTTTTATTATATGGGGCAACCCTAATAATCACTTAGCTTCTAAGTGATTATTAAGGTGAGAGAGAAAAAGAGATTGGGGAGAAAAACAGATGTTTCTTGATTGGAAAGAGATGACTTCTTGGGGAGAAAAAGAGATGTTTTACTCACTAAAACAACTCTAGTAGTCTTTGGACCTTCAAGAGGCACTGAGTGCTTTTATAGACCTACTCACTTCTGACGAAAACTGGCAACTATTAATTGAATATGGCTTACACACTTTAATTATCCTGTAAACGGTGGGAGAGTGACCAGCTACAGGACGAGCTCTACAGGACTGGGCGGATGGCGGAGCTCAGTCCCTTGCCCATTTCCCTAGAAAGGGTAAGCCGAATATCATCCCTTCCTTGATTTAGGAAAAACGAAAATTTTATTTAGCCTGGGGTCGGCTAGAAACTGTCACATTAAACAAGATAGGTTTTGGCCATATCAGAACAGCTACCGACTGATAATATTTTATATATACTTCGGATAAATTGTACAACTGAGCTCGGCATAAAGACAAATAGACTTTCGTGAACCAACAAAATTGCTAATACAAGAAAACGCACAAAACATACTTAGAACCCAATATTCACACGATAATTATATCGAAACATTCGATAATGACTTTCACGCGAAAGCGGTTTAGTATGAGATGAATTTAAATTAAATACAAACATGAACCGATGTTGATCGACTTTGATGGTTATTTGAACACAATTATTGGTTTCCTTTACACAGCATCTAGGTGTTTGTGTATCTTAGTCTAAATGTTGGCTTGTGAGATCAAACAGGCGTGTGGGTGGGAGCCAAGAGCGTATGCAGACTCAAAGAGGTACTAGGTACTCAAACAACACCACGGATGTGCCTGTTCCATTAGGGCAGATGTTCAGTTGAGGTTTCAATCTTGCAAGCGCCAATGAACAGCAGCCTTGACCAGGACCTCAAGAAAAAAGTGGGGCCCAAAAGTATTGCTTACCATCTGGTAATCCGTCTGCTCTTTTTTTTTGTGAGGGGAAAATCATCAAATGACTTCTCCCCCCCAGGGCCGGGCAGGAGGGAGTGTCAGACTCTTACTGACTAAAAACCCCCCTGTTCCTTCTCCTGCTCTGTGCCGAGGTCGCGGTGCCTCATTGCGCTTACCCCGCAACCCCGTTGAAGTTATAACATAAAAATACTTTTTTCAAAATCGAACTATTAATTTTGTGTTGGACAGTCTATATATCGGGACTAAGCAGTGTATAGTAATAGTAGACGCAAAACCGTACTTATCTACATTATATAATGATGTTATTTTTTACAAATCAAAAACAGAATCAATATTCCAAGAGATTAACAATGAGATAAGCAGTAATTTTACTGCTTTGTTCTAGTGGTTAATTTTAATCTCAAACAATACACCAAAAACATCAAAAGTTTTATTTTTTTATGTTCTCAAATCAACGTAGAACAATTGGTTCCCCCAAAAGCTAGCGGTCAAAAACGTTTGGTTCAAAGTCGTATCATAAAAGCGGTTTGCATCCACATATTTTCAAACCAAAAAACATTCAAAAAGAACGGTTATGAATAGAAATTCATGAATGGTGAAAATTTCAAAATGGTATGTGAAGATCGCGGCGTGTTCTACCCTTTTTTGTAACTTTTGATGCTGGTTTGATGAATTTTGTAGTAGAGTTTGAAGTAGATGGTATATAGATATCTATATTGTCAGAAATTATTTCACACTTTATATATAAAAAAGTGATAGACTCCTAAACTACTAAACCGATTTTAAATCAAATTTTCATTCCGTGTGCATTTTGATCCAACTTCAAGATAGGATAGCTTACATCTCAATGTATAGTCACAATATTATTTACCTTAGCCACAACAACGCGTGGCTGGGTCTGCTAGTTATGTGTAATGTATTTATGTCAACTTATAGCCATCTAACTTACTTAATCCTAACTCGTTCAACGCAAATATATCTGTAATCAATAATTTACCAAACCTAATTTGAAAACACGAACATAAACTTACCTTACAGCAGAGCTCCTGAAACACAACATCAATAAAATTATCACCGCTATAAATTCAAGTTACTCACAAAATAATGCACTGCATCGTATTCAAAGAGCATTCATACGTCACAAAAGTAGTTAATAAATGGAGTAACATTAATAATACTGGTCTAACAAGTAAGTGCAGGCGTGCATTCAATCAGAGAATATTTGCTTCATTAGCTACCTATGAGAGCAAGCCAGCATATTTATAGTCCTTTTAGAAATTGTTTGAAGTAATAGCTTCGTGGCTTGTGATCGTAATTCAGGTTTATTTTACTTTACTATTTGGGGAAAAGTCAAAGTCAATTTGATTCTGGAATGAACTCTGCTATACACGCCGAGTTTCTTAAGAGAATATTTTTATGGAATTGAAGGCAATTGAGCAGAATTGACCAGAGAAATCACAAGAGTGATTTGAGGATTGTAGTTAAGGAGATTGAGGTTGGAGGAAGAGGGACTAATGGTTTTTCGGTAACCTTACTCGCACTGCGGGACACAACGTTGTGGTTGCTTCACGCCGATATCCTGTTAGGCAGTGGTATGAGTTACGGTCACAGCTGGACAAAAGCATAATGCATTTAATACCAGGGACGTAATAAACTAGAACACAGACTTACCGCAGTTTAGAAAGTATTTGGCTGGCTCCCAAACTGTTGTTGTTCGTGTATTTTATATATTGTTGTACCTAGTCTTTTTTATTTTTTATGGAAATAGTCGGCAAACGAGCTGATGGATTACTGGACGGTGAACAAACGGTCCCACTAATAAATGCTCGCAATACCGAAGGATTGACAAGTGCGTTGCTGGCCTTTTGTAGGTTAAGTATTAGTGATTTACAAATAGAGGATTTTAGGGAATTAGGATAGGAGAGGTGAAGCATTGGCCATTCTAAATTAAGTTAATAAAGCTCAGCAACACGGCAGAATACAATCCAACTGTTGTTTTACGCTGCTATTCTGTGAGGCCGTGGTATCACTTCGGTTTGACCTGCCGATTCGCGCCAAACATGACTCTCTCACACTTACACATAATTTTTTTTTGGTACAACAATATCATTACAAATCAACAATATCATCGAATAATCAAATTTCTCTGAATTAAGTGTTGTTACTGACCGACATGAAGTCTTTAGACTTCATGTCATATGATAAGTATATGAATAGCCCCCAAATTCATAGGAAGTTTTACCCTCGTAAAAAGTTAGTCTTTTGATGTAGAATAATTATGAGTAAGTCTTCTAATCCCTCAGAAGGAATAAGAACTCTGACGCTATTTCATGATGATGTTGAAAATGCTAACAATAAACATCGTCATCATCATCTTTCAGCCGGAAGACAATCTGCTGAACAATGGCTTCCCCTTTGACAATAAATAACTTCCAATTTATTATTTTAAAAAGCCAATAACGATCTCCAAAAGTATATTGCAGTTCTGTTTGTTCAATGTCAAATTTTGTTAACAAAGTTTAAATTTTATTAAAAATAACCTTTTAATGTCAAATGTCTAGTATTAATTTCATAAATTAAGTCTTTATCAATATCCAACTTATTATTTATCAATAAATAGCCCAATAAAATCGTATGTATCTTCAGAAGGTCATCAGAAAGAGTAGCTTCAATCACTAATCGCTAACAGTTAGGCGGGGCTGGTCGAAACAAATTAATGGTATGTCTCGCCCACGTATTAAGTGAGTTTTGGAGGCGGTCCCCATCTTCATTAATGGTTTGTTACTCGTTAGTGCCACAGACACATTAATTGCACCCAACTGAGTATGGTATATGGACTTATTGGTTCGGAGACGGAAAGTCTTATGGTTGGGAAATTGAATTATCGGTTCGGTATTGGCACTTCGGTAATCAGATTATAACCTGGATTTGTCTTCGAAATTATTTTCGGACGCCTCCTTGACAAATTGGCATACACTAGATGTTAAGTCAGAGTTTAAAGGATTCTCATTCTACAGGGTGGTAGCATACGAATTATTGAATGTTAAGAATCAGAGTCACCTATGGACTGTCTGGATTTTTTCTGTAGGTGTTACAAATATGGCACTGGCGTGGTAAAATAAGGATTGGGGGTTTAGACATTGAAGATTAAGTTCTCTTCTCGGTTTAACAAAAATAATATTATTGTCTTTTAATTTTTGAATTTCATACGTCTTGTAAATCAAATAATGTCCTGAAAAATACACTGGCCGACTACAGAATAAACTATGTAGAGTGTAACTTTTGAGAGAAAGAGAATAACAATAATTAGTAAGTACACTTACATACCTGTAGCTTCCCTTGGAATAGATGTTTGAGATAATATTATACGTGAGAATTTGTTATCGATACCCATTACTGTATTACTAACTACCTAATACATTATACAAGATTATCTAAGGTAGATAACAACTGGTGCAGATAGAACAGAATTCAACCAATACCCACACATATCTGATACAAAACTTAAAGCTCAAAGATAAGCCCAAGATTCCAGTCAGTAATTGCAGTTTAAGTCAGATCTAAAATCTCTTCCAACTTTTGTGCTATCGGGAAAATCTAAGTATTTTTCTGGAACATTCGAGCACTTTCCTACGGGTAATTGGAGCTCCAGTAACGTATACCAAGAGTTTGTGAATGATACTTGTCTTCGGAACTGTACTGGGAAAGTTCTGGAGTTTCCAGAACGTTCGATGGTTAGTTGCCTCTAAGCCCGTTGTAAATACTCGTCGGTTGAATGGTTGGCTTTATAAGTTGGTTGGGGTGTTTTATTTACTGGTTAGCTTGTTTCTCTTCTTTACGTTTCGTGTTTTTGATGGATTGTAAGTAATTCTGGAAACGATGGTGTAAGTTCCAGTTTTTCATTTAATGAACATTATTATTAAATCCTTCTATTAGAACTTATTAAAAATATTTACAATTGTTTATGTGCCTACTTTACTAGTCTACTTATTACTTGTCATTAATTTTCAATAAAGTTTATGCTCTTAAATCCATCCAGCAGCACAAGGATTCACTAGAAGCACATAAATATTTATCAAGACCCAAAAACGCTAGTGGCTCAATCTGTCTCCATATACATCATCTACGCATTATCCTTACAAATGACGCACTTAGAAGGCCCAAATAGATATTTCATAAACCTCCTTAAGTTGGAGCATTAACCTGTCCTGCCATAGAAACTTAGTAGATAAGACATAAACACTAAAATGACTGAAAGTTTGATGAAGACTCGAAGTACAAGAGCCGAAACTGCGACACTTGAGCACAAGGCAAGTTTCTGTATTGTTTAGAACGTCAATATTGTGGTGCAGTGCATGAGAGGTTGAGGTTCACTGATTATGTACAAAATATAATGCAGTACATTTTATAAGTTTTGGTTTTTGGACATAGTCGACTACGTGAGACTTCGTCGCGACGCGAATGCTGCTTATGAATAAGAGTCCCGTTGTAACTTGAATCTAAAAAAGCTTTTCTCAGGTAATTCTCACTATTTTATATGGTGTAATGTTATTTTCAATAAATTACCATATGAAGAAAGAAAGAAAAATGCATTTATACAGCAAAATGCATAATATAATTATCCCAAGATAGTAACTATTCAAAAATAGTCTTCCATAAGTGTACATAAGTGTACATTAGTACAACCGGCTGCAGCGCCACATTTTTCGGGTTCGAATGATGCACGAAACAACTATTCGTATGTTACACAAATTGTTGTTCTGTGTCTGGGAACCATGCGAATGTAAAAGTGTAAGTTTAAGAATGCACCGAAGACACAGAAAAAAGTTTTACTGTCGGTAATGTACTATTATTATTTATTTTAGAATTATACACAAATGTATAACGTACTACAAGTACTGTAGCATTCATGACAATTTTATGACACTGCAATCATAAAGCGCAAATAAAAAGGTGATTATTCTATTTCTAAACTAAGTTCTTGAAAACAAAACAAAGCGAAAGTTGGCCAATCAATATCTTATTTTATTCATGTGACTTTGTTTGTTATATCACAAAGACTAGAGGACAAATAAAAATGTTCTTTATGCGTTCATCCGAAATGCCTACAAAAAGTTTTACTATAACATTTTCGATAGACCAAAATGAGTTCAAGATTTTTATTACAGCCTGATAGTGTTGAGGTCTTGTCCTTTGTATAATAGATTGTGCGATATAACAGTAAACCAAGATTTACGTTTTGCCTTGATTTTACTATCAACCTTTATTTTACGAGCCTTTGGTAATCCCATGAACTAGAATTTTCGATAGACTTGGATTAACATGTCATCAAATCGGGATTATATCAGTAAGTTTTCCCCCCGGAGCATGAAAATATTATTGGGTTATGTTTCAACGTCAGAATTCGTACCTGATATATTGAGTTCTTTAGAGATTTAAGACAGCAAGTCAAGTAATTGCTTAAATGACTTGTCTTCTTTTCTTCTTGCATATTTTCGTTATTTATAAAATGCATTCCAAATTATCTTTTTTCTAGCGTTCTAGCTATTCTATTCTCCTGACAATCATCGTCATCATCATTTTATAAATCACAAAACATTAAATGACTTCCAGATTGACTATTACTATACATAGTCAGGAAAAAGCTGGAAAGTGATATAGGCATTTTTCCTTGGCAACTTAAGGGATGGAGCTAATTACCAAATATATTTAAACAAATAAACAACTAGTTTTATTTTGCATACTTTTAAATGATTTTGCATCCATTCGCGATAAATTACATTTCATTATTGAAACACACTATAAATTGTTATAGTGTGTTCTCTTTTTATTTTATGATTAATAACAAGACACGAAAAATAAGTTTGCAGCCAGCGTTGCGAACACAAGCACATTACAGATGGGGCACACTAAAAGTCACTGGGGCCCCATCGGTAGTGCCCAGATGGGGCTCCAACAGGGCTGATGTTGAGCTGGGGTTGCTGACTAAGCGCAAAATGTACTGTGACATTGGCTTCGACCGGGAGAAGAAACGGGATGGTTTTTAGTCAGTAGGAGTCTGCCAATTGGTTTTGCCTCACCAAATGCGAGAGGAGGTACTAGGAGATGTGGAAACTCAAAAAGAAAATGTGACTATTTCTTACAACTTAAACCAAACCCTGACTGAATGCAAAGTTTCTGGGTATTGACCACGTAATATCTTTGAATATACTACGTTGAGAGCGACAATACACTACACATATTGTTTGCGTTTCGTGACCATACTGTTGAGACAATTTGATGTGCATGCATGTTTTGGAGATATTATGGACTTTGTCGAAAATATTAATCGTTAGGGATTATTTTTGAATAGTATAATGTTCATAAGTAGCCCATTTTTGAATAGTATAAGTAGTATATCAATAATATGTATAATTTTGAATAGTAATTTTTGAATGGCTGTTCGACGTCGTCATGACGCGCACGCTGCTCATGAATAAAAATCCAGTTGTGACTTGTAACTAGTAGAGCTTTTCTCACTTAATTCACGTGTATAAGTCGTTATTTCCAATCAATAATTAGCTACTTTTGAATATTTGAAATGTCTTTTTATATTTCTAAAAATTCTCACTATTTTTCATTCATTTTTGTTAATACAAATGACCCAGTTGATTGGTAATGTACGCTTCATAAATTAAAACATTGTTTTCTTTACTATGATGTAGGTTTCTCTACAAGAGGAATGTTTAGGTGAGCTTTCCTAATAAGTCTTAAGCATTGAGACTTCGATATTTAATTTGTGCTTTTCAAAGTGCTGTGTACAAAAGCACTACAAAAATAAATAATAGGTAAGGGGAACTTTTTTAAGGGTAAAATATATAAAAATTTCGCCCTGAATGGGGTAAGAGAGACTGTCAGACTCTCACTATCTAAAAACTACCTCGTTCCTACTCCTGCTCCAGATAGGAGCTCTGCTTGAGAGTTTATAACGTGCACCTTAATTTATAGTTTTACTTAGCAAATTATTTATTTAAAAAGACAAACTTTACGTTCCTAAAAGTGTCAATGCACTTAGCATAAAAATCTATTACCTATAAAGAGTCTAGAGCCAGATGAGCTTGAAGCACTTTAAGTTCAGACATTGTTATTTATGTTTTGTATCTAAGCTCACTTTTATGTTATGGATGGGAATATAAAAAAGATATGGCTGATATTTTTTCGTTTATGCGTATCTACATTAGAAGATTAAGCGTCATAAATTGGAAGCTTGGATTTCAAAATATCTAAGTCTGACCAAATAGGTTTTAGTTTCATACTTATATTAAACTTTTATATTTTGTTGTATTTTTGCCGATAGATAGGCAAAATAGTAATATAATAAAGTCACCGCGGCCTCGGCCTAGAGCAGGAGAAGGAACGGGGGGGGGGGTTAGTTAGTAAGAGTCTGACACTCTCTCTCGCCTAACCCTGGGCGGGAGAAGTCGTTTCATGATTTTCCCCTGACAAAAAAAAAGGCAATTTTTACATTTGAAAATGAGCGGAAGGATTAGGCTTCAGTTACCTAAATCATATGACGAAATACATAAAGACCGATGTTTTACGCAATTTTTCTATAAAATCTAGTGAAACTGCGGTGGAGTCGGTTTTCGTGCTAAAGCAGGGCTCTTCCACACTTTAATTCCTCTCATCATCATCACCAGCTTTCAAAATGTATCTACTGCAGGTTTTCTGCCTTACCCCCTCACGATGTAGTATTTTTCTCTTATACCACAATAAATTCAAGACTTAAACAAGCTTAAATTATTGCTCTCATTTTATAAATGTCAGTTTGAACAACATTAACTTAAAAGTACTAAATTAACAAAGCAGATTGTTTACCCCAAGAAACTCATTATTCATCTTAGACCAATGTCCAATAATAATTATGTTTATAACATAATCGACAATTCCTTTCAAAATCAGTACATACAAGTGGCAGCACATCAAACCACCCAATGTTGTCTAATTTCTTTAACGAATTTTCAACTTTAAAGGACGAAAATAAAACCGCAAATTGTTTGTACTATATAAGATAGTTTGACGTGCTAGTCTGTACATGACTCGAATATTTCATACGGTGTCCAATGATGGCAAGTACTTAGGATTGTTGTTCTAAGTGTTCCCGCAAATCCCTCAGTGTAAATGGTATGTTGTACTAACTATGTACTTAGGTAATTGATATATCTTAGTTTCTTGAAAACACTTCTTATTTGGATAAGCTTTCAAGAGGATTTTGTAGCTTAATTTAAATTTAGGTATTGTTCTGACGTGTTTAAGGCACCCGCTTAACATGAATGAAGGCGCGAGTTCTAAACCTGGTAAGTACTTGTGTAATGTGACTTTTACGAATTATATCTACACATGTTTATTAAGATACCATTGAGAAAAAAGAAAAAACGAAGAATATATCGAAGTATTAATTTTTAGTTATAAGTTTCAAATCACCAATCACCATTTTTTTTATTTATTTAAAAATCTTACCTATTACTACCATTGCAGTATTCTACAATGCGATAGCTTAGGCCTAACATCACTAACATTATAAATCAAATTCATTCAACCTGAATGGCTGGCAATGGGTAATTTCTGAACAGTCCTTATCTCCAAAACTTCGTGAATTAGCCGCAGTTTGATGTTCAGACGTTAGCTGTAGGCTATCTGAGGCTATACGTCAGTTAGGAGGCGTGTGTTCGACAAGCCGTCTCGTGATCGAGTAGAGTACGTGCTGTTTAATTGCAAACGCGGTCCGATTATAGTCCGGGAGATGGAACCGTTCAAATGGTATTAATTTAAGCAATATGGATGGTGACGGACCGTTTGTAGGTTGAGCAAAATATATCAGACACGTCGTAATAAAAAAATATATGGATATAATTAATTTATGTCTAAGAGTAGAAAGGTCGCTACGTCACTTTTTCAAGTCAATATAAGTATCAGGAAAATATGAAAATCATCAAATGACTTCCATTCATTTAATCAAATGTCTTAGGTGGAGCGAGTGTCAGACTAACTAACTCAAAACTACCCCGTTCCTTCTTCTGATCCAGGCCGAGACCTTGGTAGTCTTCTCTATATTAGGAATAATTTGCACTACAAAAGTAACTTATAGGTAAGGGGAACTTTTTTAAGGGTAAATCATCATATAAATTTCGCCCTGAATCAGGTGAGAGGGAAATGTAAAAACTACCACGTTAGGAGCTCTACTTGGGAGTTTATAACGTGCACCTTAGTTTATAGTTTTACTTAACAAATTATTTATTTAAAAAGACAGACTTTACGTTCCTAAAAGTGTCAATGCACTTAGCATAAAAATCTATTACCTATAAAGAGTCTGGAGCCAGATGAGCTTGAAGCACTTTAAGTTCAGACATTGTTATTTATGGTTTGTATCTAAACTCACTTTTATGTTATGGATGAGAATATAAAAAAGATATGGCCGATATTTTATCGTTTATGCGTATCTACATTAGAAGATTAAGCGTCTTAAATTGGAAGCTTGGATTTCAAGAAATCTAAGTCTGACCAAATAGGTTCTAGTTTCATTCTTATATTAAACTTTTATATTTTATGTCAGATTTTTTAGATAGGTTGGCAAACGAGTGGATGGATCAGTATATCAATGACGATAAGCAATCAATATGAACACTCGCAACACGGGTTTTGTGGACTGCAAAGGATGCAAGGAAATTTGTATATCACCAATATTTGGGAATTAGCGATGAGGGGAATGATTGGGCCTCTCCGGTAACTACAATCACGACAGTTTTCTGTGAAATCACTTCGGAAGATCACTTCGGCGGAGTCGGTTTTCATGCCGAAGCATGGCTCTTCCTCACTTTAATTCCTCTCATCATCATCATCACCAGCCTTCAAATGTATCTACTGCAGGTTTTCTGCCTTACCCTCTCACGATGTAGTATTTTTCTCTTATACCACAATAAATTCAAGACTTAAAAACAAGCTTGATTATTGCTCTCATTTAATAAATGTCAGTTTGAACAACATTAACTTAAAACTACTAAATTAACAAAGCAGATTGTTTACCACCAATGTCCAATAATAATTATGTTTAGAACATAATCGACAATTCCTTTCAAAATCAGTAACATACTTTTGGCAGCACATCAAACCACCCAATTTTGTCTAATTTCATTAACGATTTTTCAACTTTATAAGACGAAAATAAAATCACAAATTAATTGTACCATATAAGATAGTTTGACATGCTAGTCTGTACATTACTCAAATATTTCATACGGTGTCCAAAATTATGGCCAGTACTTAGGATTGTTGTTCTAAGTGTTCCCCGCAAATCCCTCAGTGTAAATGGTATGTTGTACAAACTATGTACTTAAGTAATTGAGATATCTTAGTTTCTTGAAAACACTTCTTATTTGGATAAGCTTTCAAGAGGATTTTGTACCTTAATTTAAATTTAGGTATTGTTCTGACGTGTTTAAGGCACCCGCTTAACATGAACGAAGGCGCGAGTACTAAGCCTGGTAAGTACTTGTGTGACGTGACTTTTACGAATTGTATCTGCATATGTTTATTAAGATACCATTGAGAAAAAAGAAAAAAACTAAGAATATATCGGAGTATTAATTTCTAGTTATAAGTTTGAAATCACCAATCCGCTTTAAGCAAGCACGGAGGAGATGGTGTGATTACTTTGATAGAAGAGTTCTATTTATTAACAAAACATCTAAAAAAATTTTTCGAGATATGTATTAATAAAATACAATTTTGTGCCAACTATATTTTTAATGTCTAATAAATATTTCGCCGGTTTTTTAATTATTTAGCAAAAACAATAAATAAATAGTAAAACATCCTTAACATTATAAATCAAATTCATTCAACCTGAATGGCTGGCAATGGGTAATTACTGAACAGTCCTTATCTCCAAAACTACGTGAATTAGCCGCAGTTTGATGTTCAGAGGTTAGCTGTAGGCTATCTGAGGCTATGTTGGGCTATACGTCAGTTAGGAGGCGTGTGTTCGACAAGCCGTCTCGTGATCGAGTAGAGTACGTGCTGTTTAATTGCAAACGCGGTCCGATTATAGTCTGGGAGATGGAAACGTTCAAATGGCATTAATTAAAGCAATATGGATGGTGATGGACCGTTTGTAGGTTGAGCAAAATATGTCAGACACATCGTATAAGAAAACAATACTTAGATAAAACAGAATTTTGTTTAAGAGAAGGAAGGTCGCTGTCATCGCTTATTATAAAATGTAAAAAGTCGTGACGATATGATGTTTCAAGTCAATATAAGTGTCGTGAAAATACATATAAATACATACATCATGTATGTATGTGGATATGAATATGTTTTTTTATGTGATAGGTCGGCAAACGAGTAGACGAATTATCTGATGGTAAGCAATCGGCGCCGTCCATGGACACCCGCAACAATAGAGAAATTACGAATTACGAGTGCGTTGCCGACCTTTTGGGGATAAGGGATTTGGAAATTTGGGGATTAGGGGAGAGGAATGATTGGAGCTCCGGTTACCTCACTCACACGGCGAAACAAAACGCTGCGGTTTTTTCACGCCGGTTTTGTGTGAGGCCGTGGCATTACTCCGGTCGAGCTGACGCATTCGTGCCAAAGCATGGCTCTCCGTCTATTAAATAATGTATATGGGCGTTAGGGAGTGTAGGACTTAAAACCAGCCCGCTCCTTTTCCTGTTTCGGGCCATAGCATCGGGATATCATTTTGATAGCTTCTTTTTTGTGAGGGGGTAATCATCCAATAACTTGAGTTGAGTCCAATAACTCCAATAAATTGAGTGTCAGACTCATTCTGACAAAAAATATAACAAGCACACGCAACTCCTGTTGGACATCGGCCCTATACTGCAGCCTGGCCCCCATCTCTGGTAGTCTACTGGCTCTTTAACGAGCGCGTGGAACGCAAAGTAAATGTAAGATTTTTCAGATCCATTCTGAGTTTGAAACATATTTTCTCATTATCCGCGACAAAATCTGGAAGGTCGTAGCTTTTCCTATCATGTAATTATCCTTAATGAACTGTAATACAACAGAAACTAAATGTATATAATTAATCTCTGGGAAAGCAACTAGGTGAAATCAATCACGACCCAGCACTATCATTACTCCAAAATAATAATAATTTATTATTATCGTTTCTATGTGTTTACTTCAATGTTGGGAAGCGTGAACACACTAATGGTAGGGCTCCTTTTGATTTATGACTTTTAAATTAATATTGTTATTTTTTTTTGGAATGTTTATGGAAAAATATTCTTCATGCTAGATTTCTTTTTTGGATTGAAATCGCTCTTGTGTTTAAATTAAGTAATTATTTTTCTCATAATCCCTAGTATTCTACTTCCTCTAAAAGTTCTATTCTAACTGTAATTATAGGTTCATTTTTAGTGTCACGATCATTAACAAAAATAAAATAAAGTTTCGATGACAGTTTTTGTTTCACCGTATGAGTGACATTACTGGAGGCCCGATACTTTTTGCCTCCTCTATGCCTTAATTTCCGAAACCTTAAACCTTAACCTTCTATAGTTTTGCGATTGGTTACTATCGTCGAGTAATTAGTCTGCTCCTTTGCCATTTTATCACATAAAAATGATCCTATCTCCGGGTCTACAATTCAGCACATAATTACAGACAAAACTGGTACAGTCGGATCAAAAGCGAAATAACGTCATCAATGGCTGCTCAGCTTCGATACGACCGTCACGATAATACACTGATTCAAAATATCCTTTTTTATTGAACTAAGTACCAAAAAAACGTTTTTTTCTTTGCGAATGTTTTGGAACTGGACGAGTAATTTCAATCAATGGTTCGCAAACTTTATTATCTTTAGACTATAAGTGCTCTTGCCGAATGGACGCCCCTACTTATATGAAATATTCACGTTAGCAAGTTCAACAATTATAAATATTAAAGAATTTTTCCATAATGCGTTTTGGTGCTTGTTTGAAAATCCGTATCGGTTGACAATTTCTGATTTAAAAAACCTAGATTTAAGCGTATCTACAATTTGGTTCCGATTCTATTCAAATCGAAACCATGCTGAAAGATATTACATGTTTAGGATAAAAATATTAAAGATAGTTAAGGATCAGAACGATTTCAATTTTTTTATTTGCATTTATCACATATTTATTTCTTACAATTTGGTTTGCCATAATCTTCATTTCTGACGAATTGCAGATCACAGAATTATCTAGGTTTATCCCTAAGATGACCATGGGTGCAAGCACAATAATGTACTGCCGCCCAGCAAAAAGCAGGAGTAGGATGAAGGATGTGGTTTAAATTAAATAAGAATCTGATATTCTTTCTCATCTCTCCTATTCTTCACTTAGGGCGAGAGAAGTCACTCAATGATTTATCCCTACCAAAATAAGTTAGGTATAATAATATCAGAGAACAATACAAGGGGCTAACCATGACATCCAAAGTCTGGTTGTTTTAATCTTACTTCAGTGTGGGTAAGAGAAAGAACTATGCAAGTTGTCTAGCTCTGTCTCTTACCCACACTGAAGTAAGATTAAAACAATCTTACTTTGGACGTCATGGTTACTCCCCTGGTCCAAGTTTGTCAAAAATGCAGTCCTTTACTTGAAACCTTGTTGTACGCGGGAAGATCCGGATTAACGAAAAAAGGTTTTCTTCTTTTCTATCACCACATGGATTGGTGAACCATCTATAGCCAAAGTATCAGCAGTGTATCAAATTGAATTTATGTTCAAATTCAATAACGTTTTCGAAGCAAGGTTTTGAAATCAGTTTGTACAAGAAATCCCTTAAGCCAAGAGCTTGTATTTTGATATCAAGATAAACTGGTTTGGTTTAGCTAGTAGCCGATATTGTTAGCCAAAACGATCTAGTTACAAGCCCAAACTAAATCTGAAATTGAAAAAATAATATTTTATATTTATCTTAAAATTGTATTATTACTAAGCCCTTGTTTGTTGAGTGGACGTAAGTGCAAGGCACAATATTTCAGGTTTACTTGGTGGCGAAAACTACTATATGGGGATAATTTTAGTTTTTACAAAATATATCAATAACAGCACGGAGTCTGGATTTGTTTCTGATACCTGAATATAGACTGAACAGATTAAATAGAATAAATATTTAGGGTAGACGTGTTCTGGAGTGGAGACCATTTAGGTAAACGTAGTGTAGAGCCCCCTCCAGATAGATGGATTGACAATATCCGTAAAATGGTAGGCAGTGATTGAATAAGATGACCTAAGCATCGAGGTCAGTGATGTGTGATTGAAGAGGCCTTTATTCAGCAATGAATGAAAGCAGGCTGAAATGATGATTTCGAAATAGTTGCCCCACCTATTTCGTGATACTTTTTATATTACTGGTGAAAAAAGAGTGTTAAACTCTTTATATACAAAGTATGTTATTGTTTACACTTTCATTTATTTAAACTAAAATAAACTTACCTCTTAAGGGAATAAAATACAAATTGTATTTTATCTTTAACCTTCAAAATTATTGATATTCAACCGAAAACCAAAGACAGACAGTAACATTTACAAGCAAAACAGCACAGACAAAGAAATGAGTGATCAACAATACACCTGACATTTACTACTGGGAAACAATGCCTACTTACGATGAGCTCTTTGAAAAGTCGAATGACGCAATTGAAAGCCTGCCTGCCTTCTGTCAATAACATGGTAATTAGTCTAGTTTGAATGTTACATTGATTGTGTTAAAAACACATTGTTGGTTTTGCTGTCTGAGTTCTTAATTTGAATACTGTCGTGGAACGACCTACCTATATATTAGTTATATAAACTAATATATTTAATTTATATAAGTAATGAATTTATGAAAAAATCAATATATCAATATATTTAATATATTTAAATACAATATATATATATATATATATATAATTATATTAGTTTATATAACTAATATATTTATATAGGTAATGTATTTATGAAAAAATCAGGTGAGTATTGTATTTCCTATCGTTCGTATAATAGTTCCTATAAGCTTTACAGGGACCTATATTTACTTCCTATGACCTTTATAGTTATAAGACATATGTATGTATTTCATTGTTTTATCTTCTTTTCTGTTGTTTTATATTTTATATTTCATTGTTCTTGCTTCAGGGATTCAAGATACCTTAAAAGAGGCAACACTATCAAGCATTGTCTTTTTGGATTTCGTGTAAAGTAAAGAAAAATAAAGTCTACAGACTGATCTAGTAAGAATAAGGTAGTCACTAACTTCAATACGTTTGTCGAAATACTAGATTTTTAATGAAATCGGCCTTTATAACGTCATATTTTTTGCGTCAAATATCATAGTTATGTCTCTCAAATCCAAACTAATTTTATAAATGCGAAAGTAACTCTATCTGTCTCTATCCATAGAGCAGGAGAAGGAACAGGGGGGTTTTTAGTCAGTAAGAGTCTGACACTCCCTCCCGCCCGGCCCTGGGCGGGAGAAGTCATTTGACGATTTTCCCCTCACAAAAAAAAAAAAACTCTATCTGTCTGTCTGTCTTCTCTTCACGCCTAAACTACTGAACGGATTTCTGTGAAATTTGGTACATACATAGTTTGGAAATCGAGAAAGAGCATAGGATAGTTTTTATACCAAAAATCTCAAGGAAGTGACTATTCCACGCGAACCGTTTTACGGGCAAGGGCAACAGCTAGTTAACAGATAAAACAAAAATTTACAACAGCTGATAAAAGTACATCACGAATTAATAAAAGTGTAATTGCTTTTCTTTACAATTTTGATAAGTTGAAATATTAGTTTTGATTGAAGAAACTGTCTTATTGACTCTCGATGTCTATAACAATTAGTCTAGCATTAAACAGGCTACTTACATCTGAAAAAAAAAACATATGAACTAAGTTATAAAAAACCGACTCCAAAAACTGCCTTTAACATTTTTAAATGAAAGTGACAAATTTTCCCAATTTATTATTATAGGTTGTAACAAACTAAAAAGTGTCAAAACAAGCTATCTGGTCAAGGCTTCCCGTCTCTGTATTTGCCCATAAACTATCCGGCACACGACAGACGCCACGCCCAAACCTAGTTCAGTTAACGAATTGAAAACAGAATCTAAAATTCAATTACCTACTGCAAAACTTTGACAGAACATTTACATACTAAACCGATCTGTAGGTTTTGGATTTAAACGATATAGAGATGTTTAGTTGTGTTTCTATGGTTATGTAGTGTGGGAGAGCCAGGTTTCGACACGAACGGGTTGGTTCATCCGGAGTGATACAAAAGCCTTACAGAAGACTAGTGTTAAATAACGCTTGCGCCATGTTTCAGTGTGTAAGGTTACCAGAGGCGTCTTTTCATCCCCAATGCAGAAATCAACAACAAAAACTCTCAAAACAGTACCTCCAAAAAACCGGTATGATGTCATATGGACCTTAAGGATTATTCCTTGATGTTATAATAACACCCAGGAAGGGCGTGGGTGATCCGAATGTTCGATTGCCAACTTGTCGCACTAACTTTTTTCTTCTTCCAATTATACTTGGCAAGAAAGTGTACACGATTTAAGTTACAGCGTCTCATCATTTTGATGGTCATAAGCGCGATTTCTGTTGACAGAAAAGGGGTTGCTTTTCGTAAATTTTCACATACTTTTAAATCCAGATTCCAGATGGAAATTAAAATCATAAAGCAATTCATTTCTAGCAAACTAAGTTAAGCTTAAAGGATAACAAAAAGAAAAAAATATACAATCACTTATCGAATCGTATAAGCTTCCTAATACCCTTAATGACAATCTCGCCATAATACCCACACAAGATGGTAAAGGGTAGTCTACACCGCAGATTAGTTAAACATTACCCCTTTATTGGTTGTTGACCATCGTTAAATACCGCACGACTTTGCGTCTGTACTATTTTTAGTATCACTGAGATACTTACGGATGAATAAAACGCATCACTATATTAAATAAATATTGTAGGTATGTTTGAATAAATGGAATATTATCCATTCACGTTGTTACCCTTTCACATTAAAACTAGTGAAACGATCTGAATAAAATTTGGTACAGCAGTGTGATTCTGTAAGACTTCATTAAACTAAACTAAACTTCGAATCTGAATCCGCTGTGAGGTAGTAGTACACTAGCGCTACACTTGCGAGTTGAACTAAATTGACAGCAACATTTTGATAGATAAAGTATGAGATGACGTTAAAAGTGGCATTCTAAAATTTAATTTCCCTATCACTTCGACGCTCACTTCGCACTCGTACACGATTCAAAATTAAACAAATTTTATAGAATCGACGTGCAGGTATAGACTACTAGCTTTTGCTCGCGACTCCATTCGCTTGGAATAGTGAGTTCCTAAAGGTTTTTGGTATAAAAACTATCCTATGTCCTTTCTCGAGTTCCAAACTATGTCTGTACCATATTTCACATAAATCGGTTCGGTAGTTTAGGCGTGAAGAAAAAATAGACAGACAGAAAGAGTTACTTTCGCATTTAGGTATATTATTAGTATAGAATAGTGTAGATAGTCTGGAATAACACGTAGTCTATCTTTTAACCTAGTTCAGAGGATAAAGCCGCTGGAAAAGCTAGTGTACTTCTTAATTAGACAGATTTAATGTATGTAGTATATTAGTATCGGTAGGGCAAGATTATTCACCGCGGCCTCAGCCTAAAGCTGGAGACGGAATAGGGGGGTTTTAGTCAGTAAAAGTCCGACTCTCTCACCTTACCCTGGGAGGGAGAAGTCATTTGATTATATTCCCCCGGCAAAAAAAGAGCGAGTGATTATTATGAAGCATAATAAAAATATCATTAATCGCACCAAATGTTAAGTATGCACGTATTATTATAACACCAACTTCTCGCCGCAGTTTTGCCTGCGTTTTCGTATAAAAAGAAGCCCTATGTGTTATTCTAGACTTTGATCTATCTCTGCAAATGTAAATTTAATTTAATTCTATTCAGTAGTTTTACGTAAAAGTACAACAACAGACATTCATCTATCCATAGTTATAAATATCGCGTTCATGATGTTAGTTGGATGAAGTCACTCAAACCTCACTTCTCGCGCACCGTGTAACAAAAACATTTCTTTTCAGGACATCATACATTCTCGTCTTTACTAAAGCCTTTTAAAACTAAAGAACTCAACAAAAATGTACCTTAACTGGAAATATAATGAAATCAACGAGAAAATCTTGTCTCTAACAGTTACTTTTTCAACTAACAAGAACTATGTAAATGTTAATACGAGAAAAAAGACAAAACACGATCGACACGCTACACTAAAATTGACAGATGACATTTAGCAACACTGTCATCGCAGACAAGCAACTAGGTACGTGAGCGTGTTGAAATAAAAACGTTTTTACTCTGTAACGAACTCAGTACGTTTGACATTCATATTAACTGGGCGGCAAAGATTTCCTTTGTCGAATAAAAAAAAAGATGAGCAAGTACACGGCGAGCGTTCGTGATGGTTCCGTGTTTGAATATTCCTTTTTTATTTATTTTATACCTTACTTATAATGGCATGATATTTTAAACATCACATCACATCGGTAGCCTATAAGCGCGTGGGGTGGGGGCTTCTTCTTGCACGAAGAAGGTTTGTGCATTAATCACCACGCTTGCTCAAAGCGGATTGGCAGTTCCAAACTTATAATTACAAATTAATATAGGTAAATAAGCCCAGGTTTCCTCTCAACGTTTTCCTTCACAGTATGTCAGTGGTGTCTAAATAATCATAGAAAATGCATATAACTCGAAAAAAGTATCATTGGTAAGTCTTCTTGACGAGAGAAGGAGCTTTAACGTCCATGCCAAAATGAAGTTTTGAGCATACATAACTTTATACTTTTATGATATTTATTCGCTATATAATAAAAAAACTGTTGTGTCGACTTTTTTAATCCTTACATACGTGTCGTATTTTATTTCCTTTCTCGGATGGTGACATTCTATTAAATTTATTTTCTCTAGTTCTATGCAATACTAAATCTACATGACAAATGAATACATTGAAAAAACCAGCTAAGTGCTAGTCGGAATCATGCATGAAGATTCCGTACCAAATTCACCATTGTTGTTCGGAGTAACGCCCGCTAACAAATTAATTTTCTCTACATTTTTGTATTTGTCGATGTAGCGGTAACAAACAAAACATCATCATCATCATCATCTGTTCAACTGTCTGGCTACCAAATTTCATGCTTTACAAACTATCGACAGACAGATAGACAGACGGACGAACAACGAAGTCAAAATAACATAGTTCCCGTTTTTACCCTCGAGTACCAGATTCTAAAATTGGGTATTTTAAGTTAACGTAAGTATCTTCATTTGACTTTTGTTTTTATTGCCTTAAGTCGTTGCATAACAACGCAATGCAGAACTGGATACAAAAAGGTTCTTTATCAAATTTGACAGATGACTGCGATGGGAAAGGCTAAATAAAGTAAAGGTTTGCTTTTGAACGCTTGCGCATATAAGTGAAATTACTATGAAGGGTTTAGATTACAGAAAAAAAATTGTTGTCAACTCAACAAAGTGTTGCTTTAATACAAATTTTTTTGACGTTAAAGATTTTCTTTGGATTGAGGAATCATCAAAGGATTGGACAAAACACACGAATTCCATAGACCAAACCCTTCGATCACGGAACTCTGAAAAACGAATTCGCAATGGCGCGAATACATTATGGCGATGGTGAATTTCGCGCGTTTTTCGCCTGCGTTTCCCGCGCTTTTGATTAAGCCAAGCCCCAGGCCAGTCGCTCGCGGATCGTCGCGCCGTACGCACGTCCCCGCGTTCCGTCATTGAATCAGTAAAAATTCGCTCTTCGGATGCCCGCACTATTCTCGTATCGGTGACAGAAAATGTATATTTAGACAATTTATTTGTGAAGGATAAATTAATACCGAGTGTGACAGTGTAGATCCGATTTTTTTTTTTAGTGTCCAGTGTTGTGAATGTGGTGAAGATTTTTTGTATGTGATTTTCCGAGATTATTTGCGAGACAAAGATAAAAGGGTAAGTAAATTAATTATGATTTTTTTCTATTCGGAAAATCTAATCTATACTCTATTTTTATTAGTTTAGGGATCATTTTCTGGAATGAAAATTTAGATTCTGACACTAATAAACAATAAATTAGGATGATTAAATTATATAAAGCGATAAATTACTTTTTCTTATTACTCCGGTCTGGCATAGTACTTAAGTACCTAATATGAGAATGAGCGATGCCAATCAATTTGCCTTCCAACTTTTGATTGATTGAACAATGTCAGCGCGTTCCACAGTAATTATAACAGAAGAATATCTCGAAATATTTTATGATGTTTACCAAAATGATAATTTACGATTAATAAAAATGTAAAATTGATTTTATTGCATCTGCAAGTGGTTACTAATTTTTTGTGACGTTTTTATTCATAGTGACGCTATTTTAAAACTGTGCTCTTTTCTCGTTCATTTTATTTATAATGCAACGCGTTTGTATTAATATGTCATAGTTTTAATAAATAATAGAGAGTTGACACACATTAAATGTCATGTTTGATACAATATTTATATGTCATATTAAAAATATGTTTGACATTTTGAAACTAAAAATATTTCATTGATATAAATTTAATATATTTGTATTCTATAATAGTTCAAATTTCGTATCATTTTTATATTCTTACAACCAATGTGACGAATTTTGTTTTATTTTTAACATGAAATTAAGAAGCCTCGGGATAAACAGCTTTTATTGGAGTTTCGTATTAAGTTTATCAAATAGGCAAAAAAGCTATATTTGTTAGTAAAATCTTTATAGAATTTAATCTTATTATTAAAGGTGAGAGATTTTTTACGTAATAATTTATTTTTTTAAGTTTGATTTTAAAATGTTTATATAAAAGTTACCATATAATAATAATTATGTTGCTGTCGCGTTTGAATGTTTGTATAAGACAGTGACAGCAACAATTTTATTCGTCAGATAGCATTTATCTGACTATTGAAAAATCTGCCCTAACTGAAATAGGCACAAGTTATTTTTATTTTTACATATTATGATTAAACTATGTTTAGGCATACTACATACAATATTCACTATTGCTACCTAACATTCTCTATTTATGTAAATCGGAAGATATGATTAAATCGTGTCCATTGTACTGAAAATCGGTTGGGCGTTACCTCAACATACGTGATGGAAAAATGAGTTGAACCTACCCAATTACTTTCTGGCACAGAGGGGCTTATGATCTTAGATAAAGTGGGCACTGATTTCAGCTCTTAAATAAATTATTTGTAAGGTTTTGGTAGCAAATAATTTAGATTACCTATTTTAGAGTATTAGACTCTACGAGTACATGTTCTTCTTTGTTTATCAAGATTGCGGATTTATTCTTAGTATACATTTATTATCAGGAGTTAAGTCTTCAAAGAAAGCAATTTAGGTTTAGCATAAATATTCATCACTAGCTTCGGTTCGCGGCTATTCTCGCGTGGCATGCCGATGAAAAGCAGTCTATGTGTTAATTCAGAGTATCATCATCATCAGCCGGAAAAAGTCCACTGCTGGACAAAGGGTTCCCCTTAGCCTTTCACGTTGAACGATAGGGGTGTCACGTATCTTCATTTCATACCAAATTTCAACCGAATTTGTACAGCTGTTTTTAACCGACTTCATTGCGTAAAAGAATAACAAATATAAACCCATAAATTCTCACAACCTTTCACGATTATAATATTAGTAGGATTACATATAACTTTTAACATTCATTTCTTGGACTTGCACTTTGGTTTCCGTATGAAAAACTCTTTACTTCTTTCTTCATTCCTCATTTCACCAAGGAGTTTTCTACAAGCTAATAGATATAAGAAATTAGCCTTCGCAAATGAATAAAACATGTGTCTACCTATATTTCAGTCTCCTATCAAATCAAGCGACGTAGAATGCATTAACTACTTATAAGGCTGTTTAAAATCAATACCTACGTCATTATGGCAACACTAACTGATGCACCTACAAATTATTGACAGGTCTGTTATTTTTATTTTCTAGCCAATCTATAGAATGCGCGAATAGCAATAGAGTGATCATGATACAAGATGGTGGAATGCGTCAGGACCCGAGCTGCTAAAAATGTGCTACATTTAAAATTAATTTGATAGATGTTGGTTTTGTTCAAAGTATATTATGAGAGCCTGTTTCAAATGCAGCTATTTTACTTTACAAAATAATATATAAGGTTTTTAAGTTGGAATAGCGTTAATTGTATTATGATGGGGCTGGCGTGGTCGTATAGTGACCAAAACCCCTTAAATTTATAGTACATAATAAAAACTATTATACAACATATCGAAAATCCAACATAGTGTAGGTCCTTTTTATTCAAAGGCTTTTTCATAATTGTTGTTTTATTTTTTGTAACATCAAGTACTTAGTTTTTTTTACTTACAAAAGTATTATGTCTTCAATGACAGTGGAATGAAATTATATAAGTCTTAACTGTTAAAATACGTGATATTGTTATATATATTTACGTGACATCTCGGCAAAGGAGCATTGTGGATCATCTGAAAGCATATAGATACAGTGGCGTCGTAGTTGTGCCTATCCATGGCTTCTTCACATTTTACCATTTGCTAAGTCCTCAGGATATGGATATCTGTCAGGTTATAAGAAGTCGCTTATTTATATAACTTTTAAGCCTTAGAAGTCTTTCAAGAATATAAGTCTATATTGGAACAATCTAGCAATAATTTGATAACCTTCTGGCTAATCGAAACGTACATTACTAATAGTTTTTCTTTCAAACATCCCCCTTTTCCTACTTTCCAGGAAAATACAGCGTCATGCTACTTTAAAAGTACCTAGGCCTAGTCTAGATGTGTGGTTCGAAAAATAGGTCACCTCTTTTTGTGCGGCTGTCATTCTTTGCGATCTGATAAGATTATTGTGTTCAAGAGACGGGTATCCGAGCTGAGTGAGCTACTTTCTTATATAGCTGTATCCTACTTGAATGAAACTATCTAAGTAAAATATGTGACAATATAAATCGTTTGTTGTGGAAACATGATCTATTACATTGGCATACTTTTTGGAAAGAACGGAAACAATAAAAATAATATTGAAATTTCAATGACATTACCATAGCAAGTCCAGGGTGTAGCTTCAATTCATTTACCATCACGTTTTTAATCAATAGCATTTGCGGTAAAACCATAAAAATAAGTTTTGGACTGGATTATAACAGCATACTTCCATTTTCAATGGGCGGTCGGCTCGACCGGGGTGATACCACGGCCTCACAGAAAACCGGCCTGAAACAAGCACAGCGTTTTGTTTCTCCGTGTGAGTGAGTTTACCGGGGACACAATCCTCCCCTCGTCCAAGCCGTCCCCAATCCCTTAATCTCCAAATCTCTAATCCCCAAAAGCTCTTCAACGCACTCGTAACTTTTTTTGATTACTTACCTCCAGGTAATCCGTCTGCTTGTTTGCCGAATTATCACACAAATAATACCCTGCTGGACTGAATATCGATAACCACGGTCGATAACTCATGTAACGTCAATAATGTTCAGCTTCTACTCCCAAAATTTTAAAAAGTAAAACAAAAAATATAATTTTATTTCAAAGAAAATTACTAGTATTGCTATTGACATATTTAATTTATAGGAATCACTTGCAAACTGTGCATACTATTTAAAAATTAAATTACAAAACTTCGTCTTTGAATAATAAAATAAACAAATCAAACCGAGCTATGAACAGGTTCTTAAATACAATAACATAATCAGTTGTGTAGGTAATAATACAATAAAATATTTTCATTGTGTGGAGCTTAGAGGTTTACAATTTATTTTGTGTTTCGAGTTAGTTTTGTGTGAAACATCAAAATGTCGGATCATTTTTATATGCCAAGTTTTAATTTACAATTTATATTAAATATTAAATACTACCCCAGCTTCGCAGGGGTGTAATGATGTTTTGTTTCTTAATTTCTGCACTGTTGGTGAATTATAGATGCAATCTTTTCTCTTAAACTACTCGATTAAAAAACCGCATCAAAATCCGTTGCGTAGTTTTAAAGATTTAAGCATACATAGGAATATAGGGATAGATAAAACGACTTCGTTTTATACGTACTATGTAGTTATGCGATAGTAAATGCTTCACTGTGTATATTTATGTAAATATTTTACAAAGTGAATGCAAATGATTGTAAACCTTATAATAATAAGATGCTAAAGTGCTATTTTATTTTGTCTTTTGATTATTTTCAACTTGTAGTTTGAGTCTCCAATTTGTTTCTCTACCAGATTAACTAATATCTGAGTTCATTTTTATGCAATAATACCCCTAATGGACTTTATTCTAAACTAGCGCCACCTAGGAACGTCAAAAACTAAGATTAATTTAATTTAAGTAGTCACACAATAAAAACGTGCATTACGTAACGTGATTTGATTACATAGTTCATTATTTACACCAGAGTATTTAAGATAACTTTTATAGACTGTGGGACAATCTTTTAATAAAATTTTATCTCGCAAAATCCGTACCGACCTACTTATAAAGATTTTTTGCTGGCTAGACATTAAGTATTAGTCAGAACTTGGTGTTAATAAAAAAATATATTGCATATTATTTTTTATGGTTCATAATTATATAAATCGTACTATGACAAATTTTGCGAGACGGTGAAAGGTGACGGTTAAAAACCAAAAGGAAAGACTATTTAAAAAAAGACCACCATTAGAACATTAGAGGCAACAATAACAGAATTCGCTATAAAACTGTTTATTTTCTATACTTGGTTCTACCAGGAGATTAAATTCGCTATGCCATGGTCAGCAATCGCCTTTACGATCATTAAAATTATAAAAATGCTCTGTTATCGCCGTTTCCATTCCATAAAAATCCTAGTTACCTTTTACGTGAAAAAATTTGCATCAATCTGAACCGTAAGATAGTACTTGTTTTTTACCTATGTAATATTACAGAGAGAAAGAGACACGATAGAGTTTCTTGCTCGTTCTTCTCCGTTCGAATCTACAATTTGGAACTGACAGACTACTATTCTATTTTGACGTTCCAAAAATACGTACTATGGTTTAGTTGGAATAAATGATTTTGATTACATTTGTTTTGATTAAATTTTGTGCAAAGGTAAAGCGAAATTCCGATATTTTACTACAATTTATTTGAATGCTTAAATCTACGAAGATATGAGCAAAATGTATAAAGTTTACATGCTAAAGGAGTTTCTGGCATTATCTCATTTTGTGCTCTTTGTTAACGCTCGTAAACCGTGTGTTATGTGGATTTTACCAATAATACTTGGATAATTCTGTTTGAATCAGATATTGTTTTTGATTTATTGAAAGCTTAAGTATTTCTGTTATTGCGAGTTTGTAGTTGTTGAGGTAATAACTATGATTCCTTGGTTACAAGGACCAGATTATCAGGTCGAAGAACTTGTTCTTAAGCGAATCTGCTTCACAAGTGGCTATGGTGATTTATGCTCATTCTTTCTCTATGGTAGAAGATTTCTATGCTTGATAGCTTGTATGTTACAGCTTGTTTTTTATGATGATTATAATGAAAGTGTTTTTAATCCATGTTAGTTTCTGGTTTGGATGTTTGCCCAAAGACCTCTTCACGTCTTGTGACGTCACTCTTTCTTTTACAATAAATCTTGTCTAAAAATAATTACATTTACTCTCATAAATTCCTTAGAAAATTAAAGCATTCATACTAAGCAAGTACCAAGCAACACACGTAAAAACGAAACACAATTTCATACGAATCATCGTACGTATTCAGAAAGTTTATTTGGTCCTTAGAGACGCACTTTGGTCTTTTTTTCCAAAAACTCAGTAACACGCAGAAAATTTGTTAACATCGTAATATTTTGCCCAAAAACTAGACTAAATATGAAACAAAAAAAGTACAAAAAGATTTAGCTAAGAATTTAACAAAAAACTGTCTCCTGACACTTGAGTTTTGAAAATTGTTTTATGAACTCGAGACACGTTTTAACCCGTTTAGAAGTTTCAATATGACATTGGGAGTTAAATATTGATATTAGTTTTCAAGTAAACATGTTTGGTAAGCCGAGATAGCCTCAACAATGTTTTTGTGTATCTTGGGATGTTGTGGGAGCATTTTGGTCATACAAGTTTCGATTTTATTGTTGGCGTGTATTAATATGCGTAGGGTTGGCTTTGCAGTCTTTTGTTAAATATAGTGCAAACATCGGATAGTAAATATTATTTTTGCTTTCTGCGTAGTAAATAAACGCCATTTCAGATTCATTTGCTTTTAAAATTGGATAAAAAATATAGCTAAATTTGTTGGTTTTATTATTTGGTTTTAAAAGGTAGTTTCAGTATTTAAATTTCACAGCGACCTCGGCCCAGAGCAGGAGAAGGAACGGGGGGTTTTTAGTCAGCAAAAGTCTGACACTCTCTCTCGCCTAACCTGGGCGGGTCATTTGATGAGATTCCACTGACAAATAAAAGATTCAAATTTAGAAAAATCACAGACATAAGTTCAATAAATGAACTTCGCCTGCAGAAGAAATTCTCTTTAGGAATTACATTATACATGTTACCATTATGCCTGTCTGTATAAACAAATTAATCATTTTTCGCTACGTCAATCATTGCCATCTACTGCTTGTAATGGTTTTCCTTACTTTATAATGATTTAAAATTCCTTATTAATTCCTCAATAGAAATTTTACAATCCAAATATATCTAAGTACCCCAAGTCAAATTCTTCTAGAAGTTTCATCATGAGGCGGTTACACTGACATTTACTTACAATTCTCGTTTATTTCGGCCATTAGTCTGGTGCCGCCTGTGGCTCTATAATGAAGCACCCAATTTGTCAGCCAGAGGATTTAATTTCAAAAAATGTATCGCAGAAATACAGGATTGCTATATGTTTCTATGCCGAAAAAGACTCTTGAGAATCAAATGTAATGTACAACGATATTTTATTAATCGTATGGTCGTTGCTAGTTCGATTTTTCAGTATATTCAAAACGTTAATTAATGTGAACTAAAATAGTTTTACGAATTAAAATATTATTTTTTTAAAGTCATAAGGCAATTTTACCACTTTATTTTCTTCCATCAAGAGAGCAGGTCGTGCTGTCTTTGGTAAACATTGATACTGACTGAAAATAGTAAATCTGGACAAGACTATTGACCCTAAATTGCTATGGCAATGGCAAGGCAAGGAGCTCCCGAGTTAATGGTCTACTAAGTTGACCCTGCTCCCTTAAAAGGTGCGGATTGTAGTTAGCACAGGTGAGATTTGTAGTGGTAGGTCACCCATACGCCTTATCCCCAAAAATATAGGTGATTTTAGAAATCTACCCTGTTTTAATATAGAAATCTTTCCGATTGTTTGAAAATAGAAGACTGAATTTTATATGTACTATTTTTGTATCTGTTCTATCTTTCGTGGAACAAAATGCGCCATTATGTTTATAGCTTTAAAGTTGATAATTTCAAATGTTTATTTTTAAAAGCTTTTATTAAATTTCTCTTGAAAGTTATGGGTTTATGAGGTTACGATCATTGACTGACTTTTACTGACGTGCGTGTACAAATAGGTGACCGCGTTTATTTCTACCATCTAAGTCGATATTTATATCATGCTAATGGATGTACTAATTCTTTGTTATCTATTTTTTATTTATTTATTGTTTGCTGTGAACTTAAACTCAATGGTGTTTTTGATTGAAGGTCGCCATGTATTGTGGCTTTTGGCCAGGAAAACATTGAAAACATTTTTCACAAATTGGTTATTCGATTTTAGAAGAGCGTCTGATTCTATTTATAGATTGATATGCTGTTAATGACTTTAAGTGAGGTTATTGGTCTGGTAATATCTATTGCAAACAATTTTACCGAATTTGCTTTTTTGACGTTTTATGGTGTAGCGAACATCATCAGTGGTCTTTATCATCAAGGTCATATTAATTCAAAAGAGATCGTAAGTTCAAAAGCGACCTTCCTCTAATATTGCCTTATGATTAATACAAACAATTGTGTTTTGAATATAATGGATAGAGCAGTTGCTCTCACATTGTATACTGTTATTTTATTTCTACTAATTAAAAACAGAGAAATTATTACTTAATCATTAGACAACTCACAGTCATAAACTATCTTTTTACGCAACAGAAGGCCGAACCCTTAATAAGCAGAGTTTCGGTAAAGGGCTGTCGGACCCTATTTCAATTTTAAAAGGGAACGATGTTTCATTAAAGTCTACTCACAAATTTAGTAAAAGTTACGACCAAAGTATTCTCGTTTAAACGTAGGTTTAATATTATTAGGAGTAAGGCTTAGAAAATTATGTACATTTCTGCTTAGAGTTATTTGCAGGATTTTTAAAGGAGGTGTAACTTATAACGCGTATTAAAGTTTGTGGGTTTCATAAACTTTTTTAAATGTGATGATATTCAAAGGGTTTGATTGTAAATTATACGTTTTTAAAATCTTGGTAAGATATTAAAAAACTTAATAACATATTCAAACCAACTAAATAATGTATCAAAGAATCTTTATGTGACACTGATTTTAAAAGAGTAACCATGGAGTTTCTTGCTCGTTCTTCTCCATCGGAATCTACACTTTGGAACGAGCGAATAGCTTCACTAAGAGGACTGACCGACAGACTGACACTTTATATCTTTAAAATTTTGTTTGACGTTCAAAAGTGCCTGTACGGGTCTAATTGAAATAAATGATTCTGACTTTTTGACTTTTGACTTATTTAGTAGGTAGGTGGTATCAAGTTAATTTCACCGGTCTTTACTGACTTTCTTCGACATCATATTACGTATGTTACTCAGGATTATTGATTTTTAATCTGTGCTCTAACTTCAGTGAAGAAGGATTAATAATAATTTCTAATTTTATAACCATGACAATCATCAAGTGATTTTTCCTGCTCTGGGTAGGGCTAGAGGAACGATCCTGATCCGAACCAGTTGATACATTATAATCTATCAACTAGTAGTATCAAGTAGATGTAATAATTATTACATCTACTAAGGACTATTTGGATTTTGCTTGTTAGTTTGGATTACTGCTAGCTGTGTGATATCAGTTAACCACCTTATTACCAACCCTGCTCCTTTTATCGAATGTTTTGAAATTTACTAAGAAATTACGTGTTTTTAAGAGACCAGGTGGAAGGAGTAGCGCCCTCCAAAACCTGTATGTGCGGTTTTTTTACCAGCTAAGCGCGAAAACTTTAACGGAGCCTATGGAAATTTGTTTTTACATAAAAGTAAAAACCATTGACCATCGTGGAATTTTGATGATAACGATGCTAAACTGGGAGACGAATACGTCTGCGTAAAAAGTAATAATCAAACAGACGAATAAGCTATTTATGATTAGTCATTATTTTCAAAACACAACTACAAAGTGGAGTTAAATTATTATTATTATTGCTGAACGGATTTCCATTTCTATTTATATTTGAATCTGTATTAATAATACACGTAAAGCTGAAGAGATTGTTTGTTATTTTAGTTTGATTGAACGTGCTAATCTCTTTAACTGCCGTGGTGATTAATTAATCTATTTTTGACTTTGATAACTTGTTTAATGGCATTATATCTTGGAGTCGCAATTTTTCTTATTAATCTGAAAACGATCCTCCAAATTTTTAGGAAAGCGAAAACTTTTTGAATACTATTATGAAGTGTACCTATACCATAATCATTAATATTTGAAGTATCATATCACATTGAGTAATGAAAGAAGGCCGATCAACAAGCATTTGGCCCCTGTTTAAAGTCATGTTTCTATTCTGAAATGAATTTGGTCAAATATATTATTATAACCGTGGCTCCTGTGCCCATATGATTTTATCCTTTGTCATACAGATACATATCAATTCACCATGTAATTTCAAAGTTTGGACAGCTTCTGGGGTATTTTGAGATATTTACATACGAGTATTGAACGTTTCAAAATCTTTAGAGTGAGGATTTTGACTTTATTAGAGATTTTACAAATGATTATTTTGTTCATGTTATGTTACTATATGAAATCCCATATCTCTTCCAAATAGCTTGATAAAAAATGTTTTGTTAGCAATTCTTAAAAGCGCTTGGAGTGTACCAATTTTAACAGTGGCATCTACATAAACTATTGACGGGAATCGAATGACTTAAGTTTTTACTTGCAATAGGACAGCCTTCGGTCGCTATCTCGCCTGATAGTAAGCGATGGCTTGGCGTTCGATCCACACCATGATATGCACACATGTTTAGGCAGGCAGACTTAACAATATTCCATCAGGCCTCAGAAAAGTCTCAGTTCAGGAACACAGATGCTGACAAAGAAATCCAGTGCTTAGTGGTCTTGATAAAGAAAAGAAGAGTATACTTTGGAGAAAATAGTAATTCGTAGAGATCCTAGTTGAGCCAAAATGTATAGCAACCTGTATATTACGCACACATTCATTGATTGAAGGACTACCCTTATTTAATTATAAGGGATACAATTGGACCTTTTACAACCTGTAATTAGATACCGTTGCGCCAAATTTCCAATGTTGTAAATTTAATTTAAACAACACTAAAGTTAAACAGATTGTTTGAAGTTGATTTGGATTGAAGGGTGGAATAGCAAATGTTTTTGTGTTTGCCTATCCCTAAAACTTTTGATTTTAATATGTCTGTTTTTTGGTTAAGATGATCTATTGCGAGTTTCCATTATGAGATCTCGAGGGACATTTTTGCTTGACTTGATATTTTTTTGATTATCAACTGGAAGAATTGAATTCTTTCGAACTGGCAAATTCATTTGAAATTTATCATTGCAATTCCAACTCATTAGCCAAGCTTGGGGATGATGATAGCTTCACTAAGAAGACTGACTGACAGACTGACACCTTTTTTTCTTGGGATTTGTTTGAGGTTCAAAAGTACCTGTAAGGGTCTAATTGAAATCAACGTTTTTAACTTTGACTATGACTTAACCTCACTCACACGGCGAAACACAACACTGTGGTTGTTTTACGCCGGTTTTCTGTGAGGCCGTGGTATCACTCCGGTTGAGCCGACCAATTCGTGCCGAAGCATGGCTCTCCCACACTTGAATGTTGTCGAAATTAATATGTTTTCGAGTAGACAAGCTCGGGATCGACAAATTTATTGATGATAATTTCTATATTAGAACAAATCTAAGTCAACCGATAAGAAAAGGAAAGGAAGGAAAGGAAAAGGTAAAAGAAGTTGTTGATATAATATTTATATTACCCGGCTATGGCCTTGAAAGGTCATCGTCTGATTTAGTTAAATTATTCCACTCATAATAATTATCGTTGTATTAATGAATCTATTATTTCCAATAATCCAGTTTACATTTTTATTAATTGTCATCTATCAAAAATATTGATGTTGTATAGGTAATAAATAGTATTTGTATGTTAATTAAATTTTGTGCGAGGTAAACTAATGACCTTAGAATAACAGAACTAATCGGCTTAAATATCGTTAGTGATAAAAAGACAATTATAATTGTATCATAAATGTAGTTGTTTTTTATGAGACGATCTAATGAGATTACCTAATGGACAGCTATCAGCACCACCCATAGACATCCGCAACAACGGCGGAGCTACGAGAGCGTTGCCGACCTTTTGGGGATTAGGGATTTGGAGATTCTGAAAAAGGGGGGTGGAGAAGTATTGGGTCTCGGTTACCTCACTCATACGGCGAAATACAACGCTGTCGTTTCACGCCGTCTTTCTGTGAGGCCGTGGTATCATTCCAGTCGAGCCAACCCAGTCGTGCCGAAGCATTGCTTTCCCACACTCAGTAGTATGAAAGAGTTGTCATCTTATTTTCAATGGCTGGCAAATAATCGATCGCTTGTCTTCTCATGATAAAATAGGATAAGTTTATTTAATTATTCTCAAATTTTAATAAATTTAAATTATAGTAACTAATAAAAACACCCAAATATTTCTCCTTCATTCTTCGTTATGCTGACGAAGTTATATTACGAGGATTATTATTTAGTCGTACATATCAACTACGTATCAACTCAAAGAAAAGCGAATACTTCATAATTTATAACAAAACTGATCAAGCCACGAACAAAATGGATTCCGAGAAACGTGTCTCTTTTGATGAAATTTAATTTTGTTATTATTATGAAGTATTTTTTGGCCATAATTTCGATAATATAACAGGAAAATTAACTTTAGGATGAATATTGGAATCATATCTGATATTTATTATGATTTGTATGACACGGGGATTTTAAATGAAATTTTTTTGTTGTATATGATTGTAAGGGAGAGAAATGAATGAAGAAAAAAGAATGAAAAAATACAATACATGTATAATGTACAGTCACCCGCACCTCAGTAAACACACTTTGACCTTGAGACCGCCTCTATTCTATTATATACGACATAAGAGCTGTTTTCGTAGTTCAAATGGGTACTCTGATGTGCGGGTGTCTGTACTAGCAAAACTCCTGGCTTTGCACGGGTGCAATGCTGATATTAAATTTCTCCACTATTTTATTGATGTTATTATACATATTATCAACCGTCCTCTTCAAATACTCCATCTAGGTATACAAAAAACCACATCAAACTCAGTTATGTGGTTTTAAAGATTTAAGCGTACATACCATTATGTACGCTTAAATCTTTTTTTAAATCTTTATCCCTATACCCATGTATAGGGATAGAGAAAGCGACTTTGTTTTATACTACGTAATAATGTACACTGTATAATGTCTGACAGCAGAACGCATTATCCGACGTCACGTGGCAGTGTGATCAGCTAAAACAGAAGAGAAAGAAGATGCCCGTTAATTTTAATTTGAGACTTGGTATAAAAGAATAAAGCCCAATTTTAATTAAAAAAACTAGTTAATGATTGTCTTAGGCAAAATTGACACACAGCAAGACGTGAAAGCAAATCTTTTTGTAAAAAACAAAATTTGTAAGTAATAGTAATAAAACTACGTGACGAGGCTTAGACTTAAAATATTCAAACTAGTACTACTTTAAACATGTAAATACTTAACAATGCAAATACTCAAGTTCTTAACGTAACCATGAGTTTAAACTATTGTTTACACAAAACAAATTTACAACTGATGTTTTATTTGCAAAAGATAAAGATAATACCAGCTAAACATTTTAAGTAGTAATTGTTGAGAAATGTAATTTTTTTCTACAGTCTTAATTTTACGATAGTTTTCCACTTTTTATATAATACTAGCAGCCTATCAGCATAAAAAACCCAACAAAAAAAGAACTAGAACTAGAAAAAAAATGAAATTTTCCGTGCGTTGTTGAGTTATGCGTATAAATCAGTTAAAAAATATTATATACTAGGCATTACACTGAACCAAGCTTCAATCACGAATAGACTGAAGGACTATTATCTATGTTGATGCTTCTAATTAACCTGTATATGGTTAGGTTGGAATAAATGTTTTTGCCATTGACTTTGACCGTAACAAGAGCATAATTTTTTTTATGTGATAGGACGTCAAACTGGCAAACGGATCACCTGGCGGCAAGTAATCAGCGCCGCCTATGGATACACGAAACAATGGAAGAATTACGAGTGCGTTGCCGACTTTGGAGATTTAGGGATTGAGGAGGGATTGGGCCTCCGGTAATTTCACTCTCATGGCATGGCGAAACACAATGCGGTGGTTGTATCACTCCAGTTAAGCCCAAATATTAAAACGAACAATTATAAAACTGTAAAATTAATGACTCACATTCAACTTGGAACCCATACCATAGTTTTACGAATTTAAGACAATGGTAATACAGCAATGTCTACGATGCACGTCACAAATGTTAACAATTACAACGAAGTCAGTTCAACTTTGTAATATAAATGGAAAAATACACCACACTACAATGGGAACCCATAAAACAGCGGTAAATAACATCTCGACATATGCTTACTTTGTTGGTAATAGAAATTGGTATTGTTAAAATTGTTGGTTTTGTTTCAAGCAAAAACTTAGTCGTCTTTATGGTTCATTAATATTTTTAAAAAGAACGACTCAGCTTGTAATGCTTTACAATAGTTTAGACAGACTAACTCATTAATATTAAATTGCTATTATTTATTCATTTATTTTTATGTAATAAAGGTTCTAACAAGAGATGCACTTGGAATTCACAAAAATAGCTGAGACAATTAATAATAATATCCCCAAATAAAGGAGGCTACGTCATGTTAAAAATTTAAACTATAACAATAAAACACAGTCAAACATAATCAACATCATATCACAAAAAAATTAAAATCAAAAGTAAAAAAAAAAAAATAAAAAAAATTGTAGATATTCAGGTTTCCCCCTAACTATGCACGAATGTTTATATGGAGTAAAAAATAGTCTCCCGCTGTTGACAATTGCCACTTCTATTTCAGCGAACGTAATTGGAAAATGAGCAAAGATAGCAGTTGGCAATCAAACTATTTACTGATCAAATAGAAGAGATTTGACTGCAGCTAAGAATAGGACGTGTTTTATACCCCGTTCAATCTCATAAAAGTCTAAAACGAATTTATCGTGGATTATCAAGTATGTATATCCGCTTCGGAAATATAATTACCAGAATTTGAACTTGAAAATACAATAAGATGGTGATATTCTTTTAATGAAAGTACTGTACGTACTATAAATACGTATGATAATGTGATTTCATAGATTTTTTTATTTCTTAGGCTTGGAATTGAGATAGAAGAACTATGTCCAGATAAAGTCTGAAAAACTTAAAGTAACATTTATCATTATCACACACAAAGATTGAATGTAATAGAATAAATATCGATAAATTACCGGATAGAAATTTTTGGGAAACAATTAAAAATCTCTTCATCTATTTTGCTTTTCACTTTTAATCGGAAGAATGCGCCAAAATTATTTGTCTTCATATACCTAAAATAAAATAAACTTCAAACACGTGTATGTATTGAGTTATTTCTATACACAATTGTATATATAACACGACACACACACACGTCACAGCTGACACCGAAACGTGCTTGTCATTTGACAATTATTCGGGAGTAGACACCTAGCTCTCTGTCCCTAACATATCATGTATGTATCATAACAATTAAAACAACACAAATTTAGATTTGCTTATTCCACAAAAATTACCACTTTTTTCTTTTCGTCTATCGTCGTCATCATCATCAGTCCCACTACTAAGCAAAAACTAAAACTCGCGCAGAAAATGAATAAGCAATAATCAAAAAGCTTGCTTAAGGTGGGTTGTCAATTTCAATCCTTGAATTTGAATTAAATTTCTGTTATATTTCGAGCTAGCAATATTAACGTATATTATTATGCAGTACTAAGTACTGCGATAAAGGCAAAACTTATGATCATAAACTAATAGTAATATCAGAATCCATGCTAAACCTTTCGAGAATCCTAAAAGCCAAAAAATATAACATTAATTTCATCCTTACCTCCGTTAGTTTAAATTGAATCTAAAATTTGTAACCATTGAGGGAATAACAACAGCTGATGTGGTGTGAGAAAATATTGCTAAACTACACGTGTAGTATCGACCGATACTGCAATGTATTTCAATGTTATGAACAACAAGAATGAGTAGATTTACAATGTAGATAGTTGTTATCGTTTAAAAGTTGTGAATGATGAGCACGTTAGTAATATGCTTGAAGATAAACAAAGGCATTGTAGAAATGAATTTGAGTTGAATATATTATTATTATCATTTTACAATAAAACGTAGAGTGCAGTCAATGATGATTTTGAAAATGTTCGTAAAGCCAAATCAATACATAGATCAGGTAAATTGACTAAGCCACCTCGCTAGAAGATAAATTTAAACATTTTGTATACGCTTTTTCGTCTTTCTTTTAGCTACTACTTCTACGTTTTCATTTCATATAAGTACCTGCCTAAAAGCATCATCATCAACAAAGGCCACACCCTTGGAGCCCCCCCCCCTAAAAGCATATAAACAGACAAAAAAAACAACTACCTTTGATTCCGTTGCTACTTTTACTTTCGCTTTTGTTTTATTAACAATACTTTCCATTCTTCTATGCATTTGATAGATTTATCCACATTTTATACTGTCTTCTTCATCACAAATAAAATTATCGCAAATAATTTTTTTTAATTCATTCTTCCCAAGCAATGCGGGTGCATATCAAGTGATATTTCAAAACCCACACGTCCCAGACCGTTCATAAGCGTCACCTTAATTATACAGGAAACTTCTAAACTGAATGCAAATGCATATTCGCTTGGGACCTCGTGTGATGTTGCTTTTAACTCAAGTTAAACTTACTCTATTTTCACTTAGAGCGTTTTCTCTTGTAGCAAGTGGAACTTCTGTTGGGAGTAACATTAATTGCGTTAACTCAGCTACATTTAGTGATAAAGTGCTCCTTGATGGATGGAGGTTTTTTGTTACTATTCCATTTTTTTTAATTAAATTTTTAGTTCTACTGAATTTTGTTCGTCATGTCCTCCTTTTTCTTTTTAATTCTTGTTTCGGTGCCTTTTAGGGAGTGGCTTTTTATTTTCGGCTATTTTATTTTGTATATTAATGAATAATTTTCGTTGTTCAATATTTCAGATATCGATAGTTGGTTGAAAAAAAATTAACTAAAACACTAACAAATCAAATAATCTGAATCGTTTTCGAAAAGAAAATATATTCAAGTAACATATATATTGCAATAAAATAAAAAAAGAAAGCCAACTTCATATTCTTTATATTTAACCGACTTCCACATTGGGAGGAGCTTAATCATTTGTTTGACTTTTGTGGTCAATGTCCCCCCGTATTATTGATTAAAGGAATGTTGCTTAATGTGTTTGAGAACACATTCATAAGTATCCTATTCGTTTATTACTGCATTATGTCCATTGCATTAAGACTATAATTCTTTAGCAGGAAAAGATGGTAAAGAAATCCGTTAAGAAGAGCCAAAACCTAAAAACATGCTTTCACAAAACGGAGGTAGCAACTGCAATAAACTTTTATTTTTCGCTTTTCCTCCTAGACTCGTACGAATATTATTATTTATCAAATGGCTTATAGCCTAATCATTTCTAAGTTACGCCCGCATACTTTGCGCGTCTGTCATTTTTACGTGTCTTTCCTTTTTTCTGTCATATTTTTTCCTTAGCGAGAAATTCGCGTAATATTGTATCTCATTTTCATATTCCTATCACGTTGAGCCGATTACTGAAGGATTATCCATTTTGTAAAAATATATGTTTTTTTTATCTAAATAAACTTTGTGTTGACTATTGGTATGAATCTAATTTTGATTTCATTGTTAAAATCCTATAGCGAATCGGACAATTGATAGACTGATTAACATTACAACTTTGGGTTATACATTTTTGACATTTTGATTTAAAATGTTTGATAATGTTGTTTAAAGAAAGATAAATAATAAAGAAAGGCGCTTAAAAATGCTCCACTGTAGGTAAATCAAATTTGTGAGGGACCATGATAATAACAGTTTTACTTGTGTAACTAGCAATGATTTAAAAGGCGGTCAGTCCTATAGTGGAGCTATTTGTTCGTTCGAAAGTGTAGATTATTATGCAGAAGAACGGGCAAGAAACGCCATGGTTACTCTTTTTTTCAATCAGATTTTACAATCGAAATCTTTTTAAACTATTAAGACTGTTTTGACTTCACGGTTGGTGCGGTGGCTGGGCAACTGCCGTGCAACGTGTCGCGGGTTCGATTCCCGCACGGAACAACACTTTGTGTGATCCACAAATTGTTGTTTCGGGATTGGGTGTCATGTGTATGTGACATTGTATGTTTGTAAACGCACCCACAACACAGGAGAAACCCATAAAGTGGGGCAACGTTATTTAAAAAATAATATTAAGTCGGTTTTATTATGTGAAAATAGTGTAACACTAACATTAGCCAAAGAATCCGAAAAAAATAATCTTAAGGACAATAAATTTGAACAATTTGGAACTGACCAGTCCCATTTGTCGGTACCCATTCACGAACATGACACGTACAATAGCACCGCCTAAATCAGAGGTATTGTAGGAAATCGAGAACCGACGCAGGAAAACAATCCTTAAACCTTAATATATTATATCTACAGAACATTATTTCTTCTTTTTTTATTTTCCGTCTTATATGACGTATGTAAGTAGAAACAGTGAAAGAAGTTCATTGTAACGTAACGCAACTTGAGTAACAAATGATAGGGGTTTAAACTTTAAGATAATAATTAGGTAGTTGTGTAGGTAGGTAGTTGACAAAAAAAAACACTTTTATATTTAAATCGAAGCCATCTTTACAATTTCTTAATATGGAAAAAGGACCCTTGTGACTCATTTAAGGCTAGGAATGTCCATTTGCAAGCCTCCGATAAAAAATTTGATTCTGACTTTTTAAAACCGAAATAGGCATTTGTACTTTCCGGTCAGACAAATCACAAAGGATTTTCGCATCTATTATATGAACTGCTTCAGTTAATAAGCATTCAATAATATCTAATTACAATACAAAATACATGTACTACTTAATCGTAATTTTAATAATTTAATGGCTGCATGTATTTATTTGGTGTAACAATGTTACTGAACCAGTGTGTTTTTGCATTTAAATTGTATGGTAATGATTAAGCTACTGTTTGTCCGATCATCACTTTAATTTTACATACATTAAGGTTGCAAGTTCATTACCATCGATTTTTACATAAAATTTTGTTTGCAAATTATTTTATTTTTAGATTTTAATTTTGTATTATTTATTTTAATACTATGGAAATGTATGTATATGAATATAGTGTTGTATACGAGTAGATACATAAACGTATAGATTCACTGATCTGCTTGAGTCTTTCATTGACAAAAAAAATATTTTTATTTCATTTTTATTTATTATTCTCTTTTTTCCAGCTGCAAGGAACTAATCAATCGACATTTTGGCATAAATATATTTTATATTCAAATATTACATTATGTTACATGTCTAGACAATTTGTAGGCGGTAAAAAATTACAAAAAAATATTATTTAATATATTTTTTTGTTATCTAGTGGATAAATCATAAATCAAAAGTTGCAGTAGTAATTAAAAATATTATAATGAACAAAATGTCGTGGTGGCCTGGAGGTTAAGAGGTTAAGGAGCCCACTTCTCATGCATGAGGGTGTGGGTTCGAACATGGCCAGTACCAATGTGACTTTATCAGAGTTATATGTACTTTCTATGATTATTTAGACACCACTGGCATACGGTGAAGGAAAACATCGTGAGGAAACCTGGACTTATAATTTCTAATTATAAGTTTGAAATCACCAACCAGCATTGAGCAAGCGTGGTGGTTAATGCTCTTACCTTCTCCGTGTGAGAAGAGGCGTTTGCTCAACCGTGGGCACTTATGGGCTGTTGATGATAATGAACAAATTCCTGCTGGACCTATACATAAGCACAAAAATATATTATATATAAGTACGTATACCATTAACGTCACATGTTTGAACAAATGTAAATCTCTATGGGAACAGATGGTGTTGTGTTACACATAAAACATGTACTTGAACAATTAAACACATTTTTGTTTTATACCTATTAAATGTCAATATACTCGACACTGTGATAATAGTATTGATTCAATGAATTTATTGGAAGTGTAATTGTTCGACACATTAATAAATTTGTCTACACTAATATTAAAAAGAGGTAAAATTTGTAAGTTTGTATGTAGGGGGTAATCTTTGGAACCGCTGGTCGGATTGCCAAAATTCTTTCACTGATAGAAAGCTACAATGTTCTGAGTGCTATAGGCTATAAAACCTCACGTTACGATTAAATGAAGCCGAGCAGCGGGTGAAACCGCGAGAGAGTAGCTAGTATTATATATTCGGAAGCAAAATAATATGACACATAGAATTTTTATGTTCAGTGATCGTTGTAATGTAATCCAATATTCATATTAAAATACTATAAAAGTTTATTCGATTCACAAAAAATGGAAAAATAAATCCACTAACCCTAAAACAACACTAGCGTGAAGCAACACTGATATTGTGTTTCGGCTTGTGAGTTACCCTAGGCCCGATCTGCCTTTCACCCTATCCCCAATTCCCGAATCTCTTAGATCTTCGAATCTCTAACAACCTCCAAAAGGCTGGCGACTCTTTCGGCGTTACAAGTGATCACCATGACTGGTCTGTTTGATTGCCAATTTATCCCAAAACAAAAATCTACACAACAGTCAAAAAATTATACAGAAATGTTCAGGCTATTACATTCCAACCAAACATTATAAGCCACCAGAATTCTAAAACAATAAACAAATTGACATATTTTTAACGAAGAAAACTATAAAGTAAATCGTCCATTAATATCTGGCAGACGACCAAAACGGTTTTAACTAAAATAAATTGACCTAATTTAAAAGCCCTTTGTCTTACCATTCACCTTAATATGCTGCTAAATATAAATGTTTTTTAAATATATTTTCACCTTAAACGTCGAACAGATCCCCAGATCTCCAGGTATCGTTATTTTTATAGTTTTATTGATTTTCTACTTTGTTTAACTCTTATAAATATTATGCTTTTTTTTGTTAAAGCCAAATGTTTTTTTGTATAACGACTATCATGAGACACTAAATTTATAGTAATTAATAACTTACTCACTTGGACTATGCAAGTCATGAATAAGAGTCCCGTTATGGCTTGGAACTAGTTGAGCTTTTCTCAGTCATGTCATGTGGGTAAGTTAAATCGGATTTGAATAAATTAAATCAAACCATTTTTTTTTTATCTAGCTCTTGTCAACATCTTATAATTTCATATAAAATAATAGTATTAATACAGGAATTTAGAGAAACTCTTTTTTGTCTAGACTAATAACTTCACTATACTATTGACGCTTGACTAAAAAGCAAAAATGTAGCGGGCTTGTCTATAAAATTATGAACAAATATAAGCAATCTGTTCATTGTAATAGTGTTTATAATATATTTTTATTGGGTTTTAAAATTTATAACGATCAGCTACTCTATTTATGACAAGAATTATGAAAGGTCAGTGACCTATGACCGGCTTGTGACGGCCTATTTCACACAGGTGTAATTTTGGCACGGATTTGTGGTCAGCTCAATTCTATGATATGGTTATTGTGTTGGATAACGCTGTAACTGTTAAGGGACATACGTAATTGTCCATATAAATGGGCTATTATATATTAATGTTATTATAGGTCATTAACCTTTGATGTAAGGGAATTTGTTACTTGAATTTAGTAAAGACCAAAATTACCGATTTTAATGAAAAATTATTGGTTTAGGCTTGATTTCTTAAATTAATTGTTAGATTTTTTTGTATTATGTAGATCAATCCAAATATTACTGGATCTACGACTACATTTGTTTCATTGCTATTGTGTATCTTAACTTTGGAAGAATACTTATTTCGATTATGGGCTTATTACTCCTCTGATTTCGCGAGTATCCCATATTAAAAAAACTTAAATTAAATGTTGTAAAATATAGATACTCCACTAGAAATATTTAAAAAAATCTGTACCAAATCGGCAAACCACAATACTTTGCTTCAATTAGGGTAAAGTGATTATATTTTTTTACAGATTCAATAGATGTTAATAAAGCCAGCTCAATTTACGTCTACATATGTATTATAATTGTGATATAATAAGTTTTATATAATTTAATATTGCAATTCTAATGAATTGTATGCAAGAGTGGTATCATATTGAAATTCTTCTTTTTTATCGAGTTGCTGTTGTTGACTCACATGATCCAATTAGTGATGTCTGTTCGATAGTTCTAAAACTGAACCTATCTGCAACTGACACTCCATGTTTCCAAAATATTGGATAAATCAAAATATTAAAATACAAAAAACTGAACAACATCTGTGTGAACTGTAACAATATTTTTTGTATTGCAATTTATATTATAACTAGCTTTTGCCCGCGACTTTATACGCGTGGAATAGTGACTTTCTGCAGATTTTTGGTATAAAAACTATCCTATGTCCTTTCTCGAGTTCCAAACTATGTCTGTACCAAATTTCACAGAAATCGATGCAGTGGTTTAGGCGTGAAGAAAAGACAGACAGACAGACAAAGTTACTTTCGCGTTCATAATTTTAGTTTGGATAAATTTAAAATCATAAACAATTAACGTCAATATTATTATTTTTATTTATAAACAAAAAAATACTCAAGTTCATTTGACGCCCTATGACAAAAAAAAAATTCGTACCGACGTACCACAACAAATCAGCTAATGTTGCATAATAAGTGGAATTAAAATATTAAACGAATGACTAAAAATGTTTAATGTTGACACTCGTTGACAGATATTAATTATTTATAAGTACCATTAATATGTCAATTCTTTTATATACCCGTAACTAACACTTAATAATCTTTGCCAACTATCTATCAGAGTCAAGGTTGTGGGTGATAACATACCGCGGCCCTGACCTGGAGTAGAAGAAGGAAAGGGATGATTTTTAGTTTGGAAGAATCTGATGCTCCTTTTCGCCTAGACCAGGGCGAAAGAATTCACTTAATTTATTTTTATTTTTTGTGGGAGAGCCATGATTCGCCACGATTGGTTCGGCTCGACCGGAGTGATACCACTGGTGGCTTTATAGACAACTGGCGTGAAACAATTACAGCGTTGTGTTTCGCCGTGTGAATAAGGTTACCGGAGGCCCAATCCTTCCCCTTCCCCAATCCCTCCCCAGTCCCTAAATCTCCAAATTCCTAATAGGTCGGCAACGGTTGGTGATTGGTGTTAGACACCCGTCCATGGGCGGCGCTGATTGCTTACCATCCGGTAAACCGTCTGCTCGTTTGCCGAAGTATTACATAAAAAAAAAAGTTAATGGGATAAGTCGGAAAATGAGCAGACCTGAATATGGTTCTTGATGGTAAGCAATTGGCACCGCGCATGGACGGGTGTCCAACACCAAAGGAGTTACGAGTGCGTTGCCGGCCTTTTGGGGATAAGGGTTGCGGATATTTAAAGATTGTTGCGGGAACATGATGACTTCCACCCCTAAAAAATAAAATGTATCTATGCAAAAATTTTTCTGTTTGCTTGCTCATATGTATGAACGTGATAATCTCTTGATATATTTATCCGATTTTAATAATTCTTTTTGCATTCGATAGCCTTATTCTTGAGTAAGATGATAAGCTATGTAACATTAATCTGCGATGCTTAGAAGTGAAATACTAAGGTAAAATAGTCGATAAGTCAAAAAAGTGAATACTAAAAACCAGCTGGCAACCGACGTTCATACCTTGCGTTGATTGATTGAGAGATTGACAGTTTGGCACGACGCAGAGCACGTGAAATTTAGACGAGTAAAAAGCATAGTACCATTACTGCAGTATGCTCCGAAGAATGTTGTGACATTTCCGTCAAACAAAATGTCAAGAATTCCATCGGGACTTGGGAATAAAATATGGTTTAGTGTTTGATATTTGGGCTTATTTTTAACTTTATAGTATTGATTTTTGACAAATATTTACTTTTAAGTATAGGAGAGCTATGTTTCGGTACGAATCGGCAACTACTACCAGTATGATGCCGGAGGTTCAAACAACCACAGCGTTGTGTTTCGCCATGTTTCATCCTCAAATTCTAGCAACGATCTAACAAATCCCCCAGTATAGGCAACAACGATTGCTTACCATCAAACGATGTATCCTGTAAATATCTACACTATCTCATGAAAAACATATTTCTGAATTTAAATGACATAATTTTGTACTTTACGAAAGGTACTCATCATAGCACATTAAATGTTCGGGTTCCCAGAATAACTCTTTAAAATTTTAGCACAATATTATGTTCTGGGGTGCCATTTCGGAGAATTTCAGATTTGTTTTTTAAATTTGGAATTAATGGTTCTCTCATTTTTTATCTGTCCCGTTAGTTAATAAAGATATAATAATATACGCAGATACGTAGTAGGTGATTTTTCTTTCTTTCTTACTTAAGGTCACTACTTATGTTAATTAATCTAATAAGATTTTCGTCTACATATATACATAATCTGGCTGTCCTAGTTTACCATAGATCAAGAAATCATTAGCTTTCGTGTGCATTAGTACATACACCTGCCTCGTATCCTGTAAAAATAATAACAATAGAATTGACATTCTTAAGTCAAAATCGGTTATTATTTCAAGGCATCACAGCTGTAACTATTACTCATTTACTTTTGGATAGTCCGCAATTGGTGCTGACTATGGACACCCGCAACACCAAGTAGGTTGTCTTTTTTAGGGGTGGTTGGATTTTGGGAAAGAATTGGGCTTTCGATTATCTCATTCATATGCCATATACGACGTAAGGGTTGTTTAACTGTAGTTTTGTATGAAGTTGTGGAAATACTTGGCTCGCCAGTTCGTGTTGAAGTATATGTGTCTCTTATACTCAAAATAGTAATTGGAGTAGGTAATTTTATTTCATTCAAACTTTTTTTATATATTTTTTATTCTTCCTAAGTGTGGGAGAGCCACGCTTCGGCACGAATAGGTTGGCTCGACCAGAGTTATACCACAGCCTCGCAAAAAACCGGCGTAAAACCACCACAGCGTTGTGTTTCGCTGTGTGAGTGAGGTAACCAAAGTTCCAGATCTTTACCCTCTCCAATCCCTAAATCCCTGAACCCTAATCCCCAAAAGGTCGGCAACGTACTCGTAACTCTTCCGTTATTGCGGGCATCCATGGTTGTATTGCTTATCATCAGGTACCACATAAAAAAAACTTACAATGAGGAAATATTACTGCAACTGTTTTAGCAATGATAGCCATTTTGGTGATGGCTATCGTTATGTAACATAAACAACATACTTGAGATAATAACATAGTTCTTAGTTTAATATCCTATTGTCTGAGTAAGGGAATTCTGGGGTCAAAGGCACTGCGCTTCTGAAGGTCATAATTACGTGAAAAATTACGTGACGAGGTCAGTGAGCTCAGTTCCAGAATCAATACTCAAATCATTGAAGAACTACATAGCCGATTGGACGCCATTGAAACAAAACTGTCTACAGTGGACTTCCTTAAAACGGAACACAATAAATTAACCACTAAAATTAAATCATATGAAGAGCGCTTTGCAAAGATGGAAAAGGAAACCAAACAACAAATGGAGTACATCACAGAACTACAACATAAGACTAAAATGCTTGAGCAAGAGTATAACAGATCGCAGCAGCAAAGTCGTTTCCTGAACATCGAAATAGTTGGAGTTCCGGAGAGTTCTGGTGAAAACCTTTGTCAAATATTACTGAAAGTTGCCACTCTGATTGACGCCAACTTATCAGCAGACGATATCGAATTCATAACACGCGTTCAACCTCATCATTCTTTACCTGGACGGCCTAGAAGAATAGTCGCAAAACTGAAGTCAAGGAGAGCCAAGGACGTGCTTATAGCTAATTTCCGGAAGCACAACAAAAACAAAGGAATTACGTCTAGAGACCTAGGCTTCGAATGCAACTCCACTAAGATTTTTATTAATGAACATTTGACAATAGCCAACAAAATTCTATTAAACAACTGCAGACGGCGTGCTGAGGAACTCAACGTGAAATATGTCTGGATAAAAAACTGCTCCATCTTCATGCGACGAAACGAAGCGACTCCACCAGTTCAAATCCACTCGGAAGAAGACATCAGAAAATTCATAACTTGAGACGTATCAGTATTTATTCTTTTACTTTTTTTACTATCATAATCTATTACTATCTATGTCAGTTATCTATACATACTAACATTACACCTATATCATTTAAAGATATTATCATTGTCATGAATAGTTCACATGTCAACATCACACATGCGACCCACACGTTGTGTACCCCTGGCCCGCTAATATTTATTTTGTTAAGATTGCGCGTAGCTTCGACCGACACACAGGTAGATTCGCTTTATTTCTACTTATACCCACCGTAACACAAATTTATTTTTCAATTACCGACTTTGTATAAGTATTACATCTCTTGTTATTATGTCTGCGCGTAGTTTGAGTAATTTAAGTATTTATTACCAAAATACTCGTGGGCTCAGGACTAAACTAATAGATTTTTATAGGAATATTGAATCTAACAATTATGACATTATTGTAGTTACTGAGAGTTGGTTATGCGATGGCATATTAGATTCAGAATTATGTGACCAACGTTATGACGTATTTAGACATGATCGGGTAGCCCCCCGTAAAGGTGGAGGCGTCCTGGTTTGTGTCAATCGCGAGCTTTCAGCGAAAAAACGAATTGATATTAATTTAACCTATGCGGAGTCACTTTGGTTAACTATACATATTGACAATAAAATTCATCCTCGTTCGGATTTCCACGTTGCTAGTAATGTTATTCATTTAATCACGGTTTACATACCTCCAAATAATAATTCTCATCTCACGTTAAAGGAATTTAAAAGCAACTTTCTGTCGCTTCACAAGTTATTTCCTAACGATACATTCTTAGTAATTGGGGATTTTAACTTACCCTTTATTAATTGGACAAAGGACGGTCACGGCATTCATCACGCATCGAACTCCGAGTTAAGCCTCATAGTTAACGATTTCGTTGACTGTCTTAATTATACTGATATGACTCAATACAATCTTGAACCAAATTGTTGTGGTAATATACTCGATCTTGTTATTTGTAACACTACATTACAATGTAAACAAAGTGATACGTCATTAGTGAATGTGGACCGGTTCCATGTCCCTTTAGAAATAACTGTTACGAACATCGTTATTAAATCATTGAAGTGTCAACCGCGTCTTATTCGTAGATTCTATAGGGCAGATTATGATAATATTAATGCCAAACTTAAGGAAATAGATTGGAATAATTACTTTCTCCAATCAAATATTAATGAAATGGTGGAGAAATTTTATTTGAAACTTAACTCTCTAATAGAATCCTATGTCCCATCCATTACGGTTTCGAATAGATTTAATTATCCTAAATGGTATCCGGCCTCACTTATCAACGTTATCAGAGAAAAGTCTAGAGTTCATAAAAATTGGAAAAAATATAAAAATCCCCGGGACTATGCAGAATTTTCCTTGTTGAGAAGAAGGGTTAAGGACCTTCAGGACAAATCCTACATAAATTATACTACCAGATGCGAAAGTCAAATAAAATCTTCACCACAAGAATTTTGGAGCTATATAAAAGCCAGGCGGAAAGGAACTGGGTACCCATGCCATATGAAGTATGAAGGACTCACTTTCTCCAAAGGGAAAGATATTAGTGACGCGTTTAATAATTTCTTTCACAGCGTTTTCCAACGTCCTGAACCTTCTTATGGAAGTGTGGTATGCCCGGAATCTCCATATGCCAACATTACTCACTCTATCACAGTTACAACAAAAAATTTAAAATCTATATTCCGTAATCTAGACTATAAAAAGGGTTCGGGTACAGATGGTCTTCCGCAAATTTTTGTAAAAAAATGCGAAACGGGCCTGCTTAAACCCTTACAAATGATTTTTCAAAAATCTGTGGATATAGGTGTTTTCCCTAGTCAATGGAAGGACGCACAGATAGTTCCGATACATAAGAAGGGGCCCAAGGACGACATAGTCAATTATAGGCCGATATCTTTGCTAAATAATTTCGGTAAAATGTTGGAAACTGTCGTTTACGAGCACGTTCTTATTGCTTCAAAGCGTTGTATACCATCTACACAACACGGCTTCGTTAAATCGCGTTCAGTCATTACTAACCTTCTAGAACTAAGTAAATACGTAATTACTAACATGAAAGACGCACAAATTGATGTAATATATACAGATTTTGAAAAAGCATTTGACCGTGTCAACCACGACATCCTAATTTCTAAACTAAGTGCGGTGGGGATTAAAGGTAATCTCCTGCGTTGGCTGGACTCTTATGTGAGGAATAGACGTCAGGCTGTCATTTTAGGTGGTTTCAGGTCAGACTTCGTCGATATTACGTCCGGCGTCCCACAGGGCTCCCTTTTATCACCGTTACTGTATAATATATATCTCTACGATCTACCTACATGTCTACATAACTCACAACATCTTTTATATGCTGACGACAAAAAAATATTTAGAAAAATTACCACTCATTCCGACTGCTTGAAGCTTCAGTCAGATTTAGACAGATTAACCACCTATTACATCGACAATAAAATAAGCGTTAACACTAGAAAATGTCAAGTCATAACCTTTACCAGGAAAAAAAATCCCATTGTCTTCGAATATGCTTTATGTAGCGAGGTAATCCCCAGAACCACACTAGTGCGAGACTTAGGAGTGCTATTGGATAGCGAATTTACCTTCTCCGCACACATTGATCATGTTGTTGGTAGGGCGTACAGAGCTCTGGGATTCGTCATACGAAACAGCAAACCCTTTAAAGACCTACAATGCCTTAAAGTTCTTTACTTTAGTTATGTAAGAAGTATATTAGAATTTGCTAGCATCATTTGGAGACCTTTCTTCAAAACATATATAGATAAAATTGAGAGAATTCAACACAAATTTATCAAACATTTAAACTATAAAGCCATTGTACAACATGAAACCTACCAAGATTCTTGTAACTACCATAAAATTAATACCTTAGAAGACAGACGTCAACTAGCCGACATGTTACTCTTGCACGATATACTTAACAACAAATTTGACTGTCCTACAATTTTGGAAACGTTCAGTTTTAATGTACCCACTAAACGAACTAGACATACACCGCTTTTGGCTACCCCTTCTGCTCCTACAAAATATATTAAAATGTCACCGTTTATTCGCGTCCCTGATATCTACAATAACAGTTTTTCGAACTTGGATCCCTTTAATTCAAGTCGCAATGTATTTAAGATTAAAGTCATACAGTCTTTTAGTCACTCATCGGGACCAATTACTTAATTCATGATATAACACTCCTCAGAAACACAACCACACAACCACAGAACCTCATCCACTCAATAAGAATATCATTTTGTACCTATAATTTATACAGTAACATCATCGACTGACATAGATAGCTGCTTTCTTTATTAATGTAGCAACACTTCTGTGATATAATTCTACTTTTTCACGTGTTCCTCATAATTGGCGTAATGAATCATGTATCTGTTTTTAGCTGTAATAATGTAATTTTGTAAGCTGTGAAGAACCTTTAAATAAATAAATAAATAAATAAATAAATAAATAATTTGTATTGTTACTGAATTAACATGTTTATAAAACTGCTAACTTTATCAACGTCCGTATAAAAAGTGACTAAGAATATTTTATTGTTATTTAAATTCCTTGCCAACCAAAGTACTAGACTTTTATCTTTTTAACATATTTGTTACTTATATTCCAAAAGCAAAGTCTGGGAAATACGTTCGTTATATTTATAACTAGCTATTGCTTGCGACTCGTTTCGCGTGGAATAGTGATTTCTAGAAGATTTTTCTCGAGTTCCAAATTATGTCTGTACCAAATTCCACAAGAATCGGTTTAGTAGTCGGTCGGTTAAGAAAAGACAGACAGGCATTTATAATATTATATAGTTTGGATTTTTATGTTTTCAAATGTAAGCAAGCTTTGTTTTGGCACAAACAAACGACAAGACCTAAGAGATAACCAGGTTGACAAACGTCTTCATTTATTTTATCGTTTGAGTGATGTAAGCAAAAGCAGTCCAACTGCCGAACGTGGATACTTAATTTCGGTTCCTGTTTCAAACAAAGTGTTTTTGGAATACGTTATTTTTTCTTTTATTTCATCAAAAACACGGTGTCTACTCGTTTTGTAAATCATCAGTCATTGTGTAAATTCGGCGAGGATTTTGAGTCAAGCACAAAGAAAAACCGCGCTTCAGCTCTCGGAGCAGAAATTAAAACTAGTTGGTTTTTTTGTCTCCACACGTGTTGAAGAAATCGATTTCGTTGTAAAATATACTTACTTTATACTTTTACAGAAATTAAAAAACTTGACTTCCGTTGTTCCAAAATGTTTCTCTCAGAAATCCTACTTCTATTAAACACGTAGATATTAAAGCATAAAACCTCTATACATCAGCATTCACAAAATTAGTTTTTTCCAATCATCATCAGCCCTATCGTTAACACAAAGAGAGGAAAGGATCGCATTAATAGGGATCCCCGTAGCAATTACAAGGCTGAGATATTTAAGATGTAAGATCTACCCGGTAGATTGCTTTCGGCAATGAATCTTGTGAGATCTTTGTGTAGGTTAGTTTTAGCCCTTATAAGTAGATAGTGCTTTAGTTTTCCACGCTGTAACTAAAAGTTTTTTTTAAGAAACATTTATTTATTTGACCAATCCCCACGCAAACGCCCGGCGTTCGCACACCTATTGTTTTTTTATTGTGTCTCGAATTGCCATTATTGAACGGTTAATCCTTCTCGTTTTGAATAGTAACTATTGTGAGACATATAACATTATTTAAATACACTGGGTCGTTACTAGTAAAGTTTGCTGCGAACAGTTTTTTTTTAAAGACGATTATTTTATAGTATATCAGAATCTATCTTATTATATTTTATTTTTTTTCTATCTTATTAGAAAATCATCGTAGCAAGCAGGCAAATTAATATTCATTAAATCCATTTCAAACCCGCTACTTTGGGATACATGGACATTTAAAAATTCAACCCAATATCTAATCTATACAAAATTGGAATTACGATTTATAATAATAAGGTAATGAAATCTTAGTATAAGCAAGACCCGGAAAACTCGTATCAACAGCACAATCTTCAAAAATATTTGGTTTCACTTGAAAGCCTTTAAGATTTTATGTAATTTGAGATTTCCGCTTAATTATTGGTTAAGTATTATATCTGTCTTATCCTCTATAATGGTTTCTTATAAGCAGCTAGGCCTAATTTTACTCTAAAAAAACATTCTTCTATATCTTGTATCGTACCTACATATTTTCAATGGAAAAATAAATAATCCCAACCAATCCACATAGGCGTTAAGGTTTAAATCTCTTTACCAATATGTGACAAAATCTGTTTAGCGGTTTTGCAATTCTGTGTGAATTGCTTTCGCATGAATAATTTTAGCTTTTATCTTTCATGCTTATATGACTTTTAGACAGACACCAATTCTTATACATGTCGTTATTTGCTTGTGTACGTAACGAAGTCTCTCACTGTTCTGTTACAGTCTATTAAGAGCATGTTTACTAAAAAGTATTCAATAGAAATATTATGATCTCTTGTCAAATGTTATACTATCTCAAACTTGTTCCTTTAAAGTGTATTTTCATTTGATTCGTATTATATTAACTTCTTCATTTACAGTCAAGCGAGTGGTCGGAAATTAACTTAAAGGTTGTTACTATTCATTTTTTTTATTAAACTCAGTCAGAGACTTAGATGGTTAGATGGTCACTTAAATGGTTGCATATCTTAGTCCGCAAAAAATTTTTTCGGTACAAAATTGTTACTAAGGAATCGTTTGGGTGAGCCATGCTTCGACACGAATGGGTCGGCTCGATTGGAGTGATACCACGGCCTCACAGAAAACCGGCGTGAAACAATTACAGCGCTGTGTTTTGCCGTGTAAGTAAGGTAACCGGAGGCCCAATTCTTTCCCTCCCCCAATCCGTCGTCAATCCCTAAATCTCCAAATCCCTAATCCCTTAAAGGTCGGCAACGCACTTGTAACTCCTTCGTTGCGGGTGTCCATGGGCGGCGCCGATTGCTTACCATCAGGTAATCCGCCTGCTCGTTTGGCGACCTATTACATGAAAAAAATCAATCGTATACGTAATCATTAAACGTCTGTCAGCACGGTCAAAAAAAGCAACTTTTATTGGAAATCTTATAAAAAATGTGTCACCAAGATTAACATACCAAATAAACATAACTATAGAACCACTCATCAGAACCCAATTGCAAAAGATCCTTCGATTTCGAATTTCGATAGCTTAATACTCTATCCCATCCCGACGTTATCCATTTGGAAGTCCTACTTTTTCCGTGTGTTGCACCCCTAACTTTATTAAGTTTGGGTCCGCAAATCAATAGAAATCGTTCACCAAATAGAGATCGAGCAAGACTCGGAGATTGTGACCCTAAAATCTCGGATTAGATTTTCTGCTTCACGTTTTATTTTGGGGATCTAGTTAAACGGGAGGATTTTTGGTAGAATTTAAGGTTATCCGACATTTTTTGTTAAGGATCCAAGCAATACTATTCGCTGTCACTGTCGTATAATAATGCCAAGTGTAGAAAAGACAAGTTTTGGCACGAATAGGCCGGTTGACCGGAATCGTCGGTTCGTTCACACTGTGTTCTGTTAATTCGAATTTTTTTGAAAAGAAAATCATCACATGCCTACTCTCGGATAGGGCGAGGCGAGAAGTAGTGTCAGACTCTTACACACGTTCCTTCTCCTGTCCTGCTGCAATTAAATTTTTCTCCTTCATTAATCTGAGGCCGCGGTACGCTGCTGGTTTTGTTAGGTCCTGAAGTCACTTTCGTATAATATTTTTTCTGTATATTCACATAAACTGTCCATTAGCCACTATTGTCTCCTAGAATCGTACTCGTACCTATAGTATCTTCGGGCACGCTACCATAGCAGCGGTAAGACCCCTCTTTGAGGAGTGGCTTGAGAGACGCCACGGCGTCCTCACCTTCCGTCTGACGCAGGTGCTTACCGGGCACGGCAGCTTCGGTAGGTTCCTGTTTCGGATTCAGCGGGAGGAAACGCCCGAGTGTCGTCATTGTGAGGACCACCTAGAGGATACGGTGGAGCATACGGTAGCGGTATGCCCTGCCTGGGCTGAGCACCGCCGTATCCTCAGGGAAGTGATCGGCGGCGGCGACCTCTCGCGCCCGGCCTTAGTCGAGGCCATGGTGCGGAGTGAGAGGAACTGGGACGCCGTCTCCTCCTTTTGTGAAGCAGTCATGCTCGCAAAGAGAGAGGCGGCCCGCGTGAGGGAGCAATCTTCCTCCTCACGCCCCAGCAGCCGCAACTGGCGACATTACGGGCGTCGGGGATCGAGGGACGATCTCCGGCCACCGTAAGCACGGGCCTGCGGTCGGCGAGTAAGGGCAGCTCGCCGCCCGACCAGAACCAGGCCCGAGCGTACGGCGCGTAGCGTTCCGCGCGCACCTCAAAGACCCAATAGACCACCACAGACGGGGCCCTAAAGGGCTGATGTTCAGCCGGGGTTGCGGGGTAAGCGCAATGAGGTACCGCGACCTCGGCACAGAGCAGGAGAAGGAACAGGGGGGTTTTTAGTCAGTAAGAGTCTGACACTCCCTCCTGCCCGGCCCTGGGCGGGAGAAGTCATTTGATGATTTTCCCCTCACAAAAAAAATACCTATAGTATCTTAAATAAAATCATTCAAATACGCGACACTGAAAACTATGTATATGTGTTCCTACTCAATGCTTTTACGTTTCTGACTCATTTTAAATCATATCGCTTATTAAATTACTTAGAAATAATGAATTCATTTAATTCTGCCATTTTATTCTAGTACTACTAATGAAGTATACAATAAAAACAGTCTATGCCTATTGTATTTTAGTACCTATTAACACACTCATTTAAAATTAATAGCTTGAAGTAATAAATTCTGAATGTAGTATTAATTGAGCCTTATAACAAGAACAACACTTTTATTACAAAATTTGAGGGAACATTTATAAAATATAGAAAAGCTTTCTTTCTATTTAACCTAACATTAAACACAGAGGTTCAGTATTGAGCACAAAAGGTTTTTCAAAGAGTAATGGCCAGAATTTTTTATATAAAAACCTGTTCAGGTAGATTGCTGACCACTTACCCGAAGTTTAAATATAAAACGGTACAACCTACCATATGTACGTGAGAAAATATATTGCCCCCAAAATCGTCCTTATTTGCTAACAATAATAGGTGATTTTCCCATCATGTTTCTAGCCTCAGATATGCGGTTAAATGTACGAAACTACGAACATTTTGTGCTAACGTAAACCATTTATTATTTGAACATTAGGGAGTCCAATTTAATAGCTACGCTTTAGGTAAAAATAAACGTACAGATTTTAGAAAAATATTTTTATGGATCATTAATTTCTTTCAACAATTTGGCAGTAATTGGTATGAAGAATTTTATTGTGCGGTTTAGCCTAGATTTTGATAGTATAATTACTCTTGTTTGTGCTGCCTTAATCGTAATATTAATCATGAAAATTTGACTGAAACGAATGGATCGTTGCTTTTCTTTTTAAGGAGGAATATCATCAAATTACTTGTTATGTCCTGGTTGTGGCCATGTTAGATTTTTTTTTTCTTCGATGGCTTAAAACCATTTTATTCCCACTCCTACTCCGGACCGGACCATGGTACATTATTAGGCTTGCCCCGGACACTGAATAAAAATATAAGTAACTAGCTACTATCGCGCGGTTTAACCCGCTGCTCGGCTTTATTTAATCGTAGCGTGATGTTCCATAGCCTGTAGCACTCAGAAACATTGTAGCTCGCTAGCATCAGTGAAAGAATTTTGGCAATTCGACCAGCGGTTCCAAACATTACCCCCTACATACAAACTTACAAAAATACAAACATAAAAACTTACAAATTTTACCTTTTTATAGTATTAGTATAGAATAGATAGACAAAAAGTTGAAGTATTCAGGTCCTCGAGCCTACGAAGTTTGCGGTGATCTATCGGCTTGTTTGCCGCCATAAGCCAAAAAAAGCATCACCAACCAACAAGCGTGAATGACAAAAATAAAGACTCTACAAAAGTAAATAAACTTCAATTATAAAAACAAACCAATATACATGCTGTTCTTCTGAACTTAACGATTCCAATAATCCTACAACTAATTTCGAAACGTAATCAGGAAACCTATTAAACTGATGGAAAAACGAATCCAAACTTCCTGATTTGGAGATCCAATTCGGAAACCACGCATTTGCGGCGTAACCAGACAAAATGAGGAACGAAAGTCATCAGTTACTTCTAAATTGAGTAACTTATCATTATCATTACGTATATTTGTGTCTACTAACCACATCATTATCCTGGTTCGTTGGGAGGCATACGAGTGGCCGAATGTAATTGCAAATAGGCCCTTTAGATAACTTCATAGTATGAAACAAAGTCGCTTTCTATGTCCCTATATCTCTATGTATGCTTAAATCTTTAAATTTACGCACTATTAAAACTATTGGATTTTGATGCAGTTTTTTAATGGAGCGTTTGATATAAGGACAGAATAAGCGACACTGTTTTATTATGTAGTGAAGTGATCTTAATAGCGTCTATACATCTAGATTATATATTTGGTAGTAAATAACAGAGAAATTTAGTATTAGCATTGTACCCGTGGATCGCTATTTAGTACTGTGAATCAATCCCGGTTGTGCAGGACCTGATGCAGGACTATTGTGCAATATGGTAGGAAATTATTTGGTTATAGGTGTGGTTGATTTATCATTATTATTCATACCATGATTATTATCATTATTCGCTGAATTCGCAAATAAAAGTAAACATTAACAACATTTAATTGGATAAAATCGCAGTTAGGTCGAATAAAATTTTTATGGAGAGCATTGCCTATTCTTTTAGACTTGAGAGTCTAAAAGAATAGGCAACAACTAGTCTGAGGACCACATAATAATTTTGAAATGAGATAAATAGTCATTAACTGTAAAATTACCAAAAAAAAACATTGCCAATTAATTGTTATGACAGTGCATTTTGAACGTAATTATTATGGAGATTAGAGACGTATTTTGTCAAAATACAAACATCATTAAACCGAAAATCGCAAGCAATTTTTGTAATTATTTTAGGGTTCTTAGGATATTTTTAATGATAGAATATCACTAGTATCAATAATAAATTTATTAAAAGATAATAAATATTATAAGTACTCGTTTTATAAACAAAAAGTTTCAATTATAAAATGGGAAAATGCCCCGAAAAACACACAAGACGATTGATACTAATGACATTAAAAGCCAACCCTTTCATGCATGGTTCTTCCACACTCATAATATCTTCACTATCAACAAAGTGAAAATAAAAAAAATTACCCACATTTATAAAGCAAAAATAAATCTTTTGTAAAAAACATAAAACCCACTCAGCTGTGAGTAGTTCTGAAAACATTAGCTGAGATCGGGTCATTAGATAATGATCCGATTTTTTACACATCATTATGATATGAATTATTTAACAGTTGACACTAATGACGATGTAACAAATCTCGTTATTGTTTTCAACCTCTTAAATATAATAACATCTTGAAAAAAATATATATTTCAAATAAGTGATATGGGTAAGCATCAGCCCTGATGGACCGCGTCTGTGGTGGTCTATGGGCTCTTTGAGGCGCGCGGAACGCCACGCTTCGCAGCTCGAGTCTAGTTGACGGCTGCAGACCCTCGCTTATGGTGGCAGGAGATCTTTGCTCGATCTCTGACGCCCGGAGTGTCGCCTATTGCGGCGGCTGGGGCCGTAAGGAGTATAATTCCCTCATGAATTTTGCCTTCTCCATTGCGAGACCGCTTCCCAGTTCATCCTTCTTCGCACCATGACCATGGCCTCGACTTATACAACAATGTGTGTGTAGTAGTGTAGTATGACACAAAGGTCTTTAGATTATTTTACCAACTCAGGCTTAATCACTCCGAACCCTGACCCTCAAAAAGCATACTAAAAAGTAATCCTCGTCTGCTCGTTTTCATAAAAATATGGTTTCTTTTAACGCACAGTCATTATAATATATGGCTTATTTTGCATTCAAAACCAATAACAATGCAACTTTGTTATTGTTTCGACCTCTTTGGTTGTTCAGAAATCATTGACCTATCAATCTTCTGTCTACATCACATCAGACAAATGATCGTAAAATAACCATAAAAGTGTTAAACGGATTTTAGTGTGCACTCAACCATTTAAAACAAGTTAAACCTTTTTGGATAATGTTTTTATCATCGGGATTTATCCTAACTGAATTTGAAATTAGAATATTTTAAAAATGTGAGTTTAAAATTTAAATTAATGTTTTTTTTTGTTTTTCAGGTCAGTCGGAGATAAGAGTCTGAACATAATTAAAGGTAAATATTTATTGTATAGAATATAATTGCTTATCAGAAAAACACTAAGTGTTATAAGTGTGGGAGAGCCATGCTTCAGCACGAATGGGTCGGCTCGACCGGAGTGATACCACGGCCTAACAGAAAACCGGCGTGAAACAACCACAGCGTTGTGTTTCGCCGTGTGAGTGAGGTTACCGGAGGCCCAATCCTTCCCCTTCCTGGACCCTTCCCCAATCCCTAAATCTCCAAATCCCTAATCCCTAAAAGGTCGTCAACGCACTTGTAACTCCTCCGTTGCGGGTGTCCATGGGCGGCGTTGATTGCTTACCATCAGGTAATCCGTCTGCTCGTTTGCCGACTTATTACATTAAAAAAAAAATACAATCTTAATGACGATGTCGTATAAACTACTCTGTAAACACTTTTTTAACACAAAAAAGGTACAGTTTTCTTCCAAAACATTAAGCCTTCTAAAGGCGTTGAGCATTTTGTGGAGTAAATGCTAATATCTTATCTAGGTTGTCACCCGTAGCCATCAGCATCAAGGACATCTGGTCCTCTTAAAAACCCACTTCGGAGCCTTCACGCTGTCATGTCTCCAACCCCTAAGGACGACCTACGTCTACCTTAGGCCTATCTATCTGCTCGAAAACCTCGATATTTTTTTTTAAACATTGGACACACACACTTTTTAATTATAATAAACAATTAACAACAATGAAGGAAATCCTTTTTATAACGAATTCCTTACTTATATTTCTTTTATATTAGCTATATCAAACAAAGAAATTTTATTTTAATAAAAAAATATTCACACAGCCAACTTAACTACATCAACACCTCTTAAAATATAAAATACACACTATTATTATTCTAAAATGAATCTTAAATATAAATACAGACAAGATTTATAGTCAATAAACTGGAATCGAGTGTCGAAATATTGTTTATTTTACATTCGAATAGACTTTGATGATTCATACATCAATCGATTTAATATCGATACCTATTATTTGATGTAAATTAGTCGGATTCGACTAATTGATATGTTATCTTAATTGTGTGCGTTGCTAATTTGATTAATTGTTTGGTTATTAGTAATTATAACACAGTATTAGCTAACTCTATTATTCCCTAAAATTATAGATAAAGTCAACATGGAACAAATGTAAGAATATTTTTACATACACCTACTTTTTTGGATGTCTTTACTTTAATGTATTCTGTTGGTAATGGCAAGAATCTTATGAATGCGATGAGGAACAAGCTCGTCCACACCGCGTCTATGTAAATCAACTTTTTGTGAGGGGAGAATCATCCAGTTCTTTTCTCGCCTCGGGTGATGCATGAGGGAATGCCACTCTTACTGTGTAAGTCGTGTAAGTCGGCCCCGTTCCTTCTCCTGGTCTAGACCAAGGCCAAGGTACCTTATTGCGCTTGCCCCAAAAAGGCCTTACCTTAAGGTTTAACCTTCATACGAGTGACCTAGAAAGTGTAGCAGATAGTTCATAAAAATCACATCTGTATTTAAAATTTTCTAATGCATAGTGGCTAGTAGGGCATTTTAAAACCAACCCTAAAAGTTATTATAGATAGGGTTCAAATTGAATTGTACCGGTACAACAATTGTGTATTTTAATAATATTACAGTGAGCCAAAAATTATTAATCAGAAAAATTAATTCGGTAGACTTTAGTATACACCATTTTTATATTAAGCGATACTTGAAAAACTAAGTAGTTTTATAATAATTCCATTTGCAGTTATCTCAATGAGCACTTCTCTAATCAGATATTGCTTTTATTGATTAAAATGCTATAGATAAGTGTTAAATATTTTGATAATAATGATAATGACATCATAAAAATATTACTTAAGTTGTAAAATATACACTTAATGAATTTATTTTTAACTAATATTAGATTTTATGTTTGGCATTCCCAAACCAGCATTCTTCCTTGCGTTGTTGGTGCTTTTACGATGATAAAAAATCACATACAGCTAACACCTATGTCGAGAAATAATATAATTTCTTTGGGTTCGGAAATACTGCGGCTCCGAGTTAGAGCAGAAGAAGAAAAGGGGTGGTTTTAGTCAGTAAGGGAGTCTGATACACACTCGCCTCCCACCAAGACCAAAAGTCGTTAAAAAGGATTTTTGAAATGTTGAAATCTAACATTTTCTTTGGGTTCGGAAAAGGAAAGTATTTGAGTTATTGACATCCTTTTTCTGGTCCTATTAAAAAGATTACGTCACTTGAGTTCTGTTCATAAGTCTATTTTTTTCAATCTCATAACTCGTGTAGAAATTAAATTTGAGCTCTAAACTTTAACAATATAAATCCTAAATATTCATTTCATCTTCTTTAAGTCTAATTAAATAAACAAAATTTATCATAATAGCAAGACAAAATAAGCAATTTAACTCATAAATTACTTAAAAAACACAATATCTAGTTCTCGTACCAAAATTTTAGGCTTTCATTATACCTCCTAAGCAAAATTTGCCCAAAAAAAGTTTATTAGGCTTCTAATTTTACCAAAACAAAAAGAGCGGAGCAAATCCGTGGCTTATTTGAGAATTTATCTTTCAAATTTCATCTTAGCCAAATAAAGTTTACCCAAATTCACTGAGATACCATCTCGTTTCATTTCTGTTTTGAACTTCACCGTAATTTGTGTCCAAACTTGATTTAGGAGACTGAGTCATTGTCTTATTGTCCTTCTGTTGTAACACTATCACTGTGTGACTTTTTTAAATTGAAAAAGTCATCTAATATCTTCTCTCGTCTTAAGTGAGACGAGAAGAAGTATCAGATTCTTACCTACTGACTAAAAGCCACCTTATTCGTTCTCCTACTCCGGGCTGGGGCCGTGACACATTATTGCGCTTCCACCCGCAACTCTGGCTGGTTAAATTGGTGCTTGCGACTTCGTTCACATTGTCTTAACTTCTATGTCAGTAGCCATTTAATTGTCCTCGTATGTTGATTTGAAACCTTCCTTTACATTAAAAGCTTTGATGTAAACTAGACACTGTTCAAAGGGTTCGAATTGACCTAAAAGCTCTGTTACCTGGTCAAATATGTAGTTCCCTAGTCTATGAGCCCTCATGATATCCATAGGTATTTTCTTAGCTTTCGCCTCTACTCATCCAACTTCAGACCTGATACCAGTTCATACTATAACATTTCTCTATTTAGAATTTCGTCTTTTTGAGGTTCTGCCGTATCTTAACAGCTATTTTTATATGAGAAACCTTTTGTACTATAAAATAATTATTTACTTAGATGGTTTTTGCAGTTTTAGAAAAACACGTATAAAATAACTTTATAATAATATAGAGAGTACATACTATAGGTAAATTACTATACAATTTGTGTGTATAATTGTAACTGATTCTATTTCGCTACGGTACAATTTGTGGTTGAGATCAGTTTCGGTTATAAAACTATACTAAGATACTAATTTTAGAAGGTTTTGACCTTCAGTTACTGTTCAGAAATAAGGTGACAATTTATTTTAATGTAATACTAAGTATCCGAGAAATTCCTAATTTACAAGAGTTCTTTCTAGAAGTTTCATATCCTCTTTTAATATTAAGGTTAAAAAAAGTGTTTGCTTGTGCTCGAAATGCGCTTCACTATCCCTGTTTTAATAGGTTTTGTTGCTTTTATCAATGCAATCAAAAATTCTCTTTTTGTAATATAATAGCAAGAGAAGAATTTTATCAATATTAAGCCAAATTTCTGTCCAGAATAGCAAATCAATTTTACCAGTACCAGTAAAGACTATTTCCCGAATACAAGACCAACTCTGAAACGCCAAACTACTGACTTGCTAGAATTCTGTCAATGAATTCAACATGACATGTTCAGAGATTCGGGACATCGTAACATTGTTCTGTGTTACACAAAGCCATTTATTATTAAATGTTTATCATTTGTGTATGCCAGTTATCATTTATTATCTACCACTGTCTGTATTGGCGTTTAATATTATTAAATCAATACGGAATAGATTGGGTTCAGTTTCTGGTTTATAGTGGTTGTCGGAAAATAGATGATTCGTATATTCAGATCGAATGCAAAATTGTTTAGTGGTATTCTGTTTGGCTGGTTGGTCTAGACGGTAAATATGGTTTTAGGATTTGGTTACCTAAGTATGACCACTCTCTCATCATGACCATTTTCCCATGTAAATGAACTGCAGACAGTTTCAAGTCACCACGCAACTTTTATTCATAAATAGAATGGTGGCGCAAAAACTCTTATTAAAAAAAAACATTGTCCGACACTAGCATTTTCTCCGGTGTCGTTGGTGCGTTTACAAACATACGATTTTTACGGAACGACAATTTGTGGACCACACAAAAAGTCGTTCCGTGCGGGAATCGAACCCGCGACTTGCTGCGAGCCAACAGTGCAATCATTCATGTATCAAAACTTTGATAACGTTTTCTTAATTCACGTAGCCAACTCTTTAAAATAGTTGTGAATCAATCATCTTCAGCCTAAAAGTGTCCACTGATGAGCAAAGGCCTCTTCTCACACGGAGAAGGTTAGAGCATTAATCACCACGCTTGCTCAATGCGGGTTGGCGATTTCAAACTTGTAATTAGAAATTATAAGTCCAGGTTTCCTCACGATGTTTTCCTTCACCGTATGTGAGTGGTGTCTAATTAATCATAGAAAGTAACTCGGAAAAAGTCACATTGGTACTTGCCAGGTTTCGAACCCACACCCTCATGCATGAGAAGCGGGTTCCTTACCCTCCGGGCCATCACGACGTGAATCAATAGCGCATGTATAATGTAAGCTTTCAACAGCTTACATTATACATGCGCTATTGATTCACGTCACTCGTCACTATCAACAATTATCTGGGACAGGTCTATAACGTAACTATTAGCCTCATCTCTCAAGAGTGCATCCATTATTTCTTGCAAAATGTAGCATGTATAATATCTAGCTTCAAATTGAACATTTTTCAATACTTTCAGATCTCCATTCTTATTCTTCCACATTCAAAACACGATTCTAGACGAATTCTGTCAGAGGCATACTTTTATGCATACCCACGAATTCAATTTAGGCACCCTTCAAAAATGTCCCATAAAATGTTTGACGCTGAGGTAAGGTGTGCCGTTTGAAATTGAAGTGTATGTGTGTGTGTAGAGTGTTAAAATAAATGATTTAGTAAAGAAGTTTAGAATTATTGTTATTTTTTGGTTTTCGTTTATTTAATTTGAATCTTTTTCTTAGTGCAATACGGCATAATTTATAACAACTTACCTTCACCATGATAAAAAATCTTCAGGTGATATTTTAATTTCTTCTAACTTTCTTTATCTCCAACCCTATCGGTAACCTTGAAAATCAAGTCAGTTATCTGCGAGAACTAAACAATATCAATATGAATTTAATATTAAATTACCCGCCATAATACCAGAGACACAAGTTATTTCTTTATAAGTTTATGCATTCAAAATATGAAACACAACACATAATAATAAAAAAGGAATTTCTTCCTGCAGACCAGTGACAGGATTTTTTTCAAAAACACAATAGACAGTACAATCATATAATCGTTACGTAAACTATTCCTCAGTAAGGTTTGGTTGCAAAATCCTTAATAAGGACTCTGTTAATAGAATATAATTCTTAAAGAATAGAAATCTTTATTTCAAGCTCAGAGCTCATCGATGGTTAGTAACAAGGTAGGTTTCTTACTCGTATACGACAAGTGTTAGTAAAACATACGAATTCCATTACAATAACAAATAATTACATAATCAAATTTCAATTTAAAACATACACTATGTTTTAAGTATCCGTTAAATTACTTCTAAAAAATATTGTAAAGTAACCAAAATAAAACTTACCAACAAACAATATCACTATTATAACATAGCTTAATCTATCAAATTGCAGTTGCTTGCAGTAATGCGATGACCGATGGGTTTCAGACCACGGACCGACAAGAATGATTGATGGTCAACTGTCTTGTTGAACTAAACCCTCAGACTTGGTACAGACAGAAAGATAAAAGTCCCTGCCATCAGCTCTAAGAACAATGATTAATCGTATTTATTCAGATAAGTTGAGATATTGGTTATGTTCAGGTGAGATAAGGTAACTAGAACAATATGGCGTTTTTTTTAAATAAGTAATAATAATAATATGAATCCACGTATGTTGCCTCCTTGTCACTACATGCTTGCGGCCGTTTCCGGGGGGCCATTAATTGAGTTTGCCAGTCACCCTCTGCCAGTTTATCCCGTATGTATCAATATTGGTCAAGAGCAGAGGCCATAGTATTTCCATAGTTATCATATCCAACAGTCCATAGCAACCCATACCCATAACCCGTTCAATTATTACCACAATTTGCAATAGTCCTGCATCAACCGGGGATTTTCCTTGGGTGCACTTTCATAGTGCATACAGAGATAATTGCCGGCTGATGTCCCATTTCACTTAAATTAAAGTTGTTTAACGGGCGTCTGCGGGTTGGCTTCGGCCTCTCGTACGCCTTCCAAAGGTCCGGGATCCTAAGATCCCGTGAACGGAAACGAATATACAATAATAAGCTGAATATCTTTTTGTATCTCATCATCATCATCATCAGCCGTTAAGTTCCCACTGCTGAGCAAATGACTCTTCTTACACGGAGATGTTTGAGCATTTATCACGACGCTTGCTCAATGGGGATTGTCGATTTTAATGTCTCTGTCTTTGTCTATTCTTTGTAAACCAATTTTTTATATTTATTTATGTTTATACCACAATGTCAATCTATACTAACATTAAAAGAGGTAAAATTTGTAATTTCTTAGTTTGTATATAGAGGGTAATCTTTGGAACCATAGGTCGGATTTACAAAATTCTGACTGATAGATCCTTACAGAACCCTTGCAAACGGTTGGTTTAACAAAATTATATAGGTTTTGTAATATCATATAATATATTATATGTACCAATATAAAACTTAACATATTTCTTAATAATATAATTTTAATTTACTTCTATGTCTATTTTGATTACACAATTTCGCGGCAGACTGTTCAATAAAAGTTTAGTATTCTCTTATTTAGCTTTCAGATAATAAGAACCATCAATTATTATTCTGCTTCAAGATGGTCATTGACCTCTATCAAGGTCTAGATCAAAAACTTCGTGTAATTATTCCGCTAATCCCTTTTGTCTCTGAAGAAATTTGGCAAAAGTCAAAAATCACCGTACCAGAATAAATCAAATATTTCTAGATTTAGAAATTATTGATTACAAATCGCCATGTCTAGCTAGCCATGTTTAAGTACTCTCGCTTGACTGCTAGTCTAAAGAGGTCAGTACTTACTCAGTTATTGATTAGCAAAATTTATTATTCAACCTATTTGATTGATCGTCCTTTGTTCATTGCTGAGTACGTAACGAATGTATAAATTCTATATTTTATTTCTTATGTATTAGTGTCTATATTATATTTTTATTCTGTTTGGAAAAGGTTTTCTGTTTGAATGAGAATTGTGTACTTTTCTTAAAAAGTATTGTGTAATCTTATATCTACATCCTAATTAAGCCTTTTTGTTTATATTTTAACCTGGTGATAAGCAATTGTCGCCTCCTATGGACGCAACACAAACACCATAGGAGTTAGGAGTACATTGGACGGTATTTTGGGGCAAAAGTGGTTTTGGGATATATTGCAAGGGTCTATTTTATCAACACTGGACTTGACTCTTACTTTTACAAAACTAACAAAAGCGGTTTTAACACTTATACCTATTTCTTTTCCTGTTTCTTCGGGTTTAATATATACATAGTTAACAGACTTAAAAGTAAATTTCTTAGCTGAAAATACACATACAGATCTGATACATGGTATCTTCCGTGACAAATAATGCAGAATACATCTGTTGACTTGGAATACATACTGCGGATTCAATTTCCGTAGCAGCCACACTACAAAATAATATTAGCTTAGCTCTGATCAGTTGATACTACTGGGACTTCGAAAATAGATATATTTTGCTTTATAAGAGATTCTGAGAATGATCTTTATTTCAAATATATTATCATCTTTTTTATTTAAGTATTTTTACTTATTGGGATATTTTTTTATTATAACAGTTTTCTGACAGTAATAAAAACAACATAAAAAGAGTTATGATCGCAAAGTCGCGATATATCCTATATCATCTCTATTAAATCTTAAAAATTACGTAATAGATTTTAAAAGGGTTTCTTTCATTAGATAGAGTGATTGAAGAGGAAGGTTAGTGTGTATAATAATGTCCATTAAACAGTTTACAAATCAAGTATCAGTATTGCATCCGTGCGGAGTTAAATTATTTTTAATATTTTTAGGGATCTTCTCAAACTATTGTTTTACTGGTTTTTGAGTCAATCACTAAGGGCTGATTTCTTAACAGTAGGATAAATGTTATCTGACGACTAAAATTATTGCTGTCACTGTCTTATACAAACATTCTGATGCGAAAGCATCATGGTTATTCCCAAGGTGACTTTTAACTAAACATTGAAAAATCAGCCCTAAATCGTAGAAACTGTATGCGTAAATGTCGACTGAATCGTACGCTACCTTCGTTTTTGCTTCGCCGTTGTTGTCTGGTAAAATTGAAGATGCTAATTTTTATATTAACAATCCTATAACCAAACCATGACAATATCTATATTACGTAAACAAACGACAAAATTGTTAGCAAGAATAACTTTATGCACACATGCAATGAGTCAGAGTTAACAATGAACTTATATAAATTCTTATAAAATGTTGACACTTCATATCGTTTAATTAATTCTTTTGTCTGATTCTTGGTCGACAAACTTTAATGGCTGAACATGTAACTTGTCATTGATTTGCAATTGACGGCATCGACGCTCGGAGTGTTGCCTACTGCAGCGGCTTGGGCGTTGGGAAGAGGATAGCTTCCTTTCGCGTTTCGCCAACTTCTTCGCTGAAAGAGGAGACGGCTTCCCAGTTCTTTATGCTCCGTAAAGTAAAGTAAAGTAAAGTAAAGTAGTCTTTATTGTGTTGATTGTGTTGGTTACAGGTGTTATACATATTTATAGTGGTATACAGTACAACAATCAGCCCGTTTGGGCATACAATAATCAAGGCCCATTTGGGCTAGTACATTATTAATTAAAACAAAATTATAAGTTAACAATAAAAATATATAAAAGTTACACATTACTTATTTTCTAAAAAATCCTTAAGTGCATAATAACATTTTTGTGCCAGCCATTCCTTTATTTTTACTTTAAACAATCTTAATGGAAGTTCTCTGATAGTTTGGGGTATTTTATTATAGATTTTTATACACATAAACATACAATTTCTGTGATACAGAGTGGTTCTGCATTTTGGTACAACAATCTTACTAGGATCTCTTTTGCTGAATGCACTGTTTTCTGAAACTTTTTCGAATAATTGTGGGTGATTTCTTACGAAGAGACCAACTTCAATGATGTATAAGGAAAAAATGGTGAGTATTTTAGTTTTCTGAAATAGGGGTTTGCAAGATATATATTTTAGTTTTCTGAAATAGGGGTTTGTACCATTACTCTTGTGATGTTTCTAGTGATGATTGCATAATGCATACCAAGAATTGATAAATACTATAAACATGTACCTACTTAGTTCAGTAGTAGTGTTGACGCGTGTCTCATTAATTTATTACACGTATTGTCTTCAACTCGTAGCGTACATCTATTTTTAATTGCTTCCGTTTATTTATAACTTACAAAACAATACTATACATAATTTTATGCGTATTTTCCCCATGAGAAAGAGTCTTGCTTATAATGATTTGCTAAGCAATGCTTTGGTCTTTCATCATCCTCCATTAGCCTGTCAGAGCCCACTGCTGAGCTAAGGCTTCTTCTCACACGGAGGAGGTTTTAGCATTAATCACCACGCTTGCTCAATGCGGGTTGGCGAATTCAAACTTATAATAAGAAATAATAAGTCTAGATTTCCTCACGATGTTTTCCTTCACCTCATGTCAGTGTTGTCTAAATAATCATAGAAAGTACATATAACTCGGAAAAAATCACATTGGTACTTGCCAGGTTTTGAACCCTCATGCATGAGAAGCAGGCGGGCTCCTTAACCTCCAGGCTACCACGACCTCTGGTCTTTCAGATATACATATTTAAGTGATTATTATGTCTCTGGGCGGAACATGGGCTTTGTAGCAATTCAGGAGTATAACAATGCTCCATATTAATTAAGAAACAGTTTTAAAATCATATTCAAACAACGTAAATCGGTTCTTTGACTCCATACGCCATCGTGCGTCATTTATAACCAAACATTAGTAAACCGATATGTTTTCAATTGCCAAATAATTAAAATAAAACCACACAAATGCTGTCAGTTACTACAATATTATAACATTTATTGTTTCTTTTATAATGAAGATGTCAACTAAAACTACACGGTTCTAATGTAAAGAAAAATTTACATCAACAGTATATTTATTGTTCACAAACTTATCGACGTAGGTGGCCGAAATGGGAACTAATAAGTCATGAACAGATTTGTTCGGCCAAAGTGTTTGGGTAAAGAAACTAGCGACACCATTGGTCAGGCAAATAAGTTGGTAATGGTACTTTTCGAGGCCATTACTTGCCTGCCTCGTTCGTTACGCTTCGGACGGATCCGCTTCATTTAAATAACTATAGGACTGCGCTGACCACATTTTGTATCGTTTCGGGAAAAATGCTTTGTCTAATTTTGTGTACTGATACTTAGTTTTTAAATTAAAATATGTTTAAGGAGGGTTATTTTTGACACTCCAATTTTGCCTGAAATTCGTTTGTTTGACAAAACTAAAAAGCAGACTGGAGTCTGCTTGTGACCACGACCTGCGCAACCAGGTCAAAACGTCAAGCCTACCAAGGTATTTAAATATTTATTTTCCGCGTTAATACCCGCTCATAATCATTATAAAACGAACTAGAAATCACAAAAAATCCGGAGAGGCAGTGTATACAAAGTTCAAGTTTAAGCTGTAAAAAGAAAGAAAAGGTAAGAAGCGAGTTTAAATTACGAAGATACGTAACGTGAACTAAGAAAATCCCAAAAACTGCAAATCATCCAAAAAAAAACACTAGATGGGTAAACAACGAGGATCCTATTAACATACTACTTAATAACTAGCACTTAGGTATTAGTCAATACTTCAGTGATTTCTCGCATCCAGTCTCGGATACCATCAACGGGGCAGTTTTTAGTCAGTTTGGAAGGAAGACATTTGCTGATTTTCCTACCTGAAATAAAAGATTTTAGCTAAAGAACTTCCTATATCAAAAGAACAAGCATAACAAGACGCTAATAATTATGATGAGTTCATACCACTCATAAAACGCCCGGAAGCATTTAAAAACACACGTACAAACATTCATCAAAATTGTTTCAAAACTGGTTATTTTCAAGCCATTACACAGAACAAAGATTTTATTAATCAACCATAAATTTGTTAATTACGACAAATCATTGAGAAGACTTACCTATTTGGATTTACAAAAAACGCAAACAATAAAATTATACTTATTATTGTCAGGACTGGTTTGTTATGACGCCAAATGGCACGTGTATATGCTTATGATGAAGTTAATAAAAGTGGCGATGGCAATCGGGGTTCCCCTTAGTGATGTAATGAATCCACACAAGTACCCAATAGCTGGTATTTCTCAAACATGAATTTAAAGAAAACATAAAACAACCATAGCGTTGTGGTTCGCCGTGTGAGTGAGGTTACCCATCCGGATTGGGCCTCTAGTAACCTCTCCCCATCCCTTCCTAATCCTTAAATATACGATACCCTTATCCCCAAAAGGTCGGCAACGCACTCGTAACTCTTTGGTGTTGCGGGTGTCCATGGGCGGCGCCGATCGCTTACCATCAAGTTGTCAAGCTGCTCGTTTGCAGTTCCACCCCATAAAAAACATGATAAGTAAGTTTTTGGAAACAGATTCGAGATTTTCCAAAATATTTGTTGATACTTTTTTATCATTAGACGTGTTATTATTTTGTGCTAGCAAAAAAAAAATGAAGCTTGTATCAAAATTTTTGAAAGATAATTCTTAAGATTTCGAATACTACACCAATGATGTCCATATGGACCGTCCCTAGACCTCGAAGACTTTTGCAGTCTAAAACTATCGTGGTCTTGAATACACGCGTTCGATGTCGGTTAGAGCCCCGTACGAGAGCCCCTGTTTGAATGAACTCATTAATATTATTTTTTTATTGCAAAACTGAAACATTAATTATTTTTATTTTATTACATCGTATTTTTTTATTTTATTATCAATAATAAAATTTGTGTGTTTTCATCTGATTCAGTATCTGTTAAAACTGTCAGGTTTGGGCTTGATACTTCACAATTCTATTCGTCCTACACAATGTATTATAGTTACATAGGTAAACGTTACGTTACGTTACACACTTTATAACAAAACAATCAATCATGGCAATCAATATAATACCAAATACTTTTTTCAACATGTTCATGTAATTTTAAACTGCAAAAATACAATTGGGTAGTTCCTATGTCAAAAATAAATTAATTCGACATTTCAATACAATAAAATATTGAAAACTAACTATACTTTTATTCTTCGAGCGATCGATACAACTAAGTTTTAGATATGTTTTAGCTAATATATTAAGAAATAAGTAAGCTATTTCACGCAAAAATACTATGACGCCCTAACTCAGATTTTCATAAAAATTTCATAGAAAAGTATCGTTTTTGACATTTGGATAAAAGTATTGAATTTCACTAGTGTGTTGGGATCTACCTACCGTATTATTTATATGTGTGCCATTATCAAGTTCCTATGTCATCTATAATATTATAAAGAGGTAAAGTTTGTAAGTTTGTATGTAGGGGGTAATCTTTTGAACCGCTGCCTGGTCGGATTGCCAAAATTCTTTCCTTGATAGATAGCTACAATATTCCTGAGTGCTATAAAACATCACGCTATGGTCGAATGGAGCCGAGCAGCGGGTGAAACCGCGCGAGGATAGCTAGCCTGATATACCTATATAATAAATTAGCTTGCAAAACCGTTGCTACCATAATATCGAATTTCAGTGATATTTGTGGGCCATGCTCATCATCACAAATATTCACGCTATGAGCTGATTAATGTCAGCCTATGAAAGCTAGGCTCGGGATATTAGAACGTTCATTATTCCCGCTAAAATTCCTCATGCAATTTCGGTGGCAGAAATTATCGCTGTGAATTTATGGGGAAATGACATTATGGTAAAGTAGTCGTTAATTCAATTGAGTAAGGGATATTTTTTAATGGCAATATCTTAAGAAAAATATAAATAAAAATCGTGTTTAACTTTATGAGATTGCTGGTGCTGATTTAGTTATTCTGTGCCTTTGATTCAGTTAGCTTAAATATTTAATTTGGGTGGTACCTACTGTATTAATAAAACTAAAAAGTTTTTTCTTAATTTCTGTAACTATAGTTGTTAAAAGCCACAAAAATATATGAATTTAATTTTTTTTTTTACTTGCAATAAACTAGTGCTTGACTGCGATCCCACCTGATGTTAAGCAGTGATGCAATCGTTGATGGTAAGGCGCACTAGTTTATTAAGAGCCTATTCATTCATTATTTAAATCAAAAAATATTGTTTTTATTGAAACAAAAACATAATAGTTTAGTCATAAACAACCTGCAAAATAAAGTAAGAAAACCAATAGGTACTAAAAATGCCCATAACCTTTGCTAATATTATTATAGGGGTAACGAAGTTAGGCAATAATCCCCCGAGGCAGGTAGAGACGTGACATGCATGACAAAAGGCCTTGTAAGGCCTAAAGTAAAGCTTCAATGGACTTAACTGGAATTTGAAGCCATAGCGAGACTTTGACTTGAAGACGAGCATAAGAGTAGAAGAATTTATGCGAAAATGATCCTTATAGGATCATTTGTAATTATTGTGGATCACATTCGGTATTTGTGTGACTATGGTTTAAAGTTGATAAGTTCTTTTTTGGTATGAGTTGCTTTGTTGTGCTTTTTGATTTTGAACTCTGTTATGGAAGTGGAATTAGAAGGTTTGGTTAGACGGTTGGCGCTGCGGTTGGGCAGCTGGCTGCTGTTGAACGTGTCACGGGTTCAATTCCCACTCGGAACTTTATGTGATCTACTAATTGTTGTTTAGTGTCTGGGTGGTTTGTGTATGTGAATTTGTATGTTTGTAAACTCACGACATAACACATGGAGAAAATCCTAGTATGTGTCAACGTTTTTTAATAAAAAAAATATTTTTATATGTATTTATTTATTTATTTAAACTTTATGCAACAAAACATTACATAGGCGGACTTAATGCCGTAGGCATTCTCACCAATTAACCTTAGGGTGATGCAGAGAGAGTATGTAAGTATTTACACGGTTTGTGTATTTTTATGGGGCAAACAAGCAGACTTATCACCTGATATACAACCTAGTATATAATCGACATCGCCCATGTAAAACTAGAGGAGTTATGAGTGCGTTGCTAGGCTTTTGGGGTAACGTATTTGAGCAATTGTAACCTCATTCACGCTACAAAACACTGTAGTTGGTTCACGATTTTCTGTTAGACTGTGGTATCGCCCCTATCTAGCCAGCCCATTTGTGCCAAAACATGGCTATGGGCTATCCCACACTTAAAAAATAAACCTACTGCTAGGTTTTATCTCAACAACAGCATTTGCCTCAGGTTTAGTCAGATTATGCTGATAGCACAAGGCTTTACTGCCAGCATCAATCATCTTCGAGGAACATAGTATCCATCCACAAGACGATTTCATAAGATTAATAAAATTTTCTTTGAAATCCTAAGACAATATTGTTTTGGTTCGTTAAGCTTGTCAGGATACAAATAAAGTTGTACGATTAATGATCCATATGGCTACGCTATAAAGTCTATTGTTGTTACATCCTTCATATTTTTTCTCGAGATTTCATATCAGTCTCTTTTGGTTGACCAGGCTTCAGTCGCCGGGGTTGTGGGGTAAGCGCAATGAGGCACCGCGACTTCGGCCCAGAGCAGGAGAAAGAACAGGGGGTTTTTAGTCAGTAAGAGTCTGACACTCGCTCCCGCTCGGCCCTGGGCGGGAGAAGTCATTTGATGATTTTCCCCTCACAAAAAAAAGGCTTCAGTCGGTTTGGTCATCATCATCATCATCATCATCATCATCAGCCCATAAGTGCCCACTGCTGAGCAAAGGCCTCTTCTCACACGGAGAAGGTTAGAGCATTAATCACCACGCTTGCTCAATGCGGGTTGGCGATTTTAAACTTATAATTAGAAATTATAAGTCCAGGTTTCCTCACGATGTTTACCTTCACCGTATGTCAGTGGTGTCTAAATAATCATAGAAAGTACATATAACTTGGAAAAAGTCACATTGGTACTTGGCAGGTTCGAACCCACACCCTCATGCATGAGAAGCGGGTTCCTTAACCTCCGGGCCACCACGATTTTATCCAATTTGCCACCACGGTTTGGTCATCACAGATTTAAAATATCTGCGACAATAGATCTGGAAGAAGGATTCTTTAGACCTTTTGGTTGTAGTCTTAAATAAGAAAGGGAAATAACTATTGATAGAACTTTATTGTTAACGAAACATACTTACCTGGTTTTATAATCATCTGCCAAGCTATAAGTATGATCTTTACATTTGATTCTGGGTAAAGCGAAAACACACAAAGAAAAACAAAATAAAGTCTGTGATTGGTGCGCAAGGGTAGATCGCAGCGCGACTCAAGGAGCCAATAGAACAACACAGTGGGGTCCAAAATGGACGATATTTAGCCGTGGTAGCGGGTCTAGTGCAATAAAGTGCGGTTGAGGGTTTCTAGTCAGTTAAGTGTGGGAGAGCCATGCTTCGGCACGAATGGGTCGGTTCGACCGGAGTGATACCACGGCCTCACAGAAAACCGGCGTGAAATAACCACAGCGTTGTGTTTCGCCGTTTGAGTGTGGTTACCGGAGGCCCAATCCTTCCCCTCCCCCAATTCCTCCTCAATCCCTAAATCTCCAAATCCCTATTCCGTAAAAGGTCGGCAACGCACTCGTAACTCTTCCGTTGCGAGTGTCTGTGGGCGGCGCTGATTGCTTACCATCAGGTAATCCGTCTGCTCGTTTGCCGACCTATAACATAAAAAAAGTAAAAGTCTGACATTCGCTTTCAATCAGGGCAGCAGATGTCCTTTGATGATGATTTTCTTGGTAAGCAAGAAACGCAACAAAAATTTACATAATTATATATACAATTTTACATATTCGTGGGACATATATGGGAAATTTCATATTATTGTCAACGCGCCAATGACACAGGAGAAAATGTTAGAACAATGTTACTTTTAAAATAATAATACTTAAAACTACCAGTAAAAGAGGCAAACACTCTCAACTAGTAGCCTTATGTATAGGTACAAACTCCTTTAACGGGAGTGTCGTTTAGCAATCCAATGTGGGGTCGTGACTGAGATAATAATATAATGTGGTCATATATATTGGCGATGTCCTTCAGAGAGGTCGTCATATCCAGTCAACTGGAACCAGCGTGTGTTTAAAAAAATATATATTTATGATTGAAGAAAGTGTACTGATGATATGCTGTACGGAAAATCATTTTTTTTTAGTTTAAAAAAAGTGTATAATTTATTTTTTACCGTCTTTTGTTTTGTGGAATAAGTTTTGCGACATTTTTTTATTTTGTTGATAAAGTTACATCTATGTTTTATTTTCGCGTTTCGATGTTTTCCTTGTGTGTTTCAATGTGTCAGGAGACACACTACACTGAGTTCTGTTCATCTTAATTTACTACTTGGAAAAAAATGGTTTAACCAGTTTATTTTTTATTTTTATTGTATTAGGCGTTTCTTATGTTCTTCTTAAAAGTTGAGTTCGTGTCAAAAGAAATACACAATCGAACAGAGAGACAGACATACCGACAAACGTACAACGGAGCCTTAGTAAAGGTTCCTCGCTTCAAAACTCAATAAATATTATTTTAGACAAATCAGAATCACATGAAAGTTTTTCTTCTTTTTTGAAAGTTTTTATTATTATTATGTTTCGTTTTTAATATTACTTTTAACGGCTTATCACGTAGCTGCTTATCGAAGAACACAACTAGTTTTAAACTTAGTTTTTGCAAATGTTCGCTGCTAGATGGCCGGTTGCGCGACGTTCACCGAGTCGCGTCGTGTGTCGCGCAGTGCTGTCCATGAATACAAGCCCCTAGCTTGGCTTGAAACTAGTCCAGTTTCTCGCTGAACAGTTTCGTGACTAAGCCGTTTACTTTGTTATTACTCTCTTACTCTGTGCGGTTAATATTGTAATTAATTAATTACAATTAGATGTTTTTATTAATTTATTCCATTTTTTGTTTAATAAAATAAATGTCCTATTTTTATTAACAAAAAAACAATAATAAATAAAAGAATGCAACCTTAGAGTGAAAAATAAAGAAATAAACAATAATATCAATATAATCATTACTTTTTGAGCCAAAAATAAACTAGTTTGTATTATTTTGTAATATTACATGTAAATAACTAAACAAAAATAGAAAATAAATTAAAACATTAAAAGTGTCACTTCAATGCAATATTTTATCGGGCTAAATTGTATAAGTTAAATAACTATATGAAATAATAATGTCGCCGATGTCATTGCTCATTTGACCTTTCATTTTCATTTTATTTGCATACAACGTTTTGTATTTTTTTACAAATATAGTAAATTATAATAAAAAAAATAAGAATAATAAGAACTATTTTTGGAATTAATTTTTATCGAACTGATATTAATAAATTTAAGAAAGAGAGAGCCATGCTTCGGAACGAAAAGGTCGACTCGACTTAAATTGTTAAGAGACACCACGGCCTCACAGAAATCTGGTGTGAAACAACCACAGCGTTGTTTTTCACCGTGTGGGTGAGGTGACCGTAGGCCCAAGCTTTCCCCTCTCCCATTCCCTCCCCATTCCCAAACAAATCCTAATCCGTAATCCCCAAAAGATCGGCGACGCACTCGTAACTACTCTGTTGTTACGAGTGTCAATGGGCGGCGCTGATTGGTTACCATCAGGTAATTCGTATGCTCGTTTACCGTCCTATCACATAAAATAAAATATTAAATGCCTGTTTCAGCGTCTTTAAACAAGTTCCCATGATTCCTCATGAATGTTGTACATGTTACATACCAATTATGTTCTATATTCAAACTTATCTTATACATAGCGGTTATTCAGATATTGTGAAACAGGCTCTTTATTCACCATATTTTCAAGTGACAATTCTATTCTTGTAGTATTAGTAAACCGGAGCAAGAATTTTCAAACCTTTTAATAAAATACACACTTTTTTATCCTTCATCGCATTAGTAACTTCTCTAGTTTTGTCTGTGAGTGGTCCTTAACAATTGCCATCAGTCTGATTGTGTAAAAAACAAAGTTAGTTTATGCTTGTCACTAAAAAGTATAAAAAAGTCGCTTTCTCTACGCTGAATTCTTCAAAACTACGCAACGGATTTTAATGCCTTTTTTTCATTCATATAGTAATGGAAGACTGAATGTTTTTGTGTAAAAAAACATCTATTAAATAGTGGAAAAATTTAGTATCAGCATTGCACAAAGGCGGGTCGCTAGTCTAAATATAAACGTGAACACCATAAAATCATGGTGTACATACAAATAACGAACAATGACGGAGTTAGAAAACCCCATCGGTCCCATGACAATGTTCAGAGACAAAAGTAGTCAGCTCACTAACATACAATGTTACTGAAACTGCCACTGACAGCCGTAGTGATAAATAATTTTAACGTTTGTGGTCCAAGTCATGACATTTTGGTCAATTCTTATTTAAAAGCAGCCAGCGGCCCAGCCATTACGCCATTTACACTGTGCATTTTTTTTCTTTTCTTTTAATTTATAGTATACTTTGATAAATCAGCATTAACACCACAATCGGCTGCCACTATCTGCAACCTCCATAGGAAAAACCCACAGATAACTACGGGAGTCAGTCGCCTGCAGCATGAGCGGGAGCCTACATCCGCCGCCATATCGGCGTGGTGTTCTATGTGTGCCATTCAGAACCTGAACTAAACTTGGCCACACCTACGGGGCTAACATAACGATATGCTCATCAATGCTGGCCGAGTGCGGTGACTCCTCAAAGGAAGCCTTAGTCACGGCAAAGATACAGGAACACCACTAGTATTTTTAGCTGGTAAGAGTATAGATACTTCTCTATCTCTCTATCTCTCTTCGTCATCCCCACGATAAGGGAACTCCGTGAGGACTTCCATAGTAGCATTATTAAAAGACCTTGTGGAACTTTGTAATCAGTTAGTAAAATATAATTATGATTGGCATAAATACAAAACTATAATAGGAGGCCTATGTATGGGAGAGCCATGCTTTGGCTTGAAATAGTTGTCTTGACCGGAGTCCTATCACGGCCTTACATAATACCATACCGTATAATTGGTATGAAAGAAACAAAATGTCATATGAGTGAGGTCACCGGAGTCTCAATTCTTTGCCTCCTCTAATCTCTCGATTTCTGAAATCCTTATGCCTATAAGGACAGCAATGCACTCGTAACTCCTCTGATAATGTGGCGGTCTCTAAGCGGAGCTGACTGCTTACCATCAGGTAATCAGTCTGAAGCTCGTTTTCTATCCTATTGCATAAAAATATAATATAGGTATGACTGTAGTAGTAGCGGTTTCTCTGAACAAAATCATAGCAAATTGCGGTAAAATATTTGTAGTTACTGTGTGATTAGGATCAAGGGTTAGATGCTTCAAATGACATAAAGGCACGCAATGTTTTGTATATATAGGTACTTAGTTCTTTTTCTGTGTACTATGTTTAGAACGTGAGATAATCAAAAACTGATTTTATTTTTTAATGACTCAAGGACGAAATTTCAATGCGTTTTTTGCACTTCATAGTATAAAACAGTGGACTGACGACATCCGCAGGGTGGCTGGCAGTGGTTGGATGAGAAGAGCTGAACATCGAGCTCAGTGACGTACAATTGAGGAGGCCTATGTCCAGCAGTGGACGACAACAGGCTTATGATGATGATGATGATGATGATGATGATGATGATGATGATGATGATGATGATGATGATGATGATGATGATGATGATGATGATGATGATGATGATGATGATGATGATTATGATGATGATGATGATGATGATGATGCTAGTATAATACAAAGTGGCTATCTCTGTCCCTATATACTATGCTTATCATCATCTTTAAAGTTAAGCAACGGATTTTGGTGGGGCGTTTTAAAGACAGTGTTGAAGAGGAAGTTTCGTATATTATGCACAATAACAGCCATCAAGTAGTGAAGAAATTTAGTATCAGCATTGCACCCATGGGAAGTCGGAGCAGGTCGTTAGTGTACTATAAAAAATACTGTTTTATTAAGATTTTAAAAATCATGGCTTCGTTTCAATTATAAGTAAACACTCGTTTTCAACCAATACCAGAGTAATGTGAGAGATAGAGTGAATCCATGCATGTGCATTATAATTGAAATTAGTATTAAAATATTCAAATGACATTATAAATTATATATTTAACTAATTTATTGATCATGCCTATGACAGGCAACAATAAAGGGCCGACGGATGAACAATCTATTAATTATTTATTAACTCTGTTAGGTCTGTTGGATTAATTTAAATTTATAATCGCATCATGTTAATGACGTATTAATTGCTTCAAGTGTTTTATAGCTTGATTATTACATTTTTTCTGTCCACTATTTTTTATGATCGCACTGGTCTTCGGAAAATCTGCGAGCTAGTGATTTCAAACTTGTGAAATTAAACGCTTTTAGTAAGATGTGCCCAGTCTTTCCCCTAGGTACCCCAATCCCTCCCCATTCCGAAAATGTAAAAATCCCTAACCCCCAAAAGGTCCGCAGAGCACTCGTAACTCCTCCTTTGTCAGTTGCGAGTGTGTATCAGCGACGCTGATTGCTTACCATCAGGTAATCCGGTAACATAAACGATAAATACTTTTTTAAGAATTTCGTATGATAATTGACTATAAATCAACTTAGACTAACTGTGTTGTGACGTCATATTCTTAATAAAAATCAGTACTTTATCGTTTAACCAAATTATTTTTGGTTTATTAATTTATCGCCCCATTTCGTTATTCGCATCGATATTTTTTTAGCAAATAGGGACAAGTTCTTTTGTATTATTGAAGCCTTCTTTTAATACTAGTTTATTATCATCATGACTTGCTGAACAGAGGCCTCCTAATGTTCAGCAAGTCATCACTTCCTGATTGACTAATTAGAAGCACCATCACTAATTGCACCCACCAGATCTTTACGTCCGTGACCATGTCGTTTATACCTGTTGAATGAACGCCCAGTGCTGTATTTGGATTCTAATCTAAAAAATTTCTACCTAATCAGCCGTCAGGTCAGTTTTAATGTCTCAAAATTTGCATGCCCATCTTAATGATCAAATATGTATTCTTTTTTCAAACACCACCTAAGGATTCAAACTTTGTCGTTCTAAAATCGAATGCACCTTTTTCTTATAACTTACACCAAACCCTATCTTACATTGTGTGACAATTTTCGTCATTACGTCAAGTCGAGTGGAACGCTTTATTTATCTTTGCGTCGAGTTTTTTGTGTTGAGCATCGTCTTTTACACTATGCCATGTTCATATTAAGATTTCTAAGATTTTCTTGAATAATGTAAAACAATTTCGCTTTAACTTATTTTGCCAAAATCAGTTGTAAACGTGAGTGGGCTATTTGTCATTTTAATGTTTCATTCTTTCAACGAGATTTATTATTTTCTGTGTACGTTTCTCTCTTGTTTACTTTGTTTCGTCAAGTAGAATTATTTTTAGTGGCTTTACTTAAATGCAAGGTTAATTAAAACTAATAATATGTTTATTACGTAGTGTTTATTTGTTTGAAGAATAGAGTTATATCAGAATAGCATAATTCATTTAAATTCGTTCAGCTGTTTTGATACATTGAGTTACTAATAATCTGTCATTAAAGGACAAAAATATTTTTACGCCTCAAAAATGTTACCACCAAGTGCCCACTGTTGAGCAAAGGCCTATACTCACACGGATAAAGAATTACGAAGAACACCTCACTCACATATGACATCTAAGTCTCCGCTTATTAAGTTGACTGTACTGCCAGTGAATAACTGAATATTCAAATTTGGACCCTAATAATATCCAGAATCCGATCTGTCAAGTGTTACATAGACACCTCACGTCTTATGAGTGTCAGTGTGATGTGGGTATTATGAATATAATGTCTATGGATAAGCAAAGGTCCACTAATAATACACCTTTTCATAAAGGAGGTCGAAAATTTGTCTTAAGATTAGGTTTGGGTTATTTAGGGATGAATGTGAACGGTGTTATGTTTCTGCTATTAAATGGTGCTCAAATATTTATTTTGTTAAAATATAAGCGCATTGTTTTGATTGAATATTATTTAGGGTTTTTTTATGTAATTGATCGGCAAACGAGCAGACGTATTACCTGATGGTAAGCAATCATCGCCGCCTATGGACACACGCAACGGAGGAGTAACGAGTGCGTTACCGACCTCATAGGGTTTAGGGTTTTGGAGATTAAGGGATTGGGGAGGGATCGGGGGAGGACGGATCTCACTCACACGGCGAAACACAACGCTGTGGATGTTTCACGCCGGTTTTCTGTGAGGCCGTGGTATCACTCCGGTCGAGCCGACCCATTCATGCCGAAGCATGGAATTATGTTTAAATGCGAAAGTAACTCTGTCTGTCTGTCTTTTCTTCCCTCCTAAACTACTGAACCTATAGGTGTGAAATTTGGTGTAGACATAGTTTGGAACTCGAAAAACGACGCATACGATAGTTTTAAAAAGAAGTTTCCAAAAATCTACAGGATGTCATTATTCCACGCGAACAAAGTCGCGGGCAAAGTAGTAAAATTATAAAACAACCTATGTATTGGTTTGCTTTGCCTCAACTCCCATTCATTTAAGTTTACCCTTTTTCCATATCAACTGCAACTTCAAATACATGACTATGAAAAAAAAAAACGAACAAACAAAGGATTTCATTAATTACCCAGCAATATTTTAGCCACACACACATAATAGCGATCCAATATTCCAATAAATTGCCTGTACAAACACAACATTACAGCCCGTAGTTTTAAAAAGATTAAATATTAATGAAAATTGCCTAAAATCCGTTGCCAACAATATTTTTTTCCAAACAATTCCACAAAATGCGTTGGTGTGATGGATTAAAAATATCAAACACGGTGTTCCTACTATTCCGTACCGACAACATCACGACATGCTATACCAGTCGGTATGAATACTAAAATCGAATTTCCAGCTTATAGTCTAGTCATACAGTTTAAAATCCATTAACGTCTGGGATATCTTGCTATGCGACTAATCTAACAGATACGATCGAACGGAAAAAAGCAATCATCTAAAAGTGTCTTGTAATTAAAAACGACAATCCGTTTTCTTGTAATTTGACGCTTGTGACTTTTAATTGGTACCCAAGTACCAAGATGGAAGGGATCATTAAAATAAATGTTGGATTTACAGAATCAAGTAAGCCTAAGGGCTTGTAGACACTATCGTGATAATGGAATAGAGATGAGGACTCGGTCAAAAATTAATTGTTACCACTTATAAATTGTAAAGGTATGTAACTTGTACTAAACTGTTATAAATGTGAAAATTTGTGAGATTTATTGAATGTATGTTTGATATTTTTCACGCAACAACAGTTGGACTGAAATTACCGTCTATCTATTTTTTTTTTTTTTGTGAGGGTAAAATCATCAAATGACTTCTCCCGCCCAGGGCCGGGCAGGAGGGAGTGTCAGACTCTTACTGACTAAAAACCCCCCTGTTCCTTCTCCTGCTCTGTGCCGAGGTCACGGTACCTCATTGCGCTTACCCCGCAACCCCGGCTGAACATCAGCCCTTTAGGGCCCCGTCTGTGGTGGTCTATTGGCTCTTTGAGGCGCGCGCGGAACGCTACGCGCCGTACGCTCGGGCCTGGTTCTGGTCGGGCGGCGAGCTGCCCTTACTCGCCGACCACAGGCCCGTACTTACGGTGGCCGGAGATCGTCCCTCGATCCCCGACGTCCGTCGTGTCGCCAGTTGCGGCTGCTGGGGCGTGAGGAGGAGGATTGCTCCCTCACACGGGCCGCCTCTCTCTTTGCGAGCATGACTGCTTCACAAAAGGAGCAGACGGCGTCCCAGTTCCTCTCACTCCGCACCATGGCCTCGACTAAGGCCGGGCGCGAGAGGTCGCCGCCGCCGATCACTTCCCTGAGGATACGGCGGTGCTCAGCCCAGGCAGGGCATACCGCTACCGTATGCTCCACCGTATCCTCTAGGTGGTCCTCACAATGACGACACTCGGGCGTTTCCTCCCGCTGAATCCGAAACAGGAACCTACCGAAGCTAGCTATCTATTAGTAATAGAATTTTTGAAGTTCGACCAGCGGTTCCAAAGATTACACCCTACATACAAACTAAAAATTTTACCTCTTCACAATATCTGTATAGACCAATAAATGTTTATTTGACGCTAAATATGACGTCAAGATAATAACCCCATACAAAATTTCAATCATAAAATACTATTTTACCAACTCTGTGTTCCATCCTTAGAACTTCATTACAAATTTCAGCCGCGTCATCCGATCTGTCGCAAAGCAAATATTTTTAGCCATTTCTGCCTTTACTTAGATCATTAAAATTTGAGATTTTTACTCTCTTCCACGTTTCTGAGTTAGCGAAAATCGTTCTCAAAAACTGACACCATTTCTTCTATAATATTTAAATAGATTTTGATAGAAAAGTATTTGTAAGGACTGTTTGATAGCTAGTCTAACTGAGCAAAGGATGCCATTTCTTAGTTGCCATTTTTACTAATTGAGTTTATTAGGAGTTCTATTGTCTCGCGTTGGTAGAGTACTTGCAAGTGCAACTGAGGAGCAAGGGTCTTCGGGTCAGAACAGTGCATTATATGTTTTTATAGCATAGTACAAGTCATGGTGGCCTGGCGGTTAAGGAGCCCGCTTCTCATGCTTGAGGGTGTGGGTTCGAAACCTGGCAAATACCAATGTGACTTTTTCCGAGTTATATGTAGTTTCTATGATTATTTAGACGCCACTGACATAGGGGAAGGTAATCGTGATGAAACCTAGACTTATAATTTCTTATTATAAGTTTGAAATATTCAACCCGCATTGAGCAAGTGGTGATTAATGCTTTAACCTTTTCAGGGTGAGAAGAGGCCTTTGCTCAGCAGTGGGCACTTATAGACTGATGATGATAGCATAGTACAGCAAACGAGCTGATGGATCACTTGATGCTATAGTATCATCCTCGATACTCGAGTCCACAAGTGCATTTTCGGCCTTTTGGGAGGTATCCGATTAAGGATTAGACTTAGGTTAACTTACTCATGTGAAACACAATGCAGTATTATTTCACGCCGATTTTCTGTGTTCTGTGTTCTACTTGACCTATTCGGGCCGAAGTATGGCATGCCTTTTATTTTGATATGTCTGGAACTTAGCAATAAGTCACCGCCTAGAACATAGGATACTTATTGACAGAAATTTGGTGATTAGAAACACTTTCTTGGTTATGTGTTATTCATTAATCCCTTTATCCTTCCACAACCTGAGAGGACGGACGACGCGTCGTGTTGTGCTCACTCACTTTAATGAGCCATTAGAACACTACATAATTATGAGGCCCACCAGGCTTGATGTTCAGCCGAGGTTGTGATTAGAAGAGCAATGTTGAGAAGAATGATGTGATTCCTTCTCCTGCTTTAAGCCATCACGGCTTGGTTGGAACGGGATTTTTTTATCAATAAGAGTCTGAACCCCGCTTTTACCACAAACCATAAGAAATATTTTCCTCTTTAAAAAAAATAAGCCATATTTAACGGCATTCTTGAGAAAATCTTATCGTTCTATAGTAAATGTTTACACACAAAGCAATAGGAAGTATTACTAGAAGTAACAGTTGAAATCACACAGTCGCCATACGTTTCGTGTTACATAAGATGATATCGTGTTCATTCACAATTGTGTCCGTAACGAGCTCTCAATGACTACGACCCTGAATACTAGATTACGTCTACTATTTTGTTTTAGAACGATTTACAGTAGTTTTTCAAACACTGATTTTAAAATGCAGTTTTTTGGTATATTTTCTATTTTTGTCATTTAGGAGCAGGAAAAGGAACGGGGTAATTTTTGTCAGTATGAGTCTGACGCTCTAAGAGTAGATACCACGTCTAAGCAAGCGTAGTTTAGGGCACCCTCCAGCTAGGTAGAGTGACGATATCCGCACGGTGGCTAACAGTGGTTGGAACACAAGAGCTGAATATTGAGCCCAGTGGCGTGCAATTAGGGAGGTCTACTATGTCCAGCAGAGAAAGAAATTAGGCAGATGACTATGATGATGATGATGATGATAATGATGTTGAGTCTGACATTTTTTCTTGCCCCACTCAGAACATGAAAAGTCCTTTGAAGATATAAAAAAAAAAAAGAAAGACGATTGATCGGTACTTAATTATACTAGTTAACATACGATGAACAAAACAGTCAAAGCAATGTCAGTATTGATATATTCATTCAATTTTATTTTATATAGTTCATAATACAATAATATGATACAAAGATAAAACATTTTCTTTTATCTCTTTCTAGAAATACTTTCTTCATATTGACGACTATAAAACTGTTTTTATTATTGTGGGTAGGTTATGATGATTGGTTCTAAAATGACGTCATATGAAAACTGGGTTTTGTTAAAATTGATTGCATACATCTTGTTCATAAAAAATATGGTTGCAAAGATTGGATTGATTTTTTGACGTTTCAAAAGTACCTATTTATGGTTTAGTTGGAATAAATGATTTTGACTTTGGCATGGGCATCGCGATGTTGCCAAATAATTTGACCAGATTTAAGTGGATTCTTAACTTTCGTTTGGTTACTTATTGTAAATCTTCTTTACAAATACCTATTTCAAAGTTTCAATAGTCGGATGTGGGATCGGCAGCACGCAAACCTACCAGAGCTAATTCACGGTGGGAAGGAAATTATGCGGTAACAAAATTGTTTTGCTGATACAAAATAGATTATATGATGTGATGATAAGATGCTTTTAAGATTGTTAGGAAAAAAAGTAATAATACTCTCATCATTTTGCTTGGTTGGGGTAGGTAAAGGTATAATATTACGCAATACTTTGTGAATTGTTTGTCTGCAAAAATAAACGTGGATATTTCGTCGAATAACTCTGATGGTAAGCATAAAGGAGAGAGACTGACTCACACTTTTTTCATAATAGGTCTTTACCTATGAAATTGCCGTTCTGCAGTACTGGCCATTTCAAATCAAAATAGTTTTTGTTAGGCTAAGGCTAATTAATTTTGTTTTAATATCATGGGATTCTTTTTCCAAAAGTAGTCATTTGTTTATTGATTAGTGTTACATGTTCATCGCATTTCAAATCAAAAAAATCGTTTATATGTTTCATGCAAAACGGCAATTTCATAGGTATTATTTAGAGTAAAAAATACAGGATTATCAACTTTAAATAGCAACCAACTAAGGTTTAAACTCATACTATCATGAATCTACATCAAAATCGAAGCTGTATAAAACGGGGTGTTACACATATACCACTTATACTTTAATGTCGCTTAACTTATAAATATTATAACCACCATAGAAATATTTAAAACATGAAAAATTATATCGCTTATATAGGTACTTTAAGTTAGGCATCGTTTTTGGAGACCTGACCACAATCGCGCTACGTGGTGCGTCGTGGGCCCGCGTAACAGAACCGTGTGAGCAATGTACGACAAACGCATGATACGCCGTACAACATGATTTGTAATCAGTCCTTAGAGGTTAAAAAAGATATGTTAAACTTGACTTTATTTTTAGAACTCCTTTTTGACCCAATAACCTGACGTTTGAAGTTGAAAACAAAATTATGCAAACTCAATTTGAAACGCAGACCAAAATTTAAAAAGAACTTTTTTCCAATTCTGCGAAATCTGTCTCTGAACTTGGGAAAGTGTATTTTATTTTATTTTACCAATATAAGCCGTAAACTGATGGTACTGGCAAATTCACTTGACACAACGCCCTCTCCTTCATCGGGAATCTTGAATTGCAAGACTGCGCAGCAACTCTTCCAAATCAACCTAAATCTCTAAATTGCTGTCTTCAACTTACCCTCCAAGCGTAGCAGATTTTATCAGAGCTAGTTCCTAGGTAGTGAAAGTTTCAGTATAGGTGATTTGGAACTTATTCAAAGAACCCTCAAACTACCACAGAAATAAGGTCCTTAAAGCCGATTCCAGTGCAATGATATGTGTTCTGGCTCGGGTCAAGAGAAGATACGAGATGATTTTTAGTCACTAAGAGTCTGACACTCCCTTATTATTATCTCCGATCACAAAAAAGGTTCTATTGATAGTGAACTCTCAATAGATCGTAACAATTTAGTTTTTTAAGTTTCTCTAACCAGAAATTTCTCCAGTTTCCTAGGTGCGTACACAAACATACAATTTCACATACACATCACACCCAGACCCGAAACAATAATTTGTGGATCACACAAGAAGTTGTTCCTTGCGGGAATGAAACCCGCGACCTTTCGCGTGGTAGCCGGTTGCGTGTGGTGTGTATATCAAAGTGTATGTTTGTAAACGTACCCACGACGTAGGAGAAAATACTTGTGTGCGGCAAAGTTTTTTTTAATAACTATATGTACCTATGTGTGGGGCGGAGGTACTCGTACCATAAAATGTCTCTACTATGGCGGTGTGACTGGTAACCTTTATGATAATCATGAATATTGAAAAACCTTTTATAGTGGAAGTCCAGAAGATGATGTTGTTTTTATTAAAGCGAGATTCTTAGAAGGAGAAGTAATAGAGAAATTCAATATTAGTAAACAATTGTTCAGTCCCACCAAGCATCTAATTAATGAGCTAAAGAACATCATACCTGTAATTGAGCTAAAGGAAATTGATACATATGTAGCAACATATTAGGTAAGTAATTCGTAAAACAAATACACGTTAATCAATAACCTTCTATTATAAATAGCTTTTGATCAGAGAAGAGGTTTCAATTATGAAAATCAATTTACTTTAGAGTTCTAATTGAATACTTTGATTATTTGGAAAACAAGCAATAATGTACTGTATTAAAGATGTTTATTTGATTGGCTTGATTTTCAATCGATTCGGGTATGTTCTTCAATATTCATTACGGTACAATTGACTATCTGAAAAACTTTGTTGGCCAGGTATCCTAAGAGTTGTGCACCAAGTACGGAGGAAAAAGTCAGGTGTTTGCGTCAAAAAGAATGGGCCCGGCTCAACCGGACTGATACCACGAGCTTGCATAAAACCAAGTGTGGGAGAGCCATGCTTCGGCGCGAATGGGTCGGCTCGACCGTAGTGATACCACGGCCTCACAGCAGACCGGCGTGAAACAACCACAGCGTTGTGTTTCGCCGTGTAAGTGAGGTTACCGGAGGCCCAATCCTTCTCCGCCCCCAATCCCTTCTCAATCCCTAAATCCCCGAATCCCTAATCCCTAATCCCTAAAAGGTCGGCAACGCACTCCTCCGTTGCGGGTGTCCATGGGTGGCGCTGATTGCTTACCATCAGGTAATCCGATGGCTTGTTTGCCGATCTATTAAATAAAAAAAACCGGCGTGAAACGACATAAGTGTTATGTCGTTATTGTTGTGTAATTGAGGTTAGCGGAGGCCTAATCCTTCCCCATATCCTCCTTCCCCGCATCTTCTGTTCTTTAATTCGTCACAACCCGCAAAAGGCCGGCAACGCCTTTAATGTTTATGTACTCCTATGGTATACCAACATTTAAGCAGAGGAATACTCCTCCGTTTTTGATTCGAATAATGATTATGAATAATTAAGTAATTTTATTAATGGGGACTTTGGACAAAAGGCTGTTATTTCATGAAATTGCGTCTACAGAGGTAGAGCAACGGTAACTTGCCGCACGCACAGAACCAAACTCAAGCTTATGCCACTAGACCCCAAGGGCAATCGTAATAAGGTACCGAAACAGGGGAAGAAACAAGGTTTTTATTCAGTAAGTAAGAGTCTGTCACACCCTTTCGGCCCATCCTGGGAGAAAGAAGTCATTTGATGATTGTTTCCCCTTAAAAAATGAAATATCACGATGATTTTTTTTCCATTCTAAAAAAAATTAGTTACTATACAGCCATTAACAAAATAAATCATTTATCTCTCTCGCTTCAGATAATGTCTTTATTATATCAACTTCGGTTTCTTCAAGTTACAGCGTCCCCATAAACACGTACACAAGAACATCAAATATTAATTTATTTTATTTATTCTACTGTGTTTATTTTTTTAGTTGTTGTAAACGAATATTTGATTTATGTATTAAGTATTTCAGTAACTGTATTATTATTTTCAATATTAAGTACGAAGCTGAAGTTTTTCAGAGTTTTATTCTGACGTTGGCTAAAAATTTCGAATCGATTTTTAAAACTCTTGTTTATAACATAGACCCGTCAATTATGATAGACAAGTATTTGAAACGACTAGAGTAAAACGGGCGGTGATTCAGATGAAACACAATGAATAATTTGTAGGTACAAATCTCATTTAACAGTTTTAACGTTAGTACACCAAGCCAGACTTTTAATACGTCAATCTTCTTTATTCAGAATTCAATTCAAATGGAGCCTCAGCAACTTATTCATGTAATCGCCTCACTACTGATCTCTCAACTCAGCGTTAGGGCCCAGTTTTTATTAATACTTGCAAACATGGTGACTTCAATAAAGCGTTATGAGTTATTCATAGGGAATGTAGGACATTCCTTACATAACGTTGAACGCATAACAATGTTCTATAGTCTCCCGTCGGAACTATTATTCACTTAATTCAAGGCTTTTATTACTATAACTTGGTGAAAATTTTGCTTATTCATTCGTTAGTTTTGGCTGTTTCAACCATTTATCTATGTTTGCGTTGATTTGTGGCTCTGGTTTAGTTTCGGGCTCATCTGTACTTGTAGATTTTGCAATGTTTTTCCTCTTGGGATACTTTCTGGTTGTACTGTTGTTGTCAATTTGTTATTTATTTAATGTTTACATCTTCTGCTTTATATTTTATAGTTGTTTGGTGGATTTGTTGTTTGAAGTACATAAACAAATTGAATTTGAAAGCCAATACTTAACTTTATAAATCTAAATGTTACCAACTTTTACACTATCTGGAACTGGTCTACAAAAACAGCAAATAACGTTTACGCAAATAAACAATGTAAAGATGCCGAAATTATTTTCTCGCCTTAACGAATTTTTGGTAATTTTTTTGTGAGACGAAAATCGTCAAATGACTTCTCCCACACAGGGTAGGCGTAGGGAGTGTCAGACTCTTACTGACTAAAAACCCCTGTCCCGGCCTCGGCCTAGAGCAGAGAAGGACGTATGCCTCCGACTGAACCCGGTCCCTTAGATAATGATTTCATTTTTAATTCCAAATCAAAATCAGGGATTTAAGTTAAGCATTAAGTAAAATAAAAATTCTGCAAATTTAACACAAAAACGAAGTTTACTATAGAATCTCACGAAACAAAACCCATCAGAACTGAGTTCTGTACAAACATCACTTGTCTAGTTTGCATTTAATAAAAGCAACTTCTTACAATGAACGGTGATGCGTCAGGTCTCTATTGTCCTCGGGCCGCATTTTTATGCATCATTCTGTTGTGTAGCGGTCTCGTTTTGTACCCTGTGTAATTTTGTTTTTTTTCAAAAGGTGTGGAAAAATGTATGTGGTTTTTTGTTGAGTGTAAACATCTATTGTTTTCGGGAGTTGTGTTTTGACAAAACGACTTTTCTGAATTTATACTGGGGCTTGTAGTGCTTATAGTTTTTAGTGGTCTTCGGGAAGAAGTTTTTGTTCCATATTTTTTAATTAAGTTTTGTAATGGTTCATCAGTGAGTGGTACTTATTGGTATTTACCACATGTGTTGTCTATAAATCACCGAAGTTATACCACAGGCTCACAGAAAACACGCGTGAAACAATCACAGCGTTGTGTTTCGCCGTGTGATATGGTTACTGGACGCTCTATCCTTCCCGTCCCCCAAACCCTAAACACAAAAGGTCGGTAACGCACTCGTAACTCCTCTGATTTTGCGGGTGTCTATGGGCAGCGCTGATTGCTTATCATCAGGTAATACGCTTGACCGTTTGCCGACATATAAAAAAAAAGTCTGTAAGTCACGGGGTATTAAGAAATGCATTCTCCTACTCTCATGACTAATTTGCCATCATTACGCGTCTTTGTAGAATCAATAAATAAAACAAGTTTTTGTACAACCCCTAAATCTTTATCTATAAGATATGTCGACATCTACCGCCAATCAATCAACTCTGTTCTTAAGATTTACTTACGACGAAATAAAAATAGCTTCCATTTTCTCACCGACATTGTTTTCGTATATTTGTAAATGTTTCTTTACAATAAGAAGGCAATCGATTGATGCTTTTTGACGGTTCTCTGTTAAATCACTAGGGTTGTCAGTCAGAAGATTATTTTACAACAAAACATGCACCAATGATACAGGAGAAAGCCCTAATTAATGGTTACAACAAGGTTTTCTTATTTTAATTAAAATATTGTGCCAATCTTACGCCTAATACACAATATTAGCCTGTCCATTTGAGTGTTTTGACACCAGAATATTAAATAAGATGTAGACTCTATGAACGTAATTTAGCAATTTTTGGTCTTTTTTAGTTGTTTATTTTTTATTTTTAGTCCGTTCATTTTTCAAGTGATTGCAATTGCGACTCTTGCATAAGTAATTTTGCTTTCCGCGATTGCAAAATAATTCATTTTTTCAAGGCCAAAGTGAATAGGTTGATTATGGGTAGGCGTGCTCCATCGTAAGGCAGATCATCGCTTACATCGTCAGGAGAGATAACGACAAAATAACTAGAAAACAAATAATATTTTGCACCTATGCTATGCATACTCTATAGTGTGAGACTATTAACACATCTGGTAGAAAAAATATGTTATTTTTTTAATTAACTACTTTAATAGCGTGTTCTTTGACTAATGAACGTTATAAAAAACATAACCTTATGTTATTCATAACAAACTTAAGTATCTTTCTAAAAAAACACTGAAATAAAAACGGATTTTTATAATCGAGAAAACAATCTCGGCACATTAATCAAAATATACGTAAAAGGTTACGCACAATGTGGCGTCCATTTATCCCCTTTACTCATTTTTTTCTCATTTGAAACTTCATATGTCATGGGTATCTCTTGTGTGTCGGTAACTGTGGGGTATTTGTGGGGTTTAATATCTGTGTCCCATTTTTCACGTGGTTTGTGGAGAAGCTTTTGTTTTGTATCAATTTTTCTATGGCATAGGATGACAGGCAAGCAGATGTATCACTTAAACCATTTAAACCTGATGGTAAGCAATAAGAGCCATGAGGTGCCTGTCGGCTTTATTTTAAGTAGATTCGTTCTTGTCAAGTGTGCGCAATGTGGGTTCAAAATCGAGTTAAATTTTTACAGTAAGTTATATAGCCAAAAGCATCTTTTACATTGGTCAAGACTCGTAACATTACTAGTGATTCGTTTACTAAAGTAGAGTATTTTATAAATAAGCCAATAAGTGTGGGAGAGCCAAGCTTCGGCGCGAAAGTGTCGGCTCGACCAAAGTGATACCACGGCCTCACAGAAAACTGGCGTGAAACAACCACAGAGTTGTGTTTCGCCATGTGAGTGAGGTTACCGGTGACTTAATCCCTCCCCCTACTCCATTCTTTCAAAATCCTTAAACATCCTAAACCTATATCCCTAAAATATGATGCGGGTGGATGACCTCTATCATAAAACAAGCCGTTGTGTACCTCGAGCACATTGACTATTCGACTAATCTAAACGATTCATTGGAGTATCGAGAAACATGCTTACCACACTACGACAATCACCGAATCAATCAGACAGTTATTACATAATTGGATTATCAATTATTATTAATTCAACCTTAAAGACTTTGTACTTGATTTCAAGGTCATTCGACCGCTCTATATGTTATTGTGCATCTTAAATTATCTATCTAGCCTTCATTATACCCTTAATTTTTAGGAGAAACTGGTCAGTATCGCTATATAATATACTTGGAACTTTTAATCCGCTTACGTCAGTCTGGCATTAAAAGAGATCATAATATTAATCATGATTGGAATAAAAAATATGTCATATCTCTTTAATTCTTACATTCGTTAATAAATGATGTGGTTTTTTTATGTAGACACTCGAAATACCAAAGGTGTTACTACAAGTGCATTGCCCACCTATTGTGGGTTATTAGAGATTTAAGGATAGGGGATTTGAGGATTGAGAATTGGGGGAAGGATTGGGCCTCCTTATACTACATTTAGTTATATACCTTCATATACTTCCATTCGCCTATATTGTTATTATTCCTACACTACTGGCTTTCCTTGCACTGAACCTTTGGGATAACCGATTTGGAGAATTAGGGATTGCGGGAGGGGATGGATTGGGCCTCCGGTAACCTCACTTACATGGAACACACCGCTGCGGTTGTTTGTGCCGGTTACGTGTCGATTTTCTGAGTGGCCGTGGTGTCACTCTCTTCGTACCGAACCGATCGTGCCAAAGCATGGCTCTTTCGCACTTCATCACAGATCCGTGGCTTTGCAGACTATCCGTGGGTGTTGCACGATCTCCTTGCTAAATTGCTATTATGAGATAAGCAAAAGCGAAGGAAACGGTCTAGTTTTAAGTCATTGAGAGTGAGTCACTCCTTTTTGCGTTGACTTGGAAAGAGGATTTTGTCCAGCAGCGGATACTTTTGGTTGATGATGATTTGTATAAAAAAATATATATCAAGCTATGCGAAAGTGGAACAGGCTCCTAGTATTAATATGATAACAAAGCTAGCTAAAGTAAGTAAGTTAAGATAAAATAATTTCTAAGAGAAATCCGTTCACAAAAATATTATTAGTTTCGTACAAAACCGAACCGCTACGGAGTGGGTTTATTGGATGATTTCACAAAAGGGGTAAAGCAATTATAATTTGAAGATACTTTGGGTATTTTATTACATTTTCGGGGAATAATTAAATGCCAGATTTTATTGGAAAAAACTTTATGTTTATTATGGTATAGGTTGGTTAAGGAGCACACGGATCGTGTGGCAAAGTCGTGCTTTGACGACCAGGGACTGAAAACTGGCATGAAATAATACAGCGTTATATTTCGCCGTAGGAGTAAAGTTACCGGAGACTCAATCCTACCCAAACCCTAAATTTCCAAAATTACTTATACCCAAAAGGCAACCGACTTGCAAATCCTTTGAAGGAGCGGATGACCATGGATGGCGAGATTACTTACCATCAGGTAACCCATGTACCCGATTTCCACTGTTTCACATACAAAAAATATCAAAATGAAGCGAAGCAAACGTGTATCAAAATTCGTTGAACAAAAGTATAATCCAGTAAAAATATACCAAAACTCGGAAAAACAAACCAAGTATCATAATAACAAAACTTTGGAGACTTTACATCGTTTATTTACTCAACCACTTACAATGATAATCAATTTTATAAACGATCCTTTCTATAGTCTTAAAACTTTGATGTACATTGATGGTTCAATTGGATTCAAATTTAAATCTCGTTTTATAAAGCCGTCAATGTATCAAGACATCAGCAATTATTTAAGATGAAGTTTGAAATTCTTTGAGCTTGAAGAGGATTATGAATAAATCCGGGGCCCTTCATTATTTCTTATCTCCAGTGGATTTAAACGCTTAAACAGTGTTAATTAAGTCCAGTTTAATTTATTTTTTATCGTCAAATGAAGCGTTAATTACTTTTAGGTTTAGTAAAGTTTTAAATAAATAAAGAAAGTAAGCCACGAAATTTATTTAACTTGTAATTTATTTAAAAAACGTATTATTATTTTTTTATAATTGATTAAGGGCTGATTTTTCAACAGTCAGATAAATGTTATCTAAGGAATAAAATTGTCATTGTCACTGTCTTATACAAACATTCTTTCGCGACAGCATCATAATTATTTCTCAGGTAACTTTTATCTAACCATTGAAAATTAGCCTTATTTGGTCTTTATTTTTTATTAAAGCTTGGTTAAATAAATCACAATATACTCAGTTCACAATAAACAAATAATCTAACACAAAAAACAAAATGTGTTGGTAAGCGCATAACTTAACAACACCATGGACCAATTTTGTTAATTCTTCTTTTGTTGTGTTTGTTATTGTCAGGTGAAGGTTCTTATCAAAGAAAATGTTTGAAAAGTAGAGGGGACGATTAGGAAAAGTGACCCTTTGATAGCGAGATAGTTGGACCTGTGCGAAGCGGGGGGCCGCTAGTAATAAAATAAAGTAACAAATACAAAATGGCACAAGTATTATTCCGCGGAGGCTACTGTATCAGATCAGTTCTTAATCATTAAAAACATCAGGTCCTGATCCTTCTTGGCAATGGACTTCTTTTTTCTTTCAACTTTCAGATTTATGTAACTTTGAAATCGCCAATCCGCCTTAAGCACGCGTGATGATTTAAGCTCAAACAGACATTGGTGAATATCTGACAATAGCGAAAGCATGGAAAGAAAATTAGTACATATAAAAAAAAAGCATATATACGGTCGAATTGAGAACCTCCTCCTTTTTTTTGGAAGCCGGTTAAAAATGAATTTAAGCGAAGTAAACATCTTCTTAAGTATTGAATAATAAAGAACACCCTGCTTTCTCCAAGTTAATGTACATAAATTGGATAATACTAAATCCTTCGAAAGAGTCAAGTTTCCCTTTTAGTTATTGCTAATTCAAACTTTTATGTTTATTTATATTGTTGTAGTTCATTTCACCCTCATTTTGTCTAAATAAGTCTGAATATGATTTAAAAAAGAAGTTAAATGTAATGTTTTCAATCTTCGAGTTGATCAACAATCTCGAAATTGTTCCTGTCCTTGCTCTTTGATGTTCATTTGTCATCACAAAAATTACTGCTGTCCGTAACATCCATTGCCATCGCCGTTGTAGAAAACGACATCTAAAAATGAATTAAAAATAATTATTTGGACTTGCATATATGTGTTTTACACTTACACGTAACAGCAGCTCTGAAGGTGGATTTGATTAAAACTATAAAAAAATAAATAGAATAAGGTAACAATAAATTGAGAGAAACTAGCGCCTTACGATCAACGATTGCATCACTGCTTTCCACCAGGTGGGATCGTAGTCAAGCACTAGTTTATTGCAAGTAAAAAAGAAATGGAAGTTCCAGTGGTCACAAGAACTTATAAAACGAAAATTGTTCTTTGTGTGTATGGTAATAAGATCGCTTTTACACGGAATTTTATTTAACTGGTGCTGCATTGAACCTATGGTTGCTACGAAAAATAATTCACAATTATTTTGTAAAGACACAAGTACTTTGAGGTATCAATTTAATTTCCCCACGGCCTTCCAGAAAACTAGCGTGAAACGAAACGGTTACGGAAGGCCCAAACCTTCCCCTTCCCCAATCACTCCCTAAATCTCCAAATCCCCAAAAGGCGGGCAACGCACTCGTACCTCATCTGTTGTTGCGGCTGTCCATGTGCGGTGCTGATTGCTTACCATCAAGTAATCCGTCAGCACATTTGCCGAACTGTTACATAAAAAAAAAATTTCATTACAAACATATATAAAACTTGGCATCTGATTCCAAGGCCAGTAAATGGATGAATAGAAAATAAAATCATTACCATCCTCTGGTTTTTCGCCGTACATGTTTATGCCCTTTTCCACACGATGGAGACAATTCTGAAGGTCTACGTCGCAAAGGGTTGCAAAGTTAAGCCACCCATGTACCAAAGAATAAGCGCAAACTTCATCGAAATAGGTCCTGAAAAACAGAGTTGCGTTGTCAATACATTTTTAATTTATCATCATCAGCCTGAAAGTGCACACTGCTGAGCAAAGGCCGCTTCTCACATGAAGAAGGTTTGATCTAATTCACCATGCTTGCTCATGTTGCGATTTCAAAGTTATAATTAGAATGTATAACTGGCAGTGGTTGGATGACAAGAGCTGAACATCGAACTCAGTGGCGTGCAATTGGGGAGGCCTATGTTCAGCAGTGGACGAATCAGGCTGATGATGATGATGATGATGATGATGAATTATAAAATAGAAATCCAAGTTTCCTCACGGTCTTTCCCTTCATCGTATGTCAGTGGTGTCTAAATAATCATATAAAGTACACATAACTTAGAAAAAGTCACATTGGTCCTTGCCAGGTTTCGAACCCGCACCCTCGTGTAAGAGATACACGATATCCGTACTCCAACCGCCTTAACGTCCAGGCTAGACCGACAATTTTTGATTAATTTTGTACTATTTTGAATCTGATATAGGATCTCTCATTTTACCCTGTATTAAACGAGCCTACTAAAATTAAAGAAAGAACATATTTAAAGTTGCCAGATATGATTGTAATAATTCCTTACGTATCCCGAACACATTCTGTGTGTATGTAGTAGCAATCGTAGTAATAATTGTATTCTTCGGTAGGAATTAGATCATAGTCAACGCCTTCAAATTGAATTGTTGGTTCGTACGTGATCAGTTCAAAAGGTGGAAGTATCATCATTTGCTCTACACTATCCAACATAATACTATCTGACATATTGTTAGAGTCAGCCAATTTTTTATCTTCATTTGCGTATTCTTCTTCAACCGATTGAGATGTAACTGCCGAAAAACAGAAATCAAGATTATAATAAGTTTTATAATATACAGAAGCATTTTGAGAAATAGTTATCTCTAAATTCTGGACGATAGCGAATACTAGAATGCAGATGATTGGTAAGATGCACGTAGATCAGAAAACAAATGCTAAGGGCTGGAATAAATAGCAATAAAATTATTCTGAGTACGGTAACAGGCCAAAAAGCAAAATAACTGAGTAGAATTTGGCACATAAACAGGATTTTATTCGTAGTTTTAAATAAATATATGGACTATAGAAAACCATACTTCAGCAAGAATGGGTTGACTCGACCAAAGTGATACCACGGCCTTTCAGAAATAGCGGAGTTGACAAACGCTTGCGTTGTATCTCTTTCCTTCCCCCATCGCTAATCCCCAAAGTCCTAGCCCTCAAATTTCTGACCATTCACAAAAACCATCGCACTGGGTAACTATTTTGGTTGGCTTTGTTGCTCCATTTTAAAGAAATAGACTTACCATTATGCGACCAAACCACAAATAGAAACCACAGTGAAAGATTGTAAATATTTATTTCAAACATTGTCAGGTCTTCATTCAGTGTCTTCAGCGTTTGGTTTACGACTGGTCACAGGTTGATCGTTAATTAAAACGTTTAAATTGACTTCAGATAAAGTACATTCTTTGTTAATTGATTGTAATCGTGATAACAGAAGGTTTTAGGATCGAAAAGATCTGTCGCGTATACATGTAATGCGGTACTTAAGCGCGGACATGCACGAACTGCGTAGAACGCACGGTATATTTGCTCAACCGAGTGGTCTGTCGTGTTATATACAAATTCCATATATTACAACTCAGTGGTTCTCTTATGGTCTGTACGCAGGCAGGCAGAATACGTATCCGGTTTGTTCCACCCTTTAATCTCAAGGTTTATTGTCTTTTTATGGTTGTAATATCATCGAAGGTGAGGCAAGCGGGACTTTTAGACGCTCACTAACTAAAAATCACCCCAAAACTTCTAATAGTAAAAAGCATGGTATCCTGATGAAGGCTAGTGATGGTATGGATGATATCTGCTTTTTGCATACTTTTGCCTCACATAGGCATTTTAATTATTTGAAGGTGTTTAGGTACGAAATCCAACAATAGAATAAAATAAAATATAATCACACACGAATAATTTATTTGCTTATAATATATACTATATTTCATCATATTTTATGTTGATGCAACACTTATAGTGTAAGGATACTATTTTTTTTAATCTTGCCCCACACACAACAATTTTTGTGATCCACAAATTGTTGTTTCGGGTCTGGGGTTGTGTTCTTTGTGGAAATCAACTGCACCAAGTCAATAGTCAGTCAAAACCTAACTGGCCGTTTAAAATGATGGCAGCATGATTATGAGTCCACTGGTATTGCGGTGGTCAACAGGCTGCTGCGACTGCTTACCATCAAACAATAAACGTAGACGGAACCGCAAACAGGGCTCGAAAGTGCGATGCAAGCCTTTTTCAGGGATGCTATCTTTAAGGTGCTAGCCAATTGCGTGAATCTTCTTGACAAATTTATTTTTAAGAAGTTGATAAAAAAGTAATCTTTTATGTGACCTTGGTCTAGACCAGGAGAAGGAACGAGTAGCCGTAGCTGTCCAATACTCCTCTCGCATCACCTCGGGAAAGGTCATTTGATGACTTTCCACTATCAAAACAAGATATCTCTTTTTAGTTTCAGATTTTGATACTCGACTCAACTTATTGGAACTATTTATTATTATTTTTATTAAAAAAAAACAATCCGATTATTAACATTGAGAGATTATTGAGAGATTTTGTCACTTACAATATAAAATCATTGCTAAGGATTATATTCATATTTTTATTTCCAAAAGATTTACACAGTAATGATAATTAAAGTTCCTTATTACTTGAGTGTTATTAGAAGTGAAGGGTTTAACTTGATATGTACTAGGCGCCGAGATTATAGTACAAATCAATAGCTTCCTTTCCATTCGTGGTATGACTTTGATAGAAACCACAAGGATGAGGCAAACCATTGTAATATATTTCACCTGAAACCAAAATAAAATTATGAATATTAATGCACATCAAGTAGACTGCACGTTTGGCGTAATGGCTGGGCAACTAGTGGCTGTGCAACGTCCACACGGAACAACACTGTGTGTGATTCACAAATTGTTGTTCCGTAAGTCTGGGTGTGATATGTATGTTTGTGTTTGTAAACACACCCATGTAAACACACACACAGGAGAAAATCTTTGTGTGGAGAAGCGTTAAATAATGTGGGAGAGCAGTGTTTTGCAAGAATGGGCCCGCTTAAAAGAAGTGATATACGCAGCAAACTGGCGTAAAGCAACGAAAATTTTGTTTCAACGTGTCTGTCATAAGGTTTGGAATGAAGGATTAGATGTTTCCTGACCTTCACAACTACTCGTATTAAATGTTTAAGAAAAATAATAAACTCTTGGGCTACGTACTTTTACGAGCCTTGACTAACGTGGTGTGATTTTTTATACGAGTGTCGGTAAACAAGCTTTCGGATCACATGAGAATGTGCTTCTGTACAAACAGGAATTCTTACCATAATTGTAATGATTTTGTTTGTCCGTAGTCTCCTTCTTAACACCCAGTATACATATTTGAAAATTAATTTCACACACACTAAAATAGTTGGTCAATCCAAATTTACTGCTGTAAGCGCAAGTTGGTTCATGATTTTGGCGATTCCTGTAAAATAATTTGTGACAACTTTACTCATAATAAAACGGTCTTTATGGTTTGGAAAAAGTGAAAATATGATTAAATAGCCAAGTTTCGGCTCGAATGGGTCAGCACGATTGGAGTGATACCACGGTCTCCCAGAAAACCGGTATGAAACAACTACATCGATGTGTTTCGCCGTGTGGGTGAGGTTACTGGAGGATCTTTTATATCATAAAATACTGAATCAATCAAAATCGATATCGAAAAAAATCAATCTAAAACAATTAATAGATATATTTTACAGGGCTCAAGCTTTTGTTCTAATAACGAAAAAAGGCTGAAGTACTTACAATTTCTTATCGCAAGCTATTTTACTTGGGTAACAGTCATCCTTTTTAACGGGAAGTTGCTCTTCAAAGTCGTTGAAATCATACGTCATATAATCGGTATCAAAAACAGATTTAGAATACAATGACTTATCCTCATCTTGCAATGGAACCGTTTTTGCTTTTGCTGAAACTAGAAGTTTTTTCTTTAAAAGCATTAAATGAATACCTAAATGTGGGAGTGCCATGTTTTGGCACGAATGGGTCGGCTCGACCGGAGTGATACGACGGCCTCACAGAAAACCGGCGTGAAACAACAGCCTCAGCGTTGTGGAGGCCGTGTGAATCAGGTTATCGAAGACCCAATCCTTACCCTCCCCCAATTTCTAAATATTCAAATCCCCAATCCCCAAAAGGTTGGCACCGCACTCGTTACTCCTCTGTTGCGTATCTATTGGCTATATTAATCTACTACTATCGAGCTAAACGTATCACTACTGATCTATAAGCCACAGATGGGGGCAATCAGTCCACAGTTTAGATAGTCTACTAGGATCAACGTCTGCCGAGGTTGTCAGTGCAAGCGTGACCGCAGTCCCAAACAAGAGAAGCAACGGGGTGAGCTTAAGTCAACAAGAGCCTGACTCCCTCTTGCAACACCTAAGATGGGAGTAGCCAGTGAAAGAAAAAAAGAGCCAAACTGGGGATCTTTTTTAATCCAATGCATTAGAAATCACCGTCCCTCTTTAACGGAGTTATTCTCTCAGCAAATTCTTGGTGTTTTAAAAGTAGGTATTATTCAAAACAAGCCAATACTAAGAATGTATACTAGGAAGAAAATAAATATATACTATGAAAAACAAAATGATATTTACCTGCCAATCCTACCATTAGCATGACAATGCAAAAAATAATATCTGGCATTGCACTTTCTAAGAGCCTTCTCAAGTCTCGTTCAAACCAATACTAACGCTGGATCTAATAGAGACTCTAATTAACTACTATCGGAACAAACACTTCATTAAGCTTAATAAGAAGATCATAATGAAGAAAACTTGATAAGAAGACGATAGTGATTTATGGATTAATATAATCAATTTTTCTATTATTCTTAGTTTGGCTATGTCTGTCTGTCTGTCCGTAGGCAGATAATCTCAGTGACCGTTAGCACTAGAAAGCTGAAATTTGGCACCAATATGTTTATCAATCACGCCAAGAAAGTGGTAAAAATATTAGGGTAACCTTAACAGACTCAAAGACAAAACTCTAGACTTAAAGTAGGAAGTGTTTTTTTTTCATTTCAACCCTTTTTTTGTGAGGGGAAAATCATCATTATGACTTCTCTCTAAGGGAGTGTTAGACTCTTACTGACTAAAAACCCCCCCTGTTCCTACTTCTGCTCTAGGCCGAGGTCGCGGTGATTTGCTTTGCCTCATTGCACTTACCCCGCAACCCCGGCTGAACATCAGCCCTATGGGGCCCCGCCTGTGGTGGTCTATTGGCTGTTCGAGGCGCGCGCGGAACGCTACGCTCCGTACGCTCGGGTCTAGTTCTGGTCGGGCGGCGAGCTACCCTTACTCGCCGTCCGCAGACCCACGCTTGCGGTGGCCAACGTATAACATAATTATGTTGTTGAATAGGTATTTAAAATTGATCATTTTAAGGATGTTAATATTTTCGGAAATAATCGCTTTAAAAGTAAAAAAAATGCATCCACTTTTTAACATTTGAACCAGAAGTTTAGAAAATAAGGAAAAAATTATTTATAGTATATCGTATAATAATACTTTATCTATCTATCTATCTAAGAAAATTATTTTTAACTTGATAAGTTATTCAAATATATTATAAAAATATGAACTAATTTTGTACTTCACCCGTATATGCAAGCCATTTTTAACTGTGTTTATATGTATATTTTATTAATGTGAATGAAATGAATGAAGGAGTTTTTCGCTCCATCTATACTCTTCTCTTGTGAAGTTAACTCACATCATCAGCATCACAATGATACTGAAATTTTCCATTTCTGAATTCTCAGTTTTTGCCTGTTTCATCACATTCATTAAACTTTCCAACAAACTTGCCTATGTAGCACATAGTTTAATCTACGTATTTAAATCTAAAACATTGAATGGTCAGCATTTTTTCAACATTTTTGATTAGGCTTCCTCTGAGATATAATGTAGCATTATTTTATTGTAATATGTCTAATTTTGTTTGGTGACTCTTGTAACTTATGTCTAGCAATGCTAAAGCTAATTACAAAAAAAAACTAATAATACTATTGTTTTTTGCAGGTAAAATCCTTCGAAAACTTGTTTTGACTGCAAATTTAAAGGGTAAGTAGAATAAACTAAATAAGAAATGAAAAAGTACACTTAATAAAGATCTTATAATCAGAACATCAACAATCATTAAGGCATACAAATGTAATAAAGATAAAATATAAAAGTAACTTAACATTAAATTAACAAAAAACTATCAAACCCTAGTGGTTCGATGATTTTTTGTTAATTTAATATTATTATTTATTATTTTAATAAAACTTTAATCCAAAGTGTAGTACATTTTTTCGGTTAATACTGTCTGAAAAGCCATTTTGAATTTTCTGAGATCTTTGAGTATGGTAGGAATTGTCCAAATTTTATGATTTTAAAATCATAAAAGCTTTTTTTGAGTAAAGCGGTCGTGTCATAATTTAATTTTGTCTTATAAGTGTAACCTACCTAAGTAAAATAATAGGAATAAATAGGTTTTATTAAGGGTTGATTTTTGAATAGCCAGAAAAATGCTATCTGAAGTAAAATTATTGCTATCACTGTCTTATACAAACATTCTGACGCAATAGCATCATAATTATTCTCAAGATAACTTTTATCAAACCATTGCAAAATCTGCCCTTAACAGTAACCGCACAGAGTTTTAAATAAATTCTTCAGTTCTTGACAAAGTAACATAACTAGCTCGAAGCCATACCAGGGCTTCATCACCATGAGCAGTTTAATCCCACAAACGATTCTTTCTTTAATGTCTTTGACAAATATATATTTTTATTAGATCAGTTATAATTTGAAGATGTTCCTATTTCTATACTAATGCATTTTGATCTATATCTTCGTTTCCATATTTATTATACCCATCCATTCCAAAATACAGTGTGACGGAATCCTCGTAATTTTTTGCTATTTTGTAGTAATATCTGCATTCGTGCATAAGGCCGTTGTGATAAATTAAATCTGCAAATAGAAATTAATGTCCTTGAAATTAATTTTATTTATTTCAGTAACTCACTGCACACTATCATTGACCTTTACCGAATATATTATGATTGATAAAACTTGTTCCTTATTCAAAACTAAAAGGATTTTTGATCGTTCTTGTATGAAGATCTGTTATTCAAACCGGCGTAAAACAACCACAACGTTGTGTTTCGCCGTGTGAGTGAGGTTACCGGAGGCCCAATCCTTCCCCTCCTCCAGTCCCTAAATCTCTAGACCCCTAATCCCTAAGAGGTCGCAACGCACTCGTTACTATTCTGTTGTTGCGGATGTCCATGGGCGGCGCTGATTGCCTAACATCAGGTAAGCTCGTATCGTACCTACCACATAAAAAAAGAAAAAATCATGATCAACACCTTTGAGTTGACATTTTACATTAATATCTACTCTTGTGCAATAAGACTCTTTGGTTGGACACTTCAGGCTGTAGCGTTATTTTTGTAGATCTTTCCTTTTCCAATTAGAACATGTATTTCTGATTTGAGCGACCAAACAATTGTACTGAAGATACAGTAATATATCGAAATTGCCTTATCGGTCTTATAAAAAATAATTATAGTAACTTCTATAAATGTACTGATTTTTGAAATATCTAAATGTATAAAGATTTTAATTACCATTTTCGTTTGGACTATTATACATTACGTTATTTCCATTAAGCAGGTTTCTGAGACAATTTAGCAAATAAATATCACATACATAAAAAAAATCCAATAAACCATGAGTTTTGACGAAAGCACATACATTCATTTCATTTGGTCTGAAAACAAAACCAATATTAGTATAAAATGATACTTCATTTACATTTGCCAAAATAATGAAATTGTAAAGAAAAGGGTTGATTTTGAAAAAGAGCTTATTATTCGGCGCGGGCTAGGACGCGAGCAAGATCTATACTTTATGATACATTATGGCTTTTTTGAAGGGTAGCAAATACATCAAATTACTTCTTCCACCTTGTGTGGAGCGAAGGACATTGTTGCATATACACCTGCAACCCCAGGTGATATATTAAGTCTTACGACGTTAAGGTGAAAGCTATTTATAGCAAAATACTATTTTCTTTCACACATTACCTTTTATCACTCATACCTCATTTAAATGTGAAAACACGCTGTGCGCTTATGCTCAAATGGGCTTCCGTGACCAAACCACAGCCTCAGTAAACTGGCTTGAAAACACACTTGTATGCGTCGTATTTTGTCGTGTGAATTTGATAATCGGAGCCCAAACGTTACTCCTATTGTAATATATCCTTATATCCCATATCCCTTAATCCACTATCTTTAATGTCCATGTGCAACACCGATTGCTTACCGCCAGATGATCTGTAAGATAGTTTGCAGCTACATATGCGCCATTATAAAAAATTCTTCAACTGTATCAACAAATATTTATAACGTAAAAGTGTGTTTGATTCTGTCCACTCCAATAATGCTTTGAATTTTTCAAACATGTCTTAGATGAGAGTACCAAAAAATAACATATTCATTTGATTACAAGGTAGTCTAAAGTAAATTAATGTACACAAAAAAATATACTTTAGTTTTGTTAAACAGTCCATGTTCGAAGTGTGGCAAATTCCTGGACCTTCAATTTTTGGTATTTCATTGAAATCATCTGGTGTAAATGGTTCTGGTTCTTCAACAAGATCAAACGGTAGCCATCCTTTTTTGAAATTATCTTCTAAACTCGTTTCAACTGAAAAAAAGCAAAATTTCGGAAAATTTAAAATCGTATTTTATTTATATCTCTGAAGATGATAAAATGGAATACATTTTAATATCGCATTATAGTCAACTATGGGACTAATTTATAAATTCGGAAGTGACCGCACATGATTACTATTCTTTAAAACTATATAATTACTCGTCTGCCGAGATTATTATCATTTTATTGATATTATATCAAATTTCAAATTACTACAAGATATTATTCACTATTTCAGAAAATAAGATGACTGTAGAAATTATGGCAACAATAGCTTCAAATAAGCAGATACTTTGAAAAAATTCAGATATCAAAAAAGACATCTTACCAAAAATTAAGATCCAAATTAGAACTATTTTTTTCTGCATTGTCTTACGCTTTCGACCTTATATGTGACGTTATGTCTCCTTGAATACACAATGAGAAATAAAGACTTTTTAATCCAGTTGTTAATGAACTTCTTGATAAGATCAAATACAATCAACTAGTTCGGTTTGTCATATAAAGTGTAAATTGGTTGTTAATAGGTCTAATAAGTTTATTGTTTTTTAAATTAATGCTCAACAGATATGATACTTCTGTTAATCCTTTTTTGACTGTAAGAGAGCGATGCTTCGGCCCAAATCGGTCAGCTCGTCATACCATTTATCTATCTATCTATCGTATCTATTTATTTATGTGTAAAGAATCGTGTTTGTTTCTTCCATTTTCTAGCCCCTTTCATTCTGTTCTAGGACTCTGTGACCTTGCTTCGCACCAACCGCAAGAATTTTCTGCACTGCCCTAGGGTTGACTTTTAGAGGATGCCTTAAGGCATTAAGTCCGCTTTTCAGACTGTTTTGTGAAGAAGAAATAAAAATAAATAAATACCACAGAAAACCGGTGTGCAACAACCACAGCGTTTTGTTTCACCGTGTGTGTTAGTTTACCGGAGGCCCAATACTTCCCCAACCCTAAAACGCTAATCCCCAAAAAGTCAGCAACGTACTAGTAGCTCCTCTGTTGTTGCGGGTGTCCATGGGCGTCCGTCTGATCGTTTGCGGTGCTATCACATAAAAAAGTACTCATATTGTTTATTTTCAGTTGTGCCTAAAATCACCTTTCTATCACAGTGACATGTTTGACATCAATTTTTATGATTGCCCATAGTCATAATCTTCATGACGTCAAGCAATAGAATCTTCCTTAAAACATAGCTTGTATTCCATTTAAAATTAATACTTATTTTTATCAATATTTTATATATATGCTTTTATTATATTACATCCGCGTGGATGTCGATTTAACGCTTTTTCAAGATTTTTATCCTTGAGAGCCTTGGAAAAATTTTGGTTTCCTTCTAGCACATCATTTTTATCTGAAATAGCATGCTTTGTTTGTATGTGTGCATAAGGCTCAACTCCTTCCATATGAGACTGATAGTTATCAAGTATCACTAACTTGTAAAGAATGATTGTTCCACCGCTATGGTGTGTTACATCAACATTTTAGCTATGAATCGGTATGAGTTTAAATGACGTCTTTGAGGTATTAAATTCTTAGGCAACGTTAATGATATAACAGGATTATTGTCTGTATAATAAATTAATTGTCTCTAAGAATTATCAGTGTGTGATGCAAAATATAAATATAGCATAGTAAAATGAAACACTTAGGTAGATAGGTTAAACGCCAAATCGCTTGCTGTATAAGTTCAATTCTCATGGCAAGAAAAATACGCGGAGACGAATTTGCGATTCACAATATCGAACCCAAGAATAGTTGTGAAGTGAAAATTTTGACATGTTACTAATAATCTACATCTTATTATGCCACACATAAATTTTAATGTGCATCATACACTTAAAAACGTAAATTACGCTAAAAAATTCATTAAAATTGGCGTTGAGATTAGTTATAATAGAGAAAAACTAATAATAATTCGGGTGAAATTAGTAAATTCGCTGGCAGAAGTTAAAGCAGAAACATTTTAGTCACGCTTTTACAATACTTCAAATAACAATCCACAAGTGACAAACAAAAAGGTACCAAAACAAATATACCAAAGCTCTTTATTAAAAAATCCAACACAAATTGAATTTTCAATCAAACATTGTACCGACCATCTTTAATCCAATCAATTAATATTCATTCAATCACAAAATAATCTGATCGTTACCATAACTGTTAGTCAAATACATCATCAATCATAACAATTGCGACCATACATGGTATAGAACGAATGAACGGAATAAAAAGATTGAACTATGAACGGAAGACATGTAATTGGCAATCTGCGCACACGTTACATTAACAATAAATGATATAGACATGGCAGTTTTATATTATAACGATCTTTGAAGAACAGGCGACATATATCGCATGCCACTGAAGAGTTAAGTAAAAAGTCTCTTGAGAAGTGTGGGAGAGCTATGCTTCGGCACGAATGGCTCTCAGAAAACCAGCTCCCTCCCCAATCTCTAAATCTATAATCCACAAAAGGTCAGCACTCGTAACTCCTCCGTTTGGTGCGGGTGTCCATGGGCGGCGCTGATTGCTTACCATCAGGTAATCCGTAAGCTCGTTTGCCAATCTATCGCTTAAGAAAAAGTCCGACGGTTTTGGTCGTTCACATAAAAAGCCAATTAAATAAAAAGCAATGTTCGTGTAGGTAATACCTAAAGTTTTTACGAAATTTGAATAGGCACACATTTTGCACCAGGAGCTGCGTTGGTAACAAGGTAGGTCGCGAACATTTTGGAAGATTGATTGAATTTCTGCAACTCCTTTGGGTGATCAGTTATTTATATTAACAAACCAAACAGAATAATTTTTTAACAAAGCATAAATACTCGTATATTGTTTGCTTGAACTTGCTAATATCCGGAACTACTGCTTTTAATTATAAAACTGAAAAGTTTGTTTATTTAAACTCGCTTATATCCAGATATAGTTCTAATTGATTAATTATTCCTACCTTTATCGAGAAAGGCTTTAGGTGATTATCAAACTACCACCAATAGGAGTCGAGCAGCGGTGGTGGAGTAGTCAGTACAAAAATAAAGCGTATTAGAGTTCTGTGTAGCGATTCTGGAATACCAAGATTAGAAATCCACTGGGTATTTACGTTTTTTTTTGTCAGGGTAAATATTATAAAATGACTTCTCTCTGACTCCAGACTTCTACTGACTAAAAACCCTTCCTGCCTTCTTCTGCTCTGGATCGAGGCTGCGGTGATTCATTGCGCTTATCCTGCAACCCCGGCTAAACATCAGCCCTAAAGGACCCCGTCTGAGGTGGTCTATTGTGTTTTTAAGGCGCGCGCGGAATGCAATGCGCCGTACGCACGCAGGTTTAGTTCCGGTCATCTCGCTTCTACCACCAATAGGAGTCGTGCAACGGTGCTGCAGTAGCTAAATTTAGTATAAAGCGTATTGGGAATCTGTGTACCGATTCTGGAATACCAAGATCAGAATCCCACGGGGTGCTTACGTGGTGAATCAATACTGCAAATGTCAATACAGTTAACAATAACAGATACATTGAGTACGAAGTTCCCCAGGCGATACTAACTGGCAAATAATTGTGGCTTGTGATGTTATCGTGTTTGCGAAAATTGTCGAAAACGTGGATGTGGGATAAGATTTTAACTTCGTTCTTTGAATTAATCCTTGAAATAACGAAGAAGAGCTGAATCTAATACTAACTGTAACACAGCGTCCATTTTTCGCCAATACTTGCGATACTCGCGTAGCGAAGTAGAAAGGCTTTTCCCGCCCCAGAAAATATTTAAATAAAACTTCTTATATTTTATATTCAAATGTTGGTCCTTTCCACCACCTTCGTGTAAATTCCCGTTAAACGTAAGTGAACATTGTGTGGCACATAATGCAAACAAATTAAATTGTCAAACAGGCCCTCAGGATCTGTATGTCATGCTAACTAAGGAGGAGGGTAGGAGCTAGTAAAAGAACGATCCTCCTTACGCCCTAGCCTTCGCAAGAGACGCTCCGGGTATCGGAGATCGCGCGACGATCTCCTGTCACCATAAGCCAAACCAAGTTATACAAACGGCGAGCTAAAGTATCTCACCGCCCGACCAGAACTAGACACGAGAGAACTCAGTTGATTCTAAGTTATTAGACCACGGAAGAAATTTTTATGACGGGAGAAGACATAAGACTGCCATGATTGTCGTCGGTGCTTTATACTTGTGGAGGTTTACATTACAATCGTTTACCTATGCATCAATAATAGTTGACGCAGTGACTGGGCAACTGTATGTTTCTAAACGCACACACAACACAGGAGAATACCCTAATGTGGAGCAATGCTTTAAAAAGATATATATATCGGTTCGTGATGGCTATAAAGGCGTATTTAATTATCGTCACGTAGATTGTATATCCGAATATAGACGCATTTATGGCATGTAATAGCACCCAGCGGGAATACGGTTTAGGCCACACTTTTGACAATGAAAAACAGATTTGTAGTTGAGATAGTGTATATTATCCTGGTTTGTCATTGACATTCGAGTTATAAAACAATCATTATTTTTAAAGAGTTGTAAAAAATCTCGTTGAGTTTTTATATAACTGTGTGTTCGTATTAATTCTGTAAATAAGAAAGTAAACTTAAAGAATCCACTTAACAACCCACAAAATACATAGATTTATGTGCTTTAGATAAAGGCTATGTTTCGTATATCGATTATTGTGACTTTCTGAATTAACTAATTAATAAACGATAAAATGCTTCAGCAGATATGATCAGCACATAAGATGGCGTTTAAGGTTAACTGCATATTCGAACATGCAAATTATAATCCCTAAAGCCTAGCAATGCATTGTAATCGATTTAGTGTAACCATAAGATTTGCAAAGATTTTTTGGTAACCACCCAAGAAATGAAAAAAAAAGCATCTTTGATGAAAAATAACGATTAGTTCACGTGAATCAATTGAGAAAAACTAGTGAAACTCACAAGTCACAACGGGACTTTTATTTTTACTGTTTGACTGACTGTCAACTAGTCAACTACGTGACGTCGTCAATGTGACGCGCATGCTGCTTATGATTAAGAGTCTTGTGGTGACTCTTCTTAGTTAATTCACGTAAATAAGTTGTAACTCGCAATAAATTTAGTATATCTAACCAAAGGATTAGCAAACTGAAGTGGAAGTGGGCAGGTCACATCTGTCAAAGAACCGATAACCGTTGGGGTAAACGGGTTCTAGATTGGAGACCATGTCTAGGCAAACGTAGTGTAGGGTGCCTTCCAGCTAGGTGGACTGACGACATCCGCAGGATGGCTGGCAGTGGTTGGAAGAAAAGAGCTGAACATCGAGCTCAGTGGCATGCAATTGGGGAGGCCTATGTCCAGCAGTGGACGACATCAGGTTGATGATGATGATGATGAACCAAAGTTGCTGTACAATACCCATCTTTCAAATTAATCCCGAAAAGGTTCAGATATTCAAGCAAAGAAATCACAATTGAAATTTTCAATCGCTCAAGAAAAATTCTTTAAAGGGAATCGATTCAGCCTTACCACATCCAAACAATAAGTCTTCCTGACTCCGAACCGTCATTGTGACGGCGACCCACATTCGAACGATTGTGCATTCATTCCGATGCACCAATTGAGAGAATCATTGTTGGCATACCGGTACTAGGGAATTTAATAGGGATCTCGGATATAACGAACATTTTTATCCAAGAAGAATATTGAAATGTTTGTACAAAAATGGTTTGGCTCAAAAAGTTCTGGAGCTTTTGAATGGTCGAAGGTCTTAAGTACAGTCTTCATAAATGGAATGATTGAATTGGCACCAATAATAATTGTGGATCTAAAAAGTAAACACTGTCTCAGAAAGGATGCGTATCTAGGTTTGATGTGACAAAACTAATTTAAATTGTTAGTTGTGGCTAAGTCATTTATTATCATTAGTTCAAAACTTATAGATATATAATACGACACACTTCTACTGCTTTAACATCCATCACATTCCAGTGACTTTTTTGTAAAATCATTGCATGACTTCTACGCCCAGTATTTGGCGACAGAGAGAGCTAAACTTTTACTGACCATAATCCCCCGTTTCTTCTCCTGCTCTAGGTAGGTAACTTACCGTGCTTGACCTACAAGCCAGGCCAAACATCAGCCCTGTTGGGCGCTATCTGTGGTGGTCAATTGGCTATAAGACGCGCGCGCGAAACGCTACGCTCCGCACGCTCGTGTTTGGTGCGCTCGATTATACAAACACGCAAGTTAATCTACAGCACAACTGTGTCCCATAAAATCCAACAACACAATTAATACCGGCAATCCGCATCTAACCTTTGGTGTTGCGGGTGTTCATTTGAAGCGCCAGCCGTCAGAAGATTGTTATAAAAACACGTGTTTTTCAATTTCATTGACCACATTTATTTATAATCGATGCGTATACATTGAATTTTAGATAAGAAGCTAAGCACGTCATTTTCAAAACACAATTAATTTCGCCATCTTGGTTGTTTTTGTTAAATTAAAATAATAAATAATAAACCATACCTAATTTAGTCACTATTATTTATAAATGTGAAAAAAACTATTAATTTCTTTTTTAGAGTTTTGTCTGATCTACATAAATCATTGAATGACTAATTCACGATTATGTACAGCGAAGTAAAGTACAAACAGCAAAAATATCAAATTTAATGAAATTACTAAATTTTGAAAGTGGAATTATCTGATAGACTTGTCTACCCTAAATAAAAAATAAATGAAGCGTGAAGATCATTACTGGATAATCCATTTCTAGGTCAATGGGTAACGAAACGTTAATTAATTTCCATCTTAGTCGACTTTACCTTTTCCGTTCGATCTAGAGATTAGGCCGATAATCTATCTGAACGAAAGCCTTTATTAATCTCCACAATAGAGCTTTTGTAAATAGAGATCTTGAGTCGGTATTAGTCGACGAAGCTTTATTAGTTTCAAAAATAATATGAGTTAGTTAATAAGCTGGATCAAAAAGGACTATTGAATAGTTCTACCCATAGAAATAAAGAAAGGTTAAGGAAAAGATCTTGCTTAAACCTTGTCACACCACGCAGAAATTCGAGAGTTTGACAACCTCGAGACATTTTGTTATATTATATCAGTCTTAGTAAACAAAGGGGGAAGATCTTGTATTCGGTTTCTTGTTTCACAATACATAATTCAATTTTTTGGTTCACAAAAAGCAGTTGAGATACCACCGTAGATTGAGTAGTTAAAAACCGCTGCCGCTGTAGTGCCATTCTGGGGCCTTGTATTCTTCTATCAACTGCAATAATCGTTTAGAAGTGGCGTTATTTGATTTGACTACGCAATGGCCCCATACCATAAAAGCTTGTTTTGAGTCACATAAGATCTTTTTCGTTATAATATTCAGCTCGCATACTCATATGTAACAAAAATAAACTGCACGGCCCAAACCCGACTACCGTGTAAATAGCTAAATCCAATTCTCTATAATGGAGCCCGTTTAGTTCGCATTTGAGTGCCATGGAGCCTAGAACTCCTTTTCATGAGCACAGATATAGAGAATACTAGAAAGCGCTAATAAAATTTCATATGAAATTGGTTTGTCACTGTTTTATTAGCTTGAGTATGTTGTCATGGAAAAGTATGCGATCGCGCAAGTACACCAGAAAACTGTTTTTTTTTTATAATTACACCTGATTTAAGGAGATGTGACTCCTAAAGTAATGATGGTTCTGTCAAATAATAGTACATTCAAACATTGGTATGGATATCAGGAGCTCTCACTAAGGACATGAAAAGAAGAAAGATTATTTCATCACTAGACGCAGTTATTCTAGGAGAGCTGGTCATAAAATCCTTATTCTCAAAACCAACTGGCTAAGACGCTGTAAAATTCCATGGACATAGATGTTTTTTCAATACACCTAAAGCAATTTATTTGATTATTAAGCAAACAACCAATAACACTTTAGCCGCATTAGAAGAATGCCTCTTTTCATCAGACGGATAGTGTCAGGCTGATGGCGATAATCATGAGAGTCGTAATACACTTTTGGAATCAAATCAAAATCAAAGTCAAAGTTAAAATAAAATTATTGATGTCAACTAAACCATAGAGAAGTACTTTTGAAACATCAAAATAGAACAATAGTCTGTCAGTCTGATCGGCAGTGAAGCTAAGTGAATCAAACAGTTTTACAAATATCATCATCAGCCTATAAGTTTAGTGCCCACTGTTGAGCAAAGGCCTCTTCTCCCATGGGGAAGGTTTGAGCATTATTCACCATGCTTGTTCAAGGCGAATTGGAATCAAACTTATAATTAAAAATTATAAGTCCTGGTTTTCTTACGATATTTTCTTCCACCGTCTGTTAGTGGGGTCTAAATAATCATATAAAGTAAGTCACATTGGTACTTTCCAAGTTTCTAATCCTCATGCATAAGAAGCGGGCGCCTCAACGACATTTTTGATGATCGGACACCATCTAGAAGACTTATGTTCCTTGTCCTTATTACCAGAGCGTTCACATTTCATTTCACTAACCGAGGGTTCGATTTCCTACCACTATTTACTACTCTCGAGAAATCTAAAGGAGCCAGCTCTTATTTATGAAATTGGACTTCCAGTTTGAAATGGACGCTTTTAGAATTATTATTAGTATTTGCTTTGAACTAAGTCAAATAATACTTCTGAATAATTGGTACGAAAGTTTAAATGCTTCCAAATCTTTAGGGAAAATGAGTTTAGTTTAAGTTTGCATAATTTGGTATGGAAATAAAATTACACAAATTTGTATGATTTTTAATGAAGCCATATCTTTTGATTTTCGATCCATTGATCGGCTCAGTAGCCAAACAATGTTTACTCTGTCTGCATTGAATCAATCTTTATTTTTGTATGCAAATGAAATAATGGCAGTCAACTCAAATATCATTCTTGATTGATTTTTATTATTGATTGACTTTCATAAGTACAAGTTTAATTCCCTTTTCCCAAATGCTTTTCTGTCCTCTAGAAGTCGTAAGGCCACCACTTGTAACAATTCTTGTGATTTAATATACTTTAGTGTTTATCAAAATGTGGGAAAGCCAGCCAACCTGGTTAAACCGTTGTAAAACTACACTTTCGCTGTATGAGTAAGGTAACTGGAGACCCAATAATTCCATCCCTTTTCCAAATTCTTCGGTCTCAGAAGTCCTCTAATCACTCAATATCTTCAAACGTGTGGCAAAACTTTTGTAAATCATCTGATTATTTACCATCAGGACATCCAACTTCTGATAGCCCCATCCCATTAAAAAGAGGGATCTTTATAAAGTCAACCAAACTATACATCAATCTATTGTAAAGGTAAATACATGGAGTACGCTTGAAAGACCATAATAAGGTAATAACACGGGGCATTACTTCAAAGCCGATCTCGTTCAACGAACCGAATGTTCAATAATTGCATATCATTATATTGAAACAACGAAACTGTATACAAAATGCGGAATACGGAATTTTTATTTGCTTTTTGTATTTGAAGATAAATTTAAGCTTTCTTTAGTACTTAGTTGTTTTGGTTTTGTTACTGATGCTAGGTTTAGCATGGCATAAGTGTGGGAGAGCCATGCTTCGGCACGAATGGGTCGGCTCGACCGGAGTGATACCACGGCCTCACAAAAAACCGGCGTGAAATAACCACTGCGTTGTGTTTCGCCGTGTGAGTGAGGTTACCGGAGGCCCAATCCTTCCCCTTCCCCAATCCCTCCTCAATCCCTAAATCTCCAAATCCCTAATCTCTTAAAGGTCGGCAACGCACTCGTAACTCCTCCGTTGCGAGTGTCCATGTGCGGCGCTGATTGCTTACCATCAGGTAATCCGTCTGCTCGTTTGCCGACCTATTAAATAAATAAAAAAAAAAAACATAAAAAACCACCACAGACGGGGCCTTAAAGGGCTGATGTTCAGCCGGGGTTGAGTCCAAGCGCAATAATGTTTCGTAGCCTCGGCCTGGAGCAGGATTAGGTACGTGGTGATTTTGAGTCAGTTAGTCTGACGCTTCCTACCGCCTTACACAGGGTGAAAGAAGGAATCTGATGTAAAAGCTATATGATCCCCACGTCAACTACAGTTGTATTAAGATTTTGAATTATAATATTCTGTTGCTGCAACCGGTACACGTATTCTGCTATCATTATAAATGCGAAAGTTAATATTGGCGTATTAATGTTGATAGCTCTTTCGAGTAAAAACTACCGAACAGATTTTAATGAAATTTAGCCTAGAGATAATTTATATTGTAGAATAACACAAAAACTACTTTTGTACCTTGGTAATGAAGGGACAGGGAATTAAGTTTTTTGCTTGTTCATTTCCATTCAAATCTACACCTTAGAATGAAAAATTATCTATTTATGATTTTGTTATTATGACTTTGACTTTGACTTTGAAGCCGCTTGCAGAAGCAAGAGTTATGTATACACACAATGAAATTCCATATTCAACATTTATTATTTTAACATGATCCATTTCAGTACGAAACTCGATTTCTCTCTAATATCTCGTGATTGAAGCAAATAGCCGCAACGGGATTATATCTACGAACATCGTGACCTGCCTACAAATATGGAGTATCGGATACACGTTTACCTATTTCATTATTTTTACTCTTAATACATTTATGAGTTAGAAGATAGATTGATTGGATTGGGTTTGCACTTAAATAAATCTAGTATTTGTTAGATACAAGTGTGTGTCACATGTTGTAAATGAAAGTGGATCATTTTCCATTGTTCTATTTAACATCACATGAAAACCAAAACTCCAAAATGTATATTCTTTCATTTCTTACTATTAACTACCAACTTGGCTTTACACGGGTGCTATGCTGACGCTAAATTTCTCAATAGATGTTATTATACATATAAAACTTCTTCTTCAATCACCGTTTCTATTAAAAATCTCATCAAAATCCGTTGCGTAGTTTGAAAGATTTGATCATACATAAGGTTATTGGTAGGAGGTTATTTCTGAATTTGTATATTATATTATACTTTCTTTATTACTGTTATAGTAAATAAATGAAGAAATGTTTTAATTCTTTGTCAAAGCTCGATTTCCAAAACCGCAACATAGTATAAGTGTCATGTTTTTCTATTAACACACATGACAAATAAGATTATCAATGAGATAACTGAAAACACAATGACATTGTCACATTTGACTGTCACTACCTTCTTTACAAAAAAGAGACCCTTAAAGATAGACTAATGAAAATTGTACATAATAATAAGCATTAAGAAAATAACAAAAACAAAAACACAGAAATCAGATAAACCACTCCAACTGAGACATTTGATTAACAAACGTGTCCCCGAATAGCTAATGTAGAGAAACTTGAGAATGGCAGAACTGTTAAATTCAAACTCGAAAAAGACTTGTAAATGAGTTTGAAACAGCAAACACCTGATATTTTCTCAGGAGCCATTGAATAAAATTATGTTTAAAACATTCAATTAACTTGGAAATTCAAATCTGTTTCTGTTTTCGTTCCGATTGGGATGGATGAGTAATTATAGTGCCTTAAGGAGCTATGAACGGCCCTGAGAGAAACGTAACTCAAATTTTATTAAATAAATTCAGCCGTAAAGTCTGTTAGTTTCTTTGTTATTTACTAAGAAACTGCGATATGGATTCAGATGCATTAAACCTCTTTAAAACAAATTGCCCCATACTTGGATATTACCTGGGTCTTGAATCTATTGTAAAATATAAATGAACATACGCATAACACCCAGAACCGGAACAACTATCTCAAATATAATGTGGATGACACAAGTACTTGTTACGTGCGGGAATCGAACTCGCGTGAACATGACGAAGAGACAGCGTCAATTGTGCAGTCAATTATCGATTGATTACAATCTTATCTAAACATAGCATATATCTAGGCTTTCAAAACAAAAGCCGGTATTTTAATATTGCCTTCGGCAATACAGAATTCAAAATTGAATTTATTTTGGTCGATGCACCGTGTGATGGACGTATTGTGTGCGATTTCAAGCTCTAGTTGCTATTGTGGAAAATATAGACATGTACAGTCAAGCAAGTTATTTAGTATGCACGTAAAAATACTATATTATATTGATGCCTTGCCCTGACCAATCTCAAAAATAAGTAGCTTACAATAAAACAAAATATACAATAAGTCATACTTATACAAACACTGTTACTGTCGCTTTACTTTTTATGGTTGGAAAATTATCCAACGAAAATCAATCATTCCACCCAGGCTCATTCTCTAGACCAGGACGCAGTACATATATAGCGCTTGCTCTACACAGAACACCGGTCTCTGAGGACGCTCATCTGTGGTAGTCTGATGCCTTTTTAGGTACTCAGAAACTTGATGCACCCTAAGCTACGGCCTGGTTTCGATCGGGCGACGAGCTATCCATACTCACCATCCGCAAATCGGCGCTTACGGTGGCTGGAGATCTTAATCTGGCAGTTCCCGTCGCCCAAGCGCCAGTACTGAATTCATCTTTATTTCCTTACCTGTATATCATATTACTTAGTTGTCTGTATATGATGCAATACCGTGTATAGCTAGGTTTATAATCCAGCTTCCAGATATCGAGTGACGGTCAGAACAATGGAGTTGTTAGTCAACTACAAAATATTTGGGAATTTCTTAGTATACTAGATTTTCCATGAAATATTAATTAATTTAAGTGTCCTTTTTTATCGAGGGCAAATCATCAAATTACTTCTCATGCCCAGGGTTAGGCAAGATAGAGTGTCGGCCAAGCCGTTCTTTCTTCTGCTCCATGCCTAAGTCAGGATACCTTGTAAGGACGGGACTTAGAGGAATCAAACAAGATATTAATCGTTACACGTTCTGTTTATTCCTATTCCCTCATGTCCTAAGATACAATTATACTTCTTTTGAATTAATACTTAATTACTAAAACAACACACAACTTTATTGCACTTGCCTTGCAACTCCGGTTGAACATCGGCCTTGTTGGGCCCTATCTGTGGTGGTCTATTGGTTCTTTGAGAACTCGTTGCTCGCCTTTCGCAGTCCCGTGCCGAGGATGGCCGGAGATCGTTGCTAGATGCCCAACGCCCGGAGTGTGGCTGCCCAGTGTCTCTCGCCTTGCACCATGGCAGCGACTGGTCGCCGCTGCTGATCACTTTTCTGAGGATACGACAATGGTCCTTGTGTAGTTTGAGTGAATCATTATCTTAATTGGTAATTCATAAGCTAAGGAGATCTTCTCAACTACAAAGTAATACATAAATGATCAAATTAATCAGAGTAACAAAGCCAATAGCGCATCAAATGTATACAATGAACCTTCAGATGTTACAATGATCAATTGTGGGTTGATTGCATTACAATATTGGATAATACCTACTTACTAGTGATTGTTCGTAAATTCGATTGCCTTATTGGCCATGTGATGAAGAGCTATTATATATAGAATATCGAACATAAGGATACTTGGATTATTTTTATTATTTTAAGTCATCAAATGATCTGCCCCGCCCTAGATGAAGCAAGAATGAGTATCAGATTCTTTCTGAAAAAAAATCCACCCCGTTCCTTCTCCTGTGCCCGGACGGGGACGCGGTACAATAAAGCGCTTATTAAGATTAAATGTAGGAGAGCCATGCTTTGGCACGAATTTGTCGGTTCAACTGGAGTAATATCTCGGCCACAGAAAACCTACGTAAAATAATCTCGGCGTTGTGCTTCACCGTGTGAGTGAGCACCGGACGCCCAATCTATCTCCTTCCCTATCCCTCTCTTTAGGTCCAAAAAGACGCCAACGCACTCGTAACTTTTAAGGTGTTGCTAGAGTCTGTTAGGAATTGTTCGGTTTGATCCCCGCCACATCTTTTCGCTATCGTTCCACGCGAAAACATATTCATCTCCATCACATAGATGGTTGGCAGTCAACAACTGTGCGATTCACTCGTAACTTTCTGCCCCGCACAGCAAAGCTTTGGAATTATCTTCCGGCGGCGGTATTCCCGAACCGATACGACCTTCAAACTTTCGAACAAGAAACGAGCCTACTACTTCTTAAAAGGCCGGCAACGCACCTGTGACTCCTCTGGTGTTGCAGGTGTGGCGGCGCCGATCGCTTACCATCAGGTGATCCGTCTGCTCATTTGCCAACTTATCGCTCAAATAAACCTTTGTACTTTTCTTAGAGAGATAAACGTCCTCTTGTTGGTTATGTTACCTACAAAACATCTTATCCTAGTAATCCAATTAATTACATCTAAATACTGTTGTAAATACACTTTCCGTTTCATAAATAAACTTATTTATTCCACCTTCAACGTAAAAGATACGTTAATTTTAATTATTGTTTTCTTAAAAACAGTCCGTTTACACTTTACGGAATATTCAAAATATACGAATTTATTTGCTTATTTTTGTAATTTTGTATGATTCTTAACATCTTATGGGAATCATTATGAAATGAAGATGTTATAAATGAATACATGTACAGCGGTCTACTATTTGGGGGTTAAAAATGAGTGAGTATAATAAATAACGTATTTTATTTATTAGTATTTTACTATCCAAATCTCCTTTGCAGTGCTTTTTCAACAAATAAATGTGAAAGCAAAGTTAAAACCATTCTGATGTTAATGTTAGTTGCGAAAAGTTTGAAACGGAGCATCCTCTCGGATAAAGTAAACATTTTTATTGTGCGTATCATCCTACGCGATAAAAGTTGTGTCATATGACGTCATCTTACGTCACACATAAGCGATGTTCATTTATTTATTTATTGAAGTCGTATCAAACATTAAGAAATGCAAAAGAATCGACTCATGTTCAAATGTCTTTTAGAACAATTCATATTAGAAACTTAAACACGTTGTTTTGACGAATCCTAAAAGAAAAACAGTTGAAAATTAATCACAGATACATCAGTTTTAGAATCAAATTAACCATATCTTCAGCTACAAGTTTTTTTGGGTTAGGGATTACGGGCTGACGGATTATTTAATGGTAAGCAATCAGCACCACCTACGGGCACCGCCTTTATTATGATAGGAGTTACAAGCGCGTTGCCGACCCTCTCTGGGTTAAATGGGGGAGAGAGAAGCGATCTCTTGTAGCCTCACTGCCACGAAGAAACACAATGTAACCAATGATGGTTTTATGTATGCTTTTATTATAACCTCCTTATCCAGGAAGCCGATTGGTATCACTTCGGCTGAGCCGGCCTACTCGCGCTGAAGCATTGCTTTTCCACAGTTACAAGTTAAGGTCCTACGCAACTAAGTACTTTATAAATAAATAAAACAACACTTTTCATTCTCATAAAACAAAACTCTAATAGAAATAAAATAATTACCCTTTCTACTCAAGATTTTAATATCCAAAAACTTTTTACGACCACGTTTTATCGTTTTACCTATAAAATATAAGCGTCGCGTCGTTTCGTCCCCGTGTCGTCTTGTCTAAATGTATAAAACAAAGGCCCGAAGCAATTTGTCGCAAATAAAGTTCGAAGGCTCTAGATATATATAAGGGGACCATGAATAATTAACAAGCTGATCACAGACATAATTGGACGGATTTTAGAAGCGACACGTTGTATCGAAGATGGATGACAGAAGGGAAATACATGGTACAGAAGAAAAATTTTGCGTTTTTCATATATTCTAGTTACGGCCTAAACAACTACCAATCTTACCCTTCAATTGTGGTAACTCGTGACAAAATAAAAGAACAATAGGAGCGCGAATTCTGGCGTTCGCTTGGAGATTGATGTATTAAAACACACACAAAAACAGCAGTATAATATCCTAGGCCAGGCCGACGCTTAGTATAAATTTTGAAAATATTGTTTCGTTATAAAGAATGAATCTTTAGAATATGTTTCCCGCATGGGTTGTGCTTATTGGGATTTTTACATAAAAATGTTAATTGTAATGAAAATAATAAATTGAAATGAATGAATAAAACTTTTAACAATGAGATCTTTGAGAGTCTAAAGATTCAACGTTTTGTTTTTATTTTGGCATTTCGCGTAACTTCTGTAGTCTTCTGTCAATTGTCAGGGTTCGTTACTAGAGAAAGGATCTAATTAATTAGAATTTCTTAGGAATCTTTGTCACAAATGTTATTACATGCCGTAGGAATGAGATTAAAATTTTAATTTAAATTTTATTAGCGACAATTATATTCATGATTGAATTATAATGTATATTTTCGGGGTAGCGTGGGACGGCCTTAAGATGGATTTGGTAAATTATTTTGTAACTTACACCTTTACTTGGTATAATGGAAAGTAATATTAATAAAACAACTCTCTACTTTATTGTTTCTACTGATTTCAAAAGGCCAAAATTTATTGCTCAACTAGCTTTCGCCCGCGACTTTGTTCGCTTGGCTTTCTGCTTTCTGCAGATTTTTGGTTTAAAAACTATCCTTTGTTCTTTCTTGAGTTCCAAACTACATATGTCTGTACCAAATTTCACACAAATAGGTTCTGTAGTTTAGGCGTGGAGAAAAGATAGACAGACAGACAGAGTTACTTTCGCATTTATAATATTAGTTTGGATATAATATCACATTTTATACAACATTTTTTTGCTTTGTCTTTATCGACTTTTTATTTATTCAGAAACCATATAATGATAGAAAACAATTGTAAAAATGTACGACACAGTGCTACAACAAAGGCTTTATGTGTATTTATGTCATGCAGGCAAATAGTTGAATTAGCCATCCAACCAACCACTTATGTCATTTGATTGAATGGCTAAATTTCTCATTCAGGCTGTAAGTTGAACCTTGAAAGGATCGTCATAAGAACTGTTACTACCAGAATATTAGGTTAGGTTAGAACTGTGAACTGCACAGAAATCGTATCGCTATCGCAATAAACAGCTACTCAAGTTTTACTGTGATCAAAGGGCTATAATGGAAATGTTAACGAAACTTTTTTTTTATTTATTAGGTCGGCAAACGAGCTGTCGGATTACCTGATGGTAAGCAATCAGCGCCACCCATGGACACCCGCAATGGAGGAGTTACGAGTGCGTTTGCCGACCTTTTAGGGATTAGGGTTTTGGAGATTTACGGATTGGGAGGGATCGGGGGAGGGGAAGGATTGGGCTTCCGGTAACCTAACTCACACGGCGAAACACAACACTGTGATTGTTTCACGCCGGTTTTCTGTGGAATTTAGTCAATTATACAAATTAATTATTGTAGTAATATATATAGCTGATTGATTGAACGGCCATTTTTACCAGCCTGCTGTGACATACATACATAGGCTGTAATGATTTGACAATTGAATGCGGGTATTCGTATCACTAAAGGAGCTAGTGTAGCTTTAAGACTATTGGCTAAAAATACTTTGCTGTCGAGTCATTTTTTTTATTTTTCTTGCGACTACGACGCTCATTGGATTGTTATGATCTTACGCTTCACAAACGCCATCTCTTGACCGTAAAATCGAAAACTCTCATTATCATAATAAAATAATTGCAACATCAAAAACGAAATATTTCTACTAAATTGAAGTGACATATTATTTCAAAGTCTTCCTCAATGTTTTTCATAAGGTTGCCATTGAAGTTATTTTCACTTTCCGCATTATTTCAAGGTCAAATTTATTTTTGATTCGTCAAGACTTTCTCGAATTGAGCGCAGATGTTATAAATGTCCACGTTATGAGTTTGACGTAGCGTTTTATCGTCAAATGACACAAGTAAGTGTTTGGGAATTGTAGAACGTGCGTAACGAAGATTTATGGGTTATTGTTGGTTCGGCAAATTAAGTTTGTTAATTGAGTATTCTAGGGAACCAGAGGTTAAGGCCCCCGTTTCTCATGCATAAGGGCGCTGATTCAAAACCTACCGAGTCTGCACCAATGTGACTTTTTCCGATTTAACGTGTACTTTAAAAAGCATGTAGAAATGACATAATTTTTCAAATCGATCGAGTAGTTTTAGTGTCTATTCAATACAAACAAACAGACACTAAAATCGTTCTTCTTTATAATGCTAGTTTACGTAAATGACAGACGATGAAAAAAGCCACGAGGAAATGTTTACTTATGACTAATAAGTTTCGGTTAACTTAGCCATAGGCGGGTACGAAACCTGGCAAGTACCAGTGTGATTTTATCCGTGTCATAATACGCACTTTATAAGCTCATTAGATATTACCGACTTACGGTGAAGGAAAATATGGCCTTATACTTTACAATTATAATTTTGGAATCATTAATACGCTTTGAGCTTCGTGATTAATGCTCGATACTTCTCCGTATGAGAAGAGATCTTTTCTTAGCAGTGAGTGTGTTCTAAATCATGATGAAAATTCATTAGCTGTTACGGATAGTGCTCCACGAATTTAATCGGTCGCTATAAAGATCTCTTGTCTTAACTTAACAGTTTTCAGTAAAAACCTCAAATAAAAATAACTGCATTTTTTTAACTTAATGCCATATAAGGTGAGCAATTGATACAATTATAAATAAAATAGTGTTGCTTTTTTTTGGAATATGCAAGGATAAAGATATAACCGAAAGAATACCACTACTTACGTAAAAACTGTTTGACAAAATAATATACTTTAAAAACAAGCGCAGGAACTCCTTTTAGACTGCGCTGAAACGAGTTCCTCTGTACGGGAACATAATGAAACATAAGCGAAAAGTTTTGTATTTTAGTGTTAAAATAGAATTGTCTTGTTTTAAATTATAGTAGAGTATATTCATTTATTTTTAAATAGTAGGTACAATATTTTTTTTAATAATAGGGAGGTAAATAGCCATACAAATCATTTGAAGGTAAAAATCATGACTGTTGTTAGATCTGAAGTACCCAGTGTCACCAATTTAATTTGGGGTCATAACACTACACAAGAGAATACCATACCTATTGAACAGTCTACCTGCAGACGTAATAAGTGAAACAAATACAAATTGATTTAAACATAAATTTAAGTAATATTTAATGTAAACTATGATGTCTAGGGACTCATGGATACCACCTTTCAAACCCTTGCAAAAGTTTTATAGGGCTTCACTTATGAAATACTTTACTTTGTAGAATAAAGGTCAAAAATAGTAAATAAAAATAATTGCTTATGGACATCCAACACGTTTCCGTATATTTCACCGTATTGTTGCCAATAATGGACACAACTACCTACTGCAGATTTAAAGAAAACTATCCAAATAAAAGCCAAAGAATAGCCAAAGTTTAAAAATATTAATAAAGAGTTTATATGTTTATATATTATTTGACCTTCAAATTTCAGTTAATAAATTCATTCAAGTATTAATCTGTTTTCCATCTCACATTTTCTCTTAAAACACAATTATACACACATTAAATAAGGCAACCGTTATAAAGTCAACCCTACCAACTTTTAATTCCGAGTTTAAAATTAAAATTTTAAATTTCACGCCACTGCATTATTCGCGATGAAATACCCCATATTCACTGCAAGAATAAAAATGTCTTTTCGAAACGCTTGCTTCAAAGTAAATGGTTTTCTAGGCCGGTGGTACTTTTGCATAGCGTAGGTATTTTCTACTGAAAGAAATATGGGTGCTTGTCCCCGTTTTCAGCTGAAGAGGCAAGATTTCTCGTAGAGGAAGGGTTTATTATAATTATTTTGATTTATAATATGATGGGCTTGCGTGGAATTGAATGTGTAGGGTTTTCATTTTGTTGGTATTTTTAGGCTTAATCTTTATACAATATGCATTCACCTCATTGTTTGGCTCTATTCATTAAACTAATGTTGTAACTTCTCTGTATCAGAAGTGTCACAACACATACGATTGTTATGGCTGTATTTTGGTTTATGCATAAACTAGCTTTTGCCCGCGACCGTTCGCGTGGAATAGTGACTTCCTGCAGATTTTTGGTATAAAAACTATCCTATGTCCTTACTCAATTTCCAAAGAACGTCTGTACCAAATTTTACCAAACTCGGTTCAGTAGTTTAGGCGTGAAGAAAATACACAGAGACAAAGTTACGTTTGGATAGTACATATCCATAAAAATAAGTTTTATTAATTTCAGTCCCAATAACATGCCACGCGGCGCTCGCCACCGCCCGCGCCGTTGCAAATTATGTTTTTCATTTAACTGGTATTTTGATGCATAAAATTGCTGTCCAATAATTGACTAGATTCGTAACGTTTCCATTAAAACGCTAGAAAGTTATATAACAATATTTTTGACAAATAAAATAGTTAGCCTTTTTTGAGGAAGGAAAATTCATCCCATGACTTTTATCAATCTAGATGGGGCAAAGAAGGAGTACCAGACTCTTATTGACTAAAAACCATCACGTTCCTTCTCCTGCTATAAATTCCCGCCTTCTTCATAAAACGTATATCATCATAAGTAAAAACAACACAATCCAAACCAATAAAAGCAAGTATACTTAACAGAAAAAATCTATTTACTCTTTCATTTCTTTTTTCTACTAAAGGGCTGATTTTCCAAAACTGAGATGACTGTTAGCTTAGGAATAAAATTGTTGCTGTCACTGTCTTATACAAACATACAGATGCGACAGCATCATAATTATTCCACAGGTAACTTTTACCTACCCATTGAAACAGCCCTTAAAATAAATATATGAGTTAAACATTACAATAAAGATATTTGCTCTATAAATTATTGTATCAGATTTCTTATTTCGTATTCCTTGTACCTACCTATTTGTAACTGAGGGATTATTTTAATACGTAACGGATCGCTTTACTTTGTGGTAATACTATTAGTTCTTAAACCATTTCTTATTTGGTCAGCTAAACAAATTCTTTCATACTAAATTCCTATTTTATGAGAGCCGAAGGATTTTTTGCTATGTGAAGTATTCACGTTAAATGTTGGTCAGTAATAAAATTCCAAATTTGGTTAGAAAGGGTTAGCGTGCCTTTAAAGCTATGAATGCTTTATAAAAGATTTTGTACATTCTTGAATAAAATCTTATTTTCAAAACATAATGCCTTTTCAAGTAGATACATATAGCTACAAGGCAACTTAATATTTTTTTTATTTATTTATCTTATATTACAAAGGCAGCCATCTTATGTGCTAAGCCAAAATTTCTTTACATATTTACACGTACTCTTCTATATAGAACAAAGAAGATGATGCAACATCATTTTAGTGTGGAAGGGCCATGTTACGTAGATATACCGGCTTTACAGAAAACCCGCGTGAAGCAACACTTATATTGTATTTCGCCATGTTACTGGAGGAGACTTTCCTCCCATCCTCAATCCTCAAATCCCCTATTCTTAAATCTCTTAATAACTTACAAACGGCTGGCAACGCACTTGTAGTAACTTCTTTGGTATTACGAGAGTCCGTGGGTGGCTTCAATTGCTTACCATCAGGTAATTCATCCGCTCCTTTGCCGACCCTTGACATATAAAAAAAAAACCTTTTAACTCCAAAGGGGCAGGTAGGGATATGTATTTCTGTAGATATACACATTTTATTATTCTTCTCTTTATGTTTTACTTTGATATAAATAGTGTCCTGTGTCGCTTACATTTGTCCTATCGACTGCAGGAACATATTCAAATAAGGAATATACAGAACTTATTTATTTTCTGTATTTTCTTTTTCTATAATTACTAATTAGTGTAAACGGCTTTAGGTAGGACCATAACCTGATTAATTTGAACATGGAACGTATTTATTGTGAAAGATAAGTAGTTATAATAAAGGTGGTGAGCAGGTTGTGAAGGCTTCATACGCAACTTTTTAAAATCAATCAAACACAATGTCGAACGGGTTGCCTCTCGATTGTTTTCTGATTTTTTTTTAAATTTTCTTTCATAGTAACTTTCTTTTGATCATTACAAACATATTAAAAAGTGATTATATGAAGTAAATGTTTATATGAACTTTAATAATTATTTATTTTATCTTTGTTTCAGATTATACGCACTTTGCTGGGTAAGTTAATATACATAAGTGACCATTAGAAAATGCGATACGACATTACTTTTGATTTGTGTACTAGATTTCGTTCAGTTTTGATCCTTCCAAAAATTTTACTGCCTATTTGGAGCAACTGGGCACGCTTGGCTTCTGCACACATTATTTTTGACCATTGGAAGAAGTTGGATCAATAATAATGGAGTAGTATAAATGTATATTTCTTACTGAAACCAAAACAAATTTCTATTAACAGAATAAACTTAATACTAGAACTATACAGCCAAACAAACCTAAATAAATAATTGAATCTTCTCCACTTTCCTCTGGTCTTTTAGATACCGGGTAAGATAGACTAGTGAACAAAAGCCAGCATAACGCAATACAAACAGAAGTGTAGATCTGACATAAATCTTTTATTCTTTTCCATAATAATATTACGCTCGTAAAAGCACAGAACTGTGTTCTTGAGTAACTGGATTTGGGGTAAATGGTGTCCTGTTTGATGCTATATTTCGCCTTTTCGTTTCTGTTTTGGTAAGAATTAAAATCATTTATATAGTTCGCGCGGTGACTGGTCATTGCATCTTGTCGTGGGTTAATTTTTTCTGAGATGAAAATCATCAAATGACTTCTCCCGCCCAGGGCAGAGCGGATCAGACTCTTACTGACTAAAAACTGGGCTGACGTCGCGGTGCCTCATTGCGCTTACCCCGCAACCCCAGCTGAACATCATCTCTATAGGGCCCCGTCTGGGGTGGTCTATTGGCACTTTGAGGCGCGCGCGGAATGCTACGCGCCGTACGCTCGGGTATCTTGTCGCGGGTATGATATTGGATTGTCTAGTTGTAATGTATATGTCGAAATTTTATAGGAAAAACTAGGATTCAACTGTTAAATAACTAAAAATATATTCTTAGTAATAAAGGAAAGACAAATCTGAGATACATTTTTTTTATTTGGTAGCACACGAGCGAATGGATTACGTCATGGTAAGCAATCGGCGTTGACTACGGGCATCTGCTACACTAGAGAAATTGGAAGTGCGTTGAGGATTTAAGCCTTTGACTGCCGACAGAAAACTGTTGAAGGCAACGGTGACCCCCATTAACGTGTAAAAGAACAAGGAGGGAATGGAGGAGAGGACGGATTGGGCCCGTGCCAGCCTCACTCAAACGACAAAACACAACGCCGTGGTTTTTTTCGTAGGTTTTCAGTGAGGCCTTCAAACGAGCCGGCAAGGTCGGGCATTATATATCCTTATTTACGAATATATACATATATTGCAAACTGTAACCAATAATAATATAAATATATTTACAAAGGTACAATACATTAACTTCTCTAAATACAAAAGCCATTACAAAAGAGCATGAAAGACAGAACATCCAAAAAGGAAGACAACAATACAGTCAACATTGTTGTGAGATAAAGTAATTGAATCAAACTTATATCTGTCCCTTTCTTTTGTTTGGTTTTCGGTGAGTAAACTAATAAACAGTGTTTCATGTGTATTAGGAAGGCATGTAATATGTACATATGTCATGTTTATAGGTTACAAAAATGGCAGTTAAGAAAATTATGACAAGGATTTTTTTACACAACCTAAGTGTCGTTTCGCGCCTGTTTTTTTGTGGAACGTGGTACTCTCCGATTAAGAGGTCAATTCAGGCGGATACATGGTTCCACTTACTAATAAGTACACTTCACTTTTTTCAAAATCATAAAAAAATTGCTTTGAGTCACTTCACTAATATTATATTTCCATCACGTTTTACAATAATTATATATTATGCAAAGGCTTACGCTTACGTACCGCAGATTTTCGAATTTAAGACCTAACAATAAAGCTTAAAATTTTACCATAACCTATATACCTACATATAACAATGTAAAATGTTCGCTTGTTCGTTGAAATACTCTGAAAAGTCTTTATAATCATATTATTTGTGTAACCACGTACCTATTATTATAATTCAAACCATCTCAATTCAAACTCCTCAATTAAAAATTCAAAAGAAACACTCGTGGTTTAAAAGGTTTAATAACAAACTTGAACCCACGCCATTGATTTTCAAGCCCTCTCATTGTCGATAGAACTTCATCAAAATCAAATCGTTTGAATACAAAAGGCCTTATTAACCCTCCTCGTGGAAGGTTTTCGTTTTTGATTTAACGTTTTTGGTGAATGTGGCTTTTTCCAAGTCATATGTACTTTCTTAGTTTTTTAGATACTATAATTTAGTTTTTGAAAGTGGCGAACTAACCTTACTTGCCATCCCCAAATACACAGGATTAAATTTGGCTCAGAGATAATTTATAGTCTAGGACAACACATTTTTACAGGGTTATTTTTTAATAAACTAAAATGCCTTTCTTCTTTGGATCTATTTAAAAAATATAGATTGCCACCTCGTATAATCATTAAATTTCGTTAATAGTGTCGTGGTGGCCCGGAGGTTAAGCAGCCGCTTCTCTGCATGAGGGTGTGGGTTCGAAACCTAGCAAGTACCAATGTGACTTTTTCCGAGTTATATGTACTTTCTATGATTATTTAGACACCACTGACATACGGTGAAGATAAACATCGTGAGGAAACCTGTACTTTATAATTTCAAATTATAAGTTTGAAATCGCCAACCCGCATCGAGCAAGCGTGGTGATTAATGCTCTAACCTTATCTGTATGAGAATAGGCCTTTGCTTAGCAGTGGGCACTTATAGGCTGATGATGATGATAATCATTAAAATGCAAACTACTTATGGTGTAAACACCGCTTATACGGACACGGACTTATACTTTCTAAGTATAACTTTGCAATCATCAATTTGCCTTGAGCAAGCCTGGTTATTAATTTTTCAAGTTTATTCGTCTTAGAAAAGCTTTTGCTCTTAAGTAGATGGCTCTTAAAGCTAATGCTGTGTTGTTTACAACTTTATTTCTATATATCTGGTATCTCAAATAAAGATTATCAAAAAAATCACGTTTCGACTTGATACGTCTGCGTGGAAATCATTATGATAATAAAACAATACGTGAAGCATAAATTGTCAATCATGCATGTTTATCTACTTTATCTTAATTTATATTATAGCATGGAAAGAAAAAGCATGTTTTTCTATCCTCAATCAATCTTACTATCATAATTAACCAGACGTTAAACTGCCAATAAACTGAAAACTAGTACACTATAATAATGACAGCGTTACTCGGAGCGACACCCAATTCCCGCCATTTATTACAAGATGGCCGCTCTGACAGCAAAATGACATTGCAGCTGCTTCCTTCTCGTTACATTTTTAATCTTAAATTTTAGCAGAAAATAGGTTTTATCTGTGATTAATTCTGTTATGTAGTAGGTAAAAACTGGCAGGTGGCTTAAATTAAATTTAAAAGTACATCAGACAAATTTAAATAGACATATGATACCAAAATACTAGCTCCGAGGTTGGTATTTCAAAAATAAATCATGATCTTTATAATTTTAAATGTATATTTGAATAAACTTAACATTTGTAACAGAAAAACGTTGAAATACATACAGATTTTTTTTTTTTTTTTTTGTGAGGGGAAAATCATCAAATGACTTCTCCCGCCCAGGGCCGGGCAGGAGGGAGTGTCAGACTCTTACTGACTAAAAACCCCCCTGTTCCTTCTCCTGCTCTGTGCCGAGGTCGCGGTACCTTATTGCGCTTACCCCGCAGCCCCGGCTGAACATCAGCCCTTTAGGGCCCCGTCTGTGGTGGTCTATTGGCTCTTTGAGGCGCGCGCGGAACGCTACGCGCCGTACGCTCGGGCCTGGTTCTGGTCGGGCGGCGAGCTGCCCTTACTCGCCGACCGCAGGCCCGTACTTACGGTGGCCGGAGATCGTCCCTCGATCCCCGACGCCCGTAGTGTCGCCAGTTGCGGCTGCTGGGGCGTGAGGAGGAGGATTGCTCCCTCACGCGGGCCGCCTCTCTCTTTGCGAGCATGACCGCTTCACAAAAGGAGGAGACGGCGTCCCAGTTCCTCTCACTCCGCACCATGGCCTCGACTAAGGCCGGGCGCGAGAGGTCGCCGCCGCCGATCACTTCCCTGAGGATACGGCGGTGCTCAGCCCAGGCAGGGCATACCGCTACCGTATGCTCCACCGTATCCTCTAGGTGGTCCTCACAATGACGACACTCGGGCGTTTCCTCCCGCTGAATCCGAAACAGGAACCTACCGAAGCTGCCGTGCCCGGTAAGCACCTGCGTCAGACGGAAGGTGAGGACGCCGTGGCGTCTCTCAAGCCACTCCTCAAAGAGGGGTCTTACCGCTGCTATGGTAGCGTGCCCGGCCCTCGGTTGCGACAGTCGTTGTCTCCACTCTGCCATGAGATCTCGCCGGAGCTCATTCCGCCACGCACTTATTTGGCGCGGCAGAGGATCTTCGCCCCGGCGACGCGCGTCTGCGCGCAAACTGTAGACGCGCGCGAGCGCCTTCGCTTCTAGATCCCACGGCGGTGATCCGGCAAGGAGGTTCGCCGCCTCCCCGGAGATCGTGCGATACCCGCGGATTACTCGTATAGCCATGACCCTCTGGGACGCGACCAGCGTACGAGCCGGCCGCCGCTTCAAGTCCGGCGCCCACACAGGGGCACCGTAGAGGGCCATGGATCGCACAATCCCCATATACAACCTCCGGCAGGAGGCGTTTGGCCCCCCGAGGTTGGGAAGGAGCCGCTTGAGCGCGGCCCCAGACCGTTCCAACTTAGGGGCCAAACGACGAAAATGCTCCGTGAAGTTCCATCGGCTGTCGAGGACGAGACCAAGGTACTTCATCGCCGACTCGACGCCGATGGTAACTCCTCCTGCCGTTACTTGGGACCCACCTGGAGGTGGCGCGCTCCGACGGCCATAGAAGCACATGGCCTCGGACTTGTGGAGCGCCACCTCGAGTCCCAACTGCCGGATCCTTGCAACGACTGTCGCAACCGCTTGTGACATCAGGTCGGCCGCCGCCTGATGCGACCTCCCGTTCGCCAGCACCAGCGTGTCGTCAGCATAGCAGACAATGCTGACGCCGCTCGGGAGGTCGGTGCGTAGCACCCAATCGTACCCGATGTTCCACAGGAGAGGTCCCAGGACCGATCCCTGTGGGACACCGCGCGACACCTCTCGCCGATTCCACACGCCCCGGTGACCGGGGTAGATGACGCATCTGTCCGTCAAGTAAGCCTCGACTACACGACGGAGATAGGCAGGCACCCGGTGGTACCGGAGTGCCTCCAAAATGCAGCTCCAGGGCAGCGAGTTAAAGGCGTTGGCGATGTCCAGAGACACCGCCACGACGACTCGCCTCCCGGCCAACGCTGTCCCCGTCGTGAGGTCCCTCACGCGCATGATGGCGTCCACCGTGGAGCGCCCTCTGCGGAAGCCGAACTGGCCGTCCGCTAAATCCGGCCCCCTTCCAGACAGGTGCCCGACGAGGCGGTCTGAGATTATCCTCTCGAACAGCTTTCCCACCTCGTCGAGCAGCACAATGGGCCGGTACGCGGACGGAGAGTCCGCAGGACGCCCCGGCTTCTTCACGAGGACCAGTTTACCCGTCTTCCACGACAGCGGAAACTGGCCTCTCTCCAAACATGCGCTGAACAGACCAAGTAGTCGAGGCCTGAGAGCCTCCGAGGCCAGGACCCAGACCTTGGCATGCAGCCCGTCAGGTCCTGGGGCGGTATTCTTGCCGCTCAGCCGGCGCACCGCCACTCTCAAATCTACCTCGGTCACTTCCGGAGCGGATTCGTCGTCGTCGTCGATGTAGCCCGCATTGGGCACCGCAGGGGGCGGGGGCATAGCCGGAGGCGTGTAACCCATCTGTGATCGGGGGAATAGCGCCCCAACCACTTCGTCCACGACCTCCGGCCGGAGACTCTGAGTCAGTGGGGGCGCCCAGGTGCGGAGCTTATCACGCACCATCCGGTAGGGGCGTCCCCACGGGTCTCTGTTCAGAGTCTCCAACATCTCCTCGCGGGCCCGATCTTTGGCCCGCCGGATCTCCACCCTGAGGGTGGCCTTCGCCGCCCTGTAATCCTCGTATAGCTCCGCCTCTCTGGTTTCAGCGTCCAGAGGGCGGAGACGGAGCCTGCGGTGCCTGGTGTATCGGCGTCGCGCTGCGGTGCACTCACCGCGCAGGTCTGCCAATTCCTGCGACCACCAATACACCTGGCGCTTGCGTTGGCACGGTCGGATCCGGGGCATCGCCACGTCGCACATCCTTGACATGGCGTCCTGGAGCCATCTCGCCTCCTCGTTAATGTCGGCTGGCCTGACCGGTGGTATCACCCAGGCCTGCACGACTGCGGCTTCCAGGAAAAGCTCCCGGTCCAGTTGCCTAAGCGCCCAACGCGGGCCACACGGGGCCTGTCTGACTGGCGGGTCTGCGGACTCGGCGGAGACGTCGAACCGTATATACCGGTGGTCCGAAAACGTCTCCACCTCCTCCATGACGCGCCAGTCAACAACGCGCGATGACAGAGCGGGGCTAGCAAACGAAATGTCCACCACTGACTCGCCCCGCATCCGTACGCACGTGGGGACAGAACCCCGGTTCAGCACGACTAGGCCTGTCTCCAGAGCCCAGTCTTCGACCATCCTTCCCCGGACATCAGTGAGCCGGGAACCCCAAGCCAAATTCTTGGCATTGAAGTCCCCGAGGACCAACACGGGGAGGGGACGGAACCCGACGACGACGGTGACTAACTCCCTGAGGGAGTTGTGGAACTCGACGAGAGTTCGGTTCGGAGAGAAGTACACGCCCACCACGGCGATCTCTCCGAACCGAGCCGCGACGCAACCCCTGCCTCGCTGAGGCCCTTCGGGGGTTGGGGTACCGGCGGCGGCCGACGAGATGATGGTCACCGAGCCGTCCAGGTCTGACACCCAGTGTTCCCTGGCTGGAACGAAGTACGGCTCGGAGACCACAGCAACATTGATCGACCACTGCGCCATGCTCTGGAGCAGGAGATCCTGAGCAGCGACGCAGTGGTTGATGTTCGCCTGGAGGAGGCGTAATGGAGCCATTATTGGGTATCCATCACGACCTCCTCTCTGACGGCAGCGGCGACAGCAGCAGTCGCAGGGGTGTTGGCGACTGCGGCGGCAGCGGGAGCGACGGTGGGAGCGGTGGAGGTGGCTACGGGCCTACCTTTGCTCCTGGGTTTGGTGGGGGGGGAGCAGGTTTTGCCCCCAACCCGGTGATCAGCCGGTTTGCCAGCCGCCGCACATACTACGCAGTGCGGCGGGGCGGTACAAGCGCCGGCCCTGTGACCGGGCTGACCGCAGCGGAAGCAGCGGTCGCTGCGGTCCACCTCTGAGGTGCACTTGGCACCCACGTGGTGACCCACGAGGCAGCGGAAACACCTCAAAGGTCGGGGTTCCAGGAGCTTCACCTGCGCCGAAACCCAGCCCACCAGGAGCCTTTTACCCTCTGCCAGCTTTTTGGCCGCTGTGACGGGGCAGCTGACTACCACAGTCCGCAGCCCCGTATTGTCCGGGCGGATAGTGCCTGCCTTCACCTGGTCAGCAGGGCACCCCCCCGTCCTGGCGACAGCGGCCGCCACCTCATTCTCCGTCACGGAGTCGTCCAGGCCCATGATGCGTAGCTCCAGGCATTTGGTGGGCCTGGACACGCGAGCTTCGTCCGCCGCAATGCACGCCCTGAGCCTCTCGGCAAGGGCGTCAGCGGACGGGCCGCTGGCCGCGCCGGGGACCTCCAAGAGACGGGCTCCAGTGGCAGTGACCCTCACTGCGAACCCGTCGGGTGCCCCAAACTCCGCGGGAGTTACCGCCCCCTTCAGTTTGGCGAGGACCTCGCCATACGTCACCCCCTTTTTCGCCGCGTCCGGCTGTAGTGTGATAACTACAGCCGAAGATTTTGGGGCGAGGAGCATTGCCGCAGCGCGCTTCTCCCTGCGTCGCTGCTGCCGCCGCTGCCGCTGCTCCTTCTTGCGGCGCTTCCTCGCCTCTTTGGCGCTCCTTCTCGCCTGCCCGGCCACCTGCCACTCGTCGCCATCGGTGCGCAGCTCTGATAGCGGGGTTGGGGCTGCAACGGCTGGAATTTCAGCTGCTGCGCCCCTTCGCTTGCGGCTACTTGGTGCCAGAGGCACAGCAGGAGCCGGTGCCGGTTGAGCTATGGGCGTCCTCGTCAGCGGCGGGGCTCTCGGTGCATTCGCCGCAGGGGGCACTTTCGCCCTTTTCTCCACCGGAGCGTCAGCTCTGACGCCGCGGCTAGGTGGTTGCTTCGTCTTCGCTGCCGCGGCTGCATAAGTGCCAGTTGCGAGCGGGGGTCGAAGGAGCCTACCCTCCAGAGCGTCGAAACGCTGCTGGAAGGCGGCCATCTCCTGCCGCATGAGGCCAAGAAGGTCGGCCTCCACTGGCTGCGAGGGTTGGGGACGACCCGCGCGAGCAGCGGCGAGTTCCGCCTTTGCTGCACGAAGTTCCGCCTCCAGGGCACAGTTCGCAGCCGCTAATCGGGCCAGCTCGCGCCTCATTCCGGCCATCTCTTTTTGCAGAGCGGTCATCTGCCGCTCTGCTGAGCCCTGCTGGGATACCGCCGACATTATAGCAGCCTCCGCGTGCTTAAGCACTCCGTTCCTGCCAGCCTGGGTTTTTTGCCCAGCCAGCATGCGGAGTGCTTCCTTAACCTGGAGGCGGAGGCTCTCAGCGCCGCCTACAGAATCCTCACCTCCGGACACCTCCATCTCCGAGGAGTCCGAGGGGGCAGCCTTTCCCAGGGCGCTCCCCTCCGCTGCCAGCCGCTCTGCCGGCTCAGAGCGGCTCCCAGCCGCTCTTGTGGAGCCCTTCCCCTTGCCCCTACCCCGCGCAGCCGTGGGGATTTTGGGGGCTGGGGCCTCCTGCTCGTTGGAGGACGGCTCTCGACCGTCCTCCAACCTGGGACGTTTGAAAACGCCCCGATCCTTTTTGTGGCGCAGCGCAATGCTGACGCCAGACAACGATGAGTCGGACTCCGAATCCGACTCCTTTCCTCCCTGTGCCCTTGCCCGGGACTTGCTGGACGGAACCAGCGTCTCCCCACAGGTCCGAGTGCCATCTTGGCTCTCGCTTCCACTTGCAAGCTGGCTTGCCCTCTCCTGCACTTTTGGTGGTATGTTTTTTTTTTTTTTAGTTGGGTTTAAGTCTTCCATGTTATTCCCACGAGTATGGGGGAAATAAGAGGTCCGCCCAGGGAGAGCCCCCTGTCCCTGGGTAAGTGTGCATTTGTCTCCCAACTAGGGGGTCCACCGGTCCCCTAGCTGGGGGTGCGCTCACGACTGATCCTACTCCTCAGCCATACATACCCTCGCCGCGCACCAGAACTTAGTATTGGAGGAATTTTTTATAGAGGTTATCTTCCTCGCGGTCCGGGCGGTTAAGCCAAGACCCTCGTCCCGGTCCGAGTCATAAAACATGACCATGATCTCTTCCCGGATTACGATATCGACGGGTGCAGTCGGGCGCAGCTAGTGCCCCGATGCTACTCATTGGCAGGGTGAGTGCACAACGAGCGCCGCCCTTGTTTCTCCGCCCCGCTCTCTGCTAGGTTCAGAGAGTCGTGCGGAGGAACGCCCCCACGGAGGCGTGGACTCTATGGCAGCATAGAGCCGATCGCCTCTAGAACCCGACCGGGTTCTCCGCCCGGCCAGAAGTTCGCTGCGGGCGACAGTCAGTCCAACCCTGTCGCCATCCCGTTAGGAAGACTGTCGCCCGCACCCAGGGTGCACCACGGGGAGGTCTTCTGGCACGCACCCCAAATACATACAGATGGGTTACTATTTTGAGCATCATACAAAAAAAAAAAAAAAAAAAGCTATCAGCACATATTCGACTCTACTTGGTACTATTTTACAAATCGTTTATATATAATGTCAGTGGCATTTTTAAGTATTTTTAACTTTATATATTATTTATTTATCCTTAAGTCGATTAAAACAAAACTGTCTACAAAACTCATATTCACCAATCTCAAATAAACATGTTGATTTAATTTTAAACGCCTGTCACATAACCGTAAGCATATGAGACGTATAAGAAATAAACATTTTGACATCAAAATGTCCAAGGTTCTCTCAGAGTTACATCGGAAGATATGTACCTACATCGTCATTTGGCGACGGATCCTCTCAGATACGTAAATACGATGATAGGATATTAAATAAATGTATTTAGAGTATAATGATCTTTATATTTTTAACAGTTTTTGACTGCGCAGTTGACGTTGTGGCTGGTAAACTGGCCGCTGCCTTGTGAATGCACACACGACAATGGAAGAAACATGCTAGTGGAGCAAAATTTTTTCTATTATGTATTTATTTACTTTCTAATAACATAATAAATGCGAAAGTACGTACGGAAATGTCCGTATGTTTGAGGTTTTATCCCAATAATTATGGAATAAAACCTCAAACATGTAAGTAATGCCATCCTTTGCCTTCCCTAAACCAACAGGATTTAATTTGGCTAAGAGATACGAGTACATTATAGTCTAAAACAAAACATTTGCACGGTGTTATTTTTCTCAGCGAGCATTGGCGAAGCAAGTGGCAGAAGCTTGTTATACATGAACCAGAATGCCTTTATTCCTTGGATCTAGGTAAAAATTATAAGTTGCCACGTCGTATAATCATTATAATGGAAACTATTTATTTAGTTTTTCTTTCCTACTAAGAATACTTATTATTATCTTAATTTAAAACATTTATTTACCTCTTGTCTCTGGGACACGTCATATTTAAGTATTTTGGTGTATTCTGTAGATTCTAGCTCACATAGGTTTTGGAAATAATGGTGGGCTTATGCCCAAAATAAAAATATTTTTAGGTCACCAAGTCAAGTGTGGCAAAAATAGTCCTTAGTCTTGTTTTTGTTGATCAAAGCCATCATATAGTATGCAAATTTTTATGGTATACTTATCATCGCCTTTTGGGGATTAGAGTTTTGGAATTGGTCTCGGTAATATCACTCTTAAGAAACATTTTGCAATTTTTTATCTATATCTAATAGATAAAATAGAGATTATTTTCCAATAATAGAATACGTGCCTACATATAATTTTCCATAGGTGTCGTTTACCGCTTCAATGATTTAATATTTATGTGGTACGTAAATAATATTTTATTTACACCCTCACTAAGTATAATATTAATTGTCTCGTAAATGTTGAATATAAATAGAAAAAAGTATATTAAGAACATAACATTTAAACTAGAAAGGCAATGGATACGTGTGACTATGATGGGCGGTATTAATTATAATAATAATGTATAATAATTTATTTAAGTGTGGGAGAGCCATGCTTTGGCACGAATGGATCGGCTCGACCGGAGTGATACCACGGCCTCACAGAAAACCGGCGTGAAACAACCACATCGTTGTGTTTCGCCATGTGAGGTCCCAGAGGCCCAATCCTTTCCCTCCCCCAATAATTCCTCCTCAATCCCTAAAGATAACTTACCATCAGGAAATCCGTCTGCTCGTTGGCCAACCAATTACATAAAAAAAAATTATGCGTTAAGGCGTTGAACGGATTACCTGATAGTAAGCTATAGCCGCAGCCCATGGATGTCCGTAACACCAAAGGTGGTGCTAATGCGTTGCCGGACTTTTAAGGGTTTAGGTTTTCGCCGGTTTTCTGTTCGTGCCACACAAACGTGTCGAAGTTTGGTTCTCCTACACATCACACATAATCGTCTATAAGTGCCCACTGCTGAGCAAAGGCCTCTTCTCACACGGAGAAGGTTTGAGCATTAATCACCACGCTTGCTCAAGGCGGATTGGCAGTTTCAAATTTATAATCAGGTACTATAAGTCCAGGTTTCCTCACGATGTTTTCCTTGACCGTAAGACAGTGGCGTCTAAAGAATCATAGAAAGCACATACAACTCGGAAAAAGTCACATTGATACTTGCCAGATTTCGAACCCGGGCGCCTTAATTTCCGGGCCTCCACGACCTTACACATTAGTTCTCCTACACTTAGTTGAATTTATACTCAAGAAACTGTATCACTAAATTGAAAATAAAATTACTAGTATACTACTAAACCTACTACGACTGTAAACTTCTAAAATGACACAAATGCCCACAATGCTTCCATTCAAACCTGTGTTGTGACACTCAACAATTAGAGTACACAATCATATAGCCGCTGACAGCTGCAATCGTCACCGCCCACTCTTTTGACGATGTACTAGTAACGTGGAAGATCTTTCAGTACTAATTAACTGTACATTGTACTGCGATGTATGTCGATGTCAGGGACTTTGGCATCAGCTACGGCCATGTTGATTTTAGTGCATCTTTTTAAATGTTATTTATTTTTTAATGTTGATTATTTTTTATTAATTTAATACATCGTGCGTAGTACAATACTGCTGATTCGTATGAGCTCTTAGATCCGGTAATTTAAAGTACCGCGGTCTCGACCTAAAACAAGAGAAGGTGTGGATTTTAGGCAGTCTCTTCCTGAGACAGTCACTCCCTATTCACCCTGTGGAATATGATTTTCCTACAACAAAAAAAAAGAAACTAATGTAATCCCCTTGTCTTTTCGAGGTCTGAATCTGACATGCATGACTGTGAAATTGAATATCGGAAGCGATCTTAGTGTAGGACAGCGCTTTTTTAAAGAATAAAAGAAAGAGAAAAAAACCGTACTATTTCAACAACCATTAAACAACTTACAAATCACAATAAAACGTCTGTTTCCTAAATAAATCTTCAACATACAGCTAGTTATAGATAGGAGGATGTGTAGATAATTAAGCGTTTCCATTTGGCACTCGGCACATCCACGTGGCGCAACTGTAGCGAACTAGAGGCCATTATCAAGGTACGCGCCGGTGAATCACTGACCTTAGAATGATTTGAATTGAACTTTGATTTGGGGATGTAATTCATAATTTGTTGGTATTAGAAGCTAATATTGCAAATTATGTTTAAGTGAATTTTAGATGAATATTTTGTAACTATAAATATTATTGTGTAACTTAAAGTATTTAACATGGGTTTGGTTGTGATACAAAGGCAATTAATTACCGCTGCCTTGGCCTGGAGAAGGAGAAGAGCCGGAGTGATTTTTAGTCTGCAAGAGCCTGACACTCACTCTAGGTATACATACCACGACAACAGTGCGGTCTCAAACTATCCAAATCGTGTAAAATATCATGACAATTAAAAGTCAATAATCATTTATTCCAATAAGAACCTTACAGGCACTTTTGAACGTCAAAAAAAATTTTGAAGATACATATAGTGTCAGTTTGTCGGTCAGTCCAGCTAGTGAAGCTATTTGCTCGTTCCAAAATCTAGATTCCGATGCAGAAGAACGAGCAAGAAACTTCATGGTTACTCTTTTTAAATCAGTTTCACATTTCAATTCTATACTATAACTACATTTTTAACTGACTTCAAAAAGGAGTAGGTTCTCAATTCGACCGTATTTTTGTTTTTTTATCCCCAAATGACGCTGTTACCTCGCCCTTAAAAAAACACAGTTCAATATAAACCACAATTAATTAATCGAAAGAACAGCTAATACTAACTAATGTATAACGGAAAACGACTAAAAAGAAAACCACAGAAAGAATACCCGATACCAACATAAGAATAACAGAAAAGTTCTTAAACACGAAGTATTATTTTGTAATTATGTTGGCATCGTTTCAATTCGTATGATGGTTCCGCATATTCACTGATGTCACTTACAGAACGCACTTGACGTTTATGCGTTGCAATTAAAATTTTACTACTGCTTTCGTCATTTGAACTTGACTTGGAAATGTATGTTTTATTTTCGAAAATTGTTTTGTTGTTGTCAACTTCATCGTCGTCGTCACTTGGGAGATATTCATCTTTACATAGTATAAAACAAAGTCACTTTCTCTGTCCTTGTATGTATGCTTAAATCTTTAAAATTATAAAACTACGCTTCGAATTTTGATAAGGTTTTAATAAAATTCACAATTTTTGTTCCTTTTGATTATTTAGTCAATTTTTTTGATAAATAATAAAATTGAAATAAAAATGCATGATTTTTATGAATATTCTATAAAAATCAAGTTCTTAGTCATGACTAACTACTTACACCCGGTTTCCGAAAGGTCGATCAATGTTAAAATCAATTTAATCTCTTGTCAAGTCATCTGAGTGGTTGACTCAATTATCAACAACCAATCAGATGACTAGACAAGAGATTTAACAGGAGATTAGTTAATTTTAGCGTTGACAAGCCTTTCAGAAACCGGGTGTTAATATTGAAAAGATTCTTTCCGAGTAAATCTTTTGCAGTATGCGGGAAATGTTACTTGGGAAATTCTGTTTTAATCAATAACTTCCGAATAATTAATATTTTATACAAGAACAAATAGCAGGAATCATACGACAATATAGTGAATATCTTTTATATTAACGATAGCAGACTAACATATTTCACAATATAATAAGTCAAAACAGAATTATTTTTTGTTTAATTAAAAACAAGCAAAAAATACTTAAACTTTATCGTACAGTTAGAAAATATATTTTAGAATCAAAAAATAAATTGCAATAGAATAAAATTAAATGTCAAAATGTAATTATTATTGCAGACATTACATTCAAGATCGCGATACTTTGTGCAAGCGGAAGATATAATTATTTCGAAACACTATAAATAAATGACCGCGAGAATCTCGCAGAGATTTTATCAACTGCGTGAAACACAACTCAAAATTAAACATTTTAAATGCTTAATGGATTCCGTACTTCTGTGGTGACATGTGGTCACAAAAACCACGACATAATAGTGCATTATTTTACCGCTTCGAAATAAATGGGTTGTCAATAACATTGCAATGTGATACTGGAGTGCAATTGACTGTACTGAACACATTTGTCACGAAAATGATGAGTAATTTGTGTATATTGGAAAATCATCCAATGACTTTCGGTGAAAAGTGTCGGATGAAAAGTGACACTCACTAAAATCATCCAATGGCTGGCCTGCCGTGGGTGAAAGGGAGTGTCAGTCTTTTACTGACTAAAAACTTTCCTACTTCGAGCCGAGCCAAGGTACATTATTGTGCTTGCAAGCTCAAACGTTGGTATCTAAGAAAATTTTGACCATCCCCCCACAACACTTGTCCAATTCATTGTTTTGCGGTGCATAGTTGTAAGATTTTCACACAAAATTTCACGATTTTTGCAACCAAATTCCAGAATTAATGGCGCTTAAGGTATTTCCGAACATAACGCCTCCCATTATTTAAGAAAATAGAGTGTTTTTTTAAGTCTATGGATGGCGGTAATTAACTACCATCAGAATCGCCTAAAGGTCAGTAATCAGCGCTGCAGCAAAACAAAGGTTATTTACTTTATTTTATAATTATAAATACTGTTCTGCAAGTACATTTATTTTTAAGACTGGGGTCCAATTGGATATTTTTGAACAGCCTTTACTTTGGAAAACATTTAAATTTAAAACATTAGCTTTAAGTGTGGGAGAGCCATGCTTCGGCACGAATGGGTCGGCTCGACCGGAGTGATACCACGGCCTCACAGAAAACCGGCGTGAAATAACCACTGCGTTGTGTTTCGCCGTGTGAGTGAGGTTACCGGAGGCCCAATCCTTCCCCTTCCCCAATCCCTCCTCAATCCCTATATCTCCAAATCCCTAATCCCTGAAAGGTCGGCAACGCACTCGTAACTCCACCGTTGCGAGTGTCCATGGGCGGCGCTGATTGCTTACCATCAGGTAATCCGTCTGCTCGTTTGCCGACCTATTACATAAAAAAAAAAAAAAAAACATACACGAGATGTCTATTTGGTCCATAACTCTGACTTTAAGCTTTACCGAGTACCAAATACTAAAATTTATATTATATTATTTGTAGGTTTAGCTTCACTATTTATTTTTATCAATAAAAGAAAATAAATATATCATTGGCACGTGATATTAAAGACACTTCTTTTTAAAGAAAAGTTTTGACAATAAATCAAAGTCAAGTCATTTATCTCAATTAGGCCACTTAACACTTTTGAAAGTAAATTAACAAATATTTAATGATAAAAGTATCTGTCTGTCCATCAATCTAAGTGCAATTAAAACACTTTACACATTTCAATTTGTATTTGAAACAAATTAACTCTAATACTTCGGTATAATGAGTCAGCTCAACCGAAGTGATACCACGGGCTCATAGAAAACCGGCGTGAAACAACCACAACGTTGTATTACGCTGTGTGAGTAAGGTTACCGGAAGCCCAATCCTTCGATCTCCCTAATCCCTAAATATCCAAATCCCTAATCCCCAAAAGGTCGGTAACGTACTCGTAACTCCTCTGTTGTAGCGGGTATCCATGAGCAGCACTGATTGCTTACCATTAGGTAATCCGTCTGTTTGCTTGCCGACCTATCATATAAAAAAATCTAGTCTCCTACATTACAGCAGAGAAAAAAATCTTTATTTCAGACGACTACCGTGTTTGTACCACATCCAAACTGATAATACTATTATATTGGCAATCGGCCATCTTCGCTCATTACTAGTGGCGACAAAAACTATTTCGGGATCATTTCAGTGCACGACGGGTTCAGCGCGACCAAGGTCATTCCCGAGGTCATAGATTACGGTAGTGTCAGAGTAATTATGGTAATCGTTTACGACTTTAAGTATACCTTACTAATCGCCACTATCCTATCAGCTTCAAGACGTCTGCTACACATAGGCCTTCCATTGATTTTCAGAACGGCCGAAACGACTTCAATCGACGTAACCTGTACATAGAACCGATAAATGGCTGCGAAAAATCTGTTTGGTTCATGAAATACTCTTAAAAATGGAGGTCTAGATGCAAAAAAATATTTGATATTTTGATAAATATGAGAATATTTAAAGTCAATAGTAGGTGCAATGCCTTCTTGAACAGTATCAAAGTGTGGGAGACCAAAGCTTCGGCACGAATGGATCGGCTCAACAATACCACTGCTTCACATTAAACTGGTGTGATACAATCACGGCGTTGAGGTTCACTATGTGAGCGAGGTTACCGGAGACCCAATCATTCCCCTTCCTTTACAATTCTCTAATACCTAAATTCTCAAAAACCTCTTTTACGGCCCCATAAGTTGGCAATACCGATCAGTTTAATGCGCTTGCAACATATCTGGTGTTGTGGGTGTACACGGAAGGCGCCAATTGCTTACCATCAAGTAATCTAATTTCTAAGAAAGATATCTAGTAGGATTTATTATTTAAATTGTTTAAATATTTTGCTCAATTTATGTACTACGTTTGTTTACACGCATAAAGTAGCAGTTCCAAATTCTTACCATGTAAAAATAACACTCGTACAAATTATGTCAAGCGCAGATGTTAGTAGTAAAATACATTTTCTATTTTAGTAAATAATCATTATTTATGTTATAATTTATTATTTCGTTAAATAAAATACCCGTAAAATTTATTATTATTATTTTGTTATCTTGTTTATCTATTTTCAATAAGATACATTTTATTTTGCTTTTTTAAGCCTTTTTTTCTTTGTGTTTAACTATTTACAAGAATGTGCTTAATTATAATTACATTTAGACTCTAGATATTATTGTTTGAATTTGTATAATCAAAAATAATTATAAGAAAGATTATTACTATAATAATGAACGCAACTGCTGTAAGAAAACATTATCGACAAAGATCTCAATTGCTTTCACGGAACGTTGTGATCAAATTAAATGTTCACAAAATTTTAACGTAAATTACAATAACAATTAAAATTATAGTACAAATAAACTATGAAATTGCAAATAGTATTAAATAGTCGTAAAATAAAATGTTTACGTCAATTTCATGTCAAAAAGCTCTTGCTCTTCATTGCTGTGTAAAAACAGGTAAAATTATGATTATAATTTGTTTTAAAAAATTACTCTAAGATAATGAACGTTTGGTTTGTATTTCTTTGAATACAATGCTCTTTTAATTGTCATCTTGCTTGCCTGTTTTTGACGGCAGCTGAGATTTTTTTTACTTGATTCTCTCGTAGTTTTGTGAGTATCAATCCATAAGACATTGAACTTAAGAACAATACATTTTTAAGTGTGGGATAGCCATGCTACGGCACGAATGTGTCGGCTCGACCGGAGTGATACCTCGGCCTCACAGAAAACTGGCGTGAAATAACCACATCGTTGTGTTTCGCTGAGTGAGTTAGGTTACCGGAGACCCAATCCTTCCCCTCAACCAATCCCTCCTAAATCCCTAATCCCTAAAAGTTCGGCAACGCACTCGTAACTCCTCCGTTGCGAGTGTCCATGGGCGGCGCTGATTGCTTACCATCAGATAATCCGTCTGCTCGTTTGCCGACCTATTAAATAAATAATTTAAAAAAAACATATATTTATTAGTTTTTTTTTGTTACAAAATCATCCAGTTGCAACTTAAAATTATAAAAAAAAAACGTTTTTTTACAAGTATAAGTTTACACATACCATTTCCTACCTAATAACTATTACTATAATGTTCAAAATAAAACTATACATAGTTCATTTAGATAGGGCGTAAGACAAAATTGTTCTACCGTCGTATCTTGGTAATACCAAGTAGGTGACACAATTTATCGTTACTGAGTGTTGATGTTAGAAAATCGCGTCTTTTTAATAAATCGAGTCACTATCGAATAAATTCGTTAATCTACTTGATATTTATATCCGTATTTCTAGAAGTGACAAGTATTTAGTGTCTTTTATCGAGTTTCCGTGTGTTTATTCGTCCATAAATCCCTTCGACAGCGTTGCTTTGATATTTTTTGAAGTGACTTTAGTCTTATATTTACTTTAAACATCATTAATTTAATAATAATATGTTAACTGTTTAATTCACGATATTTTACTAGGCAATGTAAAATTTCGGTATATAGTACTTAAACGAGCTGGGGTTTGCCTCAAAGACAAAATGAAAAAATAGTTTTGTATATTCTTCCCACTAACCTTACTCATAAACTATTAAATAAATAAATAAGAAGTAGCATCCACAAACTGATTTTTAAATTATTCGCCAGCGATAGCAATCATCGGCCTGGGCATACAACATAGGCTGACGATTGCTATCGCTGTAATGTGCCGTGCTCTCGACTTGGGGCAGGAAAATATTGGTTTTAGTCAGTAAGAGTCCATCTGCTCTTTTACTAAACAATCCTACAAAAAAAAAACCGACATAAATAGCAGCCAAACGAGCTTATATCAACGAAGATGATGAAAAGCGTAGAAGTAGAGTTTTTTATTCAATTTGGAATTTAAAAAAATGATACACAGACCAAGCATTATTAAACAAAGTTCTTTAAAAATGTTTTGTCTTCCTTCAGTTTCAGGAGGACACATTATGCATACATTATTATCTAAAACAGTTTAGTTCTTCATAGGGTTCTAGATATTTCATATTAGTAGGTACTACATACATACTAGTTCTAAATACTAGCTAAAAAAGAGTGATTAAATAAACTTCATCATCTTTACCTTTAATTATAACGCCATCAATCGAAAACTTTACGCCAAACAGAATTCGCCTACGAACTTCAAGATCGAAGACGAAGTTTACGAGAAGTTTTCAAGGCTTAATGGATTTGGTTCAGTAAGTAGATGCCTGCTTTAATACTGGAACACCGCGTTCTTAGGTAATTTGAATAAGGTTCGATAGATGTACTTTAGAATTTTATACATACTGCTGTAACCAATTGTATATTTAAGATAGATTAACTTGTACTACAATGTGTAAAATGGTCAAATAAAGAACTAATAATTATCATTATGTAGCAATAACGCAAGGGCTTGGAAGAGCAAGAGTTGCTGACGCCAACTACGCAACACCTTTAGGCAAATTTAATCTAAATGAAATGAGACACAAACTGGCGACTATCCTTGTATGCAATATGAAAATGCAGTATGAACCTAAGGCAGTCTTATTCGTGTAGGAGTATTGCGGATAATTGAAACACAAGGGATAAGGCTATAACAGTGTGAGTTTCTATGGACTATTATAATGGAAACTGTGGAAAGACGAATACCACCTGGCGAAAAAGTAATCCGCATTATCGTAATCATTAATTATTATTGACGATGACAATGACTGGGTTTGAACACGATACACTTTTTATGGTTGTGGCCCGGAGGTTAAGGCGCCCGCTTCTCATGCATGAGAGTGTGGGTTCGAAACCTGGCAAGTACCAATGTGGCTTTTTCCGAGTTATATGTACTTTCTATGATTATTTAGATACCACTGACATACGGTGAAGGTAAACATCGTGAGGAAACCTGAACTTATAATTTCTAATTATAAGTTTGAATCGCGTACCCGCATTGATCAAACCTTCTCCGTGTGAGAAGAGGCCTTTGCTCAGCAGGGGGCACTTCCAGGCTGACGATTGTTGACCGTTGTTTTTAGAAGACTATGTCCAATAGTGAAAAGATGCGAACTCGTAATTAAGTATTCCGTTTTTATAATCCTATAGAAGGAAAAGGAAGGAAGGAAGAGGAACAGTTTCCCATACAGATAACAATTATCTTCCTCCAGACTCTCAGCTACAAGTAAAAACGATATTTGAAAAAGAAACGAATTACACCGGCTATGGTCGATGCCATTAGATTTCGAATGTACCTACTGGTATGACATATCAAATTCCATTTGTAAATTTGAAATCCCATTTTGCTCTGTTCTTTCTATCGTCACTATGTCCATTCGAACGTACAAACATCAACAGCATTGAAAAGAAAAACTTTGGAACCATTCCCTATCATTTAAATGTTTTCCCGTCTTCTAATGGCACATTTCCGGTGACGATTTCTTACTTCTATTTATAAATATTTTAAGAGTTTTCAATGCCAGTGTTGTACAACAAAAGAATGTTTATCTACATTATTTTTATGCAATTTTTTTTTAGCTTTGGTATATTCAACTTTATTTAGTCATCACTATCACAAGCTGGTTGTATTGCTAATCAGTTTTTTTTTTGTGAAGAACTAATGATTAGCTCTGATGCGGTTAAAAATATAGTTTAACTACTCGTTTGCAAAAAACAATAATCTTAGGACTTCTAAACACCCAGGTTTGACAACAAATTTTGCTTCCATTCAAATATGCAGAGTATGCAGGTATTATTTGCCTTTCCGCAAATTATAATTACAAAGCAACTACAGCTGAAAATATTCCTAACGTCATTTAAGCTGGAAATGTAGATGCAAGCCAGACGCAATGCAATTCCATTGTTATTTGGTTTCATCTCATCTTATCCACGTTTTAATTTAGTTTATGGCTTCATTTTATTTAGTTTTAAATGGGAACAGAATCAGTGTCCTATTTAAATAATGGCGTGTTTATATGCAAGAGGTTTCCTTTAGTGGTTTTGCTGTTGGAATTTCAACTGTAACACAGTTTTAAAACAAACGAGTTTAAGTTGCTGATGTTTTTGACTGCCTCACAAAAGTCTTTTTGCAAATATCGTAGCAAGTAAATATGCTCCATTTGAAAAGTTGCCATTTTAGTAGATACACAGTCTAAATAATCTGGCCCTTATTAGATACACAGGACGAATAACATAAAAGAAAATTGGACAAACTAACCTTTGTCCACTAAATGTTAATGAGGGTCGGTGTCAGCCAGTTTTAGATAAGCTAACACATATAGTTGCTTAATGAAAGAATAACACATAACATTTATAACGAAAGGGTAAATAGAGGAAAAGGTTACAGCTTTTGCCGCTTACAGTGCCATGTTATCGTTATGTTCTTTTTAAATGTTTCTCATAACGAAAGCCATCAAGAACTGAAAATCTTAACATTACTATCACTGTCTTCGTTGGGATCAATCACACATGCAGAAAACAGTTTAAGTAAAACTTAATTTACTCTGTTGCCAGTAAGTGTGGGAGAGCCATTCTTCGGCACGACTGGGGTCGGCTCCGTAATACCACGGCCTCATAGAAAACCTGTGTGAAACAACCACAGCGTTATGTTTCGTTGTGTGATCAAGGTGGCCAGAAGTGGGCCTTCCTTCCCACACAGGGATTTGGGGACGCCAAATCCCTCCCCAATCCCTAGTCCCCAAAAGATCGTCAACACTTTACCAGGAGGGCTTTACCATCAGGTAATTCATCTACTAGTTTTCCCTCCTATCACATAAAAAGTGTAACCTAATACCTAACAATATTGAATGATATTAGTAATAATGCTATGACTGCATTTTAGTTAATTTCCATAACTCATTTGACTCAAAACTAAACCTACCTAAACAAAAATGTACAAAAACCCTACACTACATCTAGAATCCACTATTATTTCCATAATAATGATATGGAACCACAAAACGCCAGTACAAATTTTTCACACCACATAATATTCAATGACTAACATTCTCACTGACAGTTCTGACACATGACACTTCAACGTGACACGTGACACCTATTGTAACGTAAACGTCACTTCAAACATCAAAAGCCAAAATGTACCTTAATACGAAGCTAATAAGCATCATCAATGCCACTCAAACTAATCTAGAAATCTATCATCCACACTGACAGACCGCCATTTTGTTCGTTTTCTTCAATTTCAAATTAAGATGTTATGTAAAAAAATAATGAACATTTAGAAGTCACTTTAAATTAAAGAAGTATTATTACAAAGTACTGACCTTCGTTTGAATGATGTAGAAAGAACATAGACATGACAAAAGAATGTTGTTTCTAGAAATGTTGTAGAAATATAATGTTGCGCAACGTAAGGTCATATCACATTTTTGTAAGATTCTCATTGTATTAAAAATCAAAATACATTATGCTGGGTATCTTCAAAGTCCGAGATTTCTTTTGGGCAGGCATCATCATAGTTCACTGCTCTGCAAACGAACCATTTTTAATAAAAAAATCCTTAGAACCTAATTTTGCGTCGTTATTATCTTGAATGTCATATCTATCTATATATCATAACGTTTATAAAGAGAACCACAATTATTCAGCATTTCTTTTCGAGATACATTTCTCTTAACACACTATAGGAATTAAATTAATAAAAAGTTAAAGAAATCAATTCACACAGGCTACAAAAATAGCCACCTCATAAATATTTTTAGAAAATTTCGACCGCAAAAAATATAAGGTCATTTTATTTCGCATTAAGCCTGCTACGCTACTGGACAGGTCTCATCAATCTCTCATTTTTGACACTAAGTAAGTTACCACCGTATCGAACTACGCCTATAAAAAATAAGTCGTTTGCGAATCATAATTTACTTCAACTATCTTAATATTATAGCCATGTGGTGAATAGCTGAATATATATATAGGTGAATAGAAAACAATTAATTTTTACTTCACTCTTCTTTTTCCCTAGGTATCACCAAAGAGGATTAAGGGACCAAACGTTACGATAGAGACAGGTTCATCTTTAATACTACTGACTAATAACCTAATACGATACAATCTTCCATAAAATAGCGCATTCCACCTAAAAAGACCAGTAACGCACTCAACATCAGATCTGCGGAGTCGACACTTACAAAGTTGTGACGCCGCAGTTGATGAATTTATTTCAGAGGCGACGCTGATCGCTTCCATCAGTTAATTTGTCAGTTCTTGATCAAAAAGAAAACATTTTTATATTGTAATTTCTATTAACTTCTTAATTTACTGCTTGCAAGGTAACTCGATTGTAATCAAATCAGCAAATCATGCTTATGTAGAAATAGTCTCATAGTCCAATAGCAACGATTATACCCTCTCTCTTGCTGTTTCATTTGCTGCTCGACTCCTTTTCATTATACAGTTTTATAGGCTTTTTATAGGCAACACAAAATAATTGTTCAATTCGAACCAGTAGTTTCAAAGATTAGGGCGTTCAAACAAGCTAAGAAAAAAACTCTTAAGCTTTATAATATTAATATTATAGATATTTTTATTCATAAAATCTATGCAATATCTTTTTCTATTTCGGATTCGTATTTTGGATACTTTCCAGGAAATTACTAGTCCTATGTCGTATGTCAAGTCAGTGTTATAAATATAGTAAATTTTTGGATACTGTTAACGTTGGTGTCCACTGAAGCGTAACATAAATATTTCTTTGATATTGAACGAGCAATATATCAATGTGAGTGAGGAAATAATAAAGAATATTAAAGTACGTGTGTGTTGTTTTTACATAATTTTTTATTCATCAGATTATGTGATATGTTATTATTATGATATGACATTATTTGTTCGTCATTCCATTTTGTTTTTATTTCTTTGTGACTAGTTCATTATGGTACATCCAGTTATGATGTAGTTCTCTGTTACATATATTTATTATCTGTGGCAAGCTCGCAACGTGAAAAAACGCGGTGTCTTTCATTTGTTTAACTTCTGCATTATCATGTTTAATTAACGTGTTGAACCACATCCGTAGAATAAATTTATATAAATATTAGCGGACACTTCCCGAAAACCCTCACATATCAAATTTCAGCGAAATCGCTATGGCCGTTTCTAAGATCACAGGCTTTTTCAAGCAATCAGTGCCATCTGCAGGGCTGTCAAACGCGTACAGAAAAATTAAGCCGTTTAGGAGGAATTCGATTACATATACACGTATAGCAGAATTATTTATACCTATATAAAGATATATATTATTATCCACTCCAAAGAAGTTTGATACTTTTCTTAACTCTATGGTTATACGTGTCTTATCTCAGGAGGTAAATCGCCTTCAAGGAGTGTCGAAAATATATTCTACAAACACCCTTTACGTATAGGATAGGCTCTCTACCTAAACCAATTCAGAAGGTAACCTTGACAACATCAAAACCAACTAACATAAGGACTATATTTGAATAAAACACTAAATATTTGTATCAAATAAACACGTACAATGTAGTAATGCTCAAAGAAAGTAAATTCACAGGTCTTGATGCGTATCAAAGTGTGAAAAGCGTTTGCATCATTTTACGGCCCGACGCACTATTTCTAAAGCTCTATTGATCCTTATATCCGTAAATAAAACCGGTCGAGAATATTTAAAATGGACGAAACTGAGTATTCGGGTTTGGTTCGCGTTGGATTTTTATGTAGAGGCTTTACACGCTCTTTTTTTTATTAAAAGATTGTGAAGGTTAGGTTAGCTGTGGATATGCCGATAATAGGGATGTCTATTGTGTTTACTCATTTTATTATGTAAGTGGAAAAACGCTAAGGTTTTAGAAGAATGAGTTGAAGTTTTCATGTATGTATTCAAATTTTTTTGTTAACATTGTTTTTATAAGCATTCCTAAAAAGTGATTCTTTGTTTAATAAATTCATTTACAGGGCCTCGAGTCTGCTATTACAATAGTGTCAGAATAGTAGATCATTGGTTTCAAAATAGTTGATTTTGACAAGATTGGTAATCTACTAACACAATAGCGTCATTATGACCAATGATGAACCATAGCCACTTCATTGAAATAATTCTTTAGAACGGTAATCTCGTACATAATGACAAATTAATATTTGACATAATGCGGTAAATTAATAACAAAATGACAGTTCCTTTATTCAATGAATAACATTTACAATATTAATGTGCAGTTATTGTTTATTCGTTACAAGACATCTTGTACTATTATTCTATAACGACATCGCCGAACGCCAATGATGAGCCATTTTGAATGAACAGATTACGAACTTTTGGCAAAATGACAATGGAATCGTGTAAGAATGACAACACTTTGAAAATAGTAGACTTGGGCCCCAGGTTCGATTGATTCGTAACGAATAATAAGGGTATCAAACATTCTTATGTTCATTCAGCTCTAGTTGTATACCATGTCCAGTTGGTAGTTGTATACCATGTCCTTACTTGTTTACTTTTTAGTTCATTTTAGAAGATGTGTTTTTTTTACTTTTTAATTTATTTATTCATTATTTATAATAATTTTTTGTCTCACGATAGTTGCTATCCAAAAACAAAGAAGGCTATAAGTTAATTCAGACTACAATCTATTCTTGCGCCATTTTGTTCCTCGACTGTTTTAGCGTGGCTTTAAAATAGTCGAGTTCCCCGCCCAAGCAAGCCATTACACATAATAATTTAATAAAATATTCACAATCCACTATACCGTTAGCTCTATGATAAACTTTCCACTACTTAGTTTAAGCTTAGAAACTTTTATCACTTATACATATATATAGAAAACTATAAAGCATTTAATGCATGCTAAAATTTTCTTAACTTACATAACTAATTATCAACAACTTAGTACTTGGAACTAAGCTTCGTATAAGATTTCAGACCTGCGTTCGCTTCGATAGTTTTGAAGTTCGTCACAATATAAGACCTGAATTATAAATTTTCTTCTCAAAGTGTTGAGTTTTCACTCCAAGTTGTTTGTTTAAGAATAATCAATGCGTCATTGTATTTATTTTTGTCTGTAAGTACTTTACTAAGTATTTTAATAACAGTATATTAATTTGTTTAAGTAGTTGGAATGAAATTGTATTCTGAATAAGAATTAGAAGCAATTCGAAACTTGGATAGTCATTTTGTTCTAGTTCCAATAAAATAATTAAATGTAATGAAATTCAATTCAGTCTTTCTAAAATTACAAAGGTCTCTTAGCTGCTTTGATTCTATAAAGATATTAAATTATTTATTGGTAAATAAATACGTTTTATTTAAATTCAAATTCATTCTAAAAAAGTTATAATCGGTTTGGTACAATCGACCAATTTGAAAGCTGACTATGACTAAATCTGATCGAACGCACACAGATCTACCAGCCAGTTTACCTCATATTTCTCACAACAACAAGATAATAAGACAGCAAACAAAACGATTGTTTTCACCATACAATGTTGAGATGATGAAGTGCCTCCCTTAAAATAGATCATCAATTACTCAATATGAAAGCCAATTATGTAAACGAAGAATTAAAAATAGTTTATTATTTATCTTTTAAACAAAAATGAACGATATTGATCGTTACCTACATCTGTCAATTACTGTGTTTGTACGTCATAAAGATAATCAATTTTTGGAAACTGATTGATGAGAGATCTATTTTCCGATCGTAGTACAACTACTTATGTAGATTCATACAACGTATGTAGGTAATGTCTTTATTAGCTTGATTAGTATGAATACGGGTGAGTTGAAGATAAAGTAAAGAAAGAAAAATAATTTATTTGGCATGAACAATTAGGAAAAAAAGCAAAGTATGTACAATAATAAGAAAAAAAATTATAATTATAATACAACAATAAAAAAAGGTACAAAAAAAAATAACAACAGACTAATACAACAATGTTGAGTTTAGGAACTAAAATAATTCTTAACATATAAAATAGAATTAAAATTAAATAATAATATTAAGTATTCTTTTTTCATGGCATACGTCGGCAAACAAGTCGACGGATCACCTGATGGTAAGCAATCAGCGCCGCCCATGGACACTCGTAATACCAAAGGAGTTAAAAGTTCGTTGCCAGCATAATTTGGGTTATTAAGAATATAAGGAAAGGGGGTTTGAGGATTGAGGATAGGAATCGGGGACAGGATTGAGTTTTTCTATAAAAACTCCTAGCTTGAAATGAACAATTTTGCTGTGTGGGATAGTCTGTTTATCGAGAAAAACTATAGATCATAAAACATCACGCTACGACGACGCTAAGAAACGGGGTAGTTTTCAATAGGAAGGTGAAAATGACACTCCGTGTCGCCCAACCGAGAGCGAGAGAATCCTTTGATGACTTTCCCCTCGCTAAAACAAAACATATATACAAAACTGCAACGCAGGATAAAAGTTATATAATCTTTATATATAAAAATGGATCTCAAAATGTGTTGGTAAGCGCAAAACTCAACAACGCCTGGACCAATTTTGCTTTTTATGTGTTTGTTATTATCAGGAGAAGGTCCTTATCAAAGAAAATATTAGAAAAGTAGAAGGGAAATTAGGAAAAAGTGACCTTTTGATAGCGAAATAGTTGGACCCGTGCAAAGCGGGGGCGGGCCGCTAGTTAAAATTAAAAGTGAAAAATCGCAAAAAAAAATCTATGACATAACCCTGAATCTACTAACATTTTGTAAGGCTGTCTTATCAAGAAAAGCTTTAACAAAAATATGAATGACTAACAAAAATAAACATAGGACTGTCTACTACTAAATTGTTTTGCTAAATGCGTGTGGCGCCAACGTAGGTGTCTACGTAAAAAAAGATCAGAATTCTTCTTTTTCTATATTTCATTTCGTGACGTCACTGTTTCATTTCTTTTTTCAAAATTAAACATCAAGAGGAAATGCCTTAGTTACAATGTTATGGCTGGTGCGAATTTGGATTAGGAATGTATTGTTTTACATACCTTACTGTATAAAAGTGAATTTTATTCAGGAGTATTTCAGGGATTCATAGGCATTTTGCCATGTCTTGTACATCGTAATATTACAACATGTCAACAAAATACTTATTTTTATTCAGCAATTCGGTATAGGATATCTCAATGAAATATTTTCTGGCACTCTATAAGAAACAGCTGATTCATTTTCAAAATTAAACAGAAAGCAGTTTACGTGATAATTTTGATTTAGTTACGAATCTCAACATCATAATCATCAGCCTATAAATGCCCACTCGACTAGTTTCAAGCCATGCTAGAGGCCCATATTCATGAGCAGCATTCCGCGACACGCGACTCGGCGACTCAGTAGCAGCGCGACAGTCGTCGAGTCGCGTATATGGGCCTCAAGCATGGCTTGAAACTAGTCGAGTATCTCGTCAAATTATTACGTGAGTAAGCCGAAAACATAATAATTTATTTAGAATATCTCACGAAAGTTATAAAAAAAATACATAAACAAAATATTTCCGGTGGCTCTCATATTTTAATATCTGTCATCGACATAAACTGTCCAGGGTTTTCTCAGTTCGACTTTTTGGAATAAGGATTTCAGTGCATTCACAAAACAAGAACACATCGCACACTAGTTTTAGCACAAGACTCGGAACGGGCGGTTTTTAGTCAGTAAAATACACTAGTTTTCTAGGTCCCTAGTACCATACCCTAGGAGTCCCTGGTATCATTTTCTGTGAGTACCTGGTACCGGTCGAGCCAGCCCATTGTAGCCAAAAAATGGCCCTCCCACACTTAATTTTGTAATATTTTGATATTCACATGCAGATTATTATAATAATTTAGGCACCCACGTAACTCATATCTCAAGTTAAATGATCCAGATATGAACCCACGTACTTTTCAAATTATATAGAATGGCAAAGTTTTACAAAGAGTCTCTCGTTGCTAAGTTACAACTGGGTGAATGAAGGTTAAGTTACTCTTCGAGTTGGTTTTTTGATGGATCGAAACATCAAGATCCAAGTTTGTAGGTGCTACAGTTTTTGTGAACATTAAAAGTTTATATCACTTTAAAGAGATGGGCGGCGAAAATAAAAGAATCTTTATATAATTATTTTATCTGCTGTCACTACCGCATTATTGAGAGATAGTGAGACCTTTTTTTGGCAGGGGAAAATCATCAAATGACTTCTCCCGCTTAGGGTAAGGCGAAGGAGAGAGTCAGACTCTTACTGACTAAAAACCCCCCGTTCCTTCACCTGATCTGGGCCGAGGTCGCGGTGCCTCATTGCGCTTACCCCGGCAGCCCCAGCGAGATAGTGAGACCTGCCATATTCAGCCCAAGTAAAACACACTGCTATTTTTACTTGAAGAGATTCATTTTCGGCATTTTCTCCTGTTGAATCCCAAACAGGATACATATAACTCTCAAAACTTGCGTGGCTTGGGCCAAAATGGGAGGACGCCCGCCGTAGCCTTTCTCTAGCCACTCCTCAAAGAGGAATCTTACTACTGCGACAACATCGATTCATATCGTGACGAAACTTAGACTTTAAATTTCAAATATAAATTTAAAATTCAAATCATTATCAGCCTGATCTGACAACCCGCCATAAGCAAACATGGTCATCAATTGCTTTTGCTCAACAGTGGACATTATAGCCCGATATTGGTGGTCATGATAACACCGTAGTTATAACACGAAAACCGTAAAACTTATAAAATCTTCTATCAATTTCAAAAGAATACCTATCATGTATTGTATATAATATATTATATAAATATTGAATCAAACAGGATATCTCACTTTACGCTGGGCCATTGACATCTCAATCTTTGAACAGCTTTATTGCAATTTTCGATTTTATTAGCACTATACCAGTACTTGCCATTGAGATTCTTAAGTGGTTATATTCTGGTACTAAAATGAGTATGAGTCATGTAGTAGACGATGTTTAGTCATTTACGTTTATTTCATTGAATGAATTAAAGTTCTCACGTCCTGTTATTTTATGAACAAATCAATGTTTATTTTTCTAGCATGTTATCGCTAGATTTACCTTACTCATTTTTCTTTTCTTTTTGGAGGTTGGTAACCATCTTTGTTACAACTTTCGTGAGACATTCTAAATTAATTATTATGTTTTCGGCTTTTTTTAATCTTTATTTTATAAAAAGGGTTTTTTTTTCCAAACGGAAGATTCATTGTATACAAAATTCAGTACTTACTTATATACATACTTATTAAGCAGCTAAACCATTCATAGGTTTAACTAGTCCTTAAGTTTAAACACAAAAAACATAAAATAACAATTTTTTGGCCTCAGATGATAATGGTGACGCTAGCACACTATGATAAAAACCAATATCATAACTCTTAAATGTTTTCGGCTTACTCACTTAACAATTTGACGTGATACTCGAATAGATCGTAGCAGCGCGACAGTAGCCGCGTCGCGTGTCGCGGAATACTGCTCATGAATATGGACCTCTGGCATGGCTTGAAACTAGTCGAGTGTCTCGTCAAATTATTACGTGAGTAAGCCGAAAACATAATAATTAAGTTGTTAACCATCTTATGACTTCTCCGACGTGTTGTGGGACTAGAGGGAGTGTCAGATTTTTACTTAATGTAAACCACCCGGTTTACTTTTCTGTTTCACGCCACTGCGCATCATTGCGCATGCTCCCGACCCCCGGTCGGACGTCATCAGCCCTTGTAGACCCCATCTGATGAGGTCTCCCTGATAAAGTCATCAGCTATATTTCGTTTATTGATTTATGTTTTCTTTATTTACAGTTGCATATTGGAGATAATAACAAGCACCTTCATCTAAAGAAAACGTAGGTAAGTTTAGTAAAATCTATACTTCCTGTATGTCTATTTGCGTTTAAGATAAATTACTTAACTTATGGATGTACCATGATTTAAAAAAAGAAATATATACGTTTTGATTACTTACAATATAGTTCGTAATTTTTAACAGTTACAACGAAAATCGTTGATGAACTCATTAAAAATGGACCCTTAAACATACGAGTAAGTAACACTGCTCCATTATTTAAAGAATATTATGTATACGAGAAGTAATGAAATAATCACAAACAACCGGTAACTTCATTAATTTTAACAAAAGTAAGTTAATAATTCGACGTTGTCCATAATTTCCACTTCACGTGTTATTTGCTCTTTACATTACTTCCAATTATCACTGAATTCAGTCTGATTCAGATCTCACATTCGTTCATTCAAGAACTTAATTGCGAAATTACGAAATAAATTCATTATAATTATTATTATTTATGTGTCACAGATTTCAGTAGGTAAATTGTTTCCTTAATTTGTTCAACAATTGTGTAGAACTTGTTTTTTTTTTTTTTGTTTAATAATTGGTTTTTTATAATGCCTTTGTGTTTTAAGGGGTAATCAAGGAAGTTTTTAACGGACAAATATGATTTTTGTTTTATTGGTGGCCGGAAAGAAAACCGCTTATATCTAATTCTATTATAAGTATTTTCTTTTTCTAATAAGCCGACATAAAAGCATACGGATTACCTAATAAGCAATCAGCGTCGCCCATGGACACAGTACCAAAGTAGTACTACAAGAGCGTTGATGGCCTCTTGTGGGTTATTAGAAATTTAAGGATTGAGCATGGGGGGAGGGGGGAAAATCTGGGCCTCCGGTAACCTCACTCACATGGCGAAAAACAAAGTATGTGTTGATTCACTGAGGCCGAGGTATCACTCACGTCGATCCAACTCATTTGTGCCGAAGCATTGCTCTCCCACACTTAAATACACCTACCTACTTTCTGAGACTGTCTAAACTTTACTTAAGGAAAATATTGCGTAGAAATCTCGAATTATTATATAACTTGTAATTATGTTTTAATTGCCAATTTGCTTTGAGCAAGCATGGTGTCTCATATAGCAGTATTATACCGCAGATAACGGGTTAAATAATGAATAATTTTAGTATCAGAATTGCACACATACGAGGCCGGAGGCTACTAAAACATACAAAACAAACAGTTATTTATAATAATTCATTCAGCACTTGGTTAGTAGCGACAATGGACAATTAGTTATTCACATCAGCTCACGTTTAGTGCTGGGCTCATGAGCGGATATAAGCGCGTAATGACCGCCGCATCCATTGTAACACAAAGGACAATCGTTGATGTGTTGTTGTAATAAATTAATTTAATAACGGCCAGTTTGACACGTGGATTGTTTTTGTATTCCCTAGCTAACTTATGGGTGCTAATTTTAAAGTCAGTCATGTTAGAAAGTTAATTTTATTCATTACTAGCGGCGCACGCCCCCGTTTCGCACGGGTCCAGCTATCTCGCTATCAAAGGGTCACTTTTTCCGAATCTTCCCCTCTACTTTTCTAATATTTTCTTGATAAGAACCTTCTTCTGACAATAACAAACACAACAAAAAAAGAATTAGCAACAGTGGTCCAGTCGTTATTGAGTTATGTGCTTACCAACACATTTCGCGATTCATTTTTATATTATAGATTATTATTATTCACTCTTTATTGTACAGTTGTGTCTAGATACAGATTAACTCGAGATTTTTATAATGTACAAAGAGCGGTCTTATCGCTAAATGCGATTTCTGACAGACAACCTTTGGATGGAGTCAGCGATTAGGATTCAGGATGTGTGGATTTTTTACCTCACCAAAACCTCCTTAGTGGCCATCATCGCGTATCTGCGGGATTCCAGGTCTAACCGACTAACTCAATACACTAACTTCGGAGTCCAGTTGTCCTTCGGAGTCCTTCGGTTGCTTAGGACTGTTACTGAACATCCATAAAACCCTCCCTGAACCTTTTCATTCTCTAGGCAATCTAGGCTGATGCCTCGGTTGAGAGACGATCTCCGGCCATCGTAAGCGCGGGTCTGCAGACGGCGAGTGAGGGTAGCTCGCCGCCAGACCAGAACCAAAGCTTCCGTGCTTCAAAGAGCCAATAGACTACCACAGACGGGGCCCTTTAGGGCTGGTGATCAGTCAACGGTGGACTCGGCCCAGAGCAGGAGAAGGAACGTGGGCTTTTTTAGTCGGTAAGAGTCTGACACTCTCTCTCGCCTTACCATGGGTGGGAGAAGTTATTTTATGATTTTCCCCTGACAAAAAAAAGGTCGATGCCGGTACAGTATTGCTCTTAAATCGCAAAAAAACTCATCTGTTACCTAACGCTACAGTTCTGTGTTCGTAATTGCCACTTCAACATCATCTGGTCGGCCAGCAATATCGTCAAATTTTGAGTAAACTTTGTGTTATAACGATCATCATTATCAGCATATAAATATGCACTGCTGACCAAAGGCAAGAAACTCATAGCAAGCATAAATCACCACGGAATGATGATATCAAACTTGTAATTAGAAAATTGTAATTCCAGTTTTTCACACGATATTTTCCTTCACCGTTTGTAAGTGGCGTCCTCACCTTCCGTCTGACGCAGGTGCTTACCGGGCACGGCAGCTTCGGTAGGTTCCTGTTTCGGATTCAGCGGGAGGAAACGCCCGAGTGTCGTCATTGTGAGGACCACCTAGAGGATACGGTGGAGCATACGGTAGCGGTATGCCCTGCCTGGGCTGAGCACCGCCGTATCCTCAGGGAAGTGATCGGCGGCGGCGACCTCTCGCGCCCGGCCTTAGTCGAGGCCATGGTGCGGAGTGAGAGGAACTGGGACGTCGTCTCCTCCTTTTGTGAAGCAGTCATGCTCGCAAAGAGAGAGGCGGCCCGCGTGAGGGAGCAATCCTCCTCCTCACGCCCCAGCAGCCGCAACTGGCGACACTACGGGCGTCGGGGATCGAGGGACGATCTCCGGCCACCGTAAGTACGGGCCTGCGGTCGGCGAGTAAGGGCAGCTCGCCGCCCGACCAGAACCAGGCCCGAGCGTACGGCGCGTAGCGTTCCGCGCGCGCCTCAAAGAGCCAATAGACCACCACAGACGGGGCCCTAAAGGGCTGATGTTCAGCCGGGGTTGCGGGATAAGCGCAATGAGGTACCGCGACCTCGGCACAGAGCAGGAGAAGGAACAGGGGGGTTTTTAGTCAGTAAGAGTCTGACACTCCCTCCTGCCCGGCCCTGGGCGGGAGAAGTCATTTGATGATTTTCCCCTCACAAAAAAAAAAAAAACCGTTTGTAAGTGGTGTCTAACTACAATATAAAAGTACCACCATAAAAATTAGAAAACATAATTGGTACTTCCCAGGTTTTGATTTACGTAAGAAGCAGGAGCCCTAACCTTCCATATAGGCCACCACGATAATATACTATAACAGTATGAAAGAAATAATAAACCTAAACTGTTCCAGCTAGGAGGACTCACAGGATAATCAAGCGATAAATGGATAAATAAATAATTCGTACCAGTACATTTCACATGTTCAGTGCAGTGGACATGCTGAGCGATATTACCGCATAATGACCACCGAGCTCTATTGTGGCGTGCGAACCTGTGGCTCATACACATTGCGATTATGGATAGACAGCTTATTTAAACTAGAATTAAAATAAACAGAAACCTCAATATAATGTGTTCATATACATTGGCTATGGATAGACCTACATTATTCCTTTTAAAACTGATATTCACATTTGATAATGTTTTCTAAAAGTTATATTCAAACTTCCAAATCAATATTTTAAATGCGAAAGTAACTCTGTCAGTTTGTTTGTCTTTTCTTCACGCCTAAACTACTGAACCTATTTGTGTGAAATTTAGTACAGACATAGTTTGGAACTTGAGAAAGGACATAGGATAGTTTTTAAATCAAAAATCTGCAGGAAGTAACTATTTCACGCGAACAAAGTCGCGGGCAAAAGTTTAAAATATAAAAAAGCGAGATAATTGGCAACGACCAGCTAAAACTCGTAAGTGGAAGGTCTGAAGGTGTTCACAGCTACTGTCCTAGGGCTTCAGCCCTTCCTCGTGTAAAAAGAGGTTTGCCATTAGCCAGCATTGAGGCATTTACAGGCTGATGAATTTTGTGATAACTTTTAATTTTTTTTTATTTGTCCATATTTAATGGCTAATGCACAATATAATTCACGCGGAGAAAAAGTTATTGTTCACAATGTTTGGTTGAATTATTTATATTTAAATTGTCAATTAAAAGTTAAACGCGCAACAATGACACAGCAATTTATTTTCACCGACTCAATTCAATGTTCATTTTGTTAAAGCAACGTTGTTTAATAATAAAATTTTCTTATCGGTATTTATTTTTGAAACATCACCCAAAATAAATCCTCATTTGAAGCGACAAAAATAAATTCCTTCTTATTTTAAAATTAAAATTAAAACGTCTTTGTCCCTTATTCACAATACATCACCATACATTTAAAAAAAGAACATTTCGAAAAATATAGCTAATTTCGAACGCAATAAAAATGATAAATGAGAACATTCATTAAAAAAATTCAAACTCGCTTTTCAAAAACGGAACGCTATTATTAGTTGCCATTTTGTTTACAATGTGTTCAAGCTAGGCCTCTGACACATTGCTATACAGAATACAAATAATGAGCGTCATCTGACAGTGTATGGGCATTTGGCTCGATTACAAGTTTGTTCGACGGTTTGGCCGTGTGTATCAACTGAGTGTTCCGATTATGATATCCAAATATAGATCTTATGACACATTAAAATAACTAAAATGAAACAAAGTTGCTTCGTGATTATAATATTGATATGATTGACCTTACTCTTTTATTAACATATTATTTATCATTAACATTGCACCATGTCTTTAATTGGCAAAAAGTGATAAATTGCAATACTTCTATTTAACACACAATGAATCTTATGCAACAAGAATAAGGTCTATTGTCAAAAACCTAATACAATTGTTCGGTACATTATATTGTTACTGAGAAACATTCTCAAAGAACTTATTGTGATTCCGAGACACCTTCCTCTATAGTCCTATCGGCATCATGGTACTGACTAAGATAGCCTATGAATAACCTGAAAACAGGCCTATGGCATACCATTAAACCTACTTAGAACAAGAAACATCAATTTTCCTATAACACCAAAGTAATTGGTAGTGACATTTACGTTAAATTAGAATAAGTAAATAAAAAAGCTTAATATTTTAACAAGCAGTGTTCCATAACCTCTCTTGGGAGACCTCGTGATCAGGCGACTTTATACATACCTAACTATTTGCGAGCATTTTCCCTTTTATTTAAGCCATTATGTAGATTAATGTTCGATAAAAATAAATCACAATTTTCCTAAGTCATGACATGACGCGTGAATGGCTAGACTGATTCCGATATTATTTACTAGCTTCCGCCCGCGGCTACACCTGCGTGGTATGTTGTTCTTGTTAAAGTAGTTGAATATATCTGAGCAGCAGGGTCGGGCTGCTAGTAAGCCAATGGCCAGTTCGACGCAATGATATCACGGCCGCATAGAAAAGCGGCAAGAAACAATAATATCGTTGTAATTCACCGTTTGTATTAGGCTACCAATTATCCTTCGTTTTTCTTCATCGAATCGACAAAAGTTTTTTTGTTTGTTATTATCAATGTTTTAGTTACTTTAGATTTTTGGTTTAGTTATTTTCTTTTTTTTTAATTAATTTTTCTACGTGTGTGCGCTTGCGCAGAAATACATATATATTTTTCTTTCTTTCTTAATCGATTTATACTTCCGAACGAGAAAATAGCTTCAGTAATGAACACATTCGGACTAATTATTCTATTTTGTCTTAAAAATAATTATATTAAATCAATTTAACGCTAAAAATTTATGACAGCTCGTTAAAAAAGGTAAGCTTAAGGTTGCAAATATTGCCGGGGTTGCGGGGCAAGCGCAATAACTCACCGGGGCCTCGGACTAAAACAGGAGAAGGAACAGGATTATTTACTTTTACCTTAGGGTGTTTTTTAGTCAGTAAGAGTCTGACAATACCTCCTGCCCCACACTGGGCAAGGGAAGTCATTTGATGATTTTCCCCTCACAAAAGAAAAAGGTTGTAAATATTTTGTTGAAATATGAAGGTACCTACATAAAAACCTACTGCTATCTCTTTTCCCGATGTAAAGCTAAGAATATAACTCAAAAATATATTTAAGTAATTATATTTATTAGTCAACATACACAATTCTCTCTACATGTTTGTTTTGACATTTGTAATAATCAAATTAACATTCTACTTACTAAAAAAAGAGAAAACAAAAATAACTTGTTTTTACACCAAACATCAAGTCATTTGATTAAAATATTTTCGCATCGGGTAACAAGATTCGTAAATGACATAACACGTTTCCAAATACGAAACCGTGAAAACCTTTCAAGTCAAGATTATCCTTAAAGTAACGTACATCATAATAACACGTCGGTACTAATATTAAATGTAGAAATACGTTTGCTGGAATGAAAACATAAATTGGGAAGATTTTTTTTTTGGTGTTTGGCTTTATTCTGGTCGTATATGTAGGTTAAAAATGATCGAAATGTATTCTGATTGTAAATAATAATTTAATTTCATTAAAATGAATATCAGTTTTAATTATAAAGAGCCATGCATCGGCACAAACGAGTCGGCTTGACAGGGGTAATAAAACGAGTATAGCTTTACAGAATCTCAGTTTTTTTGTGAGGGGAAAATCATCAAATGACTTCCCCCACCCAGGGCCGGGCCGGAGGGAGTGTCAGACTCTTGCTGACTAAAAACCCCCTGTTCCTTCTCCCGATCTAGGCCGAGGTCGCGGTGCCTCATTGCGCTTACCCCGCAACCCCGGCTGAACATCAGCCCTATGGGGCCCCGTCTGTGGTGGTCTATTGGCTCTTGGAGGCGCGCGCGGAACGCTACGTGCCGTACGCTCGGGTCTGGTTCTGGTCGGGCGGCGAGCTTCTCTTACTTGCCGTCCGCAGACCCGCGCAGTATATGGTACACGTCTTACACATACGTTGCATTTTGCCGTGTGAGTGAGGTCATCCATCATCACCACCTATCCTCAATTTTCAAATTTCTAATAACACAAAAGAGTTCGGCAACGCACTTGTAGGCACTTCTGATGGAGTATAATTTGCAATAGTAGCCAGTGCCATTTATTAAATACCATTTAAACAAAAAAAAGTTTTACGCTTTATCTTTTAAATTTCATTCTGTCTGTCATTTTTTATATGTAAAAAAACTAACAATATAGTGCTCTCCAAAAATTCCTTACAGTGCGTTATTTATCAATATCTACTACAAAGTAAAAGAACTAGTAATTAAACAGGACTTCTTTGGTATTACGAGCCCATGGCACGGATTGTTTACCATCAGGTAAACAGCCTGATCGTTTGCCGAACTTTGTCATAAAAAAAATATATAATAATGGTCTATGTGCCTCTCATAAGCTCATTTCACGTTGAAGTTTTTTTTTACCTATTTATCAGCTGAATAGGTCCGACATGTCCTGTTTGTAAAAGTATGATTTACTTAGCATAAGAAATAAAAAAGAAGCGGATGAAACAGTCTCTCTATAAGTAAAAGCGCGTAAAATGACGTCCATATAACAAGCATTTTCACAATAAAAACGTAATATTACATAGAAATTCGCAATAAATATAATATTAATAACGACAGTCCTTCATTACAACTCGGATCACATTCTAATAATATAAAGCATATTTGAGGCATCCGTCCTCCCGACTGTCAATGAAGAAAATGAAGGGAAATATTCCGAGGGGAACTCCATAGACAACCTCCAATATGCTAGTCCAGTTTTTCATTAAAGTAAACCCGAATATCGGGATTTCTGTTTTATTATTCTCGTTTCTCGTACAGAATAGGACCTCATTTTCTGATATGGATGTCCCTAATAAAATATCCGGTCATTTTTTCTAATCAATAAAAATGTTCGAGTGTAATAGAATTAGAAAGTTAATTAGAAAATTTATTTCGAGTCAGATAAATTTACCGTCTTTTTTAGCAACGAGTAAAATTTGCTTACAATTTCTTTGATGATGATTTAAAGATCAGGAAATATGTCGTGGAAACCGGTTTGGTTTCACGAATGTGTTTTATTAGGCTTCCTTATCCGAAACGTAAAAAAGACAACCTTTCTCTGAAATCCTAAATCGTTTAAAAAAGCTGAAAGGCACTGGTTGCTAATCATCAGGGAATCAGTCTTGTCGTTTGCCTTTGCATAATGACATAAAAAAAATACAATTTGCTAACACATAAAATACACAGAATGAAACTCCATTACGGGGTAAAAAAAAAATACTACAACTAATAATTTTAACAGAAAAAAAAATCTAAATACCTATCATCGGTCATCAAGATACAAATTTAGTATTCTGAGTTCAACAGTAATTTTTACAAAGAAAATATTATTTTTATATGTAAAATTTATTCCAACGATTTATTTTTGTCACACAATATTTTTGTAGTCAGACAGTCTAGCCTAGCCAGTTGATTTCATTACTCAATTTCAGCTACATGTACAAATTTTAAGAAACCATAATTCGTAAGATTTATTTTAGTTCATTTGTTTGTCTCACGTTATTCATCATTTAAGTGTGGGAGAGCCATGCTTCGGCACGAATAGGTCGGCTCGACCGGAGTGATACCACGACCTCACACAAAACCGGCGTGAAACAACCACAGTGTTGTGGTTCGTCGTGTGAGTGAGGTTGCCGGAGGCCCCAATCCTTCCCCTCCCCCAAACCCTAAATCTCCAAGTCCCTAATCCCCAAAAGGTCGGCAACGCACTCGTAACTCTTCTGTTGCGGGTGTCCGTGTGCTGCCCTGATTGCCATCATGTAATCCGTACATGAAAATAATAAAATTCAATATAGTTGTGCTCAAGAAATACTAAAATATAATCTATAATTAGGTCCCATCCTGTTTTTAGTAAATGGGACAAAATATTTTATTATGACGACACTAAAAGGGATATGAACGATTTGTTTTGTCGTAAAAACGAGATTAATGAAGTGTTGAAGTAATATGAATTGTGCTCCTAGTGTTTTTAAAAGCTGAAATGAATTGGCAATGTTATTGTCTAGTTGAAATACGAATGGACGTTGATTTTCTACGAGTACACGTATAAGAGTAAACACAACTTTTTTTATTGTTTAATCAATATTGTGTAACAATTCTGTTTTAGGACTAATCTGTCATCTATTTTTAGAATTCACTGAAGCGCTATGAATTACTTGTTTCTTTATTTTTGCGGGTATCATTAAGAGGCAGTTACGACATTCTTGTTTGTTTTCATCCTAAAAAACTGTCCTGTTAAAAGTACTTGTTAAAAATTTTTAAAAATAATACAAAATAATAAAGATTACCTTCAGTTTAGAATCCTGTAATATTTAAAAACTTTCCTTGGAAACTTATACATTAAGAGCAAACAAAAATCATATTATTCCTCGGAAATTTAAAATGTCAACACCGAAATAAAAAAGTTGTTTCTGCAACGGGCAGAGATAAAAAAACAAAAAAGACAATGAACCTATTCACATACGTCTCGTCGAGACCTCTCGCCGAAAATTGGCTGAATACACAAATACTTTTGCGCGCCGAAATAAACATAAAAAAACAAAGGTCGACAAAATGGCGGGAAGCGGACATATTGTTTTGCGTGTAGCAATTAAAGTTGTAAAATGGCTTTGGTTTACGGAAAATACACGTTTTACTATTCGCCACTATGTTTAGTTTTTTGTGTGTTTATTGAAACAGTTATATGCATACAATGTTTCCCAATGTTTAACAATATATTCGACATAATTTATTAAAGAAAAAAATTAAGGTATATATAACGTGATGGCCGATTTTAAACATTTGCAAAACATTTTGTATTACAATATGTTTAAAAATAATTATAGCAATAAAAGACTTGCAATTTTGATGACCAAGTACCTATGCTATTTTAAATCACATAAGGTTCTTTTTTCATAGATTTTTATAAACATTACCAAATGAATGACATTATATTGTAATGTCATTCATGTATAAAAAAACTCAATAAATTAATCAGTAGATTAAAAAAAGACATTTTGATATTCATTTATTGTGAGTACCTATTGTATTATCACTGAAAAGTAATAGCTAGCCTGGGGCGTCACACGAGTTTTCTTCCAAAGATACAACTTGTTATAGAGAGAAACAAGATGTTTGACAACCAAAGATACAAGTTACAACAATCATAACATTTTTTTTTTCTATACAGCCTTTCATTTTTGCTTTACAGTTTGATTCATCATATAAAATACTTTCCATTCCTAATACAAAATATGGCATTATTAAATGTATTCAAAAATAATAAATTTTAGAGAAAAAGTTTTATACTACGAACGTAAGTAAATCGTTTATCAAAATTTTCCACGCAAAGATTTTCCAAAAATACAATTTCATCAACGATAACTTCCAAGAAAAAAAAAATTATAAAATTTTCTTTGAAATCTTTCAACCCGAATACCTGGTAACACAAAAAAAACTGAGTTTACTGTATATATGTAGTGTTTATTAAAAACGCAATTAAAATTAGAGCTTAAACAATTTATCATACGTGATTATGTGTAATTTGGCAAGCTGGCTAGTTATTCTTATAATCTGCATATAAAATGCTTACATATTCAGCTTAGTTTTTAGGAATCTAGTCACTGCAGATTTGAATTTCATTCGAAAAATCTCTTTGTGTGATCCGCAAATTGTTGCTCTTGCTTTTGGTATGATGTGTTACAAAAATTTATATTATTTTGAATGTACCTATCTAGGAACAGCAATAAAAATACTTTTTTACGTGATAAGGCTGCAAACGAAAAGCTTACATAATGGTAAGCAATAGGCGACACTCGACATGGACACCCATCATTAGACTGTGTTGCCAGGTTTCTTAGGGATAAAGGTTTTGGAGGTAAAAACACTTAGAGATTTAGTGATTCAGAAATCACCAATCAAGTAATTTGTCTAGGTACATTATGTGAGTGGGAATCCAAATCACATGAAAATGAAGTAAATTTAACATTATAAGTCCATAGTTCTTTACAAAATACAAGAAGTAATAACAAATTGATCATACGAAGCACGTATGAGAACGAAAACTGTCAAGGGATAGGTTAGCATTTATTGTTTTTCATCGTGAATACATCTCAGGGGAGTAGAGCGGCTGATGTTTTGTTATTATGGTACAAACGACCAACTTTAGCGGGCGCCTGGGGAATGTTTATCAAGGAAATGGGCTTCCACCCTGTCATTACCAAGCCTTGCCATTCGGCTGCTATATTTTTATAGTGGTGTTCAGAAAGATAGTGGATTTTCGGCTGAATTGTGCTCCGGTTATTAAGAAGGGCTTGTAGAATTTTGTGTTTTATTCGTGCACGGATTGAAGGATTTTCGTGTTTCTAGTTTTAATGTAAAGCGTAGAAGATAAGGAACCTTTAAACGCCTCTTAATGCACCTTTAAGTCTGGTATCTGTATTGCTATTTATCTATTTGCCCCATCCATAATAATTAAAATTGGAATGAAGGTAAATTGGAAATCTCCAATACTCATCAACAGTCCAGCAAGGCACAATTGCATCTTTGATTTCAAAACAAGGATTACATTTAGCAACAATGTAACAATTCCATGTAAATAGTAATATTACACTGAATAATTTATATATGATCGTAATTTGCCATTATTTTGGTTCATAGAAATCCTCATTTTGCGTTATAGTTTTCTTAGAAGTGTAATCGATTCATCAAGTCTTATAAATAAGTTGACCATTGTGTGAATAGTGAGTTGCGATTTGAAACAGTACTGTATTACATGTCTAACTAACATGTAGTAAAATATTTTACTCTATTTGATAACTGGTTCGTTGATCGAATAGTCACAACAGCAATTTTTGATTGAGTTCTAAATACTTTCGAAAGTAGAAAAGAATATTCTAAGCCTTCTTGTCTCATTCTAAAATGATGTTCGGGTTCTGGGTTGTAACTTATCCAAATCAATTATATGGTATTTTTCAATGTCTATAGTATCTTTTTTTATTATAACTTTCGTAAGGTAGTCGCCGCGTTGCGTATCGCGGAATGCTGCTCATGAATATGCGCTTCTAGCATGGCTTGAAACTTGTCGAGTATCTCGTCAAATCATTATGTATAGTATCTACTACATATTTTCATTGGATTTTAAATCTTGTATAAGTGTTTTTTTTTCATATAGGTTAATAAATGAAAAAAACCCTCCTTTCCGCCATTACGATCTAAATTTAGCTACAGTCTATCTCCATTCTCCATCAACATTGCACATTCAGATCATCATCAATGCTATAAGTACTGCATTGTTTGAAATCGCTAGACCATACCGAAGCATATCAAAGTAATCCAAAATGCTTAAATTGTTTGACAATTTTAACCTTATCCTTTGAGAATAAGGTTGAAAGTCTTTTGGAGGATTTTGTAGCAAGTTGATATGCAAGTCCTTATGCATAATGGTTTTCTATTATCTGGTCTGCACGGATGGTCACTGGTATTATCTGCTTCTTTGTATTCAGCGGCAGATTTGCTTCGAATTCTGTCATTCCACACCTATTATGTTGGTTTAAAAATCCATGTGTTTTTTTTTATGTAATAGCTCGGCAAACGAGCAGACGGATTACCTGATGGTAAGCAATCAGCACCGCCCATGGACACTCGCAACGGAGGAGTTACGAGTGCGTTGCCGACCTTTTTAGAGATTAGGGATTTGGAGATTTAGGGATTGAGGAGGGATTGGGGAAGGGGAAGGATTGGGGCTCCGGTAACCTCACTCACACGGCGAAACACAACACAGTGGTTATTTCACGCCGGTTTTCTGTGAGGCCGTGGTATCACTCCGGTCGAGCCGACCCATTCGTGCCGAAGCATGGCTCTCCCACACTTGAAATGTTTTATTAAAGTAGCTTTTTTGGTCATCAAAAATGACTATTAAAAATATGGTCGAAAATAATTCCAATGAGAACAGCCCAAAAAATATTTAAAGATACTTAGATAGTAAGACAATATACGAACCAAGAAGTAATAAGGAAACAGCAACATTCATCACTAAATTAAGAAAACATTATACCATTAGACACGAAAGCAAATAAATCTTTAGGGTTGACACACACAAACAATATTAACACAAACTTAATCGTGGAAGACAATAAACAGAAACCAAAAATGCTCACACACTTAAATAACAATGGAACGAAATACAATTCTGGGTGTAATAAACAAAAGGGAATAACACATAATCAAAATTTATTTGGTTAATAACGTTCTAACGAACAAAACAGGTGTTATAAATTTTGACAGCCCTGCCTAGAAAGTTTGGCACAATTTATGAGTTACGTGCTGTAATTAGCAAATGAGATAACGACGGTAGGACTCCACGTGTATCTAAAAAAAGATGAAAACGAAAATGGTAGTCTTTTTTTTATTAGAAATAATTAGCACATTTTGTTTTGTAAAGACTTTTGTTTGAAAATTAAAGGAAAATGGTGGCTATATTGGTTTATGGTGGAATCATGAGGAAAAACTATCTACTTACACCTTTGATTTTTCCTATTAACGAGATATAGTATCATCGTCATAAAAACAATAATGGGTGATAAATGGTAAGTGGATTCGTATCCCTAATTGTAATTTATTTGGCACGTGAAAAATCACAATATTTTTAAGTGTTTAACTGCATTCGATTTTGTGGAAAGAAAAATTATGCTTATGAAATGACGTTGATGATCCTCTATGGAATAAGAAAAGAAAGAAGAATATTGTAATACAAAAAACGCTGTAAATAATTCAAACTTATCGCCCCGCCATCTTAACACCCACACAAAAGTAAATATTTGAAGCCACCTTGAACGAAATTCTTCAACGAAAATCTCTCCTTTATTTATATATCAAACGCTTCAAATTTTTCAAGACTTTTCCCTAAGCTGGTTTAACTGTTAATCTCGGCTTAAGTCAGTGAAATCATCTCAAATTCCCAGTTCATTAAACAAATGAAGGGACGGAATCGAAGCATTGATTGTCGAGGTCCTTTGAGACCCTCAATTTTGAAAACAATGACAATATTTATTGGTCCGTTCTACTGGCAAAGGGAAATGCCACGGTATCGTTCGCGTGCGGTTTGATGAATGCGAGGAAATAAGGGTCGGCAGATATTAAATTTTATTTACTCTGTGTCCTATTTTGTTTTGATTTGGGCGGGAATTATAGGGGAGGCCGAGTTATGGATGTTTGGAAATATTGAAACGATAATTTGGTTTTGGAATAGACATTAGCTATGCTATAGTGCATCTGAGTTGTAGTATGATTTCAAGCATCACAATATATATTATTTACAATTAAATTAAAATTAATAAAATTCTCCAATTTATATTATACCCTTTTAACCATCTCTTCTAAAATCCCAGTAACCGAGTAGATGATCCTTGATTTTTGTATCTTTTAGGGCTTAATTAGGTTTTCCAATTTCAAAATTCTCAGTAGGCTTTGTGGGTGAAAGAAGTCAGAAGTCTTACCCTCTGTTAAATGAAGCTAATAAATTGTGGCGAAGAGTGGGTGTTTACACACCTACACACACATGAAGATCAAAAAGATTATTTCTTCAATTTTAATCAAACGAAGTGTATACACGTACCAGCCCAAATTTGAAACGAAATTTGAAACATGAAGTATATGAAATGTAACTTTAGTTCAAGATTCAATCAAAAATCGAATCGCTTGTCGCTATAGACCTCAATATTTCGTTACGGAATGTAGGACATTCCATCTACGCTGCATCACACTACTAAAATGAAATATCTGTCTGTCTTTCAATGACGTAGTCGTCTATATGGGTTGGGTATTACATTTTGTTGTGCACATAATATTGTATTATTCTGTTTTTTAAGTGTCCTCATTATAAGTCCACTAAGTATGTTAGATTATTGCGTATCACATTTCAATTTTAATCAATTTCTGTTAAAATTACGCAGTAATCTTCGAGGTTTTGATATAAATGAAAATATCAAATGCAAATGACCTGATGGAGTCTCGATGGTAAGCAATTAGCGTCGCCGTTTTGGGGATTCGTTTTATGGAGTTTTAGGGATTAGGAAAGAGAAGGATTAGGCCTCCGGTTTCCTAACTCACACGAGTAAACACGACGCCGGTTTTCTGTGAGGCCGTTGTATCTAGCCGAATCATGGCTCTTCCACACTTGTACACATGTATAAGAGCCTATGTAGTAATATTTTACAAATAAATGTTTCTAAGGTGTCTTGGTGAAGCGAGAAGGAGTGTCAGACTCTTACTGACTATAAATTCTGTGTCATGAGATTGTGCTGAATCTTATCCCACAACGCATTGATCCGGCGCGGCAGCGGATTTCCACCCTAGCGACACGCCTCAGCATGATAACTGAAGACTTAATATAAATCAATTTGAATAAAACTATATGAACACGGGTATCAAAGTAGGATTCCTAGAACCCAAAAATACATACAAATACTAAGGTATAATAGAAAATTTTAAGTCTAATTTTTTTTAATGTAATAGGTCGGCAAACGAGCAGACGGATTACCTGATGGTAAGCAATCGGCGCCGCCCATGAACACCCGCAACAGAGGAGTTACGAGTGCGTAGCCGACGGTTTAGGGATTGAAGAGGGATTGGGGAAGGGGAAGGATTGGACCTCCGGTAACCTCACTCATACGGCGAAACACAACGCTGTTGTTGTTTCACGCCGGTTTTCTGTGAGGCCGTGGTATCACTCCGGTCAAGCCGATCCATTCGTGCCGAAGCATGGCTCTCCCATTATAAAATTAATGAAGTTGAGAAAACAGAGAAATGAAATTAATTTTGATTTGTTGATAAAAAAACTATTAAAACTACTACGTTTTTATGATTCTCGAAGTGATCTTTTTACTTCTATTTGACTAAAGTAAATGTCGAAAATATCTAACAAATTTATCACGCTGAAATCATTTTCAATCACGTTTCTCGATAATATGATAACATTGACTTGGGAAGTGCCAAAACAAAACGTTATTATAATATTTTGTCGCCTTATAAAAACATATTGGCAGGCTTTTAAGCCCTGCAAAGCGGTTTATAGGCGAATTACGGAGGTATTTTAATTTTTTTTAAGCACTTCACGTAAAAAGGGATTCGGCTTTGTTTATTTCACTTTTCCGATAAATATTTTTTTCGGTGGAAATCTAATTAATAACGTATTTTTTTTAACCATGTTGTTTATTTTGAGTTCATAGCTTTATTTTTCCTAGTATTTTTAGAATGAGTCGGCTTGACTAGAGTGAAAATAATAACGCTCGCGCTGTGTTTCGTTGGTTACCGGAGACCCAATACTTTCTCCGCCCCCCAATCCCCAAATCAACATCCTAGAATCTTTTACAGGCCGGCAATGTACTTGTAACTCCTTGACATTGCTGATATCTATGGGTTACCGCTCATTTATAACTCTTTGGTGATCCATCCATTCATTTCGTGGCCTACACTTTAAAAGCACATGTTCACAAAAAAAAAAATCTCGTGTAGTCTTTACTGATTAATTTTAAGGAAGACAGGGCCGAAATTAGTGACCAATGTGAATGAACCCTCGTCTCATTAGAATTGAATAAACAAAATTAAAAAACAAATTATACATTCGAAATCTCACGAGGTAAAAAAATATAAAGAAGTTCTTATTTATAATCATTTTAGGCAAGTTTGTATTCTGTTTTTTTTAGTACCTATCTGTAACAGATTTTGCCCTCTGAGGTAGCCACTGCATTAAGGTCTTTGAAAAGGAAGAAGGCCCCAGGAAGCGACCAAATCACGGCAGAGGTGCTTGGTGCTTTGGGAGATTTGGGTGTTAAGACACTTCATAACATCTGTGCACATATCTGGCAGCACGGTGATTGGCCGCCGGATTGGTCTGAATCCGTCATTTTACCACTGCATAAGAAGGGATCGACTAAAGACTGTGGCAATTACCGTACTTTGTCCCTCATCTCACATGCCAGCAAAATCTTGCCCCACATCATCAATAACCGCATCCGTTATTACCTGGATTGGCAAATCCCGCAGGAGCAAGCGGGTTTCGTTAAGGGCAAAGGTACGCGTGAGCAGATCCTCAACATCAGGCAGGTTGTTGAGAAAGCGTATGAATTTGATACGCCAGTGATAATGTGCTTCGTCGATTACAGCAAGGCATTCGACTGTGTCAACTGGAGTTGTTTATGGAAGGTCCTACAAGAACTCGGAGTGCCGCATCATCTCGTCGCTCTATTAGGCAGGCTTTACAGCTCAAGCCAGGGAGTTGTAAGAGTCGAGACCACAACCTCCAAACCTTTCAAATTGAAACAAGGTGTGCGTCAAGGTTGTATACTATCGCCCATTCTATTTAATGCCTACGGGGAATACATCATGAGACGTACCTGCGAGAACTGGGAGGGTGGCATCGCAGTTGGCGGCGTAAAACTCACAAACCTGCGGTACGCCGATGACACCACCCTACTCGCAGCAAACGAGTCAGAAATGGTTGCACTCCTGGGCCGAATGGAGCAGATAAGCGAAGAGATGGGACTTTGCATAAACAGGTCCAAAACAAAGCTAATGGTGGTGGATAGATCCGGAAGATTGGAACTCACCGGCGCTTTGGATTTAGAAGTGGTGGACAACTTTATCTACCTGGGTTCCAACATTAGCAATAACGGTTCATGCGAGAGAGAAGTGCGCAGGAGAATCGGAATGGCTAAGGGTGCCATGACCCAGCTTGGGAAAATATGGCACGATCGAAACATCTCCACTAGGACCAAAACCAGGCTGGTGCGGACCCTGGTCTTTTCGGTCTTCTGTTACGGCGCGGAGACATGGTCTCTTAGGGCAGCGGACCGCAAACGAATTGACGCCTTTGAGATGTGGTGTTGGAGGAGGATGCTCCGTATTCCCTGGACGGCATTTCGAACCAACGTCTCAATTCTGCGTGAACTCAAGATCTCCTCACGACTGTCATCCGTGTGCCTTCGTAGAGTCCTTGAATACTTCGGTCACATTGCAAGAAAAGAGGGAAACAACCTGGAGAGACTCATTGTGACCGGAAAAATGGGGGGGAAAAGGCCTCGTGGTCGCAGCCCGATACGTTGGTCCGATCAGATCCGCACCACTTTGGACTCTACCATCCACGGCGCCCTTCACACCGCCAGAGACAGAATTGGGTGGAGGAAGATCGTACGGGAGAAGGTGATACCGAAGGGAGGTCACGACCCTCAGCAATGAGGAATGCGAAGCAAGGAGGAAGGATCTGTAACAGAAATATAGGCATTATTTAAGAAAAAATATTCTGTCTGGTCATTACGGCTCAAAAAATAAATGAACAGAAGTTTTAAATGTTTAAACAGATTATGCTAGTAAATTATACAACAATTTTTTTTCTACTCATCTCATCTTTTTTTTGAACGTTGCTCCATACTAGGGTTTGCTCCTGTATTGTATGTCCGGTTACAAACATACAGTTTCACATACAAATAATTGTCCTTCTGAACTTACTTACACAACAAGAACAACCACCATCCTGATTAATTTTCAATCGATTCTGTAATATAGGGTTGCCTGATTTTATATTTTTTTAAGAATCGAGACAATTTTAATTAATTTGTTAATTAAAGATTTTTTTGATCTATGTAATCCTATAGAAAATAGGACGAAGATTTTTAATTAAAAAACGTAATTTCTTTGTAGAAGACTCTTGAAAATTTGAGAACGATTTTGTTTTAAAACAATTGTATTTATGAAAGTGATCTTATTGTAATTAATAATTTATGATCTTATTTCTTGCTTTTGTATTCCTTAATACATACCAGAGCCGTGTGTGTATGTGGTTACCAGTTACTAGAAGCCACATTCTTCCCCACTCTCCATTTTCAATTCTAAAATCCCCTATCCTTAATAACCCACAAAAAGCCGGAAAAGAACTTGTATTAACTGTTTTTAATCATCAGATATCCGTATACTCGTTTGCCGGCCTATGAGATGAAAAAAAATAAGAAATTGTTTCATTTAAAAAACATATTTATTCTGCGTGTATTAATAGGTCCAGGAACTAAAAACTAAAAGCAGATAATCTGATCTGCTTCAATATTAAGTTGCAAAATTCCACACAAATACTTAAAATTTCACAAAGTTACTTACACTCTCAAAAACATTGTTCGCATTATTATTTAGTGCTATTTAAATAAAATCTTGAAAAATGGGCGACAGAAAAAAATTAAAATCATTTATTCCAACTCAACCAAAAACAGGTACTTTTGAAACTGTCAACTGTCAGCCTGTTCGTCAGTGAAGCTAGGTGCTCGATCCAAATTGTAGATTCAAATGGAGAAGAACGAATAAGAAACTCTGTAGTTACTCTTAAAAGAAAATCTTTAAAAAACACACGAATACATTTCTTAATACACATTATTGTATTCTTATGTGAGAACAATCCAGAAAGAAAATTGTAAAAAAAAGAATGAATGAACAGATTAACAATAATTCCTCCTCATTACTTTATAAATCATAGTAAAAGACATCTATCCAAGCCATTAAATTACCTAAATGTGAAAAAAATTACATTTTCCTTTTACAAACAACCAAACAACACAGAAGCCTGTCAACCCTACGACATATTATTGTAACCAAACCAATGAACCATAATTATAATCAAATTATCCATTGTTTCAGATTTTGGCAGAGACGCGCGAAAGGTGAGTTGCTAATTAAAATTAACAATTTTAACATATCATAATGAATATTCAGAATTATTATTTTTAATTATACGTTTGTTGGTTCTTCCTCCAGGTAAAAGCAGGATGAGATTTTTTTCATTGAGCCTTTTTTTTAGGAGAAAATGATCAAAATATGACTTTTCTCGCTCAAAATGAGGCCAGAGGGAGTGTCAGACTCTTACTGACTAAAAATGCCCCCGTTCCTTCTCCTGCTCTATTTTCTCAAATTACCTACATTACCTTAATGCGCTTGCCCTGAAATCCATTCAGCCTGAATAGCTTATTTCCGATCCTGACAAAAAAGTTAAATTTAATTCCTTTTCGAATTGTTCATCGACAGCTTCCCACGAATTTTGTACGGGATTATGCGTTGTGACGTCATCAATGTAAGTGCGCTGCATTGATAAGCATTGACAACCATTTATTTTACCAAGAAAAGTGACAATAATTTTGCTGTAGAGATTTTGACATTACAGACTATTGTTTAATGTGTAGTATGTAGTACAGCAGATTTACTTTATCATTTACCTAACATTACTGGGAAGAATTTTCAAGAGTGTTTACATCGTAGAGATTACTACTGTTTGTCAGGCAATGACTATCCTGCACCATTAGTTAACTTGAAATGATGAATGAAATGGTATTTTTTATTATATGAATTATTGTAATTAATCTAAATAAAAGTGTAACGATATTCAATTTTCTGTGCTGTCAAACATACTTTTTAGTAGATACTGGTTAATTAATATTTGTAATATAATATACCATTGTCTTTGCTCTCAATATTACTACTCTTCATACTAGTTACAGGCGTCGTTTCATTTTAAATATAATTATTTGTAATATACAATCTTAAAACAATTAAAGCATAGGGGGCTAAATATGGTTAGGCTACCATAAAAATTAAGGGTTTCATTCTTTGATACTTTAAATTATTAGACTTCAAATTGTATTCGAACACTAAGAGTAGTAAGTTATCACCAAATCTCAGCGCCCCGCTTCCTCCCCTAATACCTTCCCAATTCATAAATATCCAAAACCCTTTTTCCCAAAAAGGCCGGCAACGTACTCGTAACTCTTGGCATTGCGTGTGTCTATGGGCGGTGACGACTGCTTACCATCAGGTAATCCGCCTGCTCATTTGCCGATCTACCTCGTAAAAAAAACAAATGGAGTTAAATATAAAGCCCAACATAAGAGTTAAGAGTAACTTTGATTTTGCCCTTAATTCTTGCTCTTCAAGTTGTAGTCGAACACCAATCCTTCACCTCCCCTAATCTCTCCTCAATCCCAGAATCTCCAAATCGGTTGGCAACGCATTCGTAGCCGCTCCGTTGGTTCGGGTGTCCACGGGCAGCGCTGATTGCTTACCACCAGATAATCCATGTTCTATCTTGTTTGCAGTCCAATCACATAAAAATCATTCAATCGTTTTCCTTAAAAAGGACAGTGAATAAATAAATAAAAATGAAAAAGCCTTTTATTTATTGCTAAAAATAAAGTAAAAAAAAAAAAAAAAAACATTTAGAAACTCAAAATTAAGTATTCGTTGCGTTAAACGTTAAAAAGTGTTTTAGTATTTGAGTTAGGAATGTGTATATTTTTTTCAAGAACCCCTCTCTTGGAATGTAAAGGCCTCCTCCAGAGATAGCCAGTGATTTCTATCTTATGCTACTCGCATTTAGTAAAATGTGAAAATTAGACAGTACAGAAAAAAAAACAGTAAGATGTGAAAATTCTCATTATAATTTTACATTCAAAAACAGTTTTACTCTTGTTGATCGTTAACTATTTTACCTACTTACATTTTATTATATCTGTTGGCTAAACATAAGCCTCAAAATAGTGCCTCATACGAAAGTATAACACAAAACGCCAAAAATATCTTTCATTATTTTTCTTTACTAAATCAATTATCAAATTTTTACCCCGTGCACGTTCAGACTCACCTGTTTATGGCCCAAATATTAATATACTTTCTCTGTATAATATGTTTTTATGTCTATTTGTCGATAGGATGAATTCCAAGCACGCACAAAGGTTGGTTGGTACCTAACCTTTAATCTAGAAGGTTCCATCTTATTCAAGTTATTATTGGAAAATTGTTTAGACTGTAGGTGTGTACAATTAGTGGTTTTGTAGCTTATTTAAAGAATAATGCAGGTTTAAAACATACTGATAAAATAGAAATTAATAAACAATTGAAAAAAAATAAAACATAATCTCTTAAGGAGCCCGCTTCTCATGCATGAGGGTTCGAAACCTGGCAAGTACCAATCTGACTTTTTCCAAGTTATATGTAAGTACTTTCTATGATTATTTAGACACCACTGACATACGGTAAAGGTCAACATCGTGAGGAAACCTGGACTCATAATTTCTAATTATAAGTTTGAAATCACCAACCCGCATTGAGCAAGCATGGTGATTTAATGCTCTAACCTTCTCCGTATGAGAAGAGGCCTTTGCTCAGCAGTGGGCAGCAGTTCCCAATGAAAAAACATAGAACAAGTATCAGCTTCTTTCATCGGCTTGACCACGATATTAGGATAAGTAGTACTCTATAAAAGTCTCTAGATGGTAATCCAGACCATACATAGTAATATCTAAACCAAAGTTTACCAATCCAAACTATAAATGTGAAAGAAGCTCTGTCTGTCTGTCTGTCTTTTTTTCACGCCTAAACTACTGAACCTATTTGTGTGAAATTTGGTACAGACATAGTTTGGAACTCGAGAAAGGACATAGGATAGTTTTTAAACCAAAAATCTGCAGGAACTTACTATTCCACGCGAACAAAGTTGCGGGCAAAAGGTAGTGTGTATTTCGTTGTTTATGTAACTAGCATAACAGGTATGTACAATAATAACTAGGTATATGCATATACTCACAATGGAATACATATCTTATTGAAAAACTGTAATAGATGCTTACAACCTTTAAAGAAATATTGGCAACAACACACATTACCTACACACATCTAGAAGCATGAAGAACAACCAAACCGCACATACCACATACAAGCTTGCAAACACATGTTACTTGCAGTGACCACCTGACCACACTTTGCGGCTTGTAAGTGCTTGCAAGATACTTACGCCAAAGTATGCTAGCTTTAGGCTTAGAGTTTCTAGTGCAGGTATAATAATAATATAATTATTATTTTAGTTTCAGTAGAAAGAAACATAATATCTATAGAATTAAAACACCATTACACTGGAGTGGACGGCGCATAGCGTTCCATGCGCGCCTCAAACAGCCAATAGACTACCATAGATGGGTATAGGGTTGGTGTTCAGCCGGGGTTGCGGGTTAAGCGAAATGAGTCCCAGTCGCCTTGGCACAGAGCAGGAGAAGAAAGGAGTTTTAGTCAGTAAGTCTGACACTCTCTCTCGTCTTATCCTGGGCGAGAGAAGACATTTTATGAGCTCCCCTGACAAAAGAAATACAATAAGACCATAGTGTTGAGAATGGTGAATCCCATCGATCTGCGAACTAACTGAGAATAGTGATAGTGAATTGTGAATATGTTTTATCTCAGGATAGTACGTAGTATAGTGATTAAACTTTATCGTTTGTAAACCACTCACTGGAGACCCAAATTTTCCTCTCCCCGAACTCCTCTCTTATCTCATTTCATAAACAGTTTCTATTTTTTATTCTCTTTTTCGTCCTAAGGAACAGAGATGTTAATGAAACATTTATGTAAAAAAAGTTCATAGATATTTACAATTCTACAATACGTTGGTATTTTTCTAAAACATAAGTTTGAAAGGAAACTACAGAAACATACACAGACCATCATGAAACCGCAAAACCCATTCTGACATCCTAATAATCAGTAAAATGTCTAATAAAATTATAAATAGATCAGTTTGGTAAATACCAGAATTTATAGGCTATTAATTCGTGAACCAGGAACAGAAATTCATTAGGTTTTACTAGTAAGAAACATCGGGTAAGATGAGACTTTTGGCATGGAGTTCAAAGCTGAACCGTCAGTTAAGAAAACACATGACTTGTATAACAGAATTCAGTAAGGCATTGAATAGCAGAAGGTTACGCCATTTTATGTAGATAACAAGGATTGACATAGCCCAGAGATGTTTTTTTTGATTAAAATCGGGGACAAACGAGCAGACCCATAATTTAGTGATGAGTGATCAGCACCGCCCATGAACCTTCACCACATTAGAGGCAGGTGCGTTGTCGGTGTTTAAGAAGGAGTTTTTTTGATAATTGAAGGTCGTTAATCATATGATGTTATGTTCTGTAGTGACTTCAAGGAAATATGGCGTGATTTTAGGATAGGTTAGGCTATGATATTTATTTCAAACCTAAAGAATAGTATTTTTCAAACGGAAAATATTATGGGACTGTCGTATAATGTATGTATATGACGTGAAGTGACTAAAGGTGCTTTGTTTTTTTTTTACTTGCAATATACTGCTTGACTGCGATCCCACCTGATGGTAAGAAGTGATGCAATCGTTGATGGGTTGGATAAACACTCAAAGTTCATTTTTGATGTATGTTTTGCTTTTAACATAAAAAATAATTATACAGTCAAATCTACGCACCAATTTATATCCATTAAAAAAACGATAAAATAAACAATAGCTTTCACTCATACACATAAAAACATTAGCTACAATGGATACGCCATCAAAACCGTTTGTGATACCGCCAGCTAAATTGTCAATCACAATGATTACTTGTCGGCTAAAGTTCATAGCATTTTGAGCCTTATAATTGTCCAATTACGTACATTTCGACATCAATTTGTCCAATTCGTGATGTTTACGACTTTAGTCATTAAGTTTATTGCTTATCGCCTGTAGCGTGTGAATGACGCTTCAAATAGCTGTATTTACTTACACTGTATTATTACAAAATTGATCAATGCATTTAGGATGATTATAACGATTCTTCTATCATCAGATTTTGAATAATTTTTATAACTTTATCAAAGTTTTGTTATATCACCATCTCAGAAAAAACAGTGTGGAACGTTTAATCTCTCAATCCCCTATCTTCAAATTCTAAGCAACTTCGCGACCATAGGCAGCGGTCATTATTAACCCTCATCAACCAATCCGTGTGCTCGTGCCTACGCCAATAGGATAGTAATACGACACGGATTCCTTTCCCATAAAAAGATAAAGACATCATTACAACACAATTCTAAAACTGTTCTATCTCTCCTCTAAAAATTATTATTGACTACCTACTTTTGTTTCATCATCATTATCAAATTAGCCATGTCTATAACCAAACAAAGATCTTTCCCAACGGTTTCCAGATCTACTGGATCAAAGAACAAAGAAGCAGTAATACTTTGCCAATCATATTCATATTTCTGATCGGATTATTGTCAAAGCTTATCAGTTACTAGAATTGACACCACTGCTAGCGCTGTATACTCTGTGGTGAGATCTACTAAATAGTTTAAACTTGTGGTGACTGCGGTTTGCTAACTAATATCCAGGCTTAATATCTAACGGATATACGTGAAATATTTTCAAATTGTGGTTAGCAGTTAATTGACGGTTTGGTTTAACTGTTACAGTCATCATAACTAGCCAATAAGTACCTATTGCTAAGTATAGGCTTCTTTTCACCTGAAAAGATTTGAGTATTAACAGCCACATTTACTCGGGTTTCCTCGTGATACCTTAATTGACCATTATGTTAGTCATCTTACTAATATTATAAATGCGTTACAATGTTTGGATGTTTGTTACTTAATCACGCCAAAACGGCTGGACGAATCTGGATGAAGTTTGGCACAGGCATAGGATACAGTCCGGAATAGGACATAGGCTATTTTTTATCAACATACTGGAAGCTAGTATCTGAATAAACTTAGAATGCATGCAGTGCATATACCTTTCTCAGAAAAAGTCACCATAAAAAGTGCAACGATATGCTGCGGCCTACTTCGGAGCAGGAGATAAAGTTGGTTTTTAGTAAGTTAAAGTCACATACTCTCTCATCCCGGTTGGGAGAATCATCGGAAGATTTTCTCTCTCAACATTATAAACCTTAAATATGTTACAGCGTCTCTCTGTTTTGTGTTTGAAACAAATGGTACGTATTCTTTATTTCTTTCACCTGGCAGACGGTTGTTCTGGTCTCTGTCAAATGTGAAGTCCATAATGTAGGTACTTACGGACTTTCTCACAAGGCACATATTTCAGTACGCTTTTTTTTTTGCTTGATATTTATTGATAAGAATTGTATGATAAAAAGCAGCTTACGTGTTAATCCAGGCTTTTCTAGGTCCAGCAGTTTTGTGTGAAATAATACCAAGCACAACCATACATTCTCACCAACTTTCACGTTTATTGTATTAGGAGTATAAAGAATTCGATGCTTTGAAAACTTTAAAAAGGTTCTGTTAATATCCAATAATTAAACTCAAAATATACATTAAGTTAAATTAGAACACTGATCACATTTTAATCGGTGCGCTAGTTAGAGTTGAACCAAACTTTGCTAACAATTTGTCACGAACAGCATTACGGTTAAGTTATGTTTAATGGTTGTTTTCTGGTTTGTTTATTTGATCAAAAAATGTTTCTTAAATAGAAAAAATGTTCTACATAGACACAGTACAGATACATTCATTGAAATATTTTATTATGATGATGGTAATTTGACATAGTCGTTACCAATTAATTTCGGAACATAATCGTTACTATGGAGTAGTTGTAAGTTATCATCATACGATTCTGAGTACGGAAGTAATTGTTTCATTTAAGTATTCATAACAAATACTACAAAAAAATGCTGCAATTATTTTCTCTAAACATCATCATCATCATCATCAGCCTGTTGTCGTCCACTGCTGGACATAGGCCTCCCCAATTGCACGCCACTGAGCTTGATGTTCAGCTCTTCTCATCCAACCACTGCCAGCCACCCTGCGGATGTCGTCAGTCCACCCAGCTGGAGGGCGCCCTACACTACGTTTGCCTAGACGTGGTCTCCACTCTAGAACACATTTACCCCAGCGGTCATCGGTTCTTCGACAGATGTGACCTGCCCACTGCCACTTCAGTTTGCTAACCCTTTGGGCTATGTCGATAACTTTAGTTCTCTGTCGGATCACCTCGTTTCGAATACGCTCCTTCAGAGAGACTCCAAGCATAAAACATAAAAAATTTGAATTTATTAATTTTTACTTTTAATCTTTTAACTTAAAGGAGCTCGGAATAAGTATAATGGAGTTTCTTGCTCGTTCTTCTCCATTCGAAACTACAATTTGGAACGAGCACCTAGCTTCACTGACGAACAGACTGACAGACTACTATTCTATTTTGACGTTTCAAAAGTACCTATTTATGGTTTAGTTGGAATAAATGATTTTGATTTGATTTGAAGTTTCATAGTAATTACTTACAATTACTTTGTCCTACTCAAAATATTTATCAAACTACCCAAAACTTGCGTCCTCTCTAAAAATCTCTATATAATTCCTAATTTTGTTAAGTAAATACGTTCCATAAAACTTACCTACAGTAAATACTTTCCTAAAAAAGGTATAGCAATCTAATCTCTCTCTCTAAGCATTGCTTACACGAGCAAAATTTTTCAAAAATCCTAATTTTGTTGTTTGAAGTAAAACTCCTTGATTGATAGATCGTATTTGTTTAACCAACTATAGAGATTTACATGGTCTAGTTTGTATAGGCAAAGGATCATGACGGACATTGTTTACTGTACAGGAAACTAACTGATATTTTTCGACAGTATGTAATTATTTGTCCTTGAGAATTCATTAGTTCAAGCGATTAATCACTATATGAGCATTTATTTCAAGTCTATGCATTTGTTCTTAATAGACATGTAGACATGAGCTTTCTTTACGTTCCGTTTAAAAATTAAATAGAATTTTATTTTATAAATCTAATGTTTTGGAACATACAATCATTTTGTTACCCGTTTGACATTTATTGCTTGCATTATATTCTAATATCGATCTCTATCCACCACTTGTATTATGACGTGTTATCCACTACACTATAAAAACGACATAAAATTGACGAGGTATCGTAAGTGTGGGAGCTAGAACACTAGGTAATCGATTGATTGGTCTATTTGTGAACTGCAGTCAACTTTAAATGTCATGGTTCGAGTATTGTTTATTCATGCTAAGAAGAACTAAATCAAAGCTTCACTGGTTATGAATGATCTGTCCATCAATGCAGATATGGGGTGACCTATCACGCGTGCTACAGTCTAAGAATAGGCATCAGAAATTTGATGGATTGTTGGTCTTGAAGTCGAAAATGTGATTGATTGAGGTCCCATTGTCATCAGGTGTTTGAGGTACCCATATTTAGTAACAATATTGAGCCAGAGGTCTGAAACTCAACCCTTTACTGCGTAAGTGTATTGGGTTTCTAAATAATTGAAATATGCAAAATCTACATAAGTACAATCAAAACCATTTGCAACACATCAAATAGACTAATTTCGGGTCATTCTAGGACAATGGAACATAACAAGGGAAGCCTAGTTTATGGTCACTGCTGAATTAGGGCAGGCTTTGAATGAAGCACGTTTTAAAAGCATCTGTTTTCCATGTTTTAATAAAAGCAAGGCTAAAACTCCTGTCTGTCCAATGTCCATTCAGTAAGGCCATCAGAACTATTCTCTCATAAATGATTCAACCAGTTAATCTGAGCCCAACATTGAAACTCGTCTACGTGTCATCCAAGAACAGTGAACATTGGCAGAGATCCAAATTAAAAAAGTTTTGGTTTCATACAACCTTGTATTTATGAACAGGTATTGACAAACTCCATATTGGAAATATTTTGTTGTTGGTGTCGTCATGTTTTTATTTTTAAGGTAGACAAAGGTTCACTTAACGTATTAACGTGTTTTTTTTAGAAAGAGCAATTTGTAAAACGCCATTGTTAAGATCTGCATCCTTACAAAATTATTTATTAATAAAATTAACGAGGTTAAAATAGAAAGAATGAAATACACAGTTTTATTAGGAGTGTTACTTGAGAGTATGACGGAGAAAGAACTCATTCAGCTGCTAAACTAATATGGAAATGTTAAATATTCATGAGGATCTCATGTTGGATGGGTATGATGTATGATTCTGATGGAAAGGAAATATATTATTCCGAGTTGATGGTTTGATTGGATAGGCTCATTAATTATTATCCAACAACAATTTCGCTATCTGAAAACCCAATCAATTAATTCTAATTCCAATGAATTTCAAATGAGATGAAACCATTGGTTCATTTTGCGCGGTCTCCTGATTGTGGTTTGGCTACTATTAAAATGGGACTCTTACCATTTTCGGTTTAAAGTGAGTATTTTTTTGTATGTACAAATTATCATGCTTTTACCACACTTTTATCGTTAATGATAGTACTAGATTTGATCTGTTTCAAACTTTTGAACTTATGATTCACAGTGCTCTTGACCAAGCAAATGAATGTATACACAGACTTCTTACATATGATAGTTGTTTATAGGGCTTTGCTTACACTATAGAAAGACACTATTGTGTTTCCATCTACTTTTTAAATTGAAATACTAACAAAACTAACATGTCTCAAAAATTCTGACTTCAGACCTAAAATTTTATAAAGACTTATTTACTTATTAGAAAAGTATTTTATTTTCCTGTTTGTTACAGACTTTTCCATCACAATTTTGTGAATTACTTTATAAGTTGATAAATACTCTTATCTTCGGACGAGCCTTTTGATTTCCAAGATTTTTCTGTTTGTCTTGATCTTGTTAATAAGGACGTGTAGTACCTACCTTCTCTACTTCGAAATTTGTTTGATTTTGTTTATCCTCTCTCTCCATTTGTCAATTTACTTTAGGATTGTCGTGTTTGGCTGTTTGCTTATTTGTATCGTTATGGGTATCTTATACAAAATATTATTTTGTTTGCTTTGGTTTTGTATTTATAGGTGACAATTTTCGTAAATAATAGATTTTCAAATACATAATCGATTTTAAGATTTTACTAAAGTCTACCGCATATCAATTTGCTTAAAAGACAACGTTTTATCAAATTGTCATATTAGTCTTTGTATTTCGAAAAATAATAACAATACTGCTGTAATAGGTAATCAATATCGAATATACATCAGAATAGAACGATTCGTAAAAATACCATCCAAGTCATAAAAACAACGAAATAAATAAAAACGCTAGTGATCCATAGAAAATTACGAGCAAGCAACTCTTCTATATTAATGTCTAGAGCTAAAATTTACAGCTGTGCCCTAATTGAGAAGAGGTCTCTTATTTACGAGATCTTAAGTTTATTGCCTGAGCAAGGATTGGCATTAGTAGCATACCAATGTATGCCGTCAGCTGGTTCTGGGTTAAGCTTTGAGATCTGAAAAGGCGACCAAATGAGGCATATACATAGATGAGATTCCTGTGGTGAAAGGTCTACTTAAGTCGGTGTTATTCAAGACTTTGATCTTTGTTGAACTTATTAAACAAAAATTATAATGATATGTGAATGAGACAAAGATATGACCGAAAACTTTAAAATATTTTTTAGACTGAGCTTAGATAGAACTCCTGAAAAGGCCAGCATCGCAGATGTAATTTTTTGTGGTCAATTTTCTTGGGTCTAACCAGTACCTGATGGCAAGTGATAAGTGATCAGCCATTCAGGGGCAACTGCAACACGAGAAGAGTAAAAGAAGCGTTTCCGGCCTTTTGAAAAAAATACGCACGTTTCTAGATAGTTTCGTTTGACATATCATCAGGTAATCCGTCTGCTTTTATGCCTTCTATTCCTATAAAACCTCGAAATTACTAGTATGCGGCAATAGTCTACCAAGAAAACAATGAAAATAAATAATAGCCATGTTAAAATTGCCTTTAAAAAGACGTTCATTCGAAAACAAATAAAATATTTTAATTCATTACCAAGAACAAATGTTAAAAGAATTGTATTACGAAACGTTCAGAATCATGTGTCTCATTAATAAATTGTAGGGCAAAAACGTTAATTTGGAACGTTGTAAAAGACGCAAAGTTATTAATTTTGGGAGCGAAATTAAAGTCGTGTTTGGTGGCGCTTGCTCGTTATTTATTTTAAGTAACTAATTGCTGTTTGCTTTTGTCTGGGGTATGTTCTCATATGGACGGGTTTCTCGTGTACCTACCTAAAGTTTTGTTGGGAAATTTTAGAGCTTGACTTTGACGAATACTTTATTGATCGAGTGGTCACAAGGAACACCACCAAGCTAGGGGATTGGAGATCAATTTAAAAACGTTATGAATTCTGTCTTTTTGGGTTTTAGAAAATTTCACAGCACGTTATACAATAGGAATCAGGCCCGGTATATGCTTATCCCATGTTACTTTTTACTGCACGGTTGGGTAACTGGCAGCCGTGCAACGTACCGCGGTTCGATTACCGCACGGAACAACTCTTTTTGTGATTCACAAATTGTTGTTCCGGGTGTGGATGTCATGTGTATGTGAAATTGTATGTTTGTAACCGCATTCACGACACAGGAGAAAATCCTAGTGCGGGGCAACGTTTTATTAAAAAAGACGATAAAGATAAAAGATAATTACAAGAGGCTGAAAACATAACCCGCTTTCCGCTTCAGCGTTAAAAGCTTTTACACCATATTAGTATTAAAGTATGATTAAATAATCCAATACTAATTACTTCAGTAATTATATCGAAACTGCTCTCCTGCTCAAGTACTCCATCAAATTACGCTTTCCCTTGTCCCGCTGAAGAACCATCACAATTAATAATAATTATCATTTTAATAAGATTAATGATTCTATTTTGTGATTATGAAAATAATAGCATTTTGAATGTCTTTAACTCGATTTATTCATATTCAATTCAAACTGATTAATTACTTTACATTTTGAGGCACGTAAAATCGAGCAAGAGGTTTCTGCCTCGTTTGGGCAAAATATTCTCTGGATTATTTTTGTTCAATGGCATGGAGTATAGAATTCGACTGCACGTTTGGCGCGGTGGCTGGGCAACTGGCTGCCGCGCAACGTGTCGCGGGTTCGATTCCCGAACGGAACAACTCTTTGTGTGATCCACAGATTGTTGTTCCGGGTCTGGGTGTGATGTGCATGTGAAATTGTATGTTTGTAAACGCACCCACGACATAGGAGAAAATCTTAATGTGGGGTAACGTTTTAAAAAAAAAGGAATTGTGACCAGTGAACTCGTCGGACTACCCCTTGCTTTAAGGGACTCATGATATTCCAATTTTAAGTACCTACCTGACGTAACAACGGAGTTTCTTGCTCGTTCTTCTCTAATCAAATCTACATTTTGGAACGAGCTGCACTGACGAACACACGGGCGGGATTTGATCCTATTTTGACGTATCAAAAGTACCTACCTGTTTATAGCTCGGTTGGAACACATGATTTTGACTTTAACTTTAAATAGTCGATGATCAGTCTACATATTTGCTTATGTATCACAATTTCAGCTATATTTTATCCTAAAAGAAAAAATTGGCATGCCTAAATGATGAGCCAGTTTTGAGGGCAAACATTGTGAAGTATCCACCAAAGAATGTCACACGGACCACGCTTATTTTGCAAAAAATGGCATAAATACGATATTTTCTCCCATTCATATTGCATAGCTCCTTAGGGGGTAAGCTAGGTAATGAATTATATGTTCGTTAGCAATAATCACTTTGCAAAAGGGTGTTGTTCAAGGTTCTGGAATAATATATTCCAGAAGCAAATTTTCATGAAACATTCTAGAACACCACACCTTTTCATTTGAAATGTCATTTACTAGACTTCAAAGGTCTTTACTTTATTCAGATTATTTTTAAAATCAGTTTTAGTATGATGACTAGCCAACCGGCTGGCGTTCATTGATTCGCGACTTCAATTCTTACACATTGAAACTTTTTGAATGATCCATTATATTCTTGCGACAAATATACCCTGTAGAGAGTGCAAGGAAAATTAAAATAAATATCTACTTAATAGTATTGTGACAAAGCAAAGTAAGCTTCGTTCTCATTTTACTTGAAGAGATTGCTCTGTAGGACAAATCTCGGGGTTGGCCTAGATATCATAGTATGATAATTAACTACAAGCTCTTCGTAAGCCCAGCGACCTCAGAGTAAAAGCCTCAATTTATTTTTTGCAATTTTTCTATGAGTTTATTTTAGATCGATTAGTTTGGTTAGTTGGATAGCCAAATTATTGATTAAAAGTTTTGTATTTTAATTTGTAAGCCCTTATTTGTTACGGGAAAATCATGAAATATCTTCTCCCGACCAGAGTCAGGTAGGAGGAAAGTAGTCTTAGACTCTGATCTTACTGACTAAAAACCCCCCGTTTCTTCTCCTGCTGAAGCTTCATTGCATCAGCCCTATAGGACCCCGTCTGTGTATGTGTGATCTATTGGTTATATAAGGCGCGCGCGGAACGCAACCTTGCGATCCCTGACGCATATTACTAAGGCCTGTTGTCACAACAGGCCTTAGTAATATTGGTAAATTTATTAACTATCACGAGACGATATGACTCGACTAGTTTCAAGCTACGCTAGGGGCTAATATTCATTATCAGCATAATGTATACGAACCACGCGGCGAACGCATGACAGCCAATTGCTGGCTTGATACTAGTGAAGATGCAAACGTATTAATAGATTTGAAAATTGGAGGATTTGTATTTTCAGGTAGGGGATAGAGTAGGTAATATGAATAAACGACGTAGATTTTAGTTAGGGTTTCATATCACAGTACATAATAGAGCGGCTCCTGTCACAGCTTAAGTTCTAGTGGTGTACTAATTAGTCATACTTTTTTTTTGTCAGGGGAAAATCATCAAGTGACTTCTCCCGCACAGGGTTAGGCGAGAGAGAGTGTCAGACTCTTACTACTAAAAACGCCCCCGTTCCTTCTCCGGCTCTGAGCCAAGGCCGCGGTGACTCATTGCGCTTAACCCGCAACCCCGGCTGAACATTAGCCCGATAGGGCCCCGTCTGTGGTGCTCTATTGGCTCTTTGAGGTGCGCGCGGAACGCTACGCGCCGTACGCTCGGGTCTGGTTCTGGTCGGGCGGGCGAGATACCTTACTCGCCGTCCGCAGACCCGCGCTTATGGTGGCCGGAGATTGACTCTCGATCCCCGATGCCCGGAACGTCGCCTACTGCGGCGATTGGGGCGCGAGGAGGATAGTTCCCTCACGCGATCCGCCTCCCCCTTTGCAAGCATCACTGCTTCGCAGAAAGAGCAGACGGCTTCCCAGTTCCTCTAAAATATAAATTTGTGATGTTAGGATGGCATTTGGTAGCCTAACTTACCCGGAAAACATAAAAGAAACGTTTATTTCACGCCGTTTTTGGGTGAGGCCGTAGTATCAGACCGGTTGAGACGACCCATTCATACATGCACATTTTATTATGCTGTATGCAAAATTTTAAAAAGTGAATACCAAAATGTGAGTTACTCCAAGTATTTTTCATTATTTTCCATTAAAATGCACTTGTTATAAATATTGTAATCAAGTATCGTAAAATATTAAAATATACACTACAAAGCGAGTCTCGAAGCTTAAGAATATTGCATACTTTTCCTATATGAGAATGATGATGTTATTTTATGAAAATTGAAGTCGAATGAGTTTTTAAAATTCATGATATAACGTTAAACATTTGAATAAGTATACCAAAAAGAAATTTTAAATAAAGGTCAGGATACATTTATCGTACATATCGCCGAAAACGATTATATTTTTAACCGACTTCAAAAAAAGGAGGAGGTTCTCAATTCGATTGTATTTTTTTTTTTTTTTTTTTTTTATGTTTGTTACCTCAGAACTCCGTCGTTTATGGACGGATTTGCAATTTTTTTTTTATTATTGAAAGGATATGCTTCCAGATTGGTCCCATTCTTTTCAAAATCGAGTTTTGATGATGGGATCCATGAGAAATCGAGGGAACTCCTCAAATATTATAGGTAACTATATAGTAATTTTAATATTTTCATAGAGCACTCAAGCATTTACAGTCAAAAAGTAATATTTGATGAGGTGGAACTGGTGAAGAAAATCAGAAATGGGTGATGAAACTTGACACTCGCATAGATATCACAATCAATGTAGTTAAGCAACTATGAAAATGCGCTATAAACCAATGATCTTAAATAATTATGTTGGAAATGACGAACTGATCTAATGATGATGATGGAGCTGGAAGGTAGGCATTGGAACTGCGTACCTAATTAATATATCCTAGCCGTGTTTGGGCTTGTTAGAATTGTTATAAGATGCACTTTGGCTGTAAGGTACTATTGAACTGATGTGATGATGAAGCTGGAAGGTGGAAGGCTGAGACGATGGGCACGTTGTTCCTCCGTCTCATTAGATAAGCGATCGCTAATCAAACTGAGACGATGGGCACGTTGTTCCTCCGTCTCATTAGATAAGCGATCGCTAATCAATCTGAAACGATGGGCACGTTGTTCCTCCGTCTCGTTGGCCAGACGATCCTGCATCGAACCGAGACGACGAGTACGTTGCTCCTCTGTCTCATTATTAAGGCGATCATGGATCAAACCGAGGCGATGGGCGCGCTGTTTCTGCGTCTCATTAGATAAGCGATCACTGATCAAACTGAGACGATGGGTGCGTTGTTCCTCCGTCTCATTAGATAAGCGATCCTGAATCAAACCGAGACGGTAAGTGCGCCTTTTGGGATTTTCACTGTCTAAAACTTTTTTCATATAAGTCCGCATTTGTGAAAGTCTCTTTTCACGCTTTTCACTATTTTCATTTAAAATAGCCTTGGCTGTGGTTTTTCTACTTTGAGATAAGCGTTTCTCATGATCTTCGCTTGTCTCATTTAAACGGCGCTGCCTCATACGGCTAGCGCGCTTAGTAGGTCTACCCATATTTGCTTTCTATAAGTTGAATTATAGAGTGCAAAAAAACGAGAAATATCAATAAACTACAACTAATAATAAAGAGAAAGTAAAAACATATCAAAAAAAAAGCTGAAATAAAAAATGTTGCAAATTCGAAATAAAACTTATTAACCCAATTTCGTTGATTATTTGGTCTAAATTCTAGCACAAAATTGGGTTCAAGATGATTTACAACAACTTGAAAATATTTCGTTGAATTACTAATTATAATAATTAATACTTCAACGATTCAAAAATCAAAAGTTTTATTACATACCAATGTTATGAAGCAGCTCTGCTTTATTACACTATAATATATCACTATCACACGTCACAGGTCTACACTGCAATCTACGCGACGAATATCGCAAACAATGATGCACCGGGGACGTCTTCAGAGATACTGATTAGCTGACTAGTTTACAAGTAATATCTGGAACCCCCGCGCACCCTGTGTGTTTTTGGATAACCAATCAGTTAGGGTTTGGGGGCGGAGTTTGACCTAGTATTGGCTATTTTGCATTAGTCCACGTGGACTGCGTTTACACATTAGTGGCGAAATGAGTCATAGTGTTCTTATCGTTTTTTCTGGTAATAATAATACTAAGAGAATTCATTGGAATTTTTAACAAAACAGTAATTTTAAATGGGTTACAAAACAAAACAATAAATGCATCTCTTTTGTGTGCACGTATGTGTTTCATAATAATACCTAAAAAAGGTTCATACATTGAATGAGTCATAAATTTACAATAGCGGTGGTCTTTTCTATTTTACCGACTTGTGGTGTGATATGAATGTTCTTAGTAATAAAAAAAGGTTTCTACGTTTTATGGGTTACAATGGATACAAAACACGTATGTGTTAAATAATAATACCTAAAAGGTTCATACATTGAATGAGTCATAAATTTACAATAGCGGTGGTCTTTTGTATTTTACCGACTTATATATATATGAATGTTCTTAGAAATAAAAAAGGTTTCTACATTTTATGGGTTACAATTGATACAAATCATGTATGTGTTTAATAATAATACCTAAAAAAGGTTCAATTGCAAGAACTAATTTGAATTTATGAAAGGATTATTTTTTATTTTAACTATAAGAATCATAATTATTTCATGCATCATATCATCTCTACACGAGATCAAAACGATAACACTGTAACAATGTACCTATAATATATATTCCTACTCATATGGACATTAATAACCTTTTCAAAAGAAATGTAGGAACGATATTGACTTTTTTGCCATAACACATTAGAATAAAAAACACTAAACGGCAAAAAATAAAAAATAAATTTTTACAAAAAAAAAAACCGCCTTCAAAAAAAGTCAGACGATAAAAGCTCTTACACTAAAAAGTAAAAAATAAAAATTGGAATTGCTGTAAAGAAACTTAATTTATAGGTAAACTTATTTGACATTGATATTTTGCAAATATTCAAAATTTACTTATTACTTATATTTTTGGAGTCGGTGCCAGCATTTTTGTTGTTGAAACTTAATGTTAGTTAACTTTTTAATATCCGGTGCCATTTTTTGTACACAATCTTTAAACATTTTGAATGTACTTAAAAAGTGGTAGAAGTTTTGTAAGCATATATATTTTATTTAAAAAAAATGCAAATCGGGTATTTTTTTAGAGAAGTCTAATCTGTTTTCATGTCTTAATTAATATATATTTGATTATATAGCAAATAGGTATTACTTAAGTAGTTTTATAATTAAGTTAGAGGTAGTTTTTCAAGGGATTGTTGCCCATTCGTATTTCCTTGCCCAGGCTGGCACCGACTCCAAAAATAAGTAATAAGTAAATTTTGAATATTTGCAAAATATCAATGTCAAATAAGTTTACCTATAAATTAAGTTTCTTTACAGCAATTCCAATTTTTATTTTTTACTTTTTAGTGTAAGAGCTTTTATCGTCTGACTTTTTTTGAAGGCGGTTTTTTTTTTGTAAAATTTTTTTTTTTAAATATAATATCGGATTATATTTTAAGTCTATTGATTTTCATAATTCTGATCACACTGTCTCTATGTGTCTAGGCACTAGGCCATGTGACCACTAGGAAACGAAATGCCCTAAAAAAATTACCCTCACTGGAATACCGCGAAACGTGGTAGTTTACTATATACAAAAATGATTAAAAAAAAAACAAAAATATTTCATCCAAGACTTGGAACTAAACTAACCTAAAAAACAGAATTTTATTTCAAACTTAAAATGAAGCGGTATTCACAAGCAAATATTTTCTGAAAAGGCTTTCAAAGCACTACAGATGTCGGATGGTCTTTTAAAAGTTTTCATTGTAACTAAAGATTATACTAAAAGACATTTTCTCCTGTTGAATGTGGCATTTGACTTAGAATATTCCTTTAAAACTCAAGGGCTATGCTGCCATTTTGTATTTATTTTAGAATTGTGACTTTTCGTTTGTTGTTCGAAATGATGTCAATGAATTAAGGAGATATTAGTTTTTGATGTGACTGTGAACGAATTGGTTTTGTTCATAAATTAATATGCTTTGTATTAGTGAATGGTCGTCGCCACCCATCGTCATCCGAAATACCAGAGGATTTACAAGTGCGTTACCACCTTTTTGATATTTGAAGATTGAGAATTAGGGAATAAGAAAGGATCCCTTTCGTAACTTAAAAATCACGGAGAAATACTATGCAAGCTTGGTTTTGGGTGAAGCAACTGTTGTGTCGAAATAGGTATAGCTCACCCACACTTATGATGATACATTAAGTAGGTGAATGTATTATTTTGTTATATTATTCTGTTGTGCTTACGCCTTCAGTAATACACACAGATCCTAAAGTATAACATTAATTCCACCGTTGCAATTTGATAAATAAACATAGTTTTCTTTAATCAACCTACACCTAACAGAAAGCAATGGTATCATCATGCACGAACTCACATTATAATTTTATGAAAATTAATCTCATCAATAAATAATAAAAATAATAATTCTACTAACGTAAATAATAATAACGATGCAAAATAAAACCGAGAAAACTTTTATTAATAACAGCTAATAGCTGGTTTTTGCTAAGCTAGTTGAAAATCTCGACGTAAATAAGTTCAGTTCATTGTGTAGTTAGTAATTAACTGGGATCTATTGAGAGTGCAGATAACCGGTCATTTGTGTTGTTTTTTCTTCAACACCACTGTTATTTTCATTAAAATAGTAACACTTTCATTATATTTATATAAAAACAACGTGACAAAAATGTTTACATTTTCTCGTTTTATTTAAAACGAAAAGAAAAATCAGGCATTCGGTTGACTTTACCATGTGAAGTCTGGAACAAGTTGTTCGGAACAAACTGTTATTCGGAGTGTGTTTAACTAAAGATGTAGTTAATAGATTTGTTCACTTTTTTGAGATTGAGAACAACAAGCTGACAGTCATTTATAGTTTCGCTTTGATTAATCTAGGTCATTGGTGATGAAATATGGCTCCCATGGGAATGCCTAATAGAAAATTTTGAAATAATAAAATAAGAGTAGCTAAACGTTAAACTATCCAAACTATGCCTTTTTTTATTCTTACCTTTATCTAACCCAATCTGCCTACTCTGCCGATAAATTAATAATATCTCAGAAAAATAGGCCAGGAATTTTCTATTCCAGTGTGAAATAGGACGAACCAGTTCAAACTCCGCACTATTACAAAAACGTTTGCTAAACAGAAAAGAGGCCTAACTCAAAAAATAAAGTATTTCAATCTTAAAAATTATGCTTCAATAATAAGGTTCAATTTTGATATATCCTCATTTTTGAGTTAGTCCTTTTTTCTATTTAACATGCGAAATGTAAATGCGAAATAATGATTTGCCTAACTTTACCTATCAGGCAATAAGGCAGTCAGATAAATCTTTTCGCTATCCAATCAGGGTCACCTTTTAATTAACAAACTAAATTCAGAGTCAATTTTAATAATTACAAAGCTTATATAGATACTCTCTAACTAAAACAACTTTGTGTTAATACATTCAATTAAAATTTACATGTGGTTCACTGGAACAGGGTCGAACAGGATTATAAGTAAAATTGTTTTCGAATTTACCCGTCCGTCCGTCCGTTCGCATATGATTGATATGAGCCACTCAATATCTCATTTATCAAACCAGGTTGAGCGGATCGCTTATAAAATTTTGTACGGTCCCGTAATAAATCTAATAGCTACCCCACAAAATGTTAATGGAGGGTTGTTAATTAGCAAGTTTATACATTATGAGATTAGTTCAACGCTTTTTTGTTCAGTGTAAAGGTTTAATGGAAATTCGAAGTGAATTTGGTGATAAAGTGCTTTGTAAATGTTATTGTTTTGCTCAAGGTCAAGGTCTGTTGGACTTATGCGTGTTTCGTTTCATTACTTTGAATTATAATGCCATAGGGATTAACAGGACTGTTCCGTGCATTCTGATAAACTAGTAAAACTACAACGGTTTTCGAACTGAAATTGCTGGTGCCAAATGAAGATAAAGAAGAAACGGCATGATTTATGGTCGGTGAGAGTATGTTGTTGCCTTAGGGCACATCTGTCTCCACCTAGGGCAAAAGCGGGCAATGGATTATTTTACCCTCTAAAAAACCTGTTCGTGGTAGAAGATTTTGGCAAAACCCTTTTTTTATGTAACAGGTCAACAAAAGAGCAGACGGATTACCTGATGGTAAGCAATCAGCGCCACCCATGGACACTCGCAACGGAGGAGTTACGAGTGCGTTGCCGACCTTTTAAGGATTAGGGATTTGGAGATTTAGGGATTAAGGAAGGATTGCGGGAGGGGAAAGATTGGGCCTCCGGTAACCTCACTCAAACAGCGAAACACAACGCTGTGGTTATTTCACGCCGGTTTTCTGTGAGGTCGTAGTATCACTCGCCTCGCCTTGAATTAACGCTAACGATCTGCCTACCTATGTAGGCCAGGATGATTTATAAAATAAGCCCTGCATAAAAATATAGTAAAACCCAAAAAAAGAAGATGATAACGATGGATTGACATTGGTTATCTGGTTATCGAGTTCGATTCGAATATGGATCTACATAAATGATGAAAAATACTGACCAAATGTTTCGCGTCAATGAGTTTATTATATTAACTTCAATTCAGAACAAAGCATATCGTTTGCGATATTGAATTATCTATTATCTTGTCTAGACATTGTTATTAAGTCTATTCTAGTACATTTGTTTAGTAACTAGATAAACATTAGATTTCTTGTTCAAATAATTTTAAGATATAGACAGCAGTTTAAAATCACCGCTTGTGTGTTAATGGTAGCATTTAGAGAACATTCATCAAAATAAATTTGTACCTTTATGACAGTTGCCATAGATCGGTCCGAAATTAAAGAATGCCATTCCAGACTTGAAAATGAAAAAGATTAAGGAAATAGAGAAATAAATTTTGTCGAAATCACAACACCTATTATTTCAAAATTAGAATCTTTCCATTTTAAAATGTTCCTTTATAAGATTATTGTTGCTGAAGCTCTCCAAAATACAAGTTTAGGGAACTTTATTAAGTTTGTCAACTTATGACGAGTTTTTAGAGTCAGTGAACTTACCCTTTCTTGTCGACGAAAACTTTGCTAGAACCTTGACAAATCGTCATATTTTTTCTAAGTGGTGATTCTAATACGATTTCAATAATCAACCATTTTCATATATCAAGTTTTGTATCAACAACAGTTTACCAATCTAGAGCAGCATTGCCGCTGAGTGCCTCGTACAAGTTAGAGTTACGTTAATCTTTTTTTAAATTTTGCCCTAAATGAGGAGAAAGAACGGGATGTTTTTTAGTAGGTAAAATTCTCACACTTCCTCGAGCCCTACCCTGGGCGAGACAAGTTATTTGCTGATTTCCCTCCTCGAAAAAGGCTCTGGTCTCTAACAAATCTGAATGTTCAATACGTGCTTCTTGAGGCTAAAAAGGTTAGGTTAGGTTAGCGAGAGGCGAAAAAGGTTATGGCCCTTCGGTAGAAAAGAGTAACCATTCTGTAGATGAACTACTAGCTACTCTCCACTCCCTGCTCGGCTGCATTTCATCGTAGCGTGATGTTTTGTGATTTTATTAGCAGTTCCAAAGATACAAACATACAAACTTACAAATTTTGAACAAACTGATGAACTTACAATTTTATTTTTTTCGTCTATGCATTGTTCATGGTTTTGTTTTTGCTTTTTTTTAGTTTGTAAGTAGTTACAAATTATTTTCAAGTTAATTTTATTTTTGTAGTAATTTTTCTTTCAATTTTGCTAGTAACATGACATACTTAAACTTACTTTCTCACTTGCTTTCTACTCAATGTCCTTCACCAGTGCAAACACTAATCCTTTTACAATAAACAAGCTTATAATAACCACCAAACAGTACATTATTCCAAAAATAATCACTAAGTATACTAATTTGCCACGGTGTAAAATCGTATGAATGTCACCACGACTTGCGTGACTGAAGGCATTTATTTGCATAACACGCTACCTACAAAACATTGTTCTGACATTTTTATGGTTCCAAAAATGGTATTTAATAATCGTATCAGTGTTACGGTTCACTCATGTAGTGATTTGTTAGAATTTGTTTTTGCTTTGACATGGTTCTATGCTCATTGATTTAGCTTTTAATTTATTTGTTTTATCTTGATGCTTCAAAATATTTATTTTCTGTTTGTCTCTTTGTAGGACCGTTTCACTTTAACATGTGCTAGAAAAGTATCTTTGGAGACTTAAAGGGTTTCAATCTGAAATGCAGCAGTAGACAAAAAGTTGTATAAAAGGGTATCTTTTATAAATTAAGGCTGCTAACATAAGTGTGGGAGAGCCATGCTTCGGCACGAATGGGTCGGCTTGACCGGAGTGATACCACGGCCTCACAAAAAACCGGCGTGATACAACCAGTGTTGTGTTTCGCCGTGTGAGTGAGGTTACCGGAGGCCCAATCCTTCCCCTTCTCTAATCCCTCGCCAGTTCCTAAATCTCCAAATTCCTAATCCCTAAAAGTTCGGCAACGCACTCGTAACTCCTCCGTTGCGGGTGTCCATGAGCGGCGCTGATTGCTTACCATCAGGTAATCCGTCTGCTTGTTTGCCGACCTATTACATTAAAAAAAAAAAAAATTTTTTTTAACATATCCAGATGGATCACATGATGGTGAGCCATCAGCACCATCCAAGGACATTCACGACACTAAAGGATTTGCAAGTTGCAAGTGCATTGCCGCTCTTTTGGAAATTAATACTTTCAGGATTAAGTGATTTTTGGGGTTGGTGATAGGGGTGGGAGAATTGAGCCTATCAATAGAAGAAGAATAAATGGCTACCTTCTAGAACTAATTATCACGAGTGGCACTAGCGTGTTGGTTTAGACTCAACATTATTTCGATTTCCACAAAATGGCGCTCGTTTAATTAATTTCTAGTAAATGGCAAGCACCCGCCTTTGACATAATCAGTGTACATTCAAACTAAAAGTCATCTAGAACATAGTGTACATATGTGAGTACTCTCTTTGACAGAAATACACGACGAAATTTATACTGTAAATAAAAATAATAACAGAAATAGATTTTACATTTTCATATTTCGAAAAGGAAAATAAGCTTTAATATTTTGTTGTGTCGGTTTGATTTTCTACAATGTAGCGTTACTTTCAAACTAAAATACCTTTTTACACTTTGATAAGTCTTTGTGTTTATTCATTCTGAGTATTTTACCATGACTTTCCTTATTGAAGGGTTGGAGAGATATCGATAATGGATATATCCGACCATTTCTTTTGTAACAGCGAAAGATCACATTGACAATAAAATATTAGAGGAAAAGTTTTCCATATGGCTTCCGTTTAAGAAGGATGCAGATTTTATTGGGTTCTGTACCTTTTCGAAGATGTTAATCTAAGTAAATGTTCTTTTGCAGTATTCTCTGCTGCCTATATGAGCAGACTATTAAATGCTAACGTTTTAAAAGTGAGCAATATAATAAGCATTGTTTTTTACGTAATTATCAGTATTCTTGTACGTAAAGCTGGCGATTACAGCCTAGTAAATAATCAAAAAATCCAATAAAACTTTTCTATCTCTCCCATTTTTGCGACGAATTCTAACATCCCTATTCAATTTCACGTCTTTTATTCAAATTCAGGAGGACACCATTATCTTGAAAACAGTAATACTTTTAACTCAATCTGTGATTAAAATGGGGCTGAGCGTAAAATATCACATTGAGAAATCATTTCCTTCCCGGAGTCGCTCATCAACAAATGGAAATCGATCGATAGACTGAATGCAGAGTTAAAAAAATATGCCATTGCAGTGTAATTTTTTTCTTGCCCGATGGTTAATTAATACAGAGATATTAAATTAAATTATAAATACGGTAGTTTCCAACTAGTGAAATCCAATAATTTTATCCAAATGTCAATGAAAAAACTATACTTTTCTATGTAATTTGTATGAAAAACTGAGTTATGACGTCCTAGTATTTTTCCGTCAAATAGCTTACTTATTTCTTAATAATTAGCTACAAAATATCTAAAACTTAGTGTACCGATCGATCGATGTATAAAAGAACAGTTATTATTCAAAATTTTTTGTATTAAAAACGACGAAATAATTTATTTTTGACCTAGGAAACTACCCAATTGGAGCTATCATTTACTAGGTTCAATTTGCCATGAAAAACCAAACTTTTAAAATTTAATACAAAGCTAGCCCTGCCATAGCTTGAGATATCTTATGTGTTTGAAGGTTACGTAAGTTGAACAGCGACAACAGTCGATTAGGGAAGAGGATCAGGAGAGCATTAGGCCTCTGGTAGGTAACCTAACTCACACGGTATATTTCTATTTCAGCCGAAGTTGCGGTTTAAGCGCAATGAGTCACCTCGGCCTCGGCCCAGAGCACGAGATGAATCGGAGGGGTTATTAGACAGTAAGAGTCTGACACTCTATCTCGCCTTACCCTGAGCGCGAGAAATCATATGATGATTTTCCCCTGACAAAAAAAAAACGGTATATTTTTATTTTGCAGAATATCCTATTTTTTGAGGTTTTAGAAATAACGAAGTCAATAATTCATCGCCTAACACAAAAACCAAGTCTTGATCTACATACCCATCTATAATAACTTTAAAAAAAGAAATGAAAATGGAATAAAAGAGGCTGAAAGATTTGTTTGTTCATGTAAACAGGTCAATGGATATTCAAGACACTACAAGAATAGACGATAATGGTAAAACATGAAAAGGACTTTTACCAAGTAAATAATGAAAGGATCTGTATGGATATAAATACATTTTGCCTCTGAATAGACACGGACCTACTGGAAAGGAAGAACAAATCTTTAGTTCCAAATAAAAATATGAATGATTCAAGGACGATTTTTAGCATCACACACATTAAGTGTGGGAGAGCCTTGCTTTGGCACGAATGACTCGGTTCAACTGAAGTGATACCATGGCCTCACAGAAAACCGGCGTGAAACAACTACAGCATTATGTTTTGCCGTATGTAGATATACTATGAGTAAAGATCGGCAATGTACTCGTTACTCTTCTGTTGTTGCGTGTGTCTATAGGCGGCGCTGATTGCTTACCATCAGGTAATCGGATTGTAAGCGCCCTATCAAATAAAAAGAAGTCACTTTAAAAGGCAAGGGAAAGCACCTTTGCTAGTTATCATGTAACAATAGTTTAACCCATTCGTGCCGAAGCATGCCTCTCTCACGATAAAAGTTAAACATCATAACTCAAAACATCCCCCCAAGGCAAGCTACTGAGTAAGCTATACATATCCATTACACGGTACGCTAAAAGCCACAGAAATTGCAACCATAATTCCTATACTTAATATCGTAAATCGCAAAGCAAGCACTTTCTCACAATATTGCAACTAAAATAAATATTCATGTTACACCGTTTGCCTTGTGGTGACTGCAGAATATGAATCATATGACAGCACTACCTACTCTTCTCGCGGGTGTCGTTAGAGCCAAAAGAGTACATATTTGCCATAGTGTAAGCAGTCAAGTGTCATGATGGCCCGGAGGTTAAGGTTCGAAAGGTGGCAAGTACCAATATGGCTTTCTCCGAGTTATGTATATGTACTTTCTATGATTATTTAAACACCATTGACATACGTTGAAGGAAAATATCGTGAGGTAACTTGGATCCTGGATGTATGATTTCTAATTATAATTTTGAAATCGCCAAACCACATTGTGCAAGTGTGATGATTAATGCATTAACTTCTACGTGTGCGACAAGGCCTTTGGTCAGTGGGCACTTATAGGCTGATGATCTGATCTGGAGGTGGGTGAGTAGCAGCGTTCTATTAAACCTGATACTTTACTGAATTAGGATACAACCCGCCTACCAAAAGCAGATTCTCAGGCTGAGCCCAAAGTTTAGCAGTTGACTTATTTTTTATTTTTCTTAAAGTCATAAATTAATTTTTGAAGACCTAGATGTGGCCAAAGGGTGTATCAAAGTATTACAAACTTAAAAGAACGCCGTTCATTTACCTACTCCACTACATCATCACGCTAATACCTGCAATTTTAGAGCTGTTGACTATAACGGGCTGTTACTGGATAAAAATATGTTGCACCGTTAAAACAGGTACCATTAAATTGAATAACAGTCCGTCAGTCTGTTAGTCATTGAAGCTATACTCTTTTCTAAAAAAACACAAATCCTACAGCAACTTGCAAAAATAAACATTCATGTATTTCACTATCAGAGTGTCGTAAACTAGATAATGTATGCTTTGGACTCGAGGTTACTCTGTGGTCACAGATCTTGGTTCTTGGAACACTGTTTTATGACGATGTTAATATTTCACAGTTTATTTCGCTGTATTTAGATAACTTTTCATGTGAATATAGTCTTTATTGGTTGGTTTATTGGTATATTTCTCCTTTTATGATTTCCAAATAGAAAGAAAAGGAATTTAGATTGAAATTGCTTGTGTGATGCTATACGTATTGAACTATTTATTAATAACGAATTATTAAAATTATTTTTGAAATACTGAAAACCAAATATTGATCGTATAAGTGTGCTATGTATGATTCTACACGAATGTGTCGGTTCGACCGGAGTGATACCACGGTCTTACAGAAAATCGTCGTGAAATAGCCACAGCGTTCTTCAACATGCTTCTTCTCCTTCAATCCCTAAAAGGAGGGTATTGTACTCGTATATTTTTACCTATCCACAGATACATATCAGTATCAGTCTTTAATTTCACAAGTTATTAATTGATGATGTTCCAATAAAAACAACTCTCGACTTAACATGAGAAAAAGTTAAGACATTTCTATTGAAAGAAATTTGCAATTTTCTGATTATCCCTTCAAAGAAATGAAGCGTGATAAAGTGCGGTATTAATTTTATTAAGATAAAGGAAAAAAGACGATAATTTGAAACAATTTCAAGCGTTTCTAAACAACAAACGAAAAAACGTTTTTTAACTAAAGCAGCGGAAATTTCCTTCATAAAAATAAACTAAGTGACGTTTTCCAAACGATATACTTCCCAATGGAAGTTCACTTATCAGTACCTAATGTCCTAATTTAGAATACTTTCGTCACCCAGCCATCCTTAATGGATTAAAAAAAGTAAAATTCCTTGAAAATTTCGTCGCCTACTGGAATTCCGCACAATTTTGTCGTTCGTCTCTCCTTTATTATTGTTCATTTCATCAAATACCTCCCTGCCTGCCTACCCCCTCTTATTATCTCGGAGGGTTTTCATTTAGACTGATTTGCCTTTTTTTTATTTTCCTAGCTTTACGGGATTTTCGTATTAATTTTGAGATTTGCATGTTTTAGAAGCAAATTGGGTGTTTGAATTTTTATGCTGTCTGGTACGCATAAATGTAGCTACTTTACTTGTGCATAAAAATTTATATGAACTTTTTATTGAGTTATTACAATGTTAAATTAATATTTTGTAGCAATTTAATATCCGCTCTCAACATTTAACATTTAATTTTTAAATTAAAGCTACATTTATATATTACATGCACAAACATATATTATTTTCTCCCAGAATTTGATATGGAATATAAAGTGCAAATTACAGGTGAAATAATCACCTGTAATTAAAATTGTAAACACAACAAATTAAAAGTCTACATATTTTAATGAGCAAGTCATTAGTGTAATTTGAATTTACACTAACGGGGATTACAAAATTTGCAAGCGAGCAGACGCTTACCCAATGCTAAGCAATCGGTGCCGTCTAGTAATACCCGTAATACCAAAGGAGTTGCTGAATTTTTGAAGATAAGCGATTTCAGCTGTTTACATATTGGAGAAAGGCATGATTAAGCAGCCAATAACTCACTAACACGTATCGAAGCATGGCTCCACATTTGAACCCAAACTTCCAAATTTGACTTCAGCTTTATCCTTGCAACCCTTAACAAAAACTCTTTTTTAAAATCATTATCGTCCGACCACCCAACAAGCCAACAGCTTCCACAAATATCCTATTATTATCTTAATAACTTACATATTTCACCGCTCAATACGTCAGCTACATAATTGGTAACATCCCTTACTTAATTAACTTGTTACAATTAATTGTTACATTATTATGCTTCGAAGAATTCTATGTATTATACGAGTATTAAGATTGTTACAGCAAATTGGTACTAGAGTATTTCAGTTCGGATTTCTATAAGATAAACTTTGTCCAGTCCTAACTTCAGTATCGTATTAAAATTAAGTTTTATAAATGTGTGGTGGTGGCCCAAAGGTTAATGCGCCCGCTTCTCATGCATGAGGGCGTGGGTTCGAAACCTGGCAAGTACCAATGTGACTTTTTCCGAGTTATATGTACTTTCTATGATTATTTAGACACCACTGACAAACGGTGAAGGTAAACATCGTGAGGAAACCTGGACTTATAACTTCTAATTATAAGTTTGAAATCACCAACCCGCATTGAGCTAGCGTAGTGATTAATGCTCTAACCTTCCCTGTGTGAGAAGAGGCCTTTGCTCAGCAGTGGGCACTTATAGGCTGATGATGATGATTATAAGTATGTACTTAAAGAGTATGTTTTCAAGATGGATCATTTTATGATATTGGTTGAATAATTTCGGATCCCGTGCAAAAAAACCAATACATTGTGTCTTACTCTACTTATTGTTCTGTTAACACGCACAGCGGATAGCGGTAAAATTAGTCCACCTCATCGAAATTTTAAAACCAATTATTTGCGAACATCCATAGCTTATTTATGGTATAATTTTTTATTTATTTTAGTGTTCTTATTGTATTTTTAAATCTTTTTATCGTCTCAAAGTTCTCTCCTTGTTGCACCTACTATACTCTCTCTGCATCACCCTTAGGGTGACTGGTGAGAATGCTTACGGCATTAAGTCCGCCTATGTAATGTTTTGTTGCATAAAGTGTAAATAAATAAATAGCTTATGGTAGCAAAGGTCATTTCCTTCAACAAGAAAAGCTTCGTATCAAAGAAATATTGCTTTTAAAGGAAAAGTAATCGCAACAGAAACAAATTCATTATAAAGTTATTAAAACTGAAGTTTGTCAAACGCTTCTTACGAGTCGTTCTCGAATTTTCCATTGGTACCTAAATCAAAGGAACATTAGACTCTGATGCTGCTAACTTTGCAGACTCATTTCAAAATTCTAGCTTTAGAGCTTACCTTTAAAACGCTATTCAGGCGCTAGGTATTTGGGTCATTCCTAATTTTCTAGAACTGTGTCAAAATTCTGCTTTAACTTTGGCTTTACGATTTTTGCTTTAGACTAAGCGCTACTGTTAAGAAATTGTGTCCTGGAATTTGGCCTTTTCCTAACTACAGTTTAACAACTATGGATTCTTCTTTAATGTTAATAGGACTTACGTTTCGTATTTCAAAACAAGCCAATTACTAAAACATAAATAAGCGGTTAGGTTTCTAAAAAAATGATTCAGTTGGCCATCTTGCAATTGAACTGTCAACGCATTTATTTATCAACCATGGCCTCTTGACAATCGATATCAAAACTATGTCAAGCGTCTGTTTACTACAAAGAACCTTCGAGACTTGTGACCCTGGATGTCACGGCCAGTTTTCGCAAAAGTGCCATTTGCCCAATTCCGGAACGGAACACCAAAACGGGACTAAGGCAGATTTATTCATGTTAGAGTGACAAAAAACATTCGTAATCTTTCAAAATGGGTCAGCAATCAATCCTCCCTCGCGCAATGTCCCCGTTGTACCCTTCCAGACCGTTGGCATATCTCATAAATCCCCAGTACTCCCCACATAACAATAGGAACATTCCGCCCTTGAGGGGAAGGTCGGCTTAAATGGACCACTTCGTATATTTTTATTAAGGTCGAAATTATAGTTCCCTTGAGTTTGTTTGTAGAATCTTTTGTATTCATTGTCTGTTCTGCGACTGAAATGGCGTGATGATATGCTACGAATATAACAGCAATTATGAGAATCCTAGTTCATAAAAGACAATTTATGAATAAAATTATTTTTGCTAAGGTTTGACCTCGTGAAGTTTTGTTTTGCTCATATAGAAAGGTTCTGGTTCTGCTATACAGATTATAATAATAGAAAAGATTATTGTTTCAGATTTGAAACCATCCGAGGTTTATATAATTATAATATAACAAACTAAGAATCTTAAGTTCAAAACAATCTTTCTACAACAGAGACAAAGTGACACCCCTAAAATAAAAAAATAGAGTTCACCCTTTTAAACAAAATTAGATTTACATTCATACAAAAAGCCCAAAGCGTTTCTCAGAACTTTTTAATTTCAAAAGGTTTAAATTTTACACAGTAATAGTAACCATTTACTTTAAAAATTTGTTTGAGTTTTAAAAATAGAAAATTTGAGTGTCAGTTCTAAGTATGGGGAGCCACAAAATTAATTGTCTTGTTTTTTCATTTTTTGTGTGAATATAATAAAGCGGTTTATATAATACGTCTTCTTACAAAATTAAATCAGTATAGTTGTTATAGTTTCATAGTTAGATGGACACAGAAACATGACGAATCCATGACGATTTATTTTTTTCCATTAGGCAACACAAACCTACTCGTAAAACAATAACTTTTACAAAGAAGACAACATAACAGAACACTGCTATAATAATATCTTAGAAATTAATTAAATGTAATTAGTATTTAATAAGCAAAACACGTACACCAAGTCTACTGTAGCATTTTAATTAAAACAATAATACTCGATATTATACGCTGGCAATAATTCATAATTCAGCCAATTTAGTGCGACACTACATTGACCAGTATTATGTGTGCGGACTATAATTACTGTGCTAGTTTCTCGGGGTTCCGTAAAAGGGTCGTGTTTTATTCATCAGACGTATAATTATGGAAAATATGTGACAGTATTTTCTATGGATTTATTTTTTTCTAACTACAATCCAATCAGCCTACAAAGCTTGTTGTAGTAGATACGGTAAAGTCTGTTGTATTATGTCGAGAAGTTTCTTAGTCGAATAGAAGTTATTCTTGAGAAATTGTTGGTATTAAAATTGACAATGACTACTGGTAATATACTGTGCACTGTTTAAGAGACTGCATTTCGTTGTATCTGTATACATACTTGTAAAGCTACCTGTAACCTCCATTATTTCGGAAGACAAGCGCTTGAATGCCATTTGATTTATAGCATTACCGCATTAAGGTCTCGTAAAATGACCATTCTGTATCCATTTTTTCTAAAAACGAAAGATATTTATTTATTGGGTTTTGGTGTCTTTTCTAATTGGGAAACTAACTTACAATATTTTTCATTTGTGCCGAACAAACTACTGATTTTTTTTTTATGTAATAGAGTGCGTTGCCGACCTTTTAGAGATTTGGAGATTTAGAGATTGGGGGAGGGGAAGGATTGGGCCTCCGGTAACCTCACTCACTCGGCGAAACACAACGCTGTGGTTGTTTCACGCCGGTTTTCTGTGAGGCTGTGGTATAACTCCGGTCGAGCCGACCCATTCGTGCCGAAGCATGGCTCTCCCACACTCTAAACACCAGCCACAATACCAGAAAAAATAAGTACCTATATTTTTTAGATTCAAAATGTTGGACCTATGACATAAAGCGTAGATATCGTATTCCACAGAATAGTCCAGAACTCGCTCCAAAATATTTCAAGCCACACTTGCCCAAATATTTTTATGAAGACATGCTAATTTTGGTACTACATTCATGTGCCTTCGTTAATGTAGAGATATCATGTTTCTTTAACATTCAGCCTAATTTAAATGTCTAATTCTAGACTATTCTAGAATTTATATTAAATTTTGATGTAGCTTCTGCAAGTATTGGTATGATTTAGTAGATCTTGGCTTTAAAATGATATCAGATAAAAATGACACTCATTTACGCCTATTTCTTATGATGGGTCATGGTGATTTTTACCCTTTTTTTTAATTCCAAAGTTCTAAAACTATTTTGTATGTACTTTCTAAGACACTGTTAGCACACAGTGAAGGAATGGTGAAAATGGCGAGGAACCTTATAATTTCCTATAACAAGTTTAAAATCTCTAATATGTGTTCAGCAATTGTGGTGTTACATGATCATTTCTTCTCTGTATGAAGAGATTAAAGTACGACCACTGGTTAATAATGATCAATGTATTTATGTTGATCCTTATTGGAACTTGATCAGATTTTTCCTAATAACTATATAATTTATTCAAAAAGCTATCTTATGTAAAGCTTTTTATGGTTTAACGGCTTCTCTCACTTTTTGTAATAGCGGGCTGTATCCCTGCGTTAAACGGCTCAGTAACCGAATTGTTTCACGAGATAACTCGTCTTGTTTTAAGCTACGTGGGAGCTTCATCATCAGCCTATACGTGCCCACTACTGAGCAAATGCCTCTTACTTTCTCTAGGCGGCGGCGATTTCTAACTTACAAAAAAAATTATAAGTCCAGGTTTCCTCACGATGTTTTCCTTCACCGTTTGTCAGTGGTGTCTAAATAATCATAAAAATTACATACCTATGAATCGGTAAGTCACATTTTGGAACTTGACATATTTGAACCATCACTCTCATTCACCAACCTCGACCTTTATAATTATGCCATAGACTAATACGGCCAGCATCATGATAAACACACAAACAATAACATAATTAAGTTAGTGTGTAAAAAAATATTATTTACTTGTATCACGAAATCTACAGTACAAAAATTAAAAAGATTGTTTCACAAATTAGCCTAGCATAAAATAGAAACTGGTTCTGTTTATTAATACTCTTTTCGGCAATAACTTTCTTACAATAAAATCAGCAAATCCATCACAAACAAAGGCGACTCCATCAAATCTGTAGCCATTAATTTATTAAAGAAAATTCCGAACTCAATAACAGAGTTACGCATCGTGAAACAAAAAGTTTATGCTATAATGACCCTTATTCATTTGACCCTTTGACAAATTGTTAGATGCAAGGTTGAGTGCTTATGACCTTATGGATTAATTTAAAACGGTCTATCCAATTTATTATGTCATTTTATATTAGGGTCCGAGTTCTAATAAGGGGCACAGTCGATACATCATCGTTACTGTGTTAGTTTGAAAACGGCGTAAGTACATAGATCCCCTTGTTGGAAAGAGGGCTTACATATTTATGTACGTACGACGTTTTAACCTTGAATTAGGTTTGAATTATTTCGATATTTAAATTTAGATATCCATACGTATTATTTTCTAATATAAAACTTGGGAGTTTGTTTGTTTGATTGAATGCGCTAATCTCCAGAACTACTAGTTCGAATTGCATAATTCTTCTTTTGATTGTTCAAGGAAGATTTTGGGCTATAAAATATTACGCTAGGATTTATAGGAGCCGAGCAGCGAGTGAAACCGCGCGACAGAAGCTAGTATTCTCATTTATTATAGTAGAAGCTTGGCACTGTAATTCCAGCGTCGCTTTATATTTATATTATCATTAAATTAGACTAATACTTACAATAAATAAAATAGCAAAACTTGAAAGAGGAAAAAAAAATGACAGAAACTCTTTTTAGAATTACAATTTAAATACATATATTAGTATCCAAGATGCATCAATTTAAACTTAGAATTATAAAATATTATCTATTCACAAATAACATACATAGAAATATAAACTTTATTGTTAAAAAAACAACAACTAAAATCCCTTCAAACTAGGACAGGGACATACTCGTGTACTCAGTAAAATTTAGTCAAAGCAAAAGGACAAAGAAATTTTTGTACAAAATGTTTATAGATAAAGTTAAAACATTTCAAAATGGTAGTTTCAAAGGTTTTGTTTGCTCACTTTGTGTCTATGTCCAACGTTAAAATTGTAAAGAGAGGTGGATGGGGAGCTCTAAGCAATATGTATTCAGTTTTTAATTTTGAAAAAGGTGAACATTTTCAATTTGATTTGATGGCAAGATTTTCCTATGATAATATAAGTATCAAAATTTGGTACAATCGTTAAGGTTTTTTAAATCTATGTTATTAAATTCTATGTTTGTATAATAAGGTTAGCTTTGATACGTGTTGTTCAATCAACTAATAATTTATATTAATAGGAAACTAGTAAAGTGGGTTAATAGTTTGCCTTTAGGGGTTGATAAAAACAATAAATGCTAATGATTTTCTATAAAGACCTATTAATGAAAATTACAAGATATACATTTTTTTTAACTTTCATATTACATTTCCATCACACGGAGTATATCAAACTTAACGTGTAGAATAGAAAACAATACTAAAATGTAACTAACAAATGTAAGTAAAAAGTATAATAGGTACATGTTAAAATAAAACAAAATAAAAATTAAATTGTAGAAGAGTCATGCTTCGGCACGAATGGGTCGGCTCGACCGGAGTGATATCATGGCCTCACAGAAAACAATCGTGAAACAACCACAGCATTGTGTTTCGTCGTGTGAGTGAAGTTACCGGAGGCCAAATCCTTCCCCTCCCCCACCAAAAAACCAAAAGGTCGGCAACGCACTCGTAACTCCTCCGTTGCGGGTGTCCATGGGCAGAGCTGATTGCCTACCATCTTCAGGTAATGCGTCTGCTCGTTTTCCGGCCTATTACATAAAAAAAGTACAATTTATTCACAGTAATATAAAATATATCACTCACTGGACTTCATAATGGTAACTTGTTTAACCAAAACCAAACCAAATGGGCTTTCAAGGCTTGCTACCACAAATCCTTGGAGAACGATCTCATAGGTCACATCGGGTAAGTAATATCGAGAATTCCGAATTCAATATTCTCAGAACTCCTCTAGTATTCGGTTTATGGTGATTGCTTGGTCTTATAGGATTAATGTCGAAATGTGGTCACACCAAACATACGTTCAACATACTATTTGATTTCCAAACACTAATAAAATTATAATTAAGTGAATTAAATCATTTGTCATGTTAATTGTAATCTTACATGTATTATGTTAAGAACGATTCTTAATCAGAAAACATTTTCAGTATCTATGTGCGTTCCTTTTGTTTTTAAAGCGATAACCATTATCGACACTGAACTGAGTTAGTTGACGTAATAATTTGTTTTGTTTTAATTCTAATAACTAATTTATAACATTATTTTAGTGTTGGAGAGCCAAGCTTCAGCACGAATACCGGCGAAACACAGAAAACCGGCGTGAAACAAACACAGCGTTATCTTTCACCGTGTGAGTGACGTTACCGAAGGGCCAATCTCTCCCCCTCCCCCTCCCTTCCCAATCCTTAAATATCTGAAACCCTTACCCCTAAAACTAACTTGTAACTCCTTTGGTGTTGCGGGTTTCCATGGGCGGTGCTGATTGTTCACCATTAGGTAATCTGTCTGCTCGTTTGCCGGCCTATACCAAAATAAAAATACGAATAATATGTTTCGTGAATAATAATTTATACCAAACTATATTTCTACACCGACAACAGAAGTATAAGTGAAACTGACTGAAAAATAAATTACTATTCTATTCTATTCTAGAATAAAGTCTAAAATGGTCTGTCAAACGAATTAATTTCATAACTTTTAAATATTTAAAACCACATAAAACGGTCCAACATGAGTTACGTGGGTGCTAACCGGTATAGGAACTGTACAATATAGAACAAAACATTATGGACAGGAAAAGCCTATTAAAACTTATGCGGTAGGTCACCCAGATGTATAGAGCTTGGTAAGTACTGGAAGTGGTATCGTTTTTTTTGTTTTTATTTGTTAAAGTTAGTTTTGTCAAGATTTAACGTAGAGTACATTTATTCATAAATATTGTGTGATTAGTACAGTGAAATTTTGACTGCTCGGTTGGTGCGGTGGCTGGGCAACTGGCTGCCGTGCAACGTGTCGCGGGTTCGATTCCCGCACGGAACAACTCTTTGTGTGATCTACAAATTGTTGTTCTGGGTCTGGGTGTCATGTGTATTCGAAATTACATGTTTGTAACCGCAGCCACGACACAGGAAATAATCCTAAATCCTAATGAGGGGCAACGTTTTTTTTTAATAAAATACTTAAAGATATTTATTATTATTCATTTTTAACACCTCTTCATTTGAGTGTCATAGCATTCGAATAAAGAATCGGATCGGGCAGCAGAGCTCTCTATAAAACTTAAAATTATTTTGAAATTAGTTTATCACTGCTCCTTTAGAACGCAGACGATTTTTGGTTACGGTCGATCGGTCCGCGGTCCATTCAGTTTGGGCCGTTCAGACTACATACCCTTAAACTGTGCTATCTGTCTGGCAATCGTGGAGATTGACATTCTTTTTTTTACTTGAAAAAAGAACAATCATTCATCTATGCATCCTCAAAAACTGGTAGACTAGTTTGTAGGATAACAACAATGGTTTGGTTTGGAAGCCACATCTAGTACAGTTTAATTCCGAAACAATACCCCGCGCGCCGGACAAGCCGTAATATTTAATTTCCTTTGATATTTCGTCCAATCAAAAGTTATTGTTGTAGTGACGGTTAAAATTATAAAAAAAAACATACGGCCATTTTACTAGAACGTGTGTCATTACAATGATTTATGGTTAATGTAAAATGTTAGGTAAGCATCGATAAATGACCTAGATTAAAACTATTAATATTATGTGTCATCAAAATATTTCCTTTGATGTTATATAGTGTTATGTTTAATGTCCGTAGATTTATTGTTGAGTTGGACTAGAAATTATTTTAGATCGAGTATCGATAGAATTGTAAGGATAAGCATAGCTCTAGCCCTAATAGAAACGGTTGTTTAATATTCATATTTTGTTGGTTCAGTTTTAGCTTTTCCTATCACATATAAACAAAAACTACCATTATTATTGTCACGTTCAGGTTTGTGTAGGGTTCCTGGGTTTTTTATTTATAATAAAAAATAACGCCATTTTTTTTTATTAGTAGGTAATCTATTGGCGTTTAATCACGATTTCGCCTATAAACAATTTTATACGAAGCAGCACAAAGTGACATTTAAGGGCATAAAGTCAAAAATGAATAACACGTAGGTTTGGGTTTTTTATTTTGAATTCAGAACGAGAATTTGGGGAAGGGGAATAATTGAGTCCCTTAACTTCACTCACACGAAGAAACTCAACGCTACGGTTGTGTCACGCCGATTTTCTGTGATGGCGTGGTCTCACTCCGGCCGAGCCGACCCATTCGTGCCGAAGCATGGTTCTTCTACACTTAATTAACTAAAATACCTTCAACCAAAAATAAATCTGACCAAGCACAGTGCATGTCTACTTTCCATAATGATCGAGTCGTCCTTGAACTAAAATAGACGTTTAGCAGACAAGCTATCGTCCCCGAGGGAGTGACTCCCAAAAATGACACGTATGTGTAACCTTTTCAAGCGAATTTGCTCTTTATCAGTACGACACGAAGTTATGAAATTTGGTCCACAAACTTTTTGTTGAGAAGTTCAATTATTGTCTGCAGATTATTACAGAAGTTTGTTTTTCTTGTTTCTGTAGTGGACTGTCGGTTAATAAATTGCTCTTATATTGTTGTTGAATTTTGTTGACATGCCTTTTTGTTTGTCTCGTTAGAATATCGAGGGAGTAAGGAGAGTTTTTCTTTTATTGCAACCGTTTTCTCAGGACACGGAACGGTTGCGCTGACTTTAATTAAGATTTTATCAGCGAATTTTCATCGAAAAACTTTAAAAGAACTTCGTTCAACTAAAAATGGAAAAGAAATTAGACCGTCTATTTTCTCGAATATTATGATATTTTGATGTATTAAAAATTATGTCACGTACAAGCTTTCCAAGGAAATTGCTTTACATAGTTTGGATGTATGTATACAAAAATCAAATACACGAATAGAGATAACAAATCTTTAATTACTTCTTCTCAGCAAGACTTCAGTGCTGAACTCACTTTACATCTACTTTATTATCATATCTTCTTGAATGTTTCATGTGGGTAGGATAGTATACAGACGCCGTGTTGTATCACAAATATTGAGAGTAAGAAAATAGACAGAGTGCACGAACATGGAACACTGTTAACTTCAGTTGGCTAGCATTAGACATTTTGACAATTTGGCATTTTGACTTTAGTACTCTTACGGTTCATCTTTCGTAAACACATTTCACATAATCGATAAAGAAGATTGAGACAAGCATTATTCTCATTAATATCATCGTCAATGACTATACCACCACTATGGAAAGGCTCTATTCTTACGCAGAAGGTATGAGCATTAAACACCGTGCTTGCTAAAAGCGGTTTCATATTTGTAATTAGAAATTAGATAGGGAAATTATTTAAGTAAGTCGAGATTTTATTACAATGTTTTCCATCACAGTCTATCAGTGGTGTCTTAATAACCATAGACAGTTCATTAAATGTAAAAAAGGTTACATTGCTGCTTACTAGTTTTCGAGCCCACATCATCCATATAAAGTGACTGCCTTAACCTCCGGAGCTCCATGGCAAATTTAGATGGAAACATTAAAAACTTTGAAGGAAAATGGTTCAGATATAAAAGCCAACTTTTAAATCCAAACAACGATAAAATAAAAGGCACTACACACCCGAAATACTGTTGAACAAATAGCTACTAACAGTCGTACAGGTTCTTGACAATTTATCGTTCCCTATTAAACGGTTTTATTCCAGTTTTTTTCAGCTAAATTAAGCAATAAAGTACAGACGTCTAACACAGTATCGTGTACCATCAGAAGATTAAGTTATAAATCACTTGGCTTAATGGATCGGCTTAGATAACTTAACTATGTACTTGGATCTATATTTTTTGTCTGACGCTTCTGTTTTGGGAATGGGATATTTTGTTTAGTTCGGTTGTGTATTCAAATTGGACTTCTGAATTTGTTTATGCTGATAATAATGTAGGTGGTAGTGACTTAAGAGATGTTTTGATCGAGCTTTGCGATGACTGTCTAGTACACTACACCTAATACACTTATGTGTTATATTTACTAGACATATATTTGTAGTACTGCAGATGTTGTATGAGACACTGAAGGTTGCATATATTTAAAAGAAATTAATTAGTAGTTCCCTGATGAAAAGAATAAAAAATTCTGTGTTAAGCCCAAACTTTAAAGCACCCCCGGTTTTCAAAGGGCCGATCAATGTTAAAAATCAATTTAATCTCTTGTCAAGTCATCTGATTGGTTGACTGAATTATCAACAACCAATCAGATGACGTGACAAGAGATTTAAAAGGAGATTAGTTAATTTTAGCGTTGACAAGCGTTTCAAAAACCGGGTGAGTCTCCAACCTACTTACCTTCCAACTGTGGTGATAAAGCTGAGGAGACGAATAGTTCACACTGTACTGTCGCAGCGTTTTGATAACCGTAACGTTAAGACTGACGAAATAAATTGTTTGAGACTGATAAAAGGATTTAGGACATATACATCACACCCAGACCCGGAATAACGATTTGTGGATCAGACAAAGAGTTCTTCTACATAAAAATGTAGTTCATACCACTCTTTGCCACTCCATATGCAGTCTTAATAACCATATTTGCATCTGAATCACTTTAGAGCCCTTAGTTACTTTAAAATGACCCTACTTGTGAGCAAACCTTAAAAGAAATGAATATCAAACCTGCCAATTTAGTAAACAGCAAAATTTCTAAGCACTAGGTATATCTAAAATACCAGTTTTGATGACAATGTGCGTTTAACGACCAATATACGAGAGCAAAGCTTGTAAAATATAAAATGGTGCTATGAAACATAAGGTGCAGAATATACGAAGCTGATGTTCTCAAAATAATATAGAGTTTAACATAGAAATTTATGTGCAGCGCTCAAAATGTTTGAGAATTAATTTCTAAAACTATCATAACATGGTGCTTGTAGTAAAGTTTCTTCAGGAAACATGGAGGTTTGAATTTTGTTGACTGCCTTGTTGAGTGACTAGAAAAGTGAATTGCATATTATATTATACAAATCATTACGGTCATTTCCCACTGTAGTGCACAGAGATCATGACACTTCAAATGGCACGATTTGGAGCTACTTCTTTCGCTTTTTCTGCATGTATCAAGCTATTATTAGTCTATAAGCGCCCACTGCTGAGCAAAGGCCTCTTCTCACAGGGAGAAGGTTTGAGCATTAATCACCACGCTTGCTCAATGCGTGTTGGCAATTTCAAACTTATAATTAGAGATTATAAGTCCAGGTTTTTTCTCACGATTTTTACCTTCACCGTATGTCAGAGGTGTCTAAATAAATATAGAAAGTACATATAACTCATATTGGTACTTGCCAGGTTTCGAACCCACGCCCTCATGCATGAGAAGCGGGATTCTTAACCTCCGGGTCACCACGACATCAAGCTATGCGCGTATCCATTGAGTTCGTTTTTCTTTTTAATTTAAACCTTCTTAATTTTAAATATCGACTTTGCAAGTCATGTAATATCGTATAAGCTGCTATCTATGAACTTTTCTAACCATGTCCACTCCTGTTTCGCCATCCAAAAGACAAACAGAACTTTATTTTGAGCAAATACATTGAACAAAATTTATATTTTCTAGAAGGAAGATGGTAATATATTATGTCTCATCAAGTTAAAAAGACTTTAATGTAATTTTCAATATCATAGTAAAATTTTGAAACGAAATCTAGAACGTAGCATCGATTTACATGTTAATATAATGTACCTATATTGCTATAGAAATATCTGGCAAGAACTTATTGTACGTATTATATGAATAGTTTTTGAGGGAAAGAGGGCATGAAATTATGACACGTACAAAGAGAATTTAAATTCTGTCTACCATTATGTTGAATTTAGGTCCTCTGTTATCATTGCGCTGTCAGCGATAAGACCGTACATGTTCTAACTTGCTAATGTCTTTTACACAAGTAATGTCATAATTTTAGGCTACAATAAAGGATATATTATTATCTACAAGTTTCTACAAGTATACTAAGAAGTTTTTACAAGTATACTAGGCTGCTTTTGGAGAAGAAAATCAGCCAATGACGTCTCTCGCCGTGGGAAGGGACCCATAGCGGGAGAAGTCATTCCCTCTGACCCTTGAGAGGGAGTATCAAACTATTAGGTCTCATTTATAAAGTGATAGGTTGTTGTGAGGCTCGTCCGGTGTACGTCGTACATTGCTCATATATTTTTGTTTGCACGGAAGATGTCGCGGCCTGCTTCTGCACCGCGTCTCGTATACGAGGTCTTATAGACTAAAAACTGCCATGGTCATTTTCCTGCTATAATTTGAGACCGTACCGAATATCTTGCGAACTTATTTTATGATACGATATTAACTTCTTTTTTTTATTTTAAAACTTGGTTTTTACATTTTTAAATATTTTTGTAAAACAAAAAAAAAACACTGAAAAATATAAAAAGCAGTATCCCACCGGTTACGGGAGGGTTCCAAGCAACCGGTGGTCAGGGTTCCAGAGAAAGGAATCTCCGGACAATGCGCGCCGTGTCTAGAAGTACAGCTTTCTGCATCAGATTCTTGACCCAACCATCTAACGTAAGCCTGCTTAGGTGTTTATCAAGGCTTTTAGCCATGAGACTATTGGCAGACACGACTATCGGCACAATGATTGCTGAGTCTACATCCCACATGTCGACAATCTCATGAGCTAAATCAAGATATTTACTTGCTTTATCTTTTTCAGCTTTCACAAGATTCTCGTCATTAACTTAATATTATAATATTTCAGATTCATATTTGATAAGTATGCAGCAATATTCTGATAAAATTTTGTCATAAAAAAAATCAAAAGTCTGGTTCATAGTTTCTTTACTTAATTGCATAGATATAACACAAAATTTTCCATTCACCTAATATGTTCAAAATAATCCAAATGTAAATAACTGATAAAATAATAATTTAAATTTGAAATGTATTCATTTGCTACCATTATATTCCGCATTTTACGGGTCGTGATTTTGATAATTAATTCCATGGAAACATGTCATGTTTGGGTGAACAATTCCATTTTGATAAAGTTAAAATGAATTCAAATTATATTTATTTAATAGTTTCATTTTACAATAGTTTTGAAATAGTTTGGTTGGTTTAAATAAAGTCGTATAACTGTAATTATATAGGTTAACGGTCGAATAAATAAATGGAAGTAGCAAAAAACAAACAACAAGGAGAGCCATCAATGGCATGAATGAAATGGCACAGAAAACTGACGTGAAACAACGGAGGTCTTCTAAGACCGTAAACAAACTAAATTGTAGAAATAATATATGATGTGCGATGTAGTTCGGCTTAGTAGTCAACTAGTAACTCTCTCAGAACCAAATCAATCTTTATTTTATCGTATCTGCAAAACCAATAACTGTCAGACTGTGCGAAAAAGTATTTTGCCATAACCTTTTTTTAAAGGAGGTTGCGGGAATCATCGAATGTCTTCTGTCCTTCTGCCCAGGGTGAAGTGAGACGGTACCAGACGCTTACCGATTAAAAATTCCTTCTCCTGCTCTAGGTCGAGGCCGCGGTACCTTATGCCGCTTGCGATGCAACCGGCTATACTCTTACTCTCTGTCAAATATCTCTTAGCCAGTACTGTACCACCATCATCATCATCATCCTGTTCTTGTCCCGTTTTATTTGGGGTCGGCGCAATATGTTTTTTTCTTCCATTCTGTCCTGTCACTCGTCACGCTATCACTAACTTCTCTGTCTTCCATATCATTTCTCACACAATCCATCCATATTTTCTTTGGTCTCCCTCTCCCTCTCCATCCATCCACATTTATACTCATGGCTTTTTTTGGGTGGTTCATCCCTCCTTTTCACATGACCATACCAAGACAAATCTGTACCACCAATATTTTCAATTAAAAACTAATATCAATTCAAGAGAATTATCCGTCAGAATGGTTTTCATTTTTTGTAAGTAAAGCAATATAGGTATGTACTTACGTTCAGCCGCGGACCAATTTGCTATTTTCTATTTCTTCAGAAAAAAAGACACAAGACGTTTACCATTTTTTTTCTAGAATAACAAATGACAGATTTGAATAAATTACTCGAAATAAACGTGAAAAAGTAATTTTATTTTTATCACGATTCAAATTTTTTATTCAAAATCGTTGTCTCCAAATCTCATTGTATTTTCTTATGCAAAATAAATGGTAATATATTGAATGGATTTATTTTAAGAATAAAATGATTTTTCATTTTATAATATCTAATTATATTTATTACATGTAAGTCAAATTGTTGAAAGGGTTTTGACATATAAAAGAACAAGAATATTTATGTGAGATTGTCGGTCAAAATGTATCTCAGTCTTTTTTGAGATAGATTGGTGAATGGCACTGATTATAAATTTGATTTAAATTTTATCCATTCCAAAAAAGACTCTCATCATCATCATCAGCCTGTTGTCGTCCACTGCTGGACATAGGCCTCCCCAATTGCACGCCACTGAGCTCGATGTTCAGCTCTTCTCATCCAACCACTGCCAGCCACCCTGCGGATGTCGTCAGTCCACCTAGCTGGAGGGCGCCCTACACTACGTTTGCCTAGACGTGGTCTCCACTCTAGAACACGTTTACTCCATCGGTCATCGGTTCTTCGACAGATGTGACCTGCCCACTGCCACTTAAGTTTGCTAATCCTTTGGGCTATGTCGATAACCTTAGTTCTCTGTCGGATCACCTCGTTTCGAATACGATCCTTCAGAGAGACTCCAAGCATAGCCCTTTCCATAGCTCGCTGAGCGACTTTAAATTGGTGGATCAGTCGCACTGTAAGTGTCCACGTCTCGGCTCCGTATGTCATCACTGGTAGGACGCACTCATTGAAGACTTTTGTCTTCAGGCTTTGCGGTATCTTTGACGAGAATACCCGACTGAGTTTCCTATACGCTGCCCAGCCAAGCTGTATCCTCCTACGAGCCTCCCTCTCGAAGTTGTTTCTACCGAACTGGATAGTTTGCCCGAGGTAGACGTACTCTTGAACAACCTCGAGAGGAGATCCATTGATGGTGATCGGCTCCGGGAGAACATGTTCATTGAACATGACCTTCGTTTTTTGTAGGTTCATCCGGAGTCCGATGCGAGCAGAGGAATCAGCCAGGCTGTTCAGCATATATTGTAAGTCCTGCACGGTTTCAGCCACGATTACAATGTCATCTGCAAATCTCAAGTGTGAGAGATACTTGCCGTTAATATTTAGGCCCCGGCCTTTCCAGCGCAGCGTCTTGAACATATCCTCCAAAGCATTAGTAAACAGTTTGGGGGAAATAACGTCCCCCTGTCTTACGCCTCGATGCAGGTGGATAGGTTCAGACTGCTGGTTCTGTACTTGAACGACCATAGTGGCAGCATCATATAGATCTCTCAACACTTGAACATACCGCCAGTCGACTTGGCACCGTTGCAAGGACTCCAGAACAGCCCAGGTTTCGACAGTATCAAAGGCTTTCTCGTAGTCCACAAACGCCAGGCATAAGGGCAGATTATACTCTTCGGTTTTCTGTACAATCTGCCTCACTGTATGTATGTGGTCCACGGTACCATATCCCCCTCGGAACCCGGCCTGCTCAGGGGGCTGAAACTCGTCGAGTCTTCGCGCGAGACGATTTGTTATGACCCTGGAAAACAGCTTATAGACGTGGCTCAGAAGAGAAATAGGTCGGTAGTTCTTCAGAAGGGTTTTGTCTCCCTTTTTAAAGAACATAATGACGACACTTTTGCCCCACGCCCTTGGAGTTCTCCCCGAGAATAGAACGGAATCAAACAAGCGTTTAAGTCGCTCAAGCACTGGCTTTCCACCGGCCTTTAGGAGCTCCGTTGTAATTCCATCCTCTCCGGGGGCTTTTCCATTTTTAAGCTGCTTCAAAGCCAACGCAATCTCGTCTTGGCTGATCTCTGGCATGTCTTCGGTAAAGTGGCGGATAAGTGTGGCCCTAGGATCCCCCGAGTCTCGATATGGACGCGGTGCTTTTGAGGTGTACAGATCACCGTAGAAGCGCCGAACCTCCTCGAGAATTTCCGGCTTAGAAGAGACGATATTACCATCCGGTGTGGTCAACTTCGTCAGATGGCTTCGATTTAATTGCTGGCTGAAGACTTTTGACCCCCGGTTTCGCTCAATCGCTTCTTTTATAGCGCGAGTATTGGCGCTTCGGAGATCACGTCTTATCAGCTTTGAGATCTTTTTATTAAGATCTGACGAAGCGACTGATGGGTTGTTACGTCGCCTCTCCATAACCTGTAGGCACTCTCCCGAAAGCTTGGCGCCCCTGCCGGTATTCTGCTTCCGCCATAATCTCGTCCCTTCGTCTCGGAGGATCCCTACTGTTTGGTCAAGTTCCTGGTCGATATCAATGTCATTTGTGGTTTCCAAGGCAGCAAATCGGTTTTCCAGTTTTAACTGAAATGTTTCAGACCCAACCACGGCTTGGAGCAAGTTTGGTCGGAGCGTAGACTTCATGAGACGGACACGCTCGGAGTCATATTTGATGTTTAGAGTGCCTCGCACAAGTCGGTGATCACTTCCGGTATTAAACCTATTGATCACTGAGACATCTCTAAATATTCGTCTCTTGTCCGTCATAATGAAGTCTATTTCATTTTTTGTCATAGCGTCGGGGCTCCGCCACGTCCACTTCCGTTGGGGCTGCTTCTTAAAGAAGGAGTTCATCAAAAATAGCCCCTCTTTTTCCAGGAAGTTAACGAGCATTTGCCCCCTATGGTTCCTGCTTCCAAAACCATGTGGTCCTACTACCGACTCGCCGCTAGTCTGTACTCCCACTTTAGCATTGAAGTCTCCCATGACAACGTTGAAATGGGCCTTTTGGGTGGTGTGTAAGGCCCTGGAAATGTCTTCATACAATTCCTCTACCTCATCATCCGAGTATGTCGAGGTAGGTGCGTACACTTGGATGACCTTTAGGTTATACCTCTTGGTGAGTTTGATCACAAGGTACGCTACCCTTGCTGACACACTGGAGACCTCAACAACGCTGTCTGACAGAGATCTGTGGACCAAAAACCCGACGCCACCCTGTGATGGTTGGTCTCCTTCCCTGTAGTACATGAGGTGGCCAGACTCCAAAGTTACGGTATCCTCTCCCTGTCTTCGGACTTCACATAACCCCAGGATATGCCACCTCACGTTTTCTAGCTCCACCTCTAACTGTGCCAAATGTTCATCGAGCCGTAGCGTGCGTCCGTTATACGTAGCCAGAGTCAGTTGGTGTTGTCGGCCTTTCATAGCCCGGAGATTCTTAGCACCCCCTACCCCGCCGTTACTATGACCGCCGACTTGGCCAAGAATAGCGGGGCGACCGGGAACTGGGGGCCGTTTCGTTAGGCGTGCCATTAGAGGTAATGCCCGTAATCACCACGCTGGGCAGGCGGGTTGGTGATCGCAGGGCGTAGCTCCTCGCACTAGTGACGCTGCTGCCCGACACTAGTCTGCTGAATTTGTCTACGCCTACATTTTATGGTTATACCGCCATGAGTCGGTCGCCAGAGCCTCGTTCGTTAATCAGCAGGATGCACCACGAGCAGGTGAGGTTGACTGGGGCACTAAGATAGTATTTTCCCCCTTACATCCCAAAAAGACTCTAAAGATTTAAAAATAACTACCTAAATTAAAAAAATATATTTTTGGGGTTATTTCTTGAGAAGGAAAATCATCAAATGACTTCTCCCATCCTTGACAGGGCGACAGAAAATGTCACTCTTATTGACTAAAAACCACCTTTTCCTTCTTTTGAACTGCAGCAGTACATTATTGAGCTTATACCTGCAACCCTATGTGGTATCCACGATAGTTGTTCATAAAATGGTCACCTAAAATACTCGAAATATATGACATAATAATATTTTCCCCCATCCCAAGTTATAGGTACCTAACTGCCATATTGTCGAATACAAGCAAATCAGACAATAACAATAAATTATACGAAACCAATTAATTAACAGAAACTTCTCTTTGTTACAGAACAACGATGACCTGAACGGAACGAACTGAAAACTTCAACAAACAATGAATAAATGAAAACGATCGAAGATGCGAAATGAAATTTCTATTCAAAATTTTCAAGAGGTGACGGTGAAGAAGAAAATGTACGAAAACATTTCATCGAAATGTCTTATGTTAGAGAGTTTATAAATTCAATGTAATAATGTGCGGAGATAAAGAGACATTGAAATACACTGAGTGTAAGGTTGGCGGTCGGATTGTCAGTGAAACGGAGATAGAACGAGCGAGATAAAGGTAAGGATGATAAATGATGTACTGGGAACGAAGATTATATGTGTTCAGCCTGTAGTTGTTTGTGTATTAAGGAATAGTAATATTCTATGAATCGTAGATGATACTGTTTAATTTGTTGACTAATGTGTTTGATGCAAACATTTAGTACCAATGCTTTGTTTTCAACAGAGTTAGAAAATCTTACATCTACATTTAAAAGTAACTTAGTACATGGTATGGTACAAGTTGTTAATTTTTCTGTAAGCAAAGAAAAAAAAAATGGGGACTATATAAACAAATACTACAATAACAACATATTTTGAATAGCAAAACCTTGCAAGGGTTTTACTATTATTGGAATCGTATAAAAGTTCAAATATCCCTATATAATTAACACTGCACTAAAACTATTCAAATATAAAAAAGATGAAACCGGCAAAAAGTTACCGATTTCCAAAGAATTCGAATAAAAACGTAATACCAATCAAAAGGGAAACAAAATACAAAATTCAAACATCACCACAGAGATCCACCATGAGGTTCAGTAACAACCTCATTGCTTATTAATCTTCCAACGTCTGATGCTTTTGAAGCAAAAGAAAAATCTCACAATACAACTGTTTTGTCTAAAGTAAACGAACATTTTACGGGAATATTATGAGCAGCCACGCAAATATTCACTTTTTATTTCGTCGTCACATTTTAATTTCTTGGTTTGTTCTTCCGTTGCAGACTTATCTTTTTCGTGGCTCTTTGCTTTCAGAGCAACGGGATTAAGAGTATTTGATCTAAATATTATAGCGGTCCACGTTGACTTAATAATGTTAATTCTATGTAAAAACATTTTTACTTTTCTTAGGCTGGTTTGTTACGTTCATTGTAAATGAAGTATTGTAAAAGACAAGAGAAAAGTGAACTTTTTTATTTTGATGGCAACTGATCTGACAGATTATGAAATGGTAAGCAATCGGCTTATAAATAGTCGTGGTGGCCCAAAGGTTAAGGACTATTAAGGAGCCCGCTTCTCATGCATGAGGGTGTGGGTTCGAAACCTGGCAAGTACCAATGTGACTTTTTCCGAGTTATACAGTTGTATGTAATTTCTATGATTATTTAGACATCACTGACATACGGTGAAGGAAAACATCGTGAGGAAACCTGGACTTCCATTTTCTAATTATAAGTTTGAAATCGCCAACCATCATTGAGCAATCGTGGTGATTAATACTCTAACCTTCTGCGCATGAGAAGAGGCCTTTGCTCAACAGTGAGCACTTATAGGCTGATGGTGAAGCAATCGGCTGCATACTTGGCTATGGGCTTCTTACTCCTCTAATGAACAGAAGTTGCAAGTGCGCTTCTGCCTTTTAATAATAAGAGGATTTCGGGATTAAGGATTGGATTGGTATCCTTATCTTCCGATTAAGTCTGCCCATACATATGCCAAAACACATCATAAGTGTTTAAATGACATTAGCTCCATGACGTTTTTATGTGAAGACTTGGTAACACTCCGACCAAGCCGAATTATTTCTATTAGTGCCAAAGCATGGCTCTCGCACACATCATTTTTAGATTTGTTTTATAAACTGTATCTTTTATTTCATGTTCGTTGTGTTAATTTTAATTAAATAGTAATACTTTTATGCTATCTAAGGCACAAAATTAGTAGTCGATATTCTAAATTAAGAAGAAACGATATATTTCATCCTTGATTTCAAAACCTTCTTCAAAACCAAAATTAATTTCCATTCAATAGCCCAATTTAAGCAGCTCCTATAATGCCTAAAATAGAATTCTTAAGAAAACCGATCACCATTATGAGTCAGTGTAAAATCTAGGACCCTTTTTCTTGAACAAAAACTTGTGGGGTCCCTGAATGTATAAAAACTACGGTGAAATAATTCAGCTGAGCTCACATATCGATCCTAGAATTTATGAGTCTGCCGACGGTCATAAATTTTGAGATCAAAGGGAAGACTAAGCTGCGAACGCTGTTCTCAGTTTACAATAGAACGCGTAATATAGACCTAGATAACAATATTGGAGTTCCCCTTTTTGTACGTACCTAACTGTAATCATTGCTATGTCTTCAGCCTTTAAGTTTCTAATACTGCCAAGAAGCTTCTTCTCACACGAAGGTTTTATCATTATTTACCACGCTCGTTCAAGGAAGATTGCTAATGCCAAAATTATGATTAGAAATTTTACTATATTGCAGAAGTGTCTAGAAAAATGTTTGAAAGTTTTTTTTAAAAGTTAATTTAAACGGTGTCCCTCTCTACGATATCCTCTGTGTCGTGGGTGCATTTACAAACATACAATTTCACATACACATTACACCCAGATCTGGAAAAACAATTTGTGGATCACTCAGTTGTTCCGTGCAGGATACGAACCCGCGCCAACCATGCGGTATACGAGTAATTAAAGTTTCTAACTTCAATCACACTTTCCATGACTTGGCAAACGAGGTCGGATATAAAATAAAAATAAAATTGTAGCAATAGAACATACAAAATTATCACCAAAACAGTACAAAAGACAAAATGTCAAAAACAGTGTATTCATCCCCAAAAAATCAACAATCTTCCATCGGTGACGCCAAAATGCGGGTTGCATTCGAAATTGTACAATCATTACGTTAAAAAATGACACTACCAATATTGACATACAAAGAAAGGGCTATTAAAAATCGAGGAAATTATATAGTTACTAGCTTCACTTGCGCGGTTTCACCCGCTGCTCGTCTTCATTTGATCGTAGCGTAATATTTTATACCCCTCAGCACTCAGGAACATTGTAGCTATCTATCAGTGAAAGAATTTTGGCAATCCGACCAGCAGTTCCAAAGATTACCTCCTACATACAAACTTACAAATTTTACTTCTTTACAATATTAGTATAGATTAATATTATGACAAAACTGAGTTGAAATAAGAGAAGCAATTTGATGGATTCAACAACATTTTTGTCGATTGTAATAATTAAAAGAACTAAAAGTTAGAGGTCTCATATCGAGTAGAATATTTGTACTGTTGAAGGTCAACTTATATTGGTTATTATAATTTCTTGGAATATCATCATTAGTAGTAAAGGTATTTTGGTAAATATTTTATTTACTGAACGTTAAACTGATATTTTTTTCTCAAATAATTTTAGATTGAATATCTCTTTCATAATTAATAGAAGCTTTAGAGGCAGTATTTATTGGATATTTTTAGTTAATATTATTGAGATTTACGATGTCTTATTTTGTTTTGTAATTACATTCCTAGAAGGTTAAAAGATAAAAGGTTTTATGGAATAAATCACCCCCTATGATAAGACTGCCCATTGTACCTACCGTCTGTAGCTATCATATATAAATTTTAATATAATATTAGGTGTCCTAATAATTGATAAGAAGTAATTCAATTAGATTCGATTAGGTATGCGTTAAAAACTTTGATTTTTTTGGGACACCCTAGCATGCAAGTCACTAAATACCTCAAGTTCAGTCGTTTTGTATTAGGATAATAAATATGGCTTCATACGTTATTAAAATATCAGCTATGAAAGATAGTTTGCGGCTGGCGTAGTAGCTGGGAAATAAGCTGCTATACAACATGTCGCCGGTTCGATTCTCGTACGTAACAAAGCTGTGTGTGGTCTACAAATTGTTGTTTCGGTTCTGGGTGGTATGAGGATATACTATGTAAACGTACCTACAATACAGAAGAACATCCAAGCGTAGGGCAACAATTATTTTAATAAAAAACACATCATATCTTTGCCTGATTTTTGAAAAGAAGGTGTGTACATTCAGGTCAATCGGACAACAGAAAGATACTTAACTTTTAATTTCTAATTCGGGACTATAACATAAGTTTCTTTTTCCCCAGGCCACCACATATGGATCGTGAAAATTTTACCCAGTACGCGGTTCGGAACGCGACGGCCAACGCGACTGACAACAGCACAGTCGCGGAGATCGATGAGGACCTGACACATAGCTTATTCTACAGACTGAGGATGTCGGTGCTCCTGCTGATTGTGATCATGGCAGTGCTTGGCAACATGCTGGTTATAGTCAGTGTTATGCGGCACAGGTATGTTAAAACTTTGTAATTTTTTCATACTTGTAAATATTATGTAGGTAGCATAAGATTTTTTTTGATATTAAAGAACGGCAGACGAACAGACCTATTGCCAGATTGTATGCAATCGGCGCCGCTGATGGTCTTCTGCAAAACCAAAGAAGTTACGCGTTGCCTTTTAAGAATAAGGGTTTTAGATATTAAAGAATTAGGAAGGAATGGGGGAATAGGGAGAGATTGGGCCTCCGATAACCTCACTCATACTGCGAGATACAACGGTGTCGTTGTTTCAAGCTGGTTTTTTGTAAGGCCGTGGTATCAGTCTGGTCGAACCGACCCATTCAAGCCTTGCTCTCCCACACTTTGAAAATACTTTCCTCTGTCTATGCAAATTCACGGTCTCATAGAAAACCGGCGTGAAACAACCACGTGATTCGCCGCGTGAGTGAGGTTACCGAAGGCCCAATCTTGCCTTTCCCCCAGTCCCTCCCTAATTCGTAATCCCCGAAAGGTCAGCATCGCCCTCGTAACATCTCTGTTGTTTCGGGTATCCATGGGCGGCGCTGATAACTTACCATCAGGTAATCCACCTGCACGTATGCTCAATATAATAACATACTAAAATTTTGGTATGTTTCTTTAATTTTCAACTTAAGGTTTAATAAAAATGTTAAAATTTTACCTAGAACTACATAAACTTTTTATTAAGCTAAAATATTCAAAGTAATATACAATTTAAATTTCATTCCAAGATCGAATGTTTATAACTAAGAACTGTTTACTTAGCAAAAATAATAATATCTTGTTTCAATAAAAATCCACATTAAATATTACGACTGTATCATAAAAATAACATAAATTACATACATTGTATTTATACGAGTAAATAAAAAAGATTAATTCAGATTCATATAAGGAATATTACAGACATTTTATAACTGTTTTCAAAGAACGACTAGCTACGGTACTAAGCAAACATTCAACGATTGATTAAAACCTACATTTACTTACTATTAATATGTTTGTGGTAAATTCTATTTTATCTTAAGATATTATTCTGTGAGAAGGTAAAATCCAAATTTCCAAATTCCAAATTAATATCTCGTTGTCCTTTTTTCACGCCTAAACTACTGAACTGACTTCTGTGAAATTTGGCACAGACATAGTTTGAAACTGGAGAACGGACATAGGATAGTTTTGATAACAAAAATCAGCAAGAAGTCACTAATATACGCGAACGCGAAGTCGCGGTCAAAAGCTAGTTAATAATATCTGTATAGTGATTAATGCCGTACTTTTTTTGAGGAGGGCAAAATCATCTAATAACTTCTCTTGTCAAGGTCGAAGTAGTGGTACTTTTGTTGGCTAACGAGCAGACGGATTACCTGATGGTCAGCAATCAGCGCCGCCCATGGACTTCCGCAACAACAGAAGAGTTACGAGTGCGTTGCCGACCTTATAGGGATTAGAGTTTTGGAGATTTAGGGATTGGGGAAGGATTATGATTGGGCCTCCGGTAACCTTACTCACACAGCGAAACACAACGCTGTGGTTGTTTCACGTCGGTTTTCTGTGAGGCCATGGTATCACATGGTGCCGAAGCATGGCTCCCCCACACTTAAACTCGTGATTGACAAAGTATCGGCCTTGTTGAGTTCCATCTGTGGTGGTTTATTGTCTCTTAGAGGCACGTGCGAAACGCGACGCACCGCAGACCTACCCACCGGAGCTATTTCTGGTCGGGCAGTTAATTATGATATGCACGGTATACTGACAATAGAAATAGTCAAGAAAAGTTTTTTGGACGTCATATACTCATAATCCTTTGTTAGGATTTGAAATTAGCTTAGATTTATAATTAGGATTTTAATACTTAATAATTTGGCAAAAGTCTTAATCTTTTTAAACAAGTTTAATAACTCAAATCGTTGTCCGAATAAAATTTAACCAAATCACTTTTTGTAACGATTCGAAAAGGGCCAGACCGCTTAAGTTCCAACCTTATCGCCAGCCGTTGACCCGAAAAATGAAGTTAGTTTAAGTCGACCATTAATTCAAAGAATCTTTTAGCATTCCTTTATTAAATGAAACTTTCGAAAATTAAGCTAACAAGTCTAATTTAGGGATAACTGTCTGTCGGCCATTATAATTCTACCAGAGAATTATAATTAAGTTTCGAATCTTTACCAAAATTGGTCAATCTCACACCGACAGTGTGATTTGAATTTGGAAATTATTATCGAAAAGTTTTTGAAGTTAATTTATTAAGTTTTTAATGAAGACGTACCTATTTGACGAATGCGTTAAATTTATTCAATTTATTAATTTGTGAATTAATACAATTCGAAAACAAAAAAAGAATGGTAATATCTTTTTAGTTTTAATTCTCAGAGGATTAGATTAGTATATTTGGTAAAAGATTCTGATACTAATAGTTTTAACCAGTATTCACAATAAATAAAATAAATCAGTGTTAATTAGTGTAACTGCTCTGTTGCGAGTGTCAGCAGACATTGATTGCTTACCATGAAGTAAACAGTACCTAGTTGGCCGCCCTATGAAAAAACGACTGCTATCATTTACGTAATGTAGTATGCACAATTTAAAGATAGTAAAAGCGTTATTAAATTAATTGACAACGTATTTATAGCAGTGAGTTACTTAAATCTTGTCTCGTTAATGAAGTTCCAAAAATTACGCATACTATGCTTGTATTCTAAATTCGTTTAATAATTTAAGAAAAATTTAGCGTAGCGTTCCGCGCTCACCTCAAACTGCAACTACAGATAGGGGCTATGTTTACTGTTTACAGGGCCGAAGTTCAGCCGGCCAGAGCAACCGCGATCTCGGCCTAGAGCAGAAGATACAGAGGCTGACACTCTTCTCTCTCGCCTTAATCTGGGCAATAGAAGAATAAATTGATGATTTTCCGCTTACAAAAAAGTAGATTAATCATGTGTATAGAAACAACAATGTAAGGATTACGAAATAGGACCTAATAAGTAAAAATATAATGCAGATACAACGCCGCACAACTTAAAGACTTCAAATAATAAGAAATAATACACAAAGACGAATTGATCATTTTCGGTGCAGAAACTCATCAAAACTTTGATACAATGGCAGAACAATGAGAAATCAGAAATATAGTAATATATATTTCGCTAAACTAATCCTTACTATGAGGCCTGCGTCACAAGTGTAAACGTTTCCATCGTTATAACTTTCGTCCAAGCAATCAAAAGTTTCGTTCCCTTTTTCTTCTTATCATCAGTTCATTCTAATAAACTAGTCACTGAAACGGTTGGACAAATTACTTTATTATTCGCAGACATTTTATTTCATTCTTCTGTATCTTGTAGTTTGTTGGAGACTTGATGAAACTTTTTTTATGAAGCATTTCTAAAGAATTTGATAAAGAAAAGAAAGAAAAAGAGAAAGTCTGATTAAACTCGCAATTGAAATTTTTGCCATTTAACTCTTCCTGGGATAATAAAGTGCCAAAATAGGTATAGCTCAAGTGTAGCAGATGCTTCAGCATGAATAGATAGATATTACTCCGGTCGAGTTGTCACGGTCACGGCCGTAGGTTGTGTTTCGCCGTATGAGTGAGCTTAGCCTATCCTTCCTCCTTCCTCAAACCTCAAATAATCCACAAGAGGCCAGCAACGTCCTTATAGTAACTCCTTTGGTATTGCGAGTACCATCAGGTAATCCGTCTGCTCTTTTGCCAACCTCCCGGAGTGATACCACAGCCTCGCGGAAAACCGGCGTGAAACAACCAAAGTGTTGTGTTTCGCCGTGTAAGTGAGGTTACCGAAGGCCCAATCCTTCCCTAACCCCAATCCCTCCTCAATCCCTGAGTCTCCAAATCCCTTATCCCTAAAAGATAGGCAACGCACTCGTAACTCCTCCGTTGCGGGTGTCCATGAGTGGATGGGTGGCTGCTTACCATCAGGTAATCCGTCTGCTCGTTTACCGAACTATTACATAAAAAAAATATGCCATAAAGCTATTTCAGTCTTCTACATGTCTGTGATTAAAGCCGTTGAGCCTAAAATCCAAACAATTTTAGCTTTTAATCTCCACTTGTGTCCCTAAGAGTCTCGTAATAAGCTATTATTTTATCATTATGTACTATATATAAATATAATATGTTATCCCTTTACTTGCGTTTAACGATACTCTGGAGCATACAGGCTGTCCATTTTACCTTTTCTCTAGAGTGTCATAAAAAAGGACAAACATTGAGTGAAGTTTTCTCGCTAACCAGCTATTTGAAAAAAAATCATAAAACTGTATATCACCATATTTTTTTAATGGTATAAGTCGGCAAACAAGCAGACGGATTACCTGATGGTAAGCAATCAACGCCGCCTATGGACACCAGACCTGCAACACCAAAAAAGTTCCGAATGCGTTGCCGAATATTTAAAGACTGGGAAGGGATGGGATGGGGGGAAGGATTGGGCCTACGGTAACCTTACTAATACGGCCAAAGTACAGCTGATGGCTCAGCCACTCCGTCAAATGTGCAGTCAATTAAAATGATAGCTGTTCCGCAATTAATGCTATTCGTTTTCCACAGGAAACTTCGAGTCATAACCAACTATTTCGTCGTGTCCCTTGCGTTCGCTGACATCCTCGTCGCTATGGTGGTAATGCCGTTCAACTTCAGCGTCCAGTTTGCCAACAAATGGCTCTTTGGACCCACCATTTGCGATCTTTGGAACTCTTCAGATGTCTACTTCACATCGACATCAATATTACATCTGTGTTGCATATCTGTGGATAGATACTACGCCATTGTCAAACCTTTGAAATATCCAATTAAGATGACGAAAAAGGTGAGCTTTTGCCTTTTTTCTTATTATATTATAGTAATATCTCTTTATTATCCTTATGATAATTCCTTCAAAAATGCGTTCTATAAAACCAAATCCACATTAGTGTTATATAAAATTTGAATCAGTCACAGTCACAATCACAATCTCTCCTGTATCGTTATTGAGATTTACAAAAACAGCTTTTTTTCCTCACCACCAATTAAATGTTTTCATACATATTAATTTTATTTGTCTAAAACAACTCCATCCACATCTTGACGTCCATCTTTATCATGAAATACTTTATCTTCAGTTTCAATCAGTTCAGCTTAATTGACCCCAATATTTTCTGAACCAGTTTTTTAATAATTTTATAATCAAGACCTAGTTACAAGAACATGTTCTTTGAATCCTTACTTTGTAATGTTGTAATTAAAATGTAAACCTAAAATAAATAATTTGTAACTAAATCAAACATATTCAAAATAATTGAGATAAATATTAAATACTCTACAAATGTAAGTATAATTTATAGTCTCTGTGAATATTTAATAATTACAGTTAATTATGAATTCAATGTGAGAGTAATTGTCGACTTAGTTAATCACTAGAAACTGGTTCCAGGAATATGTTTAATTGGGGTATTGAATTCTTGTTCTGTACTGTTGTTGTTATAATAGGAATTTCAAAAAAACATAACCACTTAACATATTTTTTTTTATTTATTTAATAGGCCGGCAAACGAGCAGACGGATTACCTGATGGTAAGCAATCAGCGCCGCCCATGGACACTCGCAACGGAGGAGTTACGAGTGCGTTGCCGACCTTTTAGGGATTAGGGATTTGGAGATTAAGGGATTTAGGAGGGATTGGGGGAGGGGAAGGATTGGGCCTCCGGTAACCTCACTCACACGGCGAAACACAACGCTGTGGTTGTTTCACGCCGGTTTTCTGTGAGGCCGTGGTATCTCTCCGGTCGAGCCGACCCATTCGTGCCGAAGCATGGATCTCCCACACATCATCAGTATTTTTAATATAATTTTTATTTTCAGATGGCATTCATCATGCTAGCAGCAACATGGTTAAGTCCGATCACGATATCCTACGTGCCAATCTTCATGGGCTGGTACACAACCAGCGACCATTTGAAAGTGCAAAAAGCTGACGAGTGCGAATTTAAAGTAAACAAACCCTACGCAGTAATATCCAGTTCAATCTCATTCTGGATACCCTGCACCATAATGTTGTTCACCTATTATGCAATATTCAGGGAAGCGAATAGGCAAGAGAAGAATTTGCACGCACGAGCTGGAAACGCGATGCTAATGCACAGACATTCTCGTGAAGTAGGTGATAAAAATGGCGCCTTACATATAAACGCAACGACTCCAACGAAGGATAGAAATATCCTCAAAATGAAGAGAGAACACAAAGCAGCGAGAACTTTGGGCATCATTATGGGTGCCTTCATTCTTTGCTGGCTTCCTTTCTTCCTGTTCTACGTGTCAACGTCATTGTGTACCTCTTGTAAATGCCCTGAAGTTGTAACAGTGATCATGTTCTGGACTGGGTACTTTAATTCAGCATTGAACCCGATCATTTATGCGTATTTCAATAGAGACTTTCGTAATGCATTCAAGAACACTCTTGCGTGTGCATTCTGTAGTTTCTGTAGACGAAGTGCTTCGGATCTTGATGCTTTAGAACGGTTAGATAGACGTGGTTCTGCCCAACTGAGAGTGCCAGTCCCATCTCGAAGAACTTCAGACTTAGCATCGCTTTGAATATCGCCAAAGTGCGAAGTGACAGCTGTTTAAGAGGCCTAGCAAAGTCTCAACGAAATATTTAAGAACATTTGTGTACTTATTTCCAAAGTTGATGTGATTTATTTAGAATCGTCGTGGTAAATATTATTATAATTTGTATAGAAAAATATACGATCGTCGTGTTGTATTTAGGAATGATAAATAGGTTTTTATTCAAAAATGAATTAATGATTCTTGGTTTAGCTGTTTAATATAAAAAATACAATTTAGGTGAGGATTTGTTAATTCATTTCTGAATTCGAATTAGGTAATTATTGTAATTTAATAACTCTGATAATTCTTTGTAATTATCAATTTGAACCAAAGAACTTTATTTTTCTACTTTGAAAATATTTGGGATCCTTCTTATCTAGCAAAAACGGATGTGTTTCCTTTATCAATTTAATTAAATAGGTATTTAACATTTCGTAACTCATCACACTATAAATATAGTCTTTAAAAAATTTAATAACCTTCAACACAATATAACAGCGTGTTATTCAAACTAAAATGCCATTATCAACTAGGTACATAATAAAAAATATTTAAATAAATAAAATATCTAAAACAACATTTTCAAATGTTCGTTCGATAACACGTTGGCATAAAACAAAAATTGCAAATAATATTCATAAAAATAAATATCAAGTTGTAAATAATTTAATAAAATAAAAATACGTAGTATATTAAATAATAAATTAGTAAAGTTTCTCATGTGACGTAGATTCTGAGTGTTGTAATAATAATTAATGTGTTTATTTATTTTTGTTTTAAAATACTAATATTTACATCTTATTTTTCACTATTCTGTTCTTTTATTTTGTCATAAAATTATCCAAAAATTTTTGCATAATAGAATCATTCCATAATAGAACATTTTAAAGTCATTCTGATATACCTAATGTATAACGTAGGCTGTTTTTATATTAACGGGCCTAAGTGTAATATTGAACTATTAAATGAGGCCAAAGTCTTGTAAATACGTAGATTTTAGGAATAAATTAAATTATTATTAGAATAAAATGCATAGTCTGTAGTTATAAGTAATAAAATAACTACTAAAGTATTTCTAACAAAAAATATAATAGTAAATTGATATTTATTGAGTTTAATATGTGTAAGTTTAGAAAATTGTACTTGGTTTTTATAACAAAAATGTAACTTGTTTTTAAACAAATAATGTGTCTACGCTAGATAACGTAATTAGAATATTAAATTATACTAATAAGTCAACAAATAAAATAAAATTGTTTGCCTTTATTTTTATTGGATAAATGTTTATTATTTTTGCTTAAATTATTAAATAAAAATAAAATATACTTTAAATGAATTTAATTTTAGTAAAATACGTAATTTGATTTTGTAACGAAATGTAAGTAGACTTTTTTGTAAATATCTATTGTATGAATTTTGTATAGATTTGTAGATACATAGTTTAGTATAATTATTTCTAGGTATATCAGTCACTAAGTAATTAATATTACGATTTTATTTAAATTAAAATAGGAAGATACTATAATGGGGACAAATAACGCTTCAATAGAGAAAAAAAGGATTTTTAAAATAATGATTATTGATGTGCTACGATAAATAACAAATCTATTAGATTTGATGTGGTCAGTGTTGTGTCAAAACTCATCGTTTTAAATATTAATAGTTGTATGGAATTACTAACTTGACTAATAATCGCACTATCCGCTTTTCAGTATTTCAGACTTTATCAAACACTTAAATAATTTAAGCAAAATAAAATTTTTATCCGTTATATATTTTATGTAACATAAATAAATAAATATTTTTTGTTGTAATTTAAGTTTGAAAATTATTTTAATTTAATGAAATGTATAATTTGTAATTGTTATATAAAATATTGATAAAGTCTGTACTGAGCACTTATTATTTCTTCTTGCGTCCAAATATAATCTAATATTTATTTCGTCGTGTCAATGTCCATAATCCACCGTTAGCTTATATTTCTGCGTTCTCATAAACGGTGTGGAATTGTTGTTTCAAATAAAATAAAATAAATATTGAATAATAATTTTTCTCAAAATTTATTTCTTTTATTAATGCTTATTACAAATTTCTGCAATATTCTAACAAAATTTTGTTTCATAAACTATTTATTTCTATAAATTAATTATTATTATAATCAAATCGTATTGAATTTTTTTAAACAATTTAATAAAAATAATTACTTAAAATTGTTTTATTTGGGCAACAATTTTAATATTCGCTATTGTTAATTCAATGTGTCTTCCTTTTGAATAAGTAACATAGGCTCAAATTATGTGTAAAAACATTAGTGTGTAAAATGTTAGTAAAATATTATTAATATATTTATAGCCAATTTTTAGTGTAAAAAGTATGTGCGAAATTGTAAAAAAGCACGTACGGGCTGTAATTGTAAAAAAAAGTAATAATAAATGGTTGTGACTTCTATAGATATTACAACTAACTTTCTAACAATATTAATCATATCTGAGAAAAACTTATTTTTCCAAAAGAGAACCCTGTGCTTTGTTTGATAAATTCAAATTTCTATTGTACATAATATTTTTTAAATCTGCGATTGAGTTTACAATTTTTGCTAAATCTATTTTTCTTTTGAGATCCGTCCATTTTATTTTTCTTTCTTTTTCGTCTGTTTTCAACTAGTTAGCTTGTTGTGATTTCAGAGAATAATACGTGTTAGAGATTCGTAGACGAATATCAATGTGAAATTTCAGATAAAAATGTATATAAAAAATCAATGTTTGTCTGTTTTTAAAGATCTATAGATGATATTATGATAAAGGAGTATTTAGTGTTTATTTAATGAAATAGATGAATTCAAATAGAAGTTACCGTGGAATAGATAAAAACAGCAATATTACGTAATTTAATTAATGAAACAAATAATTATAATGAGTAGCTCTGTGTATATTTAGCATAGTTTCTTCAACACGATACATTTGCATCTAATAAATTTTATTAATAAAATTTTCGATGCGAATTAAAAAATGTAAATTTACATAATTTTATTTATTTAATTATTCTGTTATTGCTTGGTTAGATATTTATTGAAATTGTAATTTATTAAAATAATTTGTCTGTTGTATCCTAAGATACTGTGATAGTGAATTTATCGTTCGTTATTTAAAAAAAGAAAACCTGATATCACAAATCCTATTATTTTGATATTCTATTAATCTAGTTTTATTGAGATTTTAACTAAAATTATATTTTTAATTTATTTTTAATGTAAAGTTGTAAATATTCTGTTTATTGCCATACGTGATAAATTATATAGATGAGAAACTATATTTAAATTATTAATTAATGTATTATTATTGCTATTATAAAATTGTTTAAATTATTTAAAAAAATAATGATGCGTGGTGCGACTTTAACCTTTAGGTATTTACCTAATATGTGCGTGTAATCAAATGCTTTTTGCAAAAATAAACGAAAATTGTTTCGTATATAATATTTTGTTGTTTTTTTTTATTAAATCTCCTACAAACTCAAACCCACGTTGTCTATAAGACAAATTTAGTTCTTTTTATCAATACACATACAGATGATCAACCTCTCATAGGTTATGACCACTTCTGAGCAAACGCCTCCTCTCACACAGATAAAGTATGAGCTTTAATTACCACGCTTTCTCAATGCGCGTTGGCGATTTCAAACTTATTATTAGAAATTTTTAGTCCAGGTTTCCTAACCATGTTTTCTTTCACCATGTCAGTGGTGTCTAAATAATCATAGAAAGAACATACAACTCGAAAATGTCGCATTGGCAATTAGCAGATTTAGGTCAGGTCTCCTCATGCATGAAAAGCGATTGCCTTAACTTCTGGGCCACCGTGACACTATCACTGATGTATAATAACCAGGAAAACGTACAGACAGCACATCTGTTTATGATAAAAATATGGTATTTTTGTAATAGCACTGACGACACATGCAAAAATTCTACCGTATTTTTTAGCCGTGGTCACGGGTCTTTAGTCAGAAGAGTCTAATATTCCCTCTCGCCATGCCTTAGGAGAGAGGTCATTTGATGATTTTCTCTCCATAAAACTGCGCAACATTTTAAAATTAAAGGTCTTAAAATTACCATCCATTTTTTCTTTGCCTTTCTTCGCATCGTTTTCCTCATTACTGAGGCTTGTGATTTCCTAGTTGTCGACAGATCTTCCAGACAGTTGCTCGCCTCTTGTTCCTATCCTGCTGAATGTATAGCACCGAGTAGGCGGTGGCCAAAGTCGTTCGGATCTGATCCGTACCCCTTTCAGGCTCTTCCTAACGCCCTAGCCGCTGCACTATGCATCGGAGATCAAGATATGATCTCCGGCCACCATAAGCGCGGGTTTGCGGACGGCGAGTAAGGGTAGCTCGCCACCCTACCAGAACCAGACTCGAGCATTCGGCGCGTAGCGTTCAGCGCGCACCTTAAAGAACTTATACACCAACACACACGGGGCCCTATAGGGCTGATGTTCAGCCGAGGTTGCAGGATAAGCGCAATGAGGCACTGCAGCCTTGGCCCAGAGCAGGAGAAGGAACGAGGGTGTTTTTAGTCAGTAAGAGTCTGACACTCTCTCTCGCCTTAGTCATTTGATGATTTTCTCGTGATAAAAATAAACACCTTTCTGGCTCTCATAAGTTAAAATGTTTCTATCTACATTCATCATTTATTCTATCCTTCATATCAAATCTCTAAGTTGCCACTAAAACCCTCAAAATTAATCAGAGTTTAAGACTTAACTTTGGGCTTAACCTTCAGAACTTGGACAGTTAAGTTTGTAGCTGCATTATTCTGGTTCGAACCAGTTCAATCTGTTATGACGTTAGCATTGGTTTGTTTCCAAAGTTTAAAGTTTGTGTGCTCTGAATTTAAAATGGAAGTAAAGAAGTTATTAATTTTTTTTTTTATGTAATTGGTCGGCAAACGAGCAGACGGATTATCTGATGGTAAGCAATCAGCGCCGCCCATGGACACCCGCAACGGTGGAGTTACGAGTGCGTTGCCGACCTTTTAGGGATTAGGGATTTGGAGATTTAGGGATTGAGGAGGGATTGGGGGCGGGGAAGGATTGGGCCTCGGGTAACCTCACTCACGCGGCGAAACACAACGCTGTGGTTAGTTCACGCCGGTCTTCTGTGAGGCCGTCGTATCACTCCGGTCGAGCCGACCCATTCGTGCCGAAGCATGACTCTCTAACACTTATTAATGTTTATCTATAAAACAAAAATAAGTTTGAAGATTTGTTGCTGTTTTCTTATTACTTTTAATAGCAGTATTACTTTCTGTACCATGACATGTACAATTGCATTGGCAGCATAACCATTTTTAAGTTCTTTTTCTTCTTCTTTACGAAAACGCTGCCCCACATTAAGATTGTGTCCTGTCCGTGGATACTTTAACAAACTTTCAGTTTCACTTGAACCTCACATCAAAACCAGGAACAAAAATTTGTAGATCACAGAAAAAACAAGATATAATTACGCCGGTATTAACGCGAAAGCCTACGAAGGTATTTAAATATTATTTTCGCGGTAATACCTGCGTAATTAGGTATATGGTGTAAATACGAAACGCGAAAGTGTAAAAGTTAGTATCACGTAAAGAGTTCGCCTTTTTGGCCTAAGGCGAGCGCCGCCAATGGACACCAATCCATGGCGGCGTTCATACCTTGAGGCAAAACAAAAAGAGGCACAACTGTATCATTAGCATTTTCAGCAGGAAAACCTTTTTTCCGATTCTTTAATTTTCTTGATTCCTATCCAATGGCAATATTCAAGTTTAAATTATTTATCAAGAATTTCAATTATTGAGCTTCTTGATAAATACTTTCCACTCGTGCCTTAAAGAGCTAATAAGCTAAACCACTACAGATGGAACCCTACCAGGCCGATGTTCAGCCGGAGTTGGGACTCAAGTCCAATAAATATCGCAGCTTCCTTATAAAGCAGGAAAAAGAATAGTGGATTTTAGATTACTGATGTATTGTAGTAGTGCATTTGAAATTTTGCCTCCGACAAAAAATTATAACATTTATTCCCAGTTAAAACTCAGATATCTTTCCCAGTGCCCAACCATTGCATCTACCGAGCAATTTATGTATCCAAAAACATCATTATTAATATCAAAATATGGTCACACAAATTCTCAATCCACGAAAACAAAGCCTAAACAGAATTCCTACAAATAGCTTCATGAATCCCAATGGGAATAATGAAATACAGGGCAGATATAGTGAACAGTAGAGTAAATATCATATGCGCAAACACTTGCTTTGCAAATATCAGGATAACACAGTTGACAACAAAGCAAGCTGTTACAACCAACATGTTGATGTTGAATATTATATAATAATGAAAACTAACAGGTACGGACTTGGCGTATAATACTTTGGAGACTGTTATGGAAACTACGACTTGGATAAGTATGTATGTTAAAGTTTTTGCATTCGCGCACCTATTGTATCTAGAATTACCAATTCTAGATACAATAGGTGCGCGAATGCGTTCGCTTGTGTTTTGATGAATTAATAAAATATTGGTATGGTAATTACTGCAGAGTTGGCGCAGTGCCTGAGCAATTGGCTGCTCTGCGTTCGATTCCTGTACGAAACAACACATAGTGTGACCCACAAATTGTTGTTTCGGATCTGAGTGGCTTGTGAACGTGAATTTGTATGTTTGTCAACGCACCCATAACGCAGGAATTAATTCTAGAGAGGAGCAGTAATTATTTTTTAGGTAAGACATAATTGTAATCTTGAATATCATTAGGAGTTTTGTCCGTTACTGGTTGAAAATGAATATAGTTTAAAATTATTTTGGAAAACAAATAAAAAAATTAAAATCATTAGAACCAGTTGAAAATGCAATACTTTGTAAACATTATTAGACTCCAATTTCTTAGTTAAACTAAGCAAAGCAATGAATACAGACTACCATGCAGATAATGGATCCAGGCAGTGGATTATCGAGAAATGATCTCCGGCCACCCTAAGCGCGGTAAGTCTGCGGACGGCGAGTAAGGGTAGCTCGCCGCCCAACCAGATCCGGACCCGAGCGTACGGCGTGTAGCGTTCCGCGCGCGCCTCAAAGAGCCACCACAGATGGGGCCCTATAGGGCAAATGCTCAGCCAGAGTTGCGGGTTAAAAGCAATAAGTCACCGCGGCCTTGGCCCAAGGCAGGAAGAGAAGAATGAAACGGAGGGTTTTTAGTCAGTAAAAGTCTGACACTCTCTCTCGCCTGGGCGACGAACCTGGGCGGGAGAAGTCACTTGTTGATTTTCCCCTGACGAAAAAAAGGCAGTGGATTATCATTTGACGAGGAAGGCTAAGGAGTAAGATTTTGTTTACAATCGTACGTTTTCTCACTGAATATAAGAATGATGATGAAATCGCTCTCAAAAGGGGACATAATGTACCCATCCAGAATCCAACACAAGTTTTAAGTCCGGCTCTGTATATATCATTAAATACAGTACAATAAGCACTTTATGACCGTCAAGGCATTCATTTACAACCACATTGCATGGGCTAGTGCAGTTGCAAAATAATATTTGTTTCTTTGAGAATAAACATCAGATCAGCTTGGACAGTCTTTTTATAAAATGACAAATGTACTGGTTAGTAGCGCACAATAATTATTACACCAAGATTTTAGAAAAAACGCAAAAAAGATAATCAATTCAATGTTTACCTGTGAATTTAATGAAGTAAGTAATCTTGATGTTTGTAAATGAAGTAAGGGTAAAAAACTGGAAATTAAATGGACAGATATTTTTTTACACCCGCAACAAACAAAGGAGTCACTCGGAGCCCTTTAATGCGTACCTTTTGGGGATTAGGGATTTTGAGATTACATTGGGTAGGGATTGGGCTTCTCCGGTAACCTCACTCACACGGCGAAACACAACGTCGTGGTTGTTTCACATAGGTTGTCTGCGAGGCCGTGGTCACTCCTCCAGTCAAGTCGACCCATTCGTACCGAAGTATGGTTCTCCCATACTTATTTAAGTATCTAAATTATTTTAATATTTTTTACTGACTGAAAACCAGTATGTTCCATCTTTTGCTCTAGATAGATTATTAATAAGTCACAAGTTTCATTAATAACAGTTCAGAAGTTTTAATGATTCCGGACATGAAATTAAAAGTGCACCCAGTCATGACCAAAAAAACTTAATGTCCTCCTATGTTATTGACTTATTAGTAACTTTATTACAATAAATGAAGATACATTTTAATAAAGAACATAGTTTTTATGACCTATGTGCCACATAACTTTATCAGGTACTTTTTTATGTGAAAGGACGGCAAACGGGCAAACGGATAGCCTGATGGTAAGTTATCAATCGCTGCCCATGGACACCTGCAACAACGGAGGAGTTACGTGTGCGTAGCCAACCTTTTGGGGATTAGGGATTTGGAGATTTTGGGATTGGGGGAGGGGAAGGATTGGGAATCCGGTAACTCCACGCACACGGCGAAACACGACGCTGTGGTTGTTTCACGCCGGTTTTCTGTGAAGTCGTGTTAACACTCTGGTCGAGCCGACTCATTCGTGCCGAAGCATGGCTCTCCCACACTTATACTTAGTCAATAAACAAAATTTTCTAGCTATTATCGGGCACGGCTACCGTTTCTTACTTTTCTACTGGCGGCTGACTTGAGCTCTCAAGTGACTAGAATATCCACCTTTCGATACAAACGAATCAAAGTCAAAATCATTTATTCCAAAAAAACATAAATAGGTTATTGTGAAACGTCAAAATAGAAAAATAGTATGTCAGTCTGGCGGGAGAAGTCATTTAATGATTTTCCCCTCACAAAAAGAAGCCATGACGCCAATCCAAAATGTTGATCTTATAGTATAGCCTAGTTTTTAAATTTTTCTTATAGAATCATCGTTACTCTTTTTTAAAAATGGACTTGATTGGATCACTTATAGGAAAATATTGAAACCTTTAATATTCTAAGTACAGGACAGGATCAAATTTCAAAATGGGCACCTTTACAAACAAAGGCTGGGCGTATACTCGTAAATGCCCGATAAAAATAAAACGATGAAAAAAAAATTTAAAATGTTTACTGCGCTACCCAATCCCTCACTTAAACCCCACTTAAATTATTATAAGCCCAGTTTATATTTTAAAAGGGTTCGGTAATTGAACAATATGTGAAAAAATATATCTTTTCGGATATTTTTTAACGTTCTTTTTTTATATACATGGAGCCATTACCTTGCCTGGTAACTAGCAATTATGTAGCTTACGATAAAGCAAGCTTAATTATAAGCAAACCAGTCACTCTCACAAACTGGAAAAGATTATCACCCCTTTAATATACGTATACTCATATTGAACGAGTGCCTTATCACGTACCTAACTACCAAGCATAATATTCCGCCTTCTAATTCCTAAAAAGGTTAACAGAAGTCTATATTTCCATGTGACACCATACTACCCCAGGTTGGTTATACACATGTCCAATCTAATACCTATCTGAACCTATAGTCGTACACCAGGTACGATTTCCAACATTGTAGGAGAGAGAAACGGGAAAAAAAGATACGGTACGACTCGTGAACGATGCCCGCCCTAGGTGGCGGGAAAAGCTTAATAAGATTAGAGAGACTTGGAGCAGGAGAAGGAATAGTAACTTTTATGAAGTATGAGTCGGGCACCGTTTCTCACCACAAAAGGCAAGACATAAAAAAATCTTACTAATATAAAAAATGCGAAAGTTACGATGTTTGGATGTTTGTTATTCAATCAGGCCAAAACGGCTGGATGAATCTAAATAAAATTTGGCATAGGCATAGTACCTATACACTCCGTAATAGGGAATAATATATACATACATATTATAAACATAATACGTTACTTTTTATCAACATACCACGCGGGCGAAAACGCGGGCGGAAGCTTGTATATAATACTTCTAAAAAAATAAGTATGTTTTTTAAAAAGTAACTATCGTGAGGAATAATAAATCTATTGAAAATAAAGACTTATTCACGTGAAAAACTGAGAAAAGCGATACTACTTCACACTTCAAGGTCACAGCGGGGTTTTTATTCATGAGCAGTGTACATATCGCGGTAACTGTGCTTTTGACTTGAAACTTGTAGAAAAATTCTCAGTTCATACACGCAATAAAGTCGGTAATTAAAAAAAAAGTCTAGTTCGTCATCCCATAATCATATAGGTAGATAATAGAGTATCATTATTGAAACATTTACTTATCAATAACAAATCTTGAGTATATTTGTATACTTCCACCACATTATAATAGCCAATAAACATTGAAATTACATTATTAAAATTCTAAATAAATCAATGTTTATGCAATGTACGAGAAAATAGCAACACAAAAAGAAGTGTTCGTCCCGCCAGCATAAATTTCGAAAAGCCATAAATCTCCAAAACTAAGTCGCCCCAACATTTTCTTCCGAACCCAACATGAACTTTATTATAAAAGCATTAAAAGCTAAAATAGAAAATTAGAATTTGCAAATTTTAACGAAAACTTTTTACGAGACTGGCCCGTTTTTGGGCATTTATCACTTGTCAAGCTTCGATTGCCTCTTGGTGTGATGCACAAGTATAATATGAAGGTAATTTTGTTAAAGATTTTCCTTAATAAAGACGAGGAGATTTACAGATAAACTCAAAAAGTAAATTGTTATTTTTGGATGAGTATATTTTCGTAAAATAACAGTAGACACCGCTTTATGGATGCTTTAAACAAAAATAAATTGATTGCATTGATATGTCCGCAAGGCAGTTTTTGGCGAGCTGTTGGGCAGTGGCGGCACCACGGACCTGAATCCAGGGAGGTTTCTTGTTCTTCATCATCAGTCAGTCTTCGTGATTACCTGGAGTGAACACTGATGAGGAACAAGCCCTCTTACCTCATTCTTGCTTAAATTAGCTGGATTGGGTGGTGATTGGGAGTTGAAGGAGACTTATGGGAGACATTTTATCTTAGTAAGATGCTGGTAGGAGTGTTCACCGTACTTTCGGGATTGCTCTGATAGCCATGGGATGCCTGTTCTTTCTTCTAACAGCTCAATGTATGTTGCCCCATGTCGCTACATGCTAGCGGCCGTTTCCGGGGGCCCATTAATTGAGTTTGCCAGTAACCCCCTGCCTTTTTATCCGTATGTATCTCCTGCTCCAAACTGCTCTTCAATACAAAATTGCAATATTTTTTAACTAATATTAATAATTAACCTCTGACCTTTCTCGCTATGATTTGGATGACGTAGCCATACTTGCACTCGTAAGCCCGGCTGACTTTTCACAAACCTGGTATAATGAGAAGCTTGAAACATGCTAGTAGTAGCACCATTTGATAATCCTGAACTCTTGCAACTGTGATCTCCAACCAGGCTGTTAATTGTAGTGTACGTATTATATGGCAAGCCCTTTAATGTAAAGAAGGTCATCCAAGAAGGACGAACTGGATAAGTATTCGTCTCATCAAAAAAGTGTATCGTAGTCTGCTGTCACCAAGCGGTTTTATATTTAATTCTGCAATTAGAACTTCTAGGTAAGTATAAACACAGGTACCAATAAAAGCCATAACATTAAGATACGAGTCCCAACAAATAACTAGAGTACGTTCTAGTTTGAATTTCCGTCCATTAACGAAATCAAAGCAAACTGAATCCAATCGTTCGCGTAAATAAGGGGATGACGTCATCAATGTATAAATAGCAAGTTTATTTTCTTGTAGTACTGTTTGTAAACAGAAATTCTATAGATTATCTGTTACTTCAAAATTTGGATTGAGATGTAATCATATTATAAGTCATGATTCATCCCAAAGAGTTTATTTTGGTTTCGTGTCTTCCATGTTCCTATTATCTTTAGTATTTATTGAACTTACATATATTCTGGGCAAATTTTCGTTCGTAGTCAAATAAGTCAAGTTCGTTTTTAGCCACTTTGACACATAAGTCTGGACATAATTTTTTATGGGATAGTTTGGCACACTAATAGAGATTAACCTGATGGTAAGCAATTGACGCTGATCAATAATTGTATCTAATAACTGGCTGGAATAATCATAATGTAACTAAGCTTATTGGTATTGTTATTGTTTTGTATAAATATTGGCTGTTGGCAGGTGCTGTTGTATCCCAATACAACAACATATGAAAGTCAAACCCATTTGAATTCCTGTAATGATAGTGTTATGTTATGATAACACAAAAAAAAAAATTAACACTTCTAATTAGACCTAAAATATTTTGACTACACTTGACTGGTTTTTCTCTCACTTCTCATTCATGGGGGGATTACATCATAACCTGGGCAGTACCAATGCGTTTTTTTCTAAGCTATATCATATTTATGAACGAAAACATCGTGAGGAAAACTGTACTTATAATTTCTAATTATACGTTTGAAATGACTAATCTGCCTTCAGCGAGCGGATTGATTTATGCTCAAATCTTCTCCGCGTGAGAAGAGGTCTTTTGTCAGCTGTGTGCTTTTATAGGCTGATGAAGACGGTAAATAGTAGTTCAGTATGTGTAACTTAAAATTTAACTAGAAAATGATTTAATTATTCTGAAGGTTCTAAGCTTTGCTACTACTAACTACTACTACTACTAAAATAACGTAATAAAAAATGTATAACAAATTTATTTTTACATTTTAATAAAAAGACACGGTTTTTTTTATCTCACGGAATCAAAATACTTTCGACAGTACATTAATTCCAAATATTGTGTGACGTCATGATTAGTTGCATTTTGTACATTTAGGAAACGAGCTTAAACCTTCTTAAAAGGCCGGCAACGTGCCTGAGACTCCTCTGGTGCCGCAGGTGTCCATGGGCGGCGCAGATCACGAAATTTACCATCAGGTTACCCAACGTTTGCCTCGTATTTTATATATAAAAAAATAGTTTCTCTATTACCTATCTGACAGACTAAATAGTTTTTTTTCTTTCGGCACTATTTCAAAACCTTGAAACATTATTGTCAGTCCTTCACCCATTATTAGTAAAACAAAAATATTTGATTGCGTCAAGTAAAACCACGCATAACGGTCTAGCCACAAAATGTGTAGTCTTCATGATAAACTATTTATATCTCTATTAAAATACAGTGGCAACTGGAAACTATAATGTATTTGGATTATGTCCAAAACCTCAACGCTATAGACCAATGTCGTTATAATGCGTTCTACTAGTAAATAATGTTTGAAATTTAATCCTCTCGGTACCTTGAAATTTATTAGCAAAAAGAAAGTGAGTGAAAGATATAGAAGACAAAAGAAAACCAAAGAAGTTGGATGCTTAATAAGGGAATAAGGGTAAGGTAGCTTTTAAGAAAGCAAAATGTTGACCTTGAAATAATCTCGGACTCGTTAGCAGTTATACCAAAGCCTCACTAAAAACCGAAGTGAAACAACGCTTGCGTGTATTTCGCGGTTTGATTGAGGTTACTGGAGGCCTAAATGTCCTCCTCCTCAACAACAAAATTCTTTACTTTCAAAAGGGTGGCAACCCTCTTTGATGGCTTGTCTGCTCATTTAGTAAACTTATCTTAATAATATGAAAAAGTGTAAAGCTACTTTACAAACACACAAAACAGATTTATAAATTCACCTTAAACAATCCTTAGCTTATTTACGTGACTGGAATACCCTCAGCCAACATGCTACAGAAATATAAAAAAAAAGTTACCTAAAATGGACATTTTCATCCGACTTTTTCACCAAATCGAGCGAAAGCCCCGCTGGACGTTTATTTTGGTATGAAATAAAGAAACAAAATATCGGTAACGCGACCTTTCTCTGAATCACAAAATGGCAGAGTGGCAGGAGTTGGAAACCTTTTTCAAGGAGTCAAATATATTTTCAACACGCACTGAGCCAGTGACGTTGATGTGGGCCCCAATTAAATCTAAACGCGTGTGACATGTCATCATAACTCACGTGACAATCTGACCCTTTGGACCAGACGTTGCCAGATCAACGTACACTTTGATACTATTCCCGTAAAATGTTTTAGAAATGAAACAAGGAAGATTGACCTTTCTAAATGTTGAATACGGTTCCCAAATCATTAAGCACCAAAATTAACTCCAATGTGGATTGTAGGATAAATTGGGAACTGCTCTTTTTGCGATCGACTAGATTTTGCCAGTGATAACACCCACAGATCCAAGTTGAGAAGTATTTCTCTCTCAAGTCAAACTTCATTCAGATCCATTCAATAGTTTCTATGTGAAAGAGGAACAAACACAAATCCATCTATCAAAATGTTGTGTTTACGAGTATATACTTCAATTAACAAGGCAACACATTTAAAGCGATTTTAAAAAAGCCATTATGACAGCCGCAAAGCCCTATCAAAAATAAACTAATGGCCATTTTTAATTGCCAAAAAAGCCATTAAAAATACAAAGCTTCTATTTTATCAGTGATACTTGAGCCATCATATTTTATTTCTATTTATATCCTCAGATACCCTTTCGATTGCCTCAACGATTGTCAAAAATCTTCATAATTTCTGCGAATTTTAAAGATTGGATTCCGATTAAAATAGATCGGAAAATTTCGTCATCCCACGCTGGTGGTATAACAATTACGCCTATGCCTGACTCTGTGGTATTTATTTTTTACTTATGTTTACAGTTTAATAAGAGTAAGTACTCAATTAGTTCGTTGACATTCTTTTTTCAAATGACATTCGAAAATTTGTAGCTCGTATTGATTAGTATGAGAACTATAATTTGAGCCTATCAAGCCTATGAAGCTACACAAAACCAGTTTATGGCTCTCTTTGAACGAGCTTTCTGCACATTCAACGATCAAGTTATAGTAGTTTTTAGCTTCGTGTGAAGCATGTTATTATTTATTTCCAATCTACCATGCTCCTACAACCTTCTTCAAAAAGGCAAAAATCATTTATTCCAATTAGAGCCTTACAGGCACTTTTAAACGTCAAACAAAATTTTGAAGATATAGTGTCAGTCTGTCGGTCAGTCCTCTTAGTGAAGCTATTTGCTTTTCTTAGCGCCATGCTGTCTCAAAATCTTTATACTCGTACTTTTTATTACTGACCCTAATACGTGATTGGTAGCAATCATTGTTGCCTATGTACCTGTATCCATATGTATACCTATGTATGTGCCTTGTGCAAATTTGATTTGGATTTATACAATTGAAACGCTACCGCATTTAGCCCTCTAATTGGCTGTTCAACTCAGAGCAGACCAATCAGGGCGCCAATCGTCATATATGTGTCGATCTTCTTACCGTAAAGCAAACTTGCACGACGCACACAGATTGTGTATCATAAATGCATTGTGGAACCAGTAGAAAAACCATTTATTGTGTATAGAATAGAGTTTTTTTTGACAATTATGAAGCAATTAAACAGTTGGTTACTTGTAGCATCTACCTAATTGATAATTGTTTCTTATTTTAAATAGGTATATTTAAGGTACATATTTATTCTTGTACAACACCGCCGAAGCCAGCTAACAAATGCTAAGTAATTGGGTTCATTCAGTGCGCTTTTGTATCCTCAAGTATGTCTGTAAGTATATGCACACCCATCTATCTTACTTTAGCTGCTTAGTGTGACAGTTCCTAAAAGAAATAGGGTGGTCCCAGGAGTGATAAATATGCTATCGTTGGGTGTACCATAATCTTTATTTAGGCACTTTAGTCAACCCTACGTTTTGGGTTGAATAAACTCGTATTTTTTATATGCAATTGGTCGGTTTAGCCTGTATCTTGCTTGGTGGTATGACTATAAGGAACCATATTTACTCGGTCCATGAAGACAACAAGGCTAAAAGATATAGTGGACATCCTTTTCGGTTAACACAGATTCTTACAAAGAATTCCATTACTTAGCAGTTTTTGAAAAGAATTTGAGGCGCATCGTTTCGTGGTAATGTTACGCAAATAGAAATACTTTAAAGTATTTTTTTATGTAATTGGTCGGCAAACGAGCAGACGTAATTATTACCTGATGGAAAGCAATCAGCGCCGCCCATGGACACCCGCAACGGAGGAGTTACGAGTGCGTTGCCGACCTTTTAAGGATTAGGGATTTGGAGATTTAGGGATTGAGGAGGGATTGGGGGCGGGGAAGGATTGGGTCTCCGGTAACCTCACTCACACGGCGAAACACAACGCTGTGGTTGTTTCACGCCGGTCTTCTGTGAGGCCGTGGTATCACTCCGGTCGAGCCGACCCATTCGTACCGAAGCATGGCTCTCCTACACTTAAAGTACAGCTAGAATATTATTAAAATATACCAAAGATCGCCGTTTCCAATAACTGTTTACAATTAGTTAATTTCTTGCCTTGACTGAAAAGTAGGGATAAAAAGCTGTAGGACTATGCCATCACTGAAAATATAAGGAAAATGGTTATAATGGTTATTTAAATATATGATTTGATGTTGACTTTGATTCTGTTAGCGGCTTCTTTCGAGGTATTAGGGTAAAAAGGAGCCTATGTATTACTATACTATGACTATAGTCCATCTCTGTGTCTGTCTATAAATCATTCAGGTTCGTTCAGATATATTCTATCCATACTCCGTTTATATTAGGAGGATGACTTAAAATGTATGCTTAAAATGTTTACTACATCCAAACACATATTTTTAAAGTTATTTTTCTGGATATGTATCACAGGTAGCAGTGTCCTTTTCTAAAATCTCTTTACAACTCCCAAACACCACATCGATTTTAATAAAACATTTTCGAAGCTATCCAACGATAGTCATAAAACAGTCACATTGTGCCCTAATAAATTCACTTATACACAAGGGTTAATTCCGCAACATATAGTGTCAGCTTTACCACGTCGAGTTGAACATGTGAGTGTAAATTATCCCTTTTAAGGTAACTAATCTCAGGGCGTAAGTTGTACGGTTAAAGAGGAGTGTAACACGGTTAAATTTTCCCTAAGACCCTTTGGGATCCATTAGGGCATTTAAAAGTGGTTAGTGTTTTGGTTTTCGGGTAATGACTTACGATTAAATATATTGTAGATTATTCATTTAAAAGAATAATGTGTAATTTTCAATTGATGATGATGATGATTGATGATGATTGATGATGATTGATGATGATTGATGATGATTGAGATGATGATTGATGCTTCTGGGCCACAAAGAAAGTGAACTACGTAATATTATCCACAGATAACTACACACTTACTAGTAAATCCTACTTCATCGGCTTTGAAAAATCTACCTTTACTTACGATCGACCAATTTTTTTATTATGAATGAAAATATCTTTTGCAATTAAACTACGAAGTTAGAAGTGTCCTCCTTATATGGTCGAAACGGTGTAGGCTCAGCTCGCCCCTTGGATCTCGCCCCTGATTGCGTAAGTGCATCAACTCGCCCCTTAAATTATATTATTAGATACTCCAACTCGCCCCCGATTGTTGGTTAGTTAAAAGTACTGTCAGAACTCCAAGTTTATAAAATATTTAAATGAATTTTTTTTCTTAAAACTTCAATAATGGTCCCATAAAAGGTCCCTTTTGTTACAGTAGGTACCTAAGCCAGGTAATAAAACTATCACAATTGGTTAAATTACTTAACAGTTTTGTTTACTATACATTTTTCTGAATATACCTTTTTTAGTTAAATTTCAAAGGGAATGCCGTAAGGGGCGAGTCGATGCATCAAAATAATTATTTAATTGTTAAATTTTTCACTCGCCCCGTAAGGGTTTTCATAAGGGGCGTACCACAACTCCAAATTAATAAAAACGGGGCGAGTGGAACGTTTTAATCGGAAGGGGCAAGATCCAGGGGGCGAGCTGATACTACACCGTCGAAACGCACTAAACAGACCTTTATTTCAATTTTACTAAAACTTAAAATTCGCTGGCATCATCATAAATCCGTCATAATTCTTCAACAAAGAAAAATGTCCTAACACGATGAGTAATAAATAACTTTGCAAAACAAGAATACTTTAGCCATACCTTCTCTATATCTTTCTTGGCACAATGCTCAAATTTCCTTGGCTCTAATCCAAACCTCCGTGCATGATAATAGAGGACAGGGGTGAAATTAAGTTCAACTTAATTTAATACCTTAATCAGTATTTTGAACCTTATTGTTATATCTGCTGTAACAGTATTTGTTTTAATATTCTTTTTTAAATCTAAATCATGCATTTATGTTTATATTGACAGAAGATGAAATGAGCTTAAGCTGCTTTACATAGTTCATGTGAATTACTGATTATATTCAAAATCTAGTACATAATGAAAACTGAAAAAGACTTTAAGAGTTATTGCTAAAAAAGAGAATTATATTTTTCAAAAAAAAAAAACAATTTAATAATAATGAATTTTCAAACACCTAACTTCGAGAGCCAATCAATGACTGAGACGTAGAGAAGGTGCCACTGCTGTTCGAAGTGATCAAATTCAATTTAAAAAAATAAAGATCTTTAGCAAAAGCCAAATATTTTTCAAAAAGAAAATTTTCCAAAAAAAAATATTGAAAGGAGTATGCCATACCTCGAAAGCCAATTATTGCTAGGGAACTATAGTCTTTCTTTAAGACAATACAATAGTAAAAATATTTTAGTTTAAAAATAATACTTTACATTGTTCAAAATACTATCATATATATTCGTTGGAGTTGCTCATTATCATTCCTTAGAAAATTATCTTGCGAATTCTTGTGAACATGCATTTGCTCTGTAAAACGTCGGTGTTAACAATAATTGCAAAGTACTCAACGCTTCGTTCTCTTTAATTATGAGCCCGGTAGCATATTTTAATTATTTTGTTGTAGTTTCATTAAAATTTGAAGTAAGCAAGGCGTTTCTTTCTTAAGATGTAGCTGTACTTTTCTTATCTACTTACCTCATTACAGTATTCATTAACTATCCGTGTTAGTTCACTTATGCCAACAACGCATTCTATCCTATTTCGGCCACACAGTGCGCAGAGAGTAGTGAGAGATGCGCTGGTTCGAAACCGATGGAGGCGGATCATCCGCTCCTGATGTTACCCCGATGCTGACCACGATCCTCAGACATGAGGAACCAACTATAAGAAGTTAGTTCACTGACGAGTTATGGGCTTCTACATAAGAGGGACCAAAAGTGCTAGACTAACGACCACGGTTCGGTAGGTATAGCGTAGACAGACCTCCAGACAATTTAACAGAAACAGCAGCAACGAATCATGCATAATCTAGAGAGCTGAGAATCATAGAGATGATGATAATCCTTTGTATGCTGAGGAATTTAAATTTTACAGTAATTATTATGGTATAAGCTAGCCACTGCCTTTTATAACCTACGACTAACTACGACTCTTGTAATCCAGGATTTACAGTAAACATAACACACCTAAACCGTTTTAAGTCTGACGCATCCCTGGCCCAGGGACATGAATCAATCAGAAGATCTGTACATCTTTCTTTTTTTCCTTGGAACCTGCAACGAAAGAAATAAAAACAGTCCACAACTGTTGATGTTGACGTTTAATATCTTGTACCTATAAGATTTTAAAACCACATCTAAGTACGATTTTAATAGTATAGTCGTATGGAACCACCCTACCGCCAATAAATCAAAAATGCTACCTACAAAGTTAGTACATAAATTTAACGAGTGGAACAAGATAGGGCGACTTATAGCGTGACGTTTATAGGAGTTAATAAACTCGAATCCAGATAAATCTGCTACGAATATTAAGGTATGTACTTACAATATCTATATTGGAGCAGGAAATGGAAGGGGGGATTTTAAGTTAGTAAGAGTCTGACAAAACCTTTTCTCCTACCCTTTGCTTTTAATAAAAGCAAATTTTTGACTGTAATTAAACATAACTATTTCAGCTTTAATGTTTTTTTGGAAATGGTCTACTAAACGGCACTATTGCACGTCACTGTAATACAGAAAAAAATACACAATTTCGGCATTTTCAGCATTTCCTATCTGACTACTCTGACAAGAAATGCCGAAAGCAACTAAAAAACTTTTCATGAAAATCAATTTTATTTGTGAGCTCTTAATATGTTTACTGCCGAATAGGCCACTGTTGGCCTACCTACATTAGGGGAGGATTCAACAGCTTTCTGACGGTCAAAATGTAAAACTTAATTTTAGTAAAACAAATGTTATGTCTATTAAGAAAAGATGAGAATGTTGATAAATCCAGAACAAAAACATATTACTGAAATGTGAAAGACCTATCAAATGTCAATTGCCTTTGCATTATTAAAACACCAATCATCCCCTGCACATCACTCAATTTTCAAATGTCCTTAAATATCTAAGAGCCTACAAGAGGCCTGCAACGCACTTGTATTAACTCATTTATTATTGCCAGTTTCCATGGGTGGTGCTAATTGCTTACCATCAGGTAATCCATCTTCTTGTTTGCCGACCTATAACATAAAAATGCTAAACAAACACGTATACTCTCATAAAATCATCATGTTTTTTTTTCTAGAATTCTATCTGTGTTCCAGAAAACTGCCTAATCAAAAATCATTGCAAAGTTACTGTGCAATTTAAAAGGCTTTGTTAACTTAAAAAAATATTTTGCTTCTAAGAAAGGATTGCATCAATAACATTTCTGATAGCGAGCAAAGTGTAACATCGTACGCTTCAAAGGCAACGTTAGAAAACTTTTGATACCCAATTTCGAAAGTACTTTTTCTTGTTAGTGAACTGTGTCGATGACGCTAAGCCATAAAATCCGCGACCATTCAATGAGAAAAAAGAGCAAGTTACGCTTTTCGAATAATATGTTAACATTTCTACAAGATGTAATCGAGTTTACTTATACGTATATTAATGGAATGGAACTTGAAAGAAATGTTCATTTTACAAATCAAATCAAATTCCACATTGGTCAATTCACTTGGCGTAACTACAGCCAAACGATTTAAGATTCTCAAATTTTAATGATTAAAATCCCAGATCTAGGGAAGCATTTATTATTGGTGCTTATTTAATTATTCGTTTTTTAATATATTTATTTAAGTATTTCTAGACAGCTAGACTCGCTCGGCAGTAAAATATACGATACTAGCTAATCTCGGTTTCACCCGGTGCTCGGCTCAATTTGATCGTAGCGTGACATTTTATAGCCTTTAGCACTAAGGAACATTGTAGCTATCTATCAGTGAAAGAATTTTGACAATCCGACCAGCGGTTCCAAAGATTACCCCCTACATACCTACAAATTTACAAATTTTACCTCTTTATAATATTAGTATAGATAGTATTTGAGGTCTTTACGTTGAGGTCTACAAAGATAGGTTACCCTAGAGAAGGAACGGGGTGGCTTTTAGTCAGTGAGAGTCTGATACTACCCACCACCCACTCACCCTACACTGGGCGAGAGAAGTAATCGATAGTTTTCCACCATAAAAAAAAGAAGTCTACGTCATTCGACTCCTGTAAACCTTTATTTAAAAAACTAAAATTACTAACGTTAACTGGCATGTATGTTCTGGAAGTATCGATATTTGTAAGAAAATATAATTACTTTTTTAAATTTAAAGGGGATGATATTACTAAATACAGACCAAGAGATCCTTCGAAAATGGTTCCCTTTTGTAGAACTACTTTGAATAAAAAGAATGTATATCATATGTGCATATCGGTCTTTAATAAATTACCTAGGAATTTAAGGGAGCTACCATTCAAATATTTTAAAATAAAGCTTAAGCAATGGCTGATAGAAAAATGCTTTTATACAATAGAAGAATTTATGAAATGTAAGATTAATGAATGTGATTATTTGTGTGATAAATAATATCTAATAATAATAAATGTTAAATTTGTTTGTTATAATAGAATATAATTGGAAATTGTATTAGTTTATAAAAATATTTGCATGCCTAACGTAGGCAGAATACAGCCTGAACTGCACACCACTATTATATCTGGTAACACCTGTGTTCTATGTGAATAAATGTTTCTTTCTTTCTTCTTTCTTTCACTATAACTAGAGCCCATTCTAAGAGTTTTTTTTACGCATCGAAACCTTGCGTACGATACTTTAATGGCCTCCATTTTTCGAGCATGATGTCTCCATTCTACTACTCCACTCCTCAAAAATCTATTCTGATATTTACATTTTTATAACTTTTAGTATCAAAAATAAATACGTCGCAATAAAACTTTTTGTGTGTGTTTCGTGTTTCACTTTGATTTGTATTTTAAATGAAATTTATATGAATTATTTTGTGTGTCTTTGTACTGTTTTATTAGGTTGATATTGTTATTTAGATTTGTTAATTAAAAGCCTAAAATGTTTTGTTTTTTATTTTTTAATAACAAAGGTCAGTTAGGAATCAGATGAAATTTCAAATAAAAAATAGCCCAATTAATAAAATAATTCTTTTTTTAATTCTGCGGTGAATTAATTTACACAAGCCGAATGTTTTGTTAATTTACCTTACTTTGATATTTTTAATGTGTTTATATCGTTATTATTATTGCTTACCGTACCTAACTGATGTTGTGTGATAAAATTTATAATAATATAATAATAAATAATTTATTAATTAATATACTAGGATGATTATAAATATTATTATTTACATTTAACTTATTTAAAGAACGTAAATCACTAGAATGATGTTAAAAATGTTAAGATTGGCTGATATGAATAAATTATTACTTTAATAATTTATTATCACACTATAATTGCATTGGGATACCTGGTACCGTATTTGAATTTGGTGATGGTAAATAAATAAAATTTTATAACGGCTGAGCGTGTTCGGAAATCAAGACAGATATACCATAGTACTTGAAGGACAACCATATCTACAAATATATTATGATGATGATGTGACACAAATGTATAAAAACCTACAAATACAACATAGGTAATCATTGAGCCAATTCTAATGATAGACCTACACGTAAACTGTAATAGCTTTCAAAATGATTTCCCAAAACAATCAAAGCCATGTAATTGGATGCTTGAAATAAAATTTGATTTGCCAGTTTCAACGAAAACATTATACACTATTACAAAGTGATTCCATTCAAAAACTCAATCAAGCAATACCCAGAATACTTGAATTTCAACAAAACATTCTAGAAGTTGGTAGAATTAGTTCAACAAACGCGTTTTTCTTTTTCTTTTTCTATGGGCAAGGAATTAAAGAAAAACTTTGTTCAAGCGTATGTGAGCGAGGTTTTAAATCAACCAGGAAGTCTTATGTTAGAAGTGGAAGTTTGCGAAGTTAAAGGTACCCTATGTATTTACTATGTATATGTATGCTCTCAAAGTTATGTGAATGTTCTAAGAGTGAGTTGAGTACTGAATTCATGAAAACTTAGAAAAACTTGTATACCTATTCTGCCTTTTTATATTGGACAGACTTACTTCTTAAATTGTGATATTTCTCATGGTTTTTCTGTTAACGAGTATAGGTTTACTTGTAATTTTGTTATTTAACTTAAATTATTTTATTAAAATTGCCAAAGTAAAGTCCTTTTTAAAAGAATAATTAAATCACGAACTTAAATATAAAAAGCCTATAACAATTATGAAAAGGTATACCATCTAACAAGTTCCACATAATTTCTTTTAAAATAAAAATCATCTGTATAAATTATCAATAACCTTTTCCGATCTAACAATTTTCCCATTATAAAAGTCCACAGAATACATAAAGCTCTTTCTACTGTAAAATGTGCCCGTAATGTAAGAAATACCAAAGACAGTTCAATTTTACGGGTAGACGAGTTTCCGATTTGCCTAATATCCAAAATTCTGATTGTAATATGCGTGAATGCACAGACCAAGCTGTGGAAATTTGTTTAAAGATGTTTAGACCATAATAGGCTGTATTATGAGAAGACTATGTTATACATGTATATTTTATTTTGCAAATAAACATTCTAAATACCAATTTACATAAATAGCAACTTTATGTTTTTTTTTCGTTTATGTAGAAAATCATCAAAAGACTTCTACGGCCCTGGGTGACGGCGAATACGCTCAGGTCTAGTTCTTTTCGGGCAGCGAGCTGCCCTATTTTTTTATAGGTGGTGTGAGGTGAAAGGAACGTCTCAGATTCTTTATGACAAAGAACCACTTCGTATCTTATGCTGCTCTAAGTTAACGCCATGTTGTATGTTTGTTATCGCATCTACGACATTGAACAAAATCCTACTATAGGGCAACGTTTAAATAAAAGATGAAAGAAGAACTCCTGTAAACCAGAATTTATTAAGGATAAAAAAGATAAAGCTAAGGATCCTGGTTACATGAGTTCTCCTTTCTATATTATTACTATACATAGTATTATATAAATACATAATATCCATCCGAAAAGTCCTTTTTCAAAGAACTTTTCCGAAGCTCTTAAAACTCCTTAGAAAATTCCCTAACAACTTTGTACCAGCGTATTTTTAAAACCGGCGTCATACAAGACGTTTTAAGAACTCATAACTCAGTTTTAACACACCACTTTGCTGTGTTTAACAGCTCTTACTTACAATTTAATGGTACCTTAATTGGTACTTAGTTTAGGCTTACATATTGTTAGCGCCCTGTTAAAAGTGCAGTTATGAGTTAAATAACTTTGATAGTGGTGTAAGGGTGGCGATTCGTATGTAGGTACAGGCAACAGCAGGGCAATTTGATCTTTATAGATTTTCTTATTAGATTTTAAACTCTTTTGTTTTGATGTACAGTTGAAAATACTATTAAAACCAATTGTAATTGGTGTAAGTTGAGTTGCTGTTTTCGTGACGTCAGTATCCACAAGTTTTGTCGTGTTTGTGTAAAGAAAAAATGTTGTGAGGAGACTCAATTCAAAACGTTTGTTGGTATAGTGGCATTGCGCTCATTGGTCACATCTGTGGTGATTTGATGCCTATTTGAGGTGTGCGCAAGTTATTTATTATGTTGAAATACTGAGTTTAAATAGTTAGTAATTTTAAAATGGTTTTACTGAATTTTTCGTTCCTACCGCAACTTAAAAGCATAAGAATCTTCGAATAAGGACGCAGAAGTCTATTTAGCTACATCTATAGAAACTGTCAAAAGAAAGGTAAGCAGTGATTTAATACCTTGCTTTTTTCTACCTGTTTATAGTATTTGCATACAAACATTAATTTTTCATTACAAGCTTATATTTTATATTTTATGAAATACCATTACCAATAAAAATTTTATTAAAACTCAACGTCAACAACACATAGCTTGTGGTTATTAAGGATAAAAATAAAACCCAACAAAAGCAAAGAAAAATGCAGATCAAATTGAAAAAAAGCAATTAGACAACCAATCATAACTGATTGTTTGTTTTTTGCGAAAATAAAACGATTTTATTACCAACATACCTATCAGACTTCAAAAATGATTGACACATCTATTGGCCGATAGCCAACAAGTATATCAAAAACATAAATCAAAGATCACCATTCACAAACAAAAATTACCTTTAATAGCAAACAAATAAAGATGATTATAGACGCAAAAAATAAATTGGTAATGACTTGGGTTATTAAGTAACAAAATGTTGGGAAGCATCGATTTTGGGGACTGTCTGTGAGAGATAAAATTTATTATTTATTGATGTAATTTGTCGGAGTATGGACTATGGACGGGATGTTGTTACTTGGACGGACTAGATACAACATGCAAATATTGGTTTCATCTTGCAACAATTTATCACCATGGAAGCGGAAAATGAGAACACGGTAAAAAATGTAGTGGAATAGAATGGTAAAGAGATTTTTCAACGGTGAGCTAGGTAGTGTTAGAGAATTTCATTAAAGCTGGCGAGCTAGGGGATTTTTAGTCACATATTTCAGAATTAGTTGTTGCTACCTACATAGGTAAATCGTTTTATTTCGACAGGGTATCGTTTTTTGATGACGTATGTACGTTTAATCTAGAATCATAGCACCAAAAAATTGTTACATTTTATTTGAAGCATCGACTAACATGTGTCGAATTCGATTTACATATACATCTTTACACCTCTATGAATGCGCATTGGTATTTTGGTCAGCCTCGGGAGTCACAACCAAGACCAATTATTTCGTAGGTTATGGTTTAGACGAAATTGCAACTACATGTAACCTGATAAGGGCCATTCACAGCATAACAATAATAGATAAGAAAAAAAAGCACAATCTTAATTGACACGAAATTCTCTCTAAGCAATATCAATCAAAAGGAAGAAAAAAACGAATTTATTATTAAAATATTCAATCCGGTTCATTTCCTTAAATTTTTCTTTTTGTAAGACCCAATTGCGGCGTATTTGTTGAATAAATTACATTTTGATTTCTAGTGAAGATTGTGGCTTCGTCGACATTACCTTTTTTCTTCATTTTCGGTCTGTAGATAGCAGGTTTCTCGCAATGAAAATGTTGCTTTTTTATACCGATTTCAGCAGCTGAAGCTAATTTACCAACGATTGGATTTGTACGACTAGAATATAAAGTAACTGGCATTGTCAATTCATTCAATATTTCGTCGATTTTAAAAGCGTCGTTCATGGGTCTGAAGCAAAAATCTGAGCAAAAAAGATACTGACAAATTATGATCGGTTTTCAGTGTTATAAATTTGAATGAGTTTATTTATTTAAAGCTATGAGGAGTGTTTACTTATGCAGCGTACATGTAATTAAATAGATTTAGTGATAGTTACAGACATTCAGATTTATACAAGTAACGTTTTCAACGATTTTACAATACATTCATCATCATCATAATCAGCCTATAAGTGCCCACTACTGAGTAAAGGTCTTTTCGCACACAAAAAAGGTTTGAGCATTAATCAACACGCTTGCTCAAGGCGGATTAGAGAAGTCACATTGATACTTGCCAGGTTTTTAACCACCTTCTCATTTATGTGAAAAGGGGCCATTTATAATTATCCTGCATACATTTATTTATTGATATTTTCTTAAGCAAAGTATCTACAACGTCCGGTTTTACTCGGTTATCAATTAACAACATAATAGCAGGTTGTCTATAATAGCCTGATTGGATATTTAGATCCATATGAATTGTCTCATCACGATATAGCTTTAATATTAATAAAGCTATATCGTGATTGTAATGTGTAATGTATGATAATAATTGGGATACTATCCATTAAGCCTCCTTCACGTAACTATCTATTCGATTGATAACGTTGTTTATGCTCTTTATATACATCTTTGTATGTCTCTTTGTGTTTTAAGGTTAAATTAACCTTGATCTATGTTATGAGCTATGTATTGTAATTTTCTCTATACATGAGTATACACGCGTATATATACGCAGCACGTCCTCACATAAAACCCAAACAATTACGTTGTTTTGCTGTCTGTTACTTGAGGCCCAATCCTTGCCCTCTCCTTAAATATTTAATGCAACAGAGGTTTGGAAGTAAGTTATTGTGTCAAAAATAGTAAGATCGCATACGCTTTGCACGCACTATCCTTAGTAGTATAAAATTTGTTTTCTTTATTCACAAAATAGTTTTACGTTATTAACTTACATCAAAAATCGCCAAACTGGCGTGTTGTTGGCGATAGATACATAGATGCGTTTGTCACGGTATTATTGTTTGGGGCAACAAAAATAGCCTTCGCCTTCGCCTTCGCCTTCGCCTTCGCCTTCGCCTTCGCCTTCGCCTTCGCCTTCGCCTTCGCCTTCGCCTTCGCCTTCGCCTTCGCCTTCGCCTTCGCCTTCGCCTTCGCCTTCGCCTTCGCCTTCGCCTTCGCCTTCGCCTTCGCCTTCGCCTTCGCCTTCGCCTTCGCCTTCGCCTTCGCCTTCGCCTTCGCCTTCGTATATTTCACGACCCTCTCGCTCGGACGGCTCGGCGCTTTGCATTCTACCTCGAAGGTAGAATGCAAAGCGCCTTTTTTTTTACATACATATAATGAAAGTTTATTTTAATTAATAATTAATATATTTTAATCAAAATTTTGAAAAACACCGAAAAAAATATTTTTTGCGAATAATTAATTAAGAGACACTAGCATTCGCGAAATATTTGCAAAAAAATGATTTTCGTGACCTTTTGACCTCTGTAATTTTTAGCCGACACGATATCGATGTCGATTTTTCACAACTTCATAATAACGCCGTAATAAAGGTGTATACAAAAATTCAGCTCACTAGGAATTTTTCCCCAGATGAAACCTAAAATGACTGGACTATGAGCCCTAAGGGGAAAAAGGGGTTAGCTTTAACATAGGCTAAACAAGAGTTGAATAACACAAGTTTAAACAATTTTGAACTCTAAACTCATTAGAGTTAGCTATCAAATATTTGTTATCATGATAAATATTTGACATGAGATGCTTATAATGTTTCAAATACTTTGAAAGTAAAATGAAAGTTATTTAATTAATATTGTTATCGTGTATTTTTTTTTTTCGATGACTCTTTTTCACAATGAAACCATGAAACAATGAATTTATTTTTGTAAATAGGCCATAAAACTGCACTTTTACACGTCAACATTATGTTACAAAACTAGATGAAGCCGGAATTTTCTATCTGACTACTCTGAGAAGAAATGCCGAAACAAACTCCGAAGTTCGTCTCTTTTCAAGCCCAGACAATGTGAAAAATAATATATGCAATGTGCGAGAACCGTGCAAGTTTATTCTGTAGTGGTCTTTTGAGGAAAGAATCACACACAATATCTGAATAGCCCTGAATCTGAATATCTGAATATATATCTGTATGTTGAATGTAAATATAGAACGGAATTTCTGTGTACTATATGCCAAATAAATTTATCAGATATTTATAAGGGTTTGACTAATTGGGTCAAGGCTAGGGGATGTAACCGATATTTTTCTGTTTGTTATATCTATAAGAACTTTTAATGAAATATTGAATTCAAGGAAAAATGTGTGTTGACTAAGTAATAATTTATGTCACAAACTATGACTTCCATTTTTGGCGGGGTTAGTTCATTCACATAGTCATTAGTCATATTATTTACCACGTGACTTAAAAAAAACGACGTTCTGTTGTTCTTTTGATATCTTTCTTCGTAGAACATAGATACGAAAACAGCAATAATAATAGCAAAGAAGAAAGAAGAAAAAATGATTGAAAAATATGTATTTCGTAATATTTTGCCTTCTAATAACTTTATAAACGTCAATTTTCAAGCAATCTATACTATCTGTCAGCATAATACTTACGACCTTTTCAAGTCCTACAAACTATTACGTGGGCTGTAAAAATTGATCATAAAACCCCTCCAACATAAATTAAACCAAAGAACAAATTGTGTACAAGAATAACTCTGTCACATTCCTCATAATTAATATTGGGAAAAATACATGAATTTCACTTTTTTACTTTCTAAAACAAAATAAATACTCAACGGTCGTTGACCGCTACATAAATAGATCTCGGACGGAACAAATGACCGTGGCATTAGGCACACGGCTTCATTCTCCTTGGGAGAGGAAAACAGTAATCTGTCAAGGCGGCCATCTTTTTTTGCAACCGCCAATTTTGGCTGTATGTTCAACACGGGCAGATGGGACCTAATAATGATTTGTTGTATGTATACATTCCGGAAATAATAATAAAATTATACAGTGAATAGAGAGAGGTGTATGTCATTGTAAATGAATGTAGTTCAATGACTTTTTTGCATTATTTTACAAAAAATAAAAATTTAAATCCTTAAACCTAATGTTAACTTTCCAAACAATTGCAGATCAAATACAATTTCTAATAATTAAAATCACTCTACTGGTAAGTACCAAACTATCCAATAAAAATATTCATGACAAATTACTAATATCCCAATAACTCGGGAAGGCTATGATTACTTAAATAAATCTTAAGGTTTATCAGAGAATAATAAAATTAGACTGTTACAAAAAAAAACATACAATAATATAATTTTGAAATTTTAAAAGTGACAAGTCAAAAATCATTTATTACGATTAGACCCTTACAGGCACTTTTGAACGTCAAACAAAATTTTAAAGATAAAGCGTCAGTCTGCCGGTCAGTCCTCTTAGCGAAGCTATTTGCTTGTTCCAAAGTGTAGATTCCGATGGGGAAGAACGAGCAAGAAACTCCATGGTTACTTTTTTAAATCAGTTTCACATACAGATTCCTTAAGCATAATGTAATAATAATAGATGTGCACGTGAATGGCGGAAGGACTTATATCCACTTCATTTACCAACTTTTTTACATTGCGATTTCATAAAATTATTGGGTTATATATATGTCGGAGAATCATTTAAACTTGTAAGTAAATATTATTGTTATCTATCAAATGTAACATTGACAGTTGAGTGTCATGTCGCCTCAAGATTGAAGGTGATTGGCACGTTCGTCTGACGAGATTGATTCAATGGGGGGACACACGGGACTTGGAGTCTGTGTGGTCTTAGTCTATAGTCCTAGTCTGTGGTCTTAGACTGTGGAATTAGTCTATGGTTTTAGTCTATGGCCTTAGTCTGTGGTCTAGAAAGAAACTATGAAAATGGTTGTCTATGACTCTATGGTTTTATCTATTGAAATGTCAGTGGTGCGTCGACCACTTCTACGTGAATCTTCGCCTGCGCCGGTTGTGCGTGCTGACTTTTCCTAGCTAACAATATGGCCGACAACGAGACGACTGATGGCGAACCAAATCCAAAATCATCCACGACAGCAGCGGTGGGATTGCTCCCATCTGTTTCCGGCGAGCCTCCCGCAGCATCGCTCCTATCTGTTTCCGGCGAGCCTCCCGCAGCATCGCTCCCATTTGTTTCCGGCGAGCCTCCCGCAGCATCGGCCGCGCAGACCGAGGGATGTTTCACGGCGGAGTTTGCGGCGCACCGGGGCGTTCCTCCCGCCGCTGAGAAGATGCCGCCTCCGCCGGCACCGCCTCAGTAGGATGTATGGGTGACTTTCCTCAAAAATATGATGGCGGCGTCCTCATCAAGTGGTGCTCAGTTTACGCAGCGCAAACTACAAGTAAGTGATATTTATTTGCCGCCATTTGACCCTGATGAAAGTCAATTTTCTATTGTTCAGTGGTGTGTGGAAATTGAACAGCATCGTAATAATAATTCTTGGTCGGACTATGAGACTAGAAACGCCGCGTTCACGCATTTACAAGGACGTGCGAAGAAGTGGGCAACCCATTCTTATCCTCTATGTAAAACATGGGAGGATCTTAAGGAGCGACTTACACGGCAGTTTGCGGCTACAAAACGGTTCCATGATTTGTTCCGTGACATGGTAAACTATACTAGTGATCAAGCGATTACATACGTAGAATATTCTACCAATAAATTAGCTATGATTGATAGGCTTGAGAGCGGTTGGAGTGAACAAAATAAGATTGAAGTTGTCATCTCGGGCATAACCGACTACCAGGTACGATCACAGTTACTTAAAAATACTCCTATTGATTTTATTACATTTGACCGTCACTTGAGTACGTATCCCAAAATTAAAAATATAAAGAGGTTCTCTGATAATAACCTCCGCGTTCAATGTGATGTGTCACAGCCAAAACAAATAAATTCTTATGACAAGCCAGCTGAAAGACGTTGTCATCATTGTGATAAACCCGGTCATTTAATGCGGCATTGTGCGTTGTTGCGTAATCAGAAAAAACGCGAGCCCAATAAACCACTTCAATCTTCTAATGAGAACTCTGTTGCAAAACCTGTTACTACTTGCTCATACTGTAACAAACCCGGACATAACGATCAAGTGTGTTTTACTAAACAGCGTGATGAAAGATTATCTAACGCGACAAAGCCGCCCGTAAAATAGATCAATATTTTGTTCAAATCCAGATGATTCATTAATTGAAATCAAAATTAATGATTATAAATTACAAGCGTTGTTAGATACCGGTGCCGAATGCTCTTTAATTAAGACTGCTATTGCTGATTGTATACCGGACAAAAGAGAATTCGAGTTCGCCCGCCTCACGGGTATTGGCTTTGCTTCGTGTTACTCCTTTCAAAAAGTAACTACAAATGTAGAAGTGTATGATGGGATCCATGCTGAAGTTACCTTTCATATCACAGATTCCTTGCCTTACGATGTTATCCTAGGTAGGGAAAATTTTAAGAGTACTGGTTTAGAATTGAAACTCAACAGTCTGGGATTAAACATCACGCGCGAAGTTTTTGTTATTACGGATACTACTAAAACGATACCTGATTTTGACATTAATAATATTGACACTGATTTGACTCTAACTGAACACAAAAATAAACTTGCACAAATTTTACATGAATTTAAGACTAGTTTTGTTCCAGACAAAATTGTCCAGCGTCATCCCTATCGCTTAGCACCCGCTGAACGCACCTCGCTTCGGGGTATAATAGTCGATTTAAAGTCTAAGGGTATTATTCGCGAAAGTTCATCTCCATTTTCGAGCCCTGTCCTGCTCGTCAAGAAAAAGGACAGGTCCGATCGGCTATGTGTCGATTATAGGGAGTTAAACTCAAACACAGTCCGTGATAGTTACCCCTTACCTCTCATATCTGAACAAATAGATGCTAGGATAGTCTAATTATTTTACGTGTCTTGATATGGCCTCTGGATTTCACCAGATCCCGATGGCACCTCAGTCTGTTGAAAATACCGCATTCATAACGCCAGACGGGGTCTGGGAATACCTGAAAATGCCATTAGTCAGCGAATAACCAATGTAGAAAGCAGGTATCACAGCTTTGAGCTTGAAACGCTTGCTGTGTTCAAAGCAATCAAACATGTTGGTCAAACGATTGAATCAATCGAAAACGATACGATTGATGCTACTTTGCGATCAACATTCACGATAAAAGATAATTTGCTGTACAAAATTTTCAGTTGAACGGAAAGACTTACAGTCGCGTCATAGTGCCAAAGAACTTTCGATGGCAAATCATCCATCGTTTTCATGATGCGTTAAAGCATTTAGGGTGGGAAAAGACGTTGACAAAAATAGGGAGCATTTCTGGTTCCCAAATATGACTTCATGCGTGCGAACCTATGTAGACCGTTGCCTGGCCTGCAAAATAAATAAAGCTCCTTCGGGCAGAAAACAATCCGCCTTACACCCTATAGACAAGGTTGCAGAGCCATTCCACACGGTCCATATAGACACGAGCGGTAAACTGACTGGCGCTAAGCTTGCTAAAGAGTATGTCATCGTCATCGTCGATGCCTTCACCAAATATTGTCATTTAACATCCGTCAAAGATCTGAGTGCTAAGTCTGCTTGTGAAGCATTGCGAACTTTTGTAATGCTTTTTGGGACACCTAAGCGTTGTGTAGCAGACCAGGGCACTTCGTTCACTGGGAAAGAATTTCGAGACCTCTGTGCTGAATGGGGAATAGAATTTCATTCAATTTCGCGCTAACGGCCAAGTAGAGCGATTTATGCCCGTGCTAACAAATTGTCTCACCATTGCAGAGAACTATGAAAAGAGGTCTTGGCAGTCTGTCCTTGGAGAAATGCAGCTTGCTCTAAACTGTACAGTGTCTAAAAGCACAGGCAAAAGCCCGTTGCAGTTGCTGCTCGGTTGCAATAAGTGCCCGCCGCGTTTTAATGGACTTATTTCTGAATTTGACAAACTTGACATTGACGAGGTAAGACATGAGGCTAAAGTCAGAATGGACGAACAAGGTTTACTCGACAAATCACGATTCGATGCAAATAAAGCTGCAATTCGACCATTCACAGTAGGGGACCTTGTATTGTGGCAAAAGAACCCAAGGGTGATTAAAAAACTTGGTGAAAAATTTACTGGACCATGCAAAATAGTTGAGGTTTGTCCTAACGATCGGTACAAGATTGTACCCTTAGCTGGTGGACGCGAGCAGTACGTGAGTCACGAGCGACTGCGTGCATATCCGTCTAGTTTGCCAGAGTTATCAGACTGCTTAGATGACGCTGAGGTAACTAACGAATGTTGATGGGATCAATTTAACGGATAGGGCTAGATAACTTATATGTTATTTTCGCATATTCCCATCATTTTCTTTTTCTCTTTTTTTGATTTCTTGCCAATCTTGGTGTGTTAACATTTTTGTTTATTTGAACGAAGAAGTTAGATTCTTTAAGTTTTTTTTTATTGTTGATCGGAATTGTAACAATATCTTTGTTTTGTTTTAGCACATAGTTTTGAATACTGTACCAATTATGTGTTGCTGTATCGATAAGCTAATAAACCATCTGTGAAAGCTTATACGCTTTGTTTTGCTGAGTAACAGTTGAAAGCTATAACGCTTTACTGAAATAATTATTCATGAAAGCTGCTACGCTTTGCTTTGTCCAGTGACAGACAGTTAAAAGCTATAACGCTTTACTGAAATAATTATTCATGAAAGCTGCTACGCTTTGCTTTGTTCAGTGACAGACAGTTAAAAGCTATAACGCTTTACTGAAATAATTATTCATGAAAGCTGCTACGCTTTGCTTTGTTCAGTGACAGACAGTTAAAAGCTATAACGCTTTACTGAAATAATTATTCATGAAAGCTGCTACGCTTTGCTTTGTTCAGTGACAGACAGTTAAAAGCTATAACGCTTTACTGAAATAATTATTCATGAAAGCTGCTACGCTTTGCTTTGTTCAGTGACAGACAGTTGAAAGCTAATAACGCTTTACTGAAATAATTATTCATGAAAGCTACTACGCTTTGTTTTGTTAAGCTGACATTTGATAACTATGAAACGCATACGTTGAAGGCGATATTACCGTTTTGCAAGGTAACTAAAGTAACTTTGTAGTATAGTAATGGTGGCTGAAAGCATTATTACGCTTTGCTATGTATGTTGCAAGTTTGCTACAAGTTCCTGTAATTCTCTGCCGTATTTATTGCTACGTGAAATGCTCCAAGGGTGCCTATGCTATGCAGTGAATTGCCATAGACCAACGCGAGAGCGCGTTGAGTTGCAGGATGGCCGTGTCGGAGAATCATTTAAACTTGTAAGTAAATATTATTGTTATCTATCAAATGTAACATTGACAGTTGAGTGTCATGTCGCCTCAAGATTGAAGGTGATTGGCACGTTCGTCTGACGAGATTGATTCAATGGGGGGACACACGGGACTTGGAGTCTGTGTGGTCTTAGTCTATAGTCCTAGTCTGTGGTCTTAGACTGTGGAATTAGTCTATGGTTTTAGTCTATGGCCTTAGTCTGTGGTCTAGAAAGAAACTATGAAAATGGTTGTCTATGACTCTATGGTTTTATCTATTGAAATGTCAGTGGTGCGTCGACCACTTCTACGTGAATCTTCGCCTGCGCCGGTTGTGCGTGCTGACTTTTCCTAGCTAACAATATGGCCGACAACGAGACGACTGATGGCGAACCAAATCCAAAATCATCCACGACATATAAAATTATTGATATCTGATCCTTAAATGCAGCCGAAGATACATATTTCTGTAGCAACCCCAAATAAATGAGATAGTCATTATATGCGTAGTTATAAAATTGTTTTATGGAACATCGCCAAAACAGTGAGTGAGTGAAATTAACTCTGTCCTTGATTTTGAGTAATTGGAACAATCCGGTTAGTTACGATTAATTAGTAGTATAAAGAAAAGGTGCCAACGAATTGTATCTACAACAGTTTGAAGGAAATATTAATAGCGACAAATTTTTCATTACCGAACTATGATAGCGATTTTCTCGTGTATCATGAAAAATGTATTGCATTAGGTCTTAATAAACACTTCCAAATGATATACACAGTTTAGCATCAATTTCGTATAAGGTACGGCGCTGAACGTCTTCCAGAAACGGCTGACATAATTGGGTAGAATTAAACTAAATTTCACTGGAAACACACCTAGTAGATATAGTTACTGTGTTTAACACGCTTTTATTAGTTCAACCTGTAATGAAATATATATTGAAACACAGGAAAGTAAATTTTATACATTTCTAATTTGGTATATTTATTAGGACACTTGGGAATTCTAAATGAGGATTAGATGACTACAATAATTATGTAAGTTTATAATAAGCAGCTTATGTGTTAATCCGAAATATCACCTGTCTACATATCTACCAAATTTCAACCAAATCGGTTCAGTCGTTTTTGAGTGAAAGAATTGCAACCATAAAGACGAAATCGCAAAAATCAGTCGCGGTTTTGGATTTTTCCAATTCTTTTCAATTGAACCCCAGCTCCATACAAAATAGTTCCGAGACTTGTACCCCGACATGGGAAATCATACGGCAGATCTTTGTTTAAGCAATTTACATTTCATTTATGTCTTTGACACAAAGCTGTTGGTAAAATAAACGTTTGCTTTAGCTGGAAGAGACACCTTTCGAACGGAGCGTACCATTGTTTTCCATAACTCGATTTTGTTGCATGATCACAGAATACCGGCGTGAAACAACCCACAGCGTTGTGTTTTGCCGTGTGAGTGAGGTTGCCGGAGACCCAATCCCTCCCCCTCCCCTATCCCTTCCCGATCTTTATATCCCCGACCCCTATCCCCAAAAGGCTGGCAACGCACTGGTAACTCTTCTGGTGTTGGGGGGACCTTAGGCGGCGCCGATTGCTTACCATCAGGTAATGCGTCTGCTCGTTTGCCGACTTATGCCATAAAAAAGTGATTGTTTCTTTTCGTACGGAAAAGTAATAATAATACTTATGAAAAATAGTTATCTTATATATAAAAATGGATCGCAAAATGTGTTGTAAGCGCATAACTCAATAACGCCTGGACCAATTTGGCCAATTCTTTTTTTAAGATGTTCGTTTAAGTCCAAGGATGGTTCTTACGGCGAGAAAAAATCGAATAATTGCCGGGAAAACCCTAAAAACAGTCCTTTTCTTTTTCCCATACAAACGTTTTCTAACTAAAACGTCGAATCAATTTGAGCTTTATTGCTGTTATACATAAGGTTCATATTAAATAACAAGCACTCACTGGTATCTAAGAAATAAGTGAAAGACGAAAAGGTGTGTTCCTAATGTCAAAAAGTAAATTTGCACTTTCTTACCGCTAAACAAAGTTCAAATTCAATCATATCTATCAAAACAGTGTGCGCGTGTGCTTTGGAGCTGGAGCACAGAATTTGTCGTTTGAGGATTAACAAGTCGGGTTCCGAAAACAAAAAAAAAAAATCCGATTTGAATGATTCTTTCAGTGTTATGTAGTCCAGTCAATCAAGTTCATCCAGTCAATTCAAAATTAGGGATCTGTAATAAAATTTGTAACACAAGGAGTAAAATCGAAAACCTATTTTTGCGTGCACTGCAAAAACTATTGACCATAGAACAAAATGATGTACTACGGGTTTGTAGATTCTATTAAAACCTACAAAAAGTCCGCGAGAGTATATATCTTGCTATCATGGTTTAATCACAATAACCGATTTTGTGTTCAAAATAATTATTAAATCGTCTGAAGGAAAAAAAGCGTTAAATATGTATCGTAATATTATTCTTTATCGGAATTAAGCATTATGTTATCAAAAGTATTTATTTAGATGTATTTTAAAATACTTTTTTATTTTCTCTCAATCTCTCAATCGTGTAAAAGTTATCATGTGTGTAAGATGTTAAGAGTTGGTACCTTATTAATGAGTTATGGACCATAGAGTTTTTTATCAACATAAAATCCTGTAATAATATTTTTCGTAATATATTTGTTGATGATCGTAAGTATAAGATCTTTGAAGAGTATAAGAAATACATTTATAAACTAACTCTGCTAAGGAAAGGGAAATCCAAAGAAAAACACACATCTTAATTTGGAAATGTCGTTGCGGAAGCCATACGATGTAAATGAATTAAATGAGTATATTACTGTAAATGCACCCAAGTTCTTTAATGACCAGGTAATGGCAAACAATAGTGTTATGCTCAGTGTTGTTTCAATGAGGGAAAAATATTTTTTTGGCTGCTCCAGGGGAACCGGCAAGCCTTTAATTAGCTACTTACATGATATTAGCAAAAGTAAGGTCTCAGGGAAAATAGCTTTGGCAGTAGCGTCATCTGGAATCGCTGCTACTATATTAGCTGGCGGACGCACGGCTCATTACACTTTTAAACTGACATAACCTAACCTTTCCGTTACAGAAAGAGCGTGTGCTCTATTCGTAAAAATGGCCTTTTAGGTAAAGTTTTGTATGATGTCACTTTAGTCACTTTAATCTGGGATGAATGTACCTACCATGATTCATAGAGCTCATTTCAGGGATTTTCGGCCAACTTTACCAGTAGTAGTAAGAGGAACTAAAGTAGACATTGTAAAAAATTGCCTTAAAAGTTCTCTATTATGGAAATTTGTTCATACCTTAAAACTATCTACGGACATGAGAGCATATTTGGAAGGAGGTAGTACAAATTTTCCTTTGAAGTTACTTTTAGTTGCAGTCCATCATCTACAGGGATTTTTCATTCTTTAAACCCGAGGGGCATCCCATCACATTCTCTCAAGTTAAAAATTGGTGCCCCAATTATTTTATTTTACTTAGAAATTTATGTAACGGGAGATTTTAGCTTAAATTTGTTCGCAATAACGTGATCGTTGCAATAATAGTTCTGACTGGTCCAGTGGTTGGTCAAACAGTATTTATACCTCGGATCCTAATTATTCCAAATGAATGCCTTACATGCCTTTACATTTTAATCCAATTCAGAAAATAAAACGAAAGATATAATTTACTCAGAAGTACTTTAAAATTATATTTTAACCCGGTTTAAAGTCTGAGTGGAAGTAGCGATTGTCGCAACCGAGGGCCGGGCACGCTACTATAGCAGCGGTAAGACCCCTCTTTGAGGAGTGGCTTGAGAGACGCCACGGCGTCCTCACCTGCTGCCTGACGCAGGTGCTTACCGGGCACGGCAGCTTTGGTAGGTTCCTGTTTCGCATCCAGCGGGAGGAAACGCCCGAGTGTCGTCATTGTGAGGATCACCTGGAGGACACGGTGGAGCATACGGTGGGGGAGTGCCCTGCTTGGGCTGAGCACCGCCGTGTTCTCAGGGAAGTGATCGGCGGCGGCGACCTCTCGCGCCCGGCCTGAATCGAGGCCATGGTGCAGCATGAGAGGAACTGGGAAGCTATCTCCTCCTTCTGCGAAGCAGTTATGCTCGCAAAGGAGGAGGCGGAGCGCGTGAGGGAACTATCCTCCTCGCGCCCCAGCCGCCGCAGAAGGCGACATTCCGGACGTCGGGGATCGAGAGATGATCTCCGGCCACCGTAAGCGCGGGTCTGCGGACGGCGAGTAAGGGTAGCTCGCCGCCCGACCAGAACCAGACCCGCGCGTACGGCGCATAGCGTTCCGTGCGCGCCTTAAAGACCCAATAGACCACCACAGTTGGGGCCCTAAAGGTCTGATGTTTAGCCGGGGCTGCGGGGTTAGCGCAATGAGGCACCGTGACCTCGGTCCAGAGCAGGAGAAGGAACGGGGGTTTTTAGTCAGTAAGAGTATTTTTTTTTTGTGAGGGGAAAATCATCAAATGACTTCTCCCGCCCAGGGCCGGGCAGGAGGGAGTGTCAGACTCTTACTGACTAAAAACCCCCCTGTTCCTTCTCTAGCTCTAGGCCGAGGTCGCGGTGCCTCATTGCGGTTACCCCGCAACCCCGACTGAACATCAGCCCTTTAGGGCCCCGTCTGTGGTGGTCGAATGGCTCTTTGAGGCGCGCGCGGAACGCTACGCGCCGTACGCTCGGGCCTGGTTCTGGTCGGGCGGCGAGCTGCCCTTACTCGCCGACCGCAGGCCCGTGCTTACGGTGGCCGGAGATCGTCCCTCGATCCCCGACGCCCGTAGTGTCGCCAGTTGCGGCTGCTGGGGCGTGAGGAGGAGGATTGCTCCCTCACGCGGGCCGCCTCTCTCTTTGCGAGCATGACCGCTTCACAAAAGGAGGAGACGGCGTCCCAGTTCCTCTCACTCCGCACCGTGGCCTCGACTAAGGCCGGGCGCGAGAGGTCGCCGCCGCCGATCACTTCCCTGAGGATACGGCGGTGCTCAGCCCAGGCAGGGCATACCGCTACCGTATGCTCCACCGTATCCTCTAGGTGGTCCTCACAATGACGACACTCGGGCGTTTCCTCCCGCTGAATCCGAAACAGGAACCTACCGAAGCTGCCGTGCCCGGTAAGCACCTGCGTCAGACGGAAGGTGAGGACGCCGTGGCGTCTCTCAAGCCACTCCTCAAAGAGGGGTCTTACCGCTGCTATGGTAGCGTGCCCGGCCCTCGGTTGCGACAGTCGTTGTTTCCACTCTGCCATGAGATCTCGCCGGAGCTCATTCCGCCACGCACTAATTTGGCGCGGTAGAGGATCTTCGCCCCGGCGACGCGCGTCTGCGCGCAAACGATAGACGCGCGCGAGCGCCTTCGGTTCTAGATCCCACGGCGGTGATCCGGCAAGGAGGTTCGCCACCTCCCCGGAGATCGTGCGATACCCGCGGATTACTCGGAAGTCAGTAAGAGTCTGACACTCTCTCTCGCCTTACCCTGGGCAGGAGTAGTTTTTCCCCCTGACAAAAAAAAAACCGGTTTAAAGTGGACGGACACTCCCGCCTGTAGTCGTCAGTCTTATTCTGCCTGAATTTCGAACAGATAAACAGCTATTGCTTACTTGACTTATAATTTAACTTAATCTATATTTTTCTTAATACTATACCTAAACCTGAAAAGTTTGGTTGTTTGTTATGAAGGCGGTAATCTCGGGAAATGCTGATCTGATAATTATGAAAACTGTTTAAATATTAAATAGTCCATTTATTGAGGGAGGCTATAATAAAGGCAATATTTTATCTCGGTATTTCCACGGAAACGACAAAAACGCGGGTGAAACCGCGGGGCACAGCTAGTAGAAATATATTTTTCAATTAAAAACTAAATATGACAGATAGACACGATATGTCATGCTAAACATAAGCCCCGGTATGACTTGAAATTGGTAGAGTTTTACTGGATAGTTCGCGTGACTAAACCAATTCAATTGGTTTATCATTATTTGTACTGAATTTGATCTTGATAACAAATAGTTATAATATCATATTATCATTGATAGCTCATATTAATATTTTGTCGTTAATTTGACAGTATTACCGTTTATATTTCAGTTGATAAATGTATAGTCATTTGTTACAAACTACTAAATACACTACGAAGGGCTGATTTTTCAACGATTAGATAAAAGTTATCTGGGGAATAATTATGATGCAGTCGCATCAGAATTTTTGCATAAGACAGTGACAGAAACAATTTTATTCGTAAGGTAACAATTATATGACCATTGAAAAATCAGCCCTATGCACCATAACACACCCGAAGTATTAAGATCCATGGAAAAAGTATATAATATCGGTATTCTTCCAAGAAATGAGAGTGTTTTTAGAAAGCGTCAGAAAAGACAACTAAACGGTTGAGACGAAACATTTTTGTCTAATGTTTATTTAAGAGAACAACTTCTGGAACAAATAAAATAATACCATTAGCTTTAGGTATAGAGTTTCACAAAATGAAGCTTTTAAATTTAATCCAGACTAATGCTTTAAGAAAAAAATGAGGACTGGATTCGGAGTTTTTTGTGCTTAGACTTTTAGATGTCTTGATCTGACTTTGATCGCGTCAAAAAGTGAGGATGAGGGATTAAGCGAAGATGAATTATATGTTGTTGAACTCAGATATTAAAATAAAAAAATAATATTTAAAGACGAGACAGTTTTCTCCGCATTTTTTGTTTTTTTGGGATTTATTAAACATTTATTAACGGACGTTGGTATTTGTTTTGGTTGAGTTTGGTGGAATTAGTGGCAGATGTTGAATACCATAGGGCTGAAGATCCAGTTCAGTGTGGGAGAGCTATGCTTCAGCATGGTTGTGAGTGAGATCATCGGAGGACTAACTCTTCCTCCCCTCTCCAAAACCCTAATCTCTAAAAGGCCGGCAACTCGTAACTTCTCTGGTTTTATGGATATCTTTGGGCGACAACGCCGATTGCTTAACATCAGGTAAAAAATCAAAAAGTTTGCCAACCTATTACTTTAAAAAAAAGGTGGCATGCCATGAGAAGTTTATATCTAGCAGTGGATAACGATGTAATGCATCATGTGTAATTATTAGTACACTACTTATAAAACTTAATAACACACCAATATGTTGTTACCAACACATACCTAATAATCAACATTGACACAAATCGATCTTTTCATTCCAACCAAGTGACAAAACCGCGAAGTAGTTGACAATAGTAGCGGCCATGTTTGTCATACCAACACAGCTGTATCGTAGCAATCAGGGGTACTCAGAAATCCAGCTCTAAGGAGTTGCCTTATCTACAACAAATGTACGTTGAATACAATTGCATTATTGTGACTCGATTGTCGCGATTGTTTGATGAAGTGCCGACGCAAGGCACCCTCTAGCGGATTAGTTTATTTACTGGATTGCTTATTCGAGGCAGATGTACAAATGGTAGCGTTAATGAATGCTGGGGAACAATGAATGATTGTGGAGCGTGTTGATGAAAAGATATGCTTTTGCTTAAATATTGTTTGTTTTGAGTTATACAGTATAGAGATGGTAGAACTAGGGTAGGATTTAAAATGGTGATTCAGTTGAAAGATTTCAATTTTTGCAGTATAATTGTGTGCGTTGGGAATATTAAAGTAAAATTAGTAATATATGGCCCAATCCTTCCCCTCCCCCAAACCCTAAATCTCCAAATCCCTAATCCCTAAAAGGTCGGCAACGCACGCGTAACTCCTCCGTTGCGGGTGTCCATGGGCGGTGCTGATTGCTTACCATCAGGTTATCCGCCTGCTCGTTTGCCGACCAATTACATAAAAAAGTTTACAATAAAAAATCTTTAAACACGTTGTATATTCATGGATACATTTACGATATTAAAACTATACATATTAGTAGTAGTATTAGTAGCTTACACGACGACGCGTGGGAGAACCATACTTCGGCAAGAATGGACGTGTGTTTCGCCGTGTAGGTTTACCTGAGGCCGGAAAATAAAAATGTAGACAAAGCCTGCATTTCCTATTTGACTACTCTGAAATAAACTTATAGATCAGTCTCTTTTAAATTCCCGATAATAAATAAATACTTTATGAGTTATTTAATATGATATTTCAATTTTCAAGTAATTACGATACGTACTTAAAACGTTCTTAAAACTTTTCGTGATTACGATACCTTATGATTACGATTACTAACATTAATATTTCAATTTAAAATCACAATAACTCCAAATACGAAAATAAGAATATATAATTAAAATTCCAACGCATAATGTCGACGGCATGTTAAAAATAATATTCAATGTACTTAGTTTTAAATTACGAATTAGTCATAAAATATTTCAGTTTCTACAAGTGCGTTGCCTGCCTCCTGTGGGCTATTAGGGTTTTACGGATAGGGGATTTAAGGGTTAAGGACTAGGGGGAGAGGGGGATGAATGAGCCTCCCGTAACATCACACACACTGTGAGACTCAAAGTAAATGTTTAAGTGTTACCTCACGCCGGTCTTCTGTGTGGCCGTGGTATCATTCTGGTTAAGCCAGCCCATTCGTAATCAATTTTATTAATATCGCTTCCATCATTGAGTGGTACAAAACTACATTTTTGTAGCTTTTTTAATAAACGCAGAGTAAAAATACTATACATTAATTTGTTAAACAATTTTATTAATAATTTTAAAAGGCTTGTCTGGTACAGTGTCTCAGACTACTTAGAGACTAATAAATTAAAGTTTCATTTTTTGTTATTTGACTTAATATTTTCAACCTCAGATTCAGACTAGTTCATTAAAAGAAACGTGTCTAAGTTTTACATCAAGTGTCTGTCTGTGAAAAGTAACGAGTTTAAAAAGTTAAGCTTAAATTAAGTGACAGTAAAATAAAAAGTGGTTGATAGGAATTAAGTTTGAAATATATTTAATTAAATGAAAATGAAATCTAATAAAAATTGAGTTAATTTCGAAGACACAATTTTCTATTTCGAATTAACATGTAGAATTTGAACTTTTCTGCATATCCGATTGATGCCAATTTTGAATTTTGAATTAAGATTCCTTATATTTTATTTTTGCTGTCGTTGTGGCCGGGATAATTATGGTTTGAAACCTGTCAAGTAAGTATATTATACGGATTTATTATGACACCATTGATAAAAGAGGGTGGTAAACATTTTGAGGTAACATGTACCTACTTATGTATCAGTTCTGTTTAATGTGATAAGTCGGCAAACGAGCAGACGGATTACCTGATTGTAAGCAATCAGCGCCGCCCATGGACACCCGCAACGGAGGAGTTACGAGTGCGCTGCTGACCTTTTAGGGATAAGGGATTTGGAGATTTAGGGATTGGGGAAGGGTCCGGGAAGTGGAAGGATTGGGCCACCGGTTACCTCACTCACACGGCGAAACACAACGCTGTAGTTGTTTCACGCCGGTTTTCTGTGAGGCCGTGGTATCAAAAACTAAAAGTAGGTAAGTTCTAATTATAATTTCGAACAATCCGCCTTGAGTAAACATGGCGATTGTACCTAATGCTAAAACGTTCCTTGTAAGAAGAGGCATTTGCTCAGCCCTGGGCACTTATACGCTGATGGAAATGATATAAATTGAAATAAGAATAATTATTCAGTCAAAAGTCAAATCATTTATCTCAATAGTCCCTTATATGCACTTTTTAAAGGCCAACAAAATTAAGAAGATATATAGTCAGTCTGTCGGTTAGTCCTCTTAGTGAACCTTTTTTGTTTTCAACTTATTCATCCCTAGTCATACATTGTGCACGTGGAAGTGAGAGTGGACAAATGTATAAAATATCTTTTTTTTAATTTTAAACATGATTTAACCTTACAACATTGTAATACTTACTATTTAAGAAGTCTGAGCCATCACTTAATTTGTTACTTAAAGTTAAAACCCTTACTTTAGGTTTTGTTGATCTTCATCTTTAAACACTTTCGTACCACCTTTCAAAACTAAAACTAAAACTCCTCGAAAGGACTTACCTGCCCTCTTTTGACGGCGTCCGTCGAACCGCAATTGTTTTAAAACATTCACTTTGATGCTAATTGCTCGAAACTTGTGAAGTTCTTGTTAATTTTATCTAATTGGCCGTTTTTGATTCTGTCAAAGGGTTCAAGTTACTGTTCTAAGTTAACTTAATTCTCGTTAACAAGACGTTAACAAACGACATTCGAAGTTTTCACGTCTTCATGATTAACTTGGGAGTTTGTTTGTTTGTTTTGTTGTTCGGATGATTGTAGATCAACATGTAATGTGTTAAATATACTTGTGTATATAGACTTTGATATTCTTGTAAGCTTGTTAGCTTCATTTATTACACGACTTCTTGTTTCGTTGTTTGTGTTCAACGCAGTTCAAAAAAGTTATTTTTATGGGAATAATGTATTGTTTAAGACAGCTAAATCCTAGGCTAAAGAGTACAAAAATATGTAGAAAAAAAATAGCGTGTCACTTTTTTTAAAACAGGGATTTTTTCTTGAATATATATATATATATATATTCAAGACATTACATTTTTAAATACTTTTTTAAATACATACATTTTTAAATACATTACATTTTTAAATACAATACATTTTTAAATACATTACATTTTTAAATACAATACATTTTTAAATACTATTTATATATATATATATATATAGTATTTAAAAATGTAGAATTTCACTTACACATCACAACCCGACCCGAAAAAAAAATTTGTAAATCGCATAAAGAGTTGTTCTTCCGAGACGTTGCGTAGCAGCCGTTTGCCTAGCTACTGGGCCAACGGAGCATTCAAATAATCCGATATCAATTTATAAAATGAATAAATTTTGATTTTAGAAGGTTCCTAAATTTCGACAAACCACGCGACAAAATAGTCATAAAAATAAAATTCTCTAATTCTATTTATAATATTGTAAATGTAATACATATAGTTCCATAGAAATTGCGATAAATAACGCTACACGTGAAACTCGACATAATATTAGCAACACAAAGATATGTGTGAGTAACTCAGTACATCTATGTAAGTGCCAAATTGATGAGTAATATACGAAATCTTGTTGAGGAACGTGCAATAGCATCGTCCTTGAGATTAATGATTTGTTTTCAAAATTCCACTCGAAAGTTTATTTTTAATTTCAATTGCATGATCTGTTTTATATGCCAGTGATAACAGAGTAAAATGCTTTTGCAAATAATGTTTTTTTGACCACCATTGAAATTATAAGTCCAGCTTCTGAAGCCTAACCGGAGGCCCAATCCTTCCCCTCCCCCAGTCCCTCCTAAATCCCTAAATCTCCAAATCCCTAATCCCTTAAAGGTCGGCAACGCACTCGTAACTCCTCCGTTGCGAGTGTCCATGGGCGGCGCTGATTGCTTACCATCAGGTAATCCGCCTGCTCGTTTGCCGACCTATTAAATAAAATAAAAATAAAAATAGCTTCACGCCGGTCGCGTCCACATCGTGATGAAACTATCACAATGCGGGGCGATAAGAGACGTCCCGTCTTAGTCAGGCGAGTCGAGGTGCGGAGCAAGAGGAACTGGGAAGTCGGAAGCAGAGATAATGAGAGAACTATCCTTATCATGATTTATATTAAGCGGCGAGCAAGAGTACCTCACCGCCCGACCAGAACCATCCTAGCGTATTGAGCGTTGAGTTCCGCACGCGTCTTAAAGAGCCATCAGGCCACCACAGACTGTACAGCCTACGGGTGTAAGCTAATAATGATGTGAACATCAGCGGCATTGGCGCAGGGCAAGAGAAGGTACAAGGTGGTTTTTAATCAGTAAAAGTCTGACGGTCCCTCTAGTTTAACCACGGGCGGTAAAAGACATTTTATAATTTTCCTAACCAACAAAAAAATATACCTAAGGTTGCTCACGATATTTTCCTATACCGCTTCTCAGTGGTGTCAAAATTAAATTAGAAATTACATATAACTCGAAAAAATCCCATTGTTACTTTTCAGAGTTCGAGCCCGCGTGGTCATGCATAAGGTACGAGGGCCCTTTCTTTAACCGGATATCAACGCCGTGGCGGTCTGTGACAAGCATACAAAATTGCGATTACAGTGAAGGCCGGCAACGCACCTATAACTCCTCTGGTGCTGAGGGTCGCTTACCATCAGGTGATCAGTCTGCTCGTTTGCCTCCTATTCCATAAAAAAGAAAAATAAGCAGTTATTGCGAGATTGTGGCCTTTCGTCTTTATTTTAGGAGGCCATTCCAGCAGGTGATGCCATAGCTAGTATAAGAAAGGAGGAACTACTCGTACACACATTCCATTCACAAAGAGGCATGAGAAAAGTTTGGGGTCAATGATCTCCTTTTTCGACCATGTTTTGTAAGTAGAGTAACAACAAACAGTATGAAAGTAAAAAGTAAAAGTGGTGGTTGAAATAACGCCCTTAAAATAATATAATTATGCGGGTATTAAGCCGCAAAGAAATATTTAAACACCTTGGAAGGCATGTTACGTCACGTTTCGACCTGGTTGCATAGGTCATGGTCGCTAGCAGACTTAAGATCCGATGTCATAGCTCTCATTATATGACGTTAAAGTATAAAAAGTTAGTAATGTCTTTAAAATATATAAGAGCACAGCATATACTGAGGTAGTACTTGCTACATTCTATTTTGTTTTGTAAATGTTTATTTTTATCTATTTCAAATGTATGTATATGTAGCAAAATAAATAGTCTAAAAGAGTAATTACCTAATCACAAGGAAATGTCTAAAACTTCTCAAATGTATCACTTGTACAGATAAAGTTGTGACATTCACTCAAAATTGGGCGAATCCTAATTTCGAATTACACCTACACGAAATCCAGCAATCAGTTAAAAGCCTCTAGATTGATGTAGGCATTATTCAACCTAGATATTACAAAGGAGTCCGCAGTCAAAAAGTGTATTCCATTTCATTTTTGACGCCAAATACGCTATTCTTTTGTCAAACGCATAGAAATATCAGAAAAACGTTGCAAATTAACATGATTACTTTATAAATAAATAACACATAAAAATAAAGTAACACATTAACACAACAGCATTTAATTAACTAACTGCTAGATCAACGAGAGACTTAAAATAGTTTGTTTTTACCCGACTGCCAAAGAAGGAGGGTAATGTTTTTCGAGTGTATGTAAGTATGTATGTATGTCTTTTCCTTTGTGACCTCCTGTAGCCTAAACGGCTTGATGGATTTTGATGTATGAGGTATCGTTAGATTTGTCTTGATTACGGGAGTGTCATAGGATACATTTTATCCTAAAAGTCCCACGGGATAAAGACATAATAATATTTTTTCTAAATTTCCCTTTAAAAAAATATGTATGCGGTATCATTAGATTCATTTCAATCACGGGAGTAATTAATATAGGATACGATACATAGTCTTCTACATCTACAACATTTTCGTTAAATAAAAACAGCTAAAAAGTTATAAATAAAAAAATTATTATTAAAAAAACAAAATACCCGACTGCACACTAAAAAAAGAGTAAAACAAGCCCCACAATACAAATTTACTGAATATAATTTATAAATGTTGATGGAAAGCATCGCAGGCGGGGACCACCTTGACCGCCACCAACGAAAATTCTGCTAAATGGTGCACAACAGAAATTACTATAAATAAGCCTCTGTTGGTCCCCGCCTGCGATGCTTTCCATCAACATTTATAAATTATATTCAGTAAATTTGTATTGTGGGGCTTGTTTTACTCTTTTTTTAGTGTGCAGTCGGGTATTTTGTTTTTTTAATAATAATTTTTTTATTCTGAGGAGATTATCATCAAAATCTTATCACGTCTAAGCTGAGGTGAGAGAAAGACAGAAAAGACTCTTACTGAACATCTCCCTCACCTCCCATATAACCCCCCCATTCCTTCTCCTAATCCAGGTCGAAGTACATTATTGCGCTTGGCCTACAACTCCGGCTGAACATCGGTCATATTGGGCCCTGTTTGTGGTGCTCTTTTGGGTTTTTAAGGCGCGCGAAAAAAGCGCCGAACGCTCGGGTACACTTAAAATTGTGAATTTTACTATATAATTATTATGGTACAGACCGTATCATTAAATCACACATTACAATAAAGTATCATCATTTTAAATTAAAATTTTTGTTTTAATTTAAGGAACTTTCGAATAGCTACTACCTACTATTAACAATAAATCATTTAAAAGATTCACTATTTAACAACAGGGTCGAACAATGTGGCAGACTATCACTAGTACGAACCTAAATCATAAAGCCTTAATTAAATATAATTCGCGCTACTACCATTCACAATGGGAAGATGTCAGTTACTGGCCGTTTCGGTGTTAAAATGGGAATCCTGTTAATTAAAATTAAAATATACCATAAATTATAACGTAAACGGTTGTTAGAAGAGCGCCTGAGGCGGCAGTTAGCGCGCATCCGTGAGTGTTATTGCTATAAAATATATCCCAGGCGCTAGGCGTTAATTAATTCAATCTTGTATTCAGTGTTATATTTTTTGGTGTTTAGTTGTTTTATTACCTTTTTTATTTTTGAGGCGAAAGGGAAAAGTGTTTATAGTAATGAATAAAGAGTATCGACCATATTTTCTACAGGAATTTAAATTCGCTTTTATTATCGCGTTTACCAAGTTCAAGATTCATAAAAAAAGTTTTCGTGTTATTTACTTTTAAAACTTTACGAGATCATATTATTTCATCCATGGCTCCCATGCCATGGTTGGTTGTCTCGCAGCAGGAGAAGGAACGGGTTGGAAGTCAGTGAGAGTCTGACATTCCATCTCGCCTACTCCAGGGTAAAAGTCATGCAATCCCCTGTAAAAAAACGAAGAAGGATGTAGTTTTTTTAGTTAGGCAGAATTTGAATTAACTTTAGTTACAACAAAATACATACAAGAAATTCTATATTCACTAGTATTCACTAGAACTTGCAAAAATATCAAAATCTGCGTAAACAGAAATACTACGTTAGTTTCGATATTTGCATTTTTATTTTCTAGTAAAATTCATATTTCAGTTTTGAGTTACGAAAACAGAATACTCTGTACAAACGTGGGTTTTAGTTTTACAGATTCCTGGAATTAATGCTTGGATACAGTCAAATATGGGTGCATAAGGCACCTACTGTTACACTAGCGTTAAATTACTAAAACTATCAAATAAATTCTCTCGCTTTGGGTATGTTTCAGACTTTTACTGACTAAAAGTCACCCCTTCTTTACTCCTTTTGTTGCTTTAGGCCGGGGTCGTAGTACAACAATCTCTGCTGAATATTGGCCTTGCTGGATCCATTCCGTGTTAGTGCATGGCCTCTCCGACGTCCGATTTTCACAGTACGTTAGATTAGAATTTTCTCCTGTGTTGTTTTACGTGTGCGGTTACAACAGAGATTGAACAATAATTTGTGAATCATACATGGAGTTGTTCCGTACAGGTATCTAGGAGGTGGTGTAAGGAAATATCAGACTCTTACTGAGTAAAAACACCCTGTTTTTTCTCCTGCTCTGGCCCGGGAGAAGAGGGGCAGCGCATGTAAAATCGCGCTTGCCCCAGCAACTCCGGCTGACCCTCAATAGTGCTGTTGTAACCTTAGCCAAAGCTAAGTGCACAAAACGCAACACAAAGCCGCAATCCTCAGAACTTCAGAATTTATTCTATGATTACTTAACACAGCCCTTAGCAATCGTTTTCTATAACAGAAACGTCACTAAAGTTAAAGAATAATTTTAGTATTTTTTTTAAGACCGTTGCCCCACACTGTGTTTGGTTTTTCATTTACATACACTATCCACCTAGACCAGAATAAACAATTTGTGGATAACACGCAAGTGTTATTCCGTGCGGGGTCAAACCTGCGACACGTTGCACAGTAACCAGTGGCCCATCCACTATGCCAATCGTGCAGTCAAAGTAAGTATCATTATGAACATAGTATAATGTTCACTATCAGGTAACATCATGGAAAGGTAATAGACAGTATTTATTTTTTATTTACTTACCTCAAAATACCTTAAGGTTGTCTGCTAAAAGGAAAGTAAGAGGTAGAAAATAAGAACGATTCCAGGACTTCCCTTAATTATACCACTAAGATACTTTGAAAATTAATTGCGGGAACTACGTATTTGGTCTTTATTTCAATTTTGTATCTACATATGTTTATTTAAAATTTGTTTGACGCTTGTTTAGAACCTATTGTAACACTTCTCTGTATCACGTGGAAGATAAATCCTTTTGGCACAGAAGGCACATACCATAATACAGAGGTATACTATACAAACTGTTAATTTTTTTATATCTATCTATATACCTATCAGCAACATTTTGGGAGAAATCACAGCAAACATTATTAATGCTAATGACATTTATTTTAAAAATAGCTCCAGTATCAAAACTCATTTCGGAATTGCCCACATTTCCATTTCTTCCCCATGGCTGGGCGTCTACCCTCGGCTGGGGGAAACGTCTTCCGAATTAATTTTCTGTGTCGTCGCTCACTTTAATTATGCTTTCTTAGTGATATTAGTTACGTTTACGTTGCTTTTAGGGTCTCAGCAGTTTTGTATGAGGATATTGCGAAAATGTTGCTGTGTTTGGCTTGTAAGTTGATATACATTGTTCATTTATCTTTGAATAACGTGTAGGTAGCTTTGACTTGCAGGTCTGGTCGTATTTTCAGAATATAATTACACTATGTTGTTTTTCAGAATATACCTTATCTTTGTGCCAAATTTCATTTGAATTTGTTCAGTTGTATTTAAGTGAAAGAGTTATAAACATCCATCCATACTTATAAACATATTATGCGTTTAAAATATTTATAACAGGACTAGTACGTAGGATGGATGTCACAGAAAACCAGAGTAAAACAACCACACCGTCGTGTTTCGCCGTGTGGGCGAGGTTACCGGAGGCCCATTCCTTTTTTATTTTATCTCCTATTAAATCTTACAAAAATAAATAAATATCATAATTAGAGGTGAAACATACCTACTTTAAAAAAAAAACAATAACTCAAACTAGGTTCAGCATATTTTATTTTCATTTACCTACCAAACAAAATTAAAATTACAACAATAGAACTAAATCTAATATTTTATTTATTTAAAAGAAGTTAATACTAAACAACTACAAAATAACACATTAGGCTGGTTGACTTTCTAAACGGGTAGAGGCAAGTTGACTGTTCCGGAAAGAACCTCAGAATGAGACACACACGATCTTACATAATTATATAGCATTAACACCATCACTTGTCACTCCCCTTCATCATGACCTTTCTTCACTATTCCTCTAACATTATATAAAATTCCAAATCAAATTTCAACTTACAATATTTCAGAGTATCTGCCTAATTATTATCTTGTTCGTGAAGTTTGTACATATTAACATGGTAAAGTGATATTGAGTTGTTCATCAATCATTTCGCTTAATCACTTGTATTTTGATGCCTAATTACTTTATGCTGAAGATCAATTAACTTGGCGTTAAGAGTGTGTACGTGGTACGGTTTCATACAATTTATGTTTATTTATACTTATAGAAACTATTCGATAAATTTTAAATGAAACTTAATACTCATCATTATATAGTCTTAAAAAGATCCAAAGATGAAGAACCGGAGGCCCAATTCTTCCTCCGCCCATCATCAATCCTCAAAACTGTCTCTCGAAACTCTTTTTTAAAAATGTACTTAACTACATAACCCGGCGAACTCCATACGGCCTTAAAAATTAACTAACATGTTCTGACCCTTTAAACATACCCAGGATTTCCACTGATATCCTGAAGACCAAAATTAGCTAAATCGGTACAGCCGTTCTCGAGTTTCAGCGACACTAACAAACAGGAATTAATTTTTATATATCGGGTGATTTTGTTGTTTTGGGCCTTGATATCTTACGATCTATTCTTATTAATGTAACTTAATATCAAATTTCATTAAAATCTATTGAGTACTTTCCATAATTTTGGTTATGGAATTTAGTATAGGAACCTGCGCCACCTAAACACTCTTTGACTACGGACACACGGCTTAGCACCAAGCTACAGTGACCAGTATAAACTGACCTCTTGTATGTACGGAAATATTATACAAAAGGGGTTTATGATAAATTGTTGTCTACTGTTTTGGTTTAGTACTTGTAATCGGATTGTGACTTGATGAGTTTTGGCTATAATAGATGTCAGCTAATATTGAAGTACGCTGAAGGTTACGGTTTCAAGCAGAATTTATGATCGGTGGTCCTGTCCTGGCTGGAGCTGAACAAGGAAAGGGTTGGTTTTAATTCAGAGTCTGATACTCAATCTCGCTTCACCATCCACATTGAGGAAGCGTTGTGATTAATAGAAAGAAATAGTTTGCATTAACATACTCTATGATGATAAAACTTTAATATCATTTCCCAGAAATAATTGAATTGCTGACAATAGCTTAGCTAGACTATCGCATCCAGTTTAAGTGAACTGTGCCTCAATCGAAATTTCTCACAATCCAAGCTCAGTAGTAACCAGTCACTTAATAATGACCGTTACATCGGGATTCCAGTAACTGTGATCAAAATCACAGGTGCATATACATTCCTACTCGTACGATAGTTTCAATACTAGTCCAGTGAACTAGTGAAGCGTTGCAAACTATTTTGCACGTAGCTACACAGTAGTAAACTGAATGCCCCAATTTCTGTAGAGTTACGACAAAGAGAATGTTGGTTGACCACCAGTATGTGCTTCGAGCGTTAAGCGAAGGTTTGTGGTGTAATTTATGGGATAGCAGCGAAATAATACGCGGACAATAATTTTATACCGCTTTTCTTTCTACTAATTTCTACTTGAGCTGACCAATAATTGATTTTTAATGTAGGCAAATTTAAAAAAAGTGCAATTGTAACCAAAAAAAAAGAAAATCCATGTTTTAAAAATAAACAAAAACATACATTAATTAAGTCTTAAAGTCTATTTAAAAATATCTGAATAGCAGTTATTAATGTACCAGTCACACTAAAAAATAAAACAGCCTTAGCGTTTTGTGTTACGCCGTGAAAGAGGGGTACTACGCTTTCATTAATCCCTCCCCAATCCCAAAATCTTTAAAAGGACGACGACGCACTCGTATCTCCTCAATTGTGCGGGTGTACTTGGGCAGCGCTGATTGCTTACCATCAGGAAAGCCGCCGACTATACTAACACTAAAAAAATCGCTGTATCTTCGAAACTCTATTTCCCAAGAGTTATTTACATGGTAAGAGGTGTTATTTTCAGTTTACTCACTACTTTATTCGATACTATACTAGTTATTTAAGACCCTTTTTTCAGAAAGCTGTTTGGATTCAGAGCCAATATACACAAGAGCAAGTGGGTGTACAACTGACCAGTGAAATATAAATAGAAATTAAGAAACTAAAAATATTTCAAACATTGAAGAACTTTAGTGGGTAGAGGTGGGTAGAAATCCCACTCACTTCTTTGATTTGAGAGAATTGAGGAAATCATCTTTTGCAGTGATATTTCGTTCTAAATATTATATCCAAAATTCTACGTAGATAATACTTGTAGATCCGTCATGGCTATTCGTCCGTATACCATAGCCAAATGTGTTCTGAGAAGCACATTATGCTTTTTAACACAAACATTGAAAAAAAAAGGATTGGTGTCTCTTTTTATAAAATGAAGAGTTTGCGAAAAAGATACATACAAACTTCCCAGAGTAGTTACTCCCCTCCTCCTCCCGCATAACATTAATAATTAGAGAATATATTTTTACCACATTTCACAATAGTCTTGCATCAACCGGGGATTGTCCTTGGGTGCACTTATATAGTGCATACAGGGATAATTGCCGGCTGATGTCCCATCACATTTAGATTAAAACTGTTCAACGGGCCTCTGCGAGTTGGCTTCGGCTCTTCGTACGCCTTCCAAAGGTCCGGGACCCTGTGGTGCTGTGAAAGGATAGAGAATATATAATACACAGAAACATGCAAATTTCCGCTGAAAATTATTTGAACGAGATCATAATAGTTTTTATATGTGTATCACGAATATTGAAATTATGGCACTTATGCTGGTGTGAAATTGACAGCCGCAATAGGCCAACAACGCGCTTGTGCGCAATGCACTTCCTCATTGTCTACTCGATTGTTGAACTATTCAATAAAACCCACATAACCTGTCAATAAGGTTCAAAGTCCATTGGCAATTACTTTAACCTATCGCTGTCTCTTACAACTTACTCCAGACACAACACGACATATTCCAACATCAAAGTAAAGAGGTTTGGACGCAAATGTCAAATTAAATACCCTCCTTTAAAGGGTATCAATTAACAAACTATATTGCAGTAAAATACTTCGTGGGAATGATATATGAGTAGTTTGGGACCCTTCCAGGAAGACACGTCTGGTAGATTGAGTTTATTTCGAACTGGCACACTGATAAAATTAACTTTGCTATGATAAAAATAAAATGGGTGTCTGTTTTTCGCCAGTTTTAGCTGTTTTGAAGGTTTTCAATGACTTCTAAAGGGTGGGGTGAAAGGAAGTGGCTACTAAGCCGATTGATGATTATGAGAGATATGGTTTCATTAAAAACCTTACACAGTATTTAGTACAACTTGTAGTCTGTTTACGAAGATCACTTATATACAGCGCATAAAAACATCGTGAGGAAACTTCGATTTGTAACTTCCAATTTTAAGCCTGAAATCGCCATAAAATACGTCTTGAACAAGTGTGATTCATGATCGAAATTTCTCCAGCAGGAAGTCGTCTTTGCTCAGCACAGGTAACTTATAAGCTGATAATTTTGAAAAGACCAAATAATAAGCTAGGGCGCTGAAAGCATCCAGCACTGGTTTACAGTTGGCACCCTTGCAGAAACGCACGTGATTGAAAATGTTTCAGAAGAGCCTGTAATGAAGGAAAAAGGAGGCTGAAAATGTGATAAATAAAGTCTATGTAAGTAGGTACATATGTCCATATCATTCATTTATACTCATTATCGATGGCGCATTTACTTCCAGGTGGGTGAGTGTGAAATTGGATGAAAAGATTAAGGATTTGCCAGACTTCGTGGCAAGGTAAATAATGAGACTGTAGATGGTTAAGGTCTGTTTATTACTTTAATTGCTGGTGCTTATATACTAAGAAGATGCGTGAGATTTTCAGATTTAGCTATCCTAACAAACGTGCAACAATTAACATGTATGTCTTATCTCTATCGTATCTAAGTAATGTAGCGACGTGATAGTGCCGCTACATATACTCCCCCCTTTTAAAAATAATTAACATATAAATTGAAAAAAATTAGTATGTACCTAATTATATAATAACTTAACCTTGCTGATAAATTACATCCTATGCGTAATGTAATGTCATTGTTGCTAATTCGAAGGAAATAAAAACTGCTGCCTTTGTTGTGACGGCGGCGGCAGTCGATGAACTATCCACTGCATTTGTGCTGATTGTTTCTTGCTATTGTTTTCACTCTTCTGTCTAAGGTCTTCAGTATTCCGTAGAGAAGAAGGATGCCAATTGTGATGAGGATTTGTCCAATTGCAATGTTTCTCGTCCACCGTAGCTCTTCCAGGACAAGACTTTTGAGATGGTCGGCTTCATTTTGATTAAGGCAACTGTCGGAGTTATATACGATTTGATCTTTGGAGCTTTGGTTGCCCATTGTTCTCTCGTAGATACTGACGGTATATGATGGTATTTTCAAAATACGGTGAGTATTTAAATGGACTGATTACTTGTGTTTTGGAGTAGTGTGGAGGGAGGCTGGTTTCGTAATATCCTCGTATTCATTTAATAGTTGAGTAATGCGTGGATTCGTCTCAATGTTAATAGTGCGGATTGTTTGCTGCGTCGATTTGATCAGGGTTGCGGGCGTTGTCAGCTCAGTTACCCTATCTATGAGTTTTCGACCAGCTATATCGACTAATAGCTTATAATGCTCTAAAAAATCTGCTCCAATAATCGGTTGTGTTACATCGGCGATGACAAAGTTCCATACAAAGTTTCTTCGTAGCCCGAAGTTTAAAGAGAGTGTTTTTTCACCATATGTCTTAATTTTTGTACCATTGGCGGCATAAAGTATACATTGTTCATCTTGTATTAGTGAATGTCTCTGTGGCTTGCTAATAACTGAAATATTTGCTCCCGTGTCAATAAAAAATCTCATACCACTTTTTCGGTCGGTAATAGTGAGGCGGTTGGACGGGTGAATAGCACAGAGTTCCGCCGTTGTCCGTGCTTCAATTAGTTTCCCTGTTTCCTTGAGTTGAGATCCTGTTTCCAATCACAAGGTTGAACACACTTTTGTGCATATTTTTTAAATCTTCCATGGTAAAAACAAAAGTGCCTTCTTTCTCTTGAACTCGACTGTGGTAGGAAATGCCGACGATTGGAATAACTTTGAGTGCTGCGTCGATAGTTTTTTTGACCTTGCTGAATTGCATTTAGTTCCAATTGCATTTCTGCTAACTGTGCTAGTATGCATGACATTGTATCGTCGCCAGATTTGTTTCCGTTTACCGCTGACACCTCTGTACGTGTTGAATTTATTAATATCTTGTCCGCGATCTGGCTCATCTTGTTCACATCTATGTCTTCTGTGACTGCTAGAACCGAAGTCACTGATGGTGGCAGAAGCCTCAACCATAGAAGTTTGATGGTTTCGTCGCTGATATTTCCGTTACTCAGGGTCCGCATCTTGCGCAGAAGATGTGATGGTTTCTGGTCGCCGAGATCCATTTCAGACAATAATTTTTGGAGCTGACGTTGGTCTGATTCCTCATAGCAACTGATTAGGCGTTCTTTGATAGCCTTGTACTTTTCTATTGGCGGTGGGCAAGTAATGAGGTCACTAACCTGTATTATTTCTTCTTTTGGCAGTTTTGCAATGACCGTATAGTACTTGTAATCGTCTCCTTGCTTCTGTGGTGCTACTATGGCTTCTAGTTGCTTAAACCATAATCTGGGTTGGTCCCTCCAAAATTCCGGCTGATATCTCCAAGGCTTCTTGTTGGCTGCTGCTTGATTTGCAGGGTGAATGAGTCATGTTGATTGTTCTTCGTCGGGGTCACCAATTTGCCAGACTTCGTGGCAAGGTAAATAATGAGACTGTAGATGGTTAAGGTCTGTTTATTACTTTAATTGCTGGTGCTTATATACTAAGAAGATGCGTGAGATTTTCAGATTTAGCTATCCTAACAAACGTGCAACAATTAACATGTATGTCTTATCTCTATCGTATCTAAGTAATGTAGCGACGTGATAGTGCCGCTACAAGGAGTATCATTTGTATGTGTTTTAGTATTTACTGACCTGATTCTATTCGGTACTGTAAATATTAGAAATGATATTTTACATCTCGAATTATATGTTAAAGATTTGGTTTATTGGAACCATTGAAATGCCTTATTATAGAACTGAGACAGACTGTTATTTTACTCAGTACCGTAAGTTCGGGTTACTTTGACCCTGGGAGGTAACTTTGATCCAAATTTTCGAACCAATGAAAAACGAATATATAATATATTAGACAAAAATGCAATTGTTGTAAAAAAAAAATTATATCGGATTAGTTCGGGTTACTTTGACCCTGCGGGGTAACTTTGACCCAAACCCTTTAACCAATAATAACTGAGAACCAAACATAATATGTTTGGTTTTCTGTATAATTTTTTTAACAACAATTGCATTTTTGTCTAATATATTTAATTTCTCAAGGTCGCCACAACTGTAAATTGTCGATGACTATAAGTACTATTTAAACATACATTTTTACTACAACTTTTAAAAATATTACAAACATCATAAAATATTTCCTATTATGCGTAACCTAACAAAAGTCCACAAAAAAGCGAAATCTTTGTACCCTTACTAAGAAGAGAGACACAGAGGCATAACCATCTCATTTACAATGAAATTGTATTACCTTCATACATAACGCATATGGAGAATCGTGTGCAAATTTCTATACCTTCGCATCCCTTGATACTATCCGATTTGACATGTATTAATTGTTTTAAACATGACATTATGCAAAAAGAAGAAGCTGTGTTTAAGAAATATTGGAAGGTAAAGATCTGATCACTTACCTAATAATTTTGGCTATTGAAATGCAATCGAAAAATCATTTTCCAACCCTGGAGATTATAGCAAATCCAAGCGTAGAGGACACGCACACAGTAATGACTTCTTAATGATGCTAAAAAGAAATAAAGGTGTTGATGTTACTATTCACATCATCAGTCTGCTTATAGCACACTGCTGAGAGCCTAGTACACGTTTAAGCATTATTTACTAAACAGCCCGCTTGCTTAGTGGTATTTTTTATGGTAATAGGTCGGCAATAGCCACTTACATAGAATCAGGGGAGCAGGTCATAGGAGTTTTCTTAGATCTAGCCAAAGCTTTTGACACTATATCTGTTAACCTTCTTTTATCTAAACTAGCGGGAATAGGAATACGCGGCAATGCATTGAGTTGGTTCACGAGCTATCTCACAAATCGTCAGCAACTAGTTAAGGTAGGAAACGTAAGTAGTGGCCTGCTACCAATTAATTTCGGCGTTCCTCAGGGAAGTACTCTTGGCCCTACTCTCTTCGCCTTCTATATGAACGACGTACTAAATGCTTCAATACCTAACGCTGAAATCATCTCATATGCAGATGATACAGCTATTATTCTCCACGACAAAACCTGGGAACATGTATATCAGCTTGCTGAGAGAAGCCTCACTACTGTAGCTGGTATTCTCGATAAAAATCTCCTTACACTTAATATAAAAAAGACAAAACACATAGCATTCTCAAAGACATCAGCCTCCGGTCCTCCACGACACTTAATTCTTAAATTTCATACATGTAGCAGCGCACACAATTTACCATCACTTGCAGACTGTAGCTGTTCAACAATAGAACGCAGCTCTACACTCAGATACTTGGGCATAACAATAGACGAAAATCTATCTTTCAAAGCACACATCAGCACGCTTTCAAGCCGAATGAGAAAATTCATCTACGTCATGAAGAAAGTCCGTGACTGTACTCCTATCCCAGTCCTACGAACGTTATACCTTGGCCTATGCCAATCTGTCCTCCAATATGCAATAGCCGTTTGGGGTGGAGCAGGGAAAAGTACATTCCTTGAAATAGAAAGAGCTCAAAGATCTGTAATAAAAGTGATGCTTAAGAAACCATTTAGATACTCAACAGACGCACTTTACAACGAATTTCCTGTACTACGTGCACGAAACCTGTACATCCTCAACGCCACACTTCGTGCACACACAGCTGTAAAACATAGACCTGATTACCACATTCTTATCTCTAAACGCATATTATACGTTCCACCTCCCAATGTCACCAGCCTCTTGGCTAGGCGTTGCCCCTTTTACTCGCACATCCGCGTTTACAACAAAATTAGCAAACGCTGCGAGATAAAAGGTTTAAGCACGCAATCCTGTAAGAAGACTGTCCAAAAACTATTGCTCACATTATCCTATAGCGACATTGAGGAATTGCTAACCTAATAGTGTAACCCTCCTTTCCATGTCCAAGACTTTTCACATGTCGCACCCACGAATATGCACGCACGCACGCACACACACATACATACACACACACACACACACACACACACACACACACATACACACACACACATACATACACACACACACACACACACACACACACACACACACACACACACACACACACACACACACACACATATTTTTATTATTATTGTTACAATTATTAATCCAGCCAAATAACTTTTGTCCACACTTACGCTAGCAAATGTTTGTTTTTATAATTTATGTTACCATAACTCAGGTCCTCAAGATACAGGCATAGCCTAGTTTGGGGACCACTAATATTAAAATAATGTACCGGCACTCATAGTTACAATAGTTTATAATGTAAGTTACTACGATAAGGACCTAATGTACCTAATTGTAACAAGTGGACTAATAAATTTATTCTTATTCTTATTCTTATTCTTAAATGTTCAGACGGATTACGTGATGGTAAGCAATCAGCGCCGCCCATGGATACCTGCAACGGAGGTATCCATGGGCGTGGGCGTGGTCGTGGGTAACGGATTAGGGATAAGGAGATTTAGGGATTGGGGTGGGGCCGGGGTTGCGGGGTAAGCGCAATAAGGCAACACGACCTCGGCCCAGAGCAGGAGAAAGAACGGGGGGTTTTTAGTCAGTACCTAAGAGTCTGACACTCCTGTCCGACCCTGGGCGGGAGAATCCATTTGATGATTTTCCCTCATAAAAGAAGGGATTGGGGGAGAGGAAGGATTGGGCATCCGGTAACCTCACTCACACGGCGAAACACAGCACTGTTATTGTTTCACGCAGGTTTTCTCACTCCCGTCAAGCCGACCCATTCGTGCTGAAGCATGCACCCACATTTTAATAACCCTAAAATTACAGCCCGAAACAGAGAAATCACATTGGTATTTGATTAGAAGGTTTCTAACCCCTGAACTGAAGAAGAGAATGCCTTAACTTCCGAGCCACTATGACATATTTTAAGTAGGTAGACGTTGATAAACAAAGACAATTTTTTGGCAAAAAATGCTCATACAAAGTTCAAACGTTGTTCGGTATTCCGTTTAAAGTGCTTTTTGCTAGCAGCCATGTTTGTCGATTCACTGTAGTTGAAAGTTTGATTGTGCTATGTTTTTTCTGCTGTTTGCCATATCTTTTGCCGTATTGGACCGTGAAAAGTGAATAAAAGAGAAAAAATCAAGAATGATTTTGAACTGTTTTGCGACAAACTGAAAAGCAAGTAAATTAGGATGAACGTTGCAACTTTTGGCAGTATAAGGAAAGGTCAATTAATAGAATGGCTAATTGAAGAAGATTCATCACTACGTAGTATAAAACAAAGGCGCTATACCTGTCCCTTTTTTCATATGTATGCCTAAATCTTTAAATCTACGCAACGGATTTTGATAGGAAGGTCTGTAACATGGTTATAACATCCATTTGATCCAAAAGACATTAAGTGACAGTAATGCACCCGTGTGAAGTAGTGACTAGCTAGTTTTGAATTATTACAAAAAAAAACATTATAAAGACTGCATGCATGTATGTTAAGCAAAACGGATCAACCAATTTGGTTTCAAAATTGGTACGTAGTTCACCTATCTATCCTGGATTAACAAACATGCACACACTCACTTTCACGCGGGTGAAAATGGATAGAGATGGAGGAAGGGAAAGAGAAAGAGAAAGAGAAAGAGAAAGAGAAAGAGAAAGAGAAAGAGAAAGAGAAAGAGAAAGAGAAAGAGAAAGAGAAAGAGAAAGAGAAAGAGAAAGAGAAAGAGAAAGAGTACGTAGTAGTAGTACAGTAAGTAGTAGGTAAGTTTAAAATTGGTATGTAGTTCACCTATCTATCCTGGATCACACATCTCACATCTACACATTCGCGCGCACACAATTTTTATTATTTACCATACCCTGCGGTCGAAGCCACGGGTGTGAGCTAGTTCAGTTATAAAATTACAATTCCCTTACAACTGACTCCTTTGTCGGTCATATAATTTTTCACTAACTACAATCACTTTTTAATTTATCTGCATAAAATCATACACATACCACCAAGTAATGTTCAAGTTACTCTCAAACACTTGTGTACTCGTATTAAAATGAGATTTCTTCAATGCTATGGAACAAGAACGCTGAGAGATTAGTGGATCCACGTCTTTATACAGATCAGTGGTTCCCAACAAATGGTCCGAGAATCAACATATTATTGTAGGTCCTGTAATGAAAAAAGTAGGTATTTATGTATATCGTAAGACATGATATTTTTTTTAGATAACGACCTATTCACGTCGTTAGCGTTGCTCATAAATAAGAGTCCCGTAGTGACTTGAAACTAGTAGAGCTTTTCTCCGTTTATTCACGGGAGTAAATGTTCATTCTTAATAAAATACCCGCTTAAATAAATAAAATCTTTTGACGCAGAGTGTCACTTTTTAAATATAAATATTTTTGTGGAACACAAAAATGTCCTGAAAATATATGGTTTATCACTTTACATCGGTAAAATATTCCTATAGTACCTGCAGTAGGACCATCTAATTTATTAAAACTTACAATTACAAATAGCAACTTAGTCGGCTACGCAATGACGTCGCTACGTACACGCTGCTCGTTTGATCTGAAACTATTAGAAAAGCAAAACAATTTTATTGATGATAAGTATACCCATGTTTAGTAACAACTTTGAATTGAATATCATTAACGTCCCACTGGAATGATATATTATAAAAATAGTACTTGACTAAGGAAATGTTTGAAACCTCTGATTTAAATGCGCCAGCTGCTATATCGACTTTTATAAATGCAAATAGTAATAGCTTAAGTTTACTTGGTTCTGTGTAAGCAATGCTCGGATATACGAATATATACATATATGTATATGTATGGGTATGTGCAAGGAAGATTGCGGTTTTACTTTGAAGGCGATGGTAAATACGAAGCTTGTAGCGTTTAATAATTTCATTTAAATAAGGATTTCATTTACTGTATATTGGACTGTTTAGCTCCTTCAGAACATTGTGTACTCAATTGCATATGATGGGAATGGGGATGCGGGTAAAGTGCAATAATATTCTGCGTCTCTTAGAGCAGGAGTTATACCGGGACTGTTCTTAGTCAGTAAAAGTATGATTAGAGCGAATTGTATTCCGGGCGCTCTTCTAAAAGCCAATAGACCACCACAGACGGGCCCAACAGGTTCAAAGTTCTGGGGTTAAGGAGCAGGTGCGAGAAGCCGCGGTCTCGGCATTCGATGATTTCCCCTCACAAAAAGAGTCTGACACCTCCCTCTTGCCTCCCTTATGGCGCAAAGAGTCATTCAATAATTTTGAAGGACAAAGAAAAGTTCTCCCTCAGTATTCTATAACTGTCCACTCTGTACGTAATTATTGTAACAGTTTTTTTTTTGTTTTCATAAATTTGGCTCAACTATTAAGGTAGTGTAATCCCTCGCTATTCGCTAATATAAGGTGAAAGAAAATAACGTAAGTATTAACTACTTACGTTTTTTTTCATTTAGATCAGGGTCATTGGTCTAGGTCTCCTCGCGTTATTTTCTTTCACCTTATATTAGCGAAGTTTTAATAAATTTGTAAACTAAACCCGGAAAAGTCATACTACTCAGATATCGAATGCGCAGCCTCATTTAGCAAAAAAGGCTGAGCCTCGGGGCCATCTTAACATTATTAGGTAAGTTACAATGACAAATTTATATTTCGTCAAAACTAAAATATTCACGCCTTTACTCTATTTTTGAACATAAGAAATATTATATGTTCCAACTATACCCACTTTGTCCAATTTGAGGAATAAAATATAATACGGAAAGTGTTCAAGTCAGCATAGGCCAAAAAGGACGTTTTTATGAAGCCCAAAGGACTGAAATGGAAAGATCAATATATTATACAAGTGAATGTAGAAGAATAAAATGAAATGGAAATGTCATTGTGGTTATGTTGAGAGATGATGTTTAGAACCGACTAACCCCCGGTTTCCGAAAGGCCGATCAATGTTAAAATCAATTTAATCTCTTATCAAGTCATCTGATTTGTTGACCGAATTATCAACAACCTTATGACTTGACAAGAGTTTTAACAGGAGATTAGTTAATTTTAGCGTTGACAAGCCTTTCAGAAACCGGGTGTAAATGAAGTAACAAAGAAATTAATTGTAAAACTGATTGTATCTATTAGTTAAGTTTCTTTCTTTTCCATAGGAATCTACACTTGCCTACACTTTGGAAGGAGCAAATGGCTTCACTAGAGGACATACGGACAGACTGACGACAGACTGACACGCTTAAAGTTAAAGCTCTTTAAATGCTTTTTTACTCTCTTTTTGATTGACGTTCAAAAGTGCCTACTGTGGTCTAATTGAAATAAATGAAAATTATATATTTCTTTGAGTTTGACTTTGATGATTCTAAGTATGTTATATGTTCAAAAAGATCAGCTAATTCTTTCGTGTATAGATTTTCCCATCCAATTTCTAAAGTTATAATTTAAAGTGTATTATTTTCAAACGCAAACTTCACCTCATCGATTTTCTATTATTTATCTTAGCAAAATAAACTAAAGCCTCTATGTACATTAATAAAACACTTGATTTATAGCTTCGAATCTCCAAGGAAAGGTTAGCTGGGACATGTTATTAGGAGCTCTCTTATATTTAGTTATTTTTGGCTTTGACTGTCAACTATGAATAATATGTTTGGTGTGCAAAGCAATATTCTTATATATAAAAATGGATCGCAAAATGTGTTGTAAGCGCATAACTCAATAACGCCTGGACCAATTTGGCCAATTCTTTTTTTAAGATGTTCGTTGAAGTCCAAGGATGGTTCTTACGGCGAGAAAAAATCGAATATTTGCCGGGAAAACCCTAAAAACAGTCCTTTTCATTTTCACATACAAACGTTTTCTAACTAAAACGTCGAATCAATTTGAGCTTTATTGCTGTTATACATAAGGTTCATATTAAATAACAAGCACTCACTGTTATCTAAGAAATAAATGAAAGAAGAAAAGGTGTGTTCCTAACGTCAAAAAGTAAATTTGCACTTTCTTACCGTTAAACAAAGTTCAAATTAAATCATCTATCAAAACAGTGTGCGCGTGTGCTTTGGAGCTGGAGCACAGAATTCGTCGTTTGAGGATTAACAAGTCGGGTTCCGAAAACAAAAAAAAACCGATTTGAATGATTCTTTCAGTGTGATGTAGTCCATTAATTGAGGAAGGTATATTTTATTTAATTCAAAATTATTTTGTAACACAAGGAGTAAAATCGAAAACCTATTTTTGCGTGCGCTGCAATAACTATTGACCATTGAACAAAATGATTTACTACGGGTTTGTAGATACTATTAAAACCTACAAAAAGTCCGCGAGAGCATATATCTAGCTATCATGGTTTAATCACAATACCCGATTTTGTGTTCAAAATAATTATTAAATCGTCTGAAGGAAAAAAGCGTTAAACATGTATCGTAATATTATTCTTTATCGGAATTAAGCATTATGTTATCAAGAGTATTTAGGTATTTATAAGTATTTTAAAATACTTTTTTATTTCCTCTCAATCTCTCAATCGTTTAAAAGTTATCATGTGTGTAAGATGTTAAGAGTTGGTACCTTATTAATGAGTTATGGACCATAGAGTTTTTTATCAACATAAAATCCTGTAATAATATTTTTCGTAATATATTTGTTGATGATTGTAAGTATAAGATGTTTGAAGAGTATAAGAAATACATTTCTAAACTAACTCTGCTAAGGAAAAGGAAATCCAAGGAAAAACATACATCTTAATTTGGAAATGTCGTTGCGGAAGCCATACGATGTAAATGAATTAAATGAGTATATTACTGTAAATGCACCCAAGTTCTTTAATGACCAGGTAATGGCAAACAATAGTGTTAAGCTCAGTGTTGTTTCAATGAGGGAATAATATTTTTTTTGGGTGCTCCAGGCGGAACCGGCAAAACTTTCATTAGCTACTAATATGATATTAGCAAAAGTAAGGTCTCAGGGAAAACTAGCTTTGGCAGTAGCGTCATCTGGAATCGCTGCTACTATATAAGCTGGCGCACAGCTCATTACACTTTTAAACTAACATAACCTAACCGTTCCGTTACAGAAAGAGCGTGTGCTCTATTCGTAAAAATGGCCTTTTAACCAAAGTTTTGTAAGATGTCACTTTAATAATCTGGGATGAATGTACCATGATTCATAGAGCTCATGTAGAGGCTCTAGATAGGACTATTATAGATATTAGAGACTGCGATAAAATCATGGTTGGGATTACTGTCGTGTTTGCTGGGGATTTTCGGCAAACTTTACCAGTAGTAGTAAGAGGAACTAAAGTAGACATTGTAAAAAATTGCCTTAAAAGTTCTCTATTATGGAAATTTGTTTATACCTTAAAACTATCTACGGACATGAGAGCATATTTGGGAGGAGTTAGTACAAATTTTCCTTTGAAGTTACTTTTAGTTGGAAACGGAAAATACCTTATTTTGAAAATAAAATACCTATTGATCAAGATTTAGGAGAAAAAAGACTAGCATTGAGAGTTTAATATCAAAAGATATCGTCGAAATATAAAATAAAGATTATCAATGGAAGTGTGCACAGTCGGTGCGGTGGCTGGGCAACTGGCTGCCGTGCAACGTGTCGCGGGTTCGATTCCCGCACGGAACAAAACTTTGTGTGATCCACAAATTGTTGTTTCGGGTCTGGGTGTCATGTGTATGTGACATTGTATGTTTGTAAACGCACCCACAACACAGGAGAGAATCCTAAAGTGTGTACAGTAGAGTAAAGTCTAAACAGTAGTGTTGACAAAATTAACGATTTAATTTTAACTAAACTTCCAATGGATCAAGAATATGCAGTCCATTATCTACAGGGATGTTTTCATTCTTTAAACCCGAGGGGCATCCCATCACATTCTCTCAACTTAAAAATTGGTGCCCCATTATTTTACTTAGAAATTTATGTAACGGGAGACTTTAGGTTAAATTTATTGGCAATAACGTGATAGTTGCAATAATAGTTCTGACTGGTCCAGTGGTTGGTCAAACAGTATTTATACCTCGGATCCTAATGATTCCAAATGATTTGCCTTTACATTTTAATCCAATTCAGAAAATAAAACAAAAAATATTATTTACTCAGAAGTACTTTAAAATGATATTTGCACCCGGTTTAAAGTGGACGGACACTCCCGCCTGTAGTCGTAATTCTTACTCTGGCTGAATTTCGAACAGATAAACAGCTATTGCTTACTCGACTTATACAATTTAACTTAATCTATATTTTTCTTAATATTTTAACTAAACATGAAAAGTTTGGTTGTTTGTTATGAAGGCGGTAATCTCGGGAAATGCTGATCTGATAATTATGAAGACTGTTCAAATATTCAATAGTCCATTTATTGAGGGAGGCTATAATATAGGCAATATTTTATCTCGGTATTTCCACGGAAACGACAAAACGCGGGTGAAACCGCGGGGCACAGCTAGTATTTTTATAATCTGATTTACAGTAAATAAGTTTTCTTTTTTGACAGCAAAGTTTACGTGGTGGCTGGAAAACTGACTGCCTTAAAATGGGTCGCGAGCTAGTTTCTATGCGGAACAATAATTCTTTGTGTGACCCACAAATTATTGCCCTGGTTCTGCTTGTGATATGCACGTGAAATTGTAAGTTTGTAAGTGATACAGAATAACACCCTAGACTGGGGTAAATTTTAAATTAAGCTTGGTATACTTGGAAGAAATAGCAGTTTAAAAGGTTTATTAGAGACCGCTGCTGCCTGTGAAATATACATTGTACTATTAGTACAATGTATACTTTTATCGAATTTGAAATCCCTAGCCAAACTTTATAGTCTCCCCAGTAATACCATGAGGTAACCTGGCCTAATTTTGAAACCGACAATCCATCTTGAGCAAGCGAAATGATACATGCTCAAGCTTTCTCCGTGTGAAAATGAGGCCTTGGCTTAGCAGTGGGCAGATAGGCATGAAAGCTAATAGCTAGTTTAATCAATTATAACAAAAAAGCGAAACTATTTATTGCTGTGTCAGATCGTTTTTATAAAGTCACATCATCAAACTATCCAAACGTTGAACAGCAGATAATGCCCATGCATGAGAAGTAAAAAAAAGTTAGCAATGGCGGAGTATATTCAAACTCCAAGTACGATCAAAACTCATCCAGTCAAAATTAAGACCTATATCCTGGCTTTGAAGTCGTAGATTGGTTTATTAGTTAACAAAATTCTTAGAATCCGGCTCACGTTGTGGTTGCGGCCAGTCAATACCTACCTGATAAAATGTGGGCGTTTCATTCACTCCTGCCTACACTCTGGCAGAAATACGGAACGTTCCTACATATGTATATAACGTAAATGTAATAAGACAGGAATAGTGCGGTTCTTATAATTTCTGATTTATCAATGGCGATTAGATTTGTATCTCGCAAATGGCTATTTGTAATGGGCAATATCTTTTATTATTATGCTAACTTTATTTTCAGATATGAATCTGAAATGATTTTACGCCGTGTGTAACCGGCACGGCATATAAAGTCACACACATAAGTAATAAGTAAAGAGAGCCATGCTTTAGTACGAATCGACCGGTTTGATGCCACAATTTAAAAACAGAATACTGTCCTGAATCAAAATTTACATCAAAGTCGCTGTCTCTGTCCCCATATCCCTATGTATGCTTAAATCTTTAAAATGACGCAACTGATTTTCTCTCTGGAAAACGTAGTGTGGGCAGGCCTCCCGCTAGGTGGACCGACGACATCGTCAGAGTCGCCGGGAGCCAATGGATGCAGGTGGCAACTTGTCGTTCGACGTGGAGAGCTAAGGGGGAGGCCTTTGTCCAGCAGTGGACGTCTTCCGGCTGATAATGAAAAATGATGATAATGAACTGATTTTGAAACGATTTTTAATAGAAGTAAAAAAAAAATAGTAATGAGAGAGGAGGAGTTTTGTATCAGAATTGCGTCGCTATTATACATATATATTTGTCACAATACACTAATTTATTGGAGTACCGTATTACAGACAATGTAGTTACCGCAAGAAGTGTCCTTGGCAAATACCTACACGTATTATGGTAATCAGCAAACTAAACTGTATGCGAGTACACCTGCTCTCGATTATATTAATCAGAATTGTAAATAAGGTAATTAGAGAGAGTAGTTTGTACTTTGATGACAAAGATACGTAGGGAGAATATTATGACAAGTTCTATATGAAACGACTAGCGGTCGACCGCGGCTCCAAATGCGTGGATGCCGATTTTTCATTTTTTCCAAGATTTGTTTTAAACGTTTTCTACGTACAAATCATCTCTGGACTTCCACGAATAAAGACTACAATTAGCCAAATCGGTTAAGGCAACAATGAGGAATAACATTACAACGAGAAAGTGGCATTGATTTTTTTATACGTGTATAGATATGAGTATACAGAAAACCGGCGTGAAATAACCACAGCGTTGTGTTTCGCCGTGTGAATGAGGTTACCGGAGGCCCAATCCTTCCCCTCCCCCAATCCCTCCTAAATCCCTAAATCTCCAAATCCCTAATCCCTAAAAGGTCGGCAACGCACTCGTAACTCCTCCGTTGCGAGTGTTCCGTGTCCATGGGCGGAGCTGATTGCTTACCATCAGGTAATCCGTCTAATCGTAAAAAAATAAATAAAAAGCTAGAGTAGTTAAAATTTTAGACTAACATCAACCGACGACGATCCTCACTCTTTGGTAACTTCACTCACGCAATGAAATACAACGCTGTGGGTTGTTCAACGACGGTTTTCTATGAGGCCGTGGTATCACTCCGAGGCGACTTTACCTACTATATTTTCGCAAGATATGTGTGCTAGCTAGCTAGCTATGTTTGGCCTTTGTGTAACCCTTCCTGCAAGTACCGCATGGTTTTTCCAATATTTGATGTGATCTCATAGCGATGCGTCGAACGAGCGAGAGTCAGCGGAGTAAAGTTGTATATTACCAATTTATTATAGTGTATTTAGTAGAAGTGATAATATTTATAAATAGTATAAAATTATATGTTTTAAAAACGCAGCTATATTTCGAAAAAAAGGAAATATGACGTGTTGACGCCGTAAGTTAATAATACCTTATATTTTTTCCAGGTTCATATTTCAACATTTTTGATTCAGTAGTCTATAAAGATAGTATGGCTTGGAATTGCTTTAATTTGTATGAAACTGTAAACCAACAATAAAACCACAAACATATTAAATTCATACTTATGTCGTAAAATATTTTAATATCGTAACACAGCAAAAAAAACTCATTCATGAGATATCTTTGAAAATAATAAAATGAAAATAAAAATACATTAGCTTTTCTAGATAGAATAAATAAAAATGTAGACTAAATAGTACTTTGAAGAGCACCTCTAAAAATTGTAGACACTGGCTTAGTAACCAACAAAAATAAAAAACACTACAGACTAAACACGGCCTAACTATTTTTTTTCGCTATGAATCGCACAGGCAATGTCGTGCGGCGGAATAATTACGAGTTTTTTTTTAATTACCACTATATTTTATCTGTGCTCGCAATATTCGCTGGGAATCTCTAGCGCCTGCGGCCCTTGTGTCTATTGCCAGAGATATATAGAGCTGTAGTTGTTACGGCATGGAAAATGCTCAACTTGTGAAATATTTTTTCTCTATTTTCTTGTTGTTTCCTCGTTGTTATATATTGTATCTTTATGTAAGCAATAAAAATGTTGTTATCATTTTCCTTGAGGCTTACCTGTAAGGATTCCAATGTTCTCGAACACCATATCATTTATTGCGAGGATTAATAAACATTTTAGCATAATTTCAAAACGAAGAACACGCTTTTCTCTTGTTTTATACTCAACTGTAATTAAACACCAGCCACTAAACCAACTTTCAAGAATTTGTCACTGAAACCATTTTTCGGGTGAGTCAAGAGTCGGTTGCCGCAAACGCTGCTTAAGAACCAAAGTCCCATTGTTACCTGAAATCTGAAACTAGTATAGAGCTTTCCCAAATTGATAATTCACGTGAGTTATTCGTTACATCCAAAACAATATGTAAGTACATCTATTTAAAAAAAATAATGAGTCATGGAAGATGGCGTGACGGTCTAGACGCCTATCGTCGAGCCTGGTGGACACGGTCGAAAGTTCGGACGGTGCGAAAGCGAGATGGGGAGGCCTTTGACCAGCAGTGGGACATTACAGGCTGGTAAAAAAATATGAGGCCATATTCAAAAATCGAAGTAGAGCCATTTAGCTACCCTACTATTAGCTTCACACTTACCTCGCTCAACTTTAAATCCGCCGTTGAATATATTGAAGGGTAACCTCCCACAGGTCAAAGGCATGCACCATGCATATAGACTAGACAGTAAGGACCGATATTCCCGTAAATGTCAAGCTCTAGCCTTTCACGTTATTTATTTGAACGAAGTGTGCAAAAGCCATACTTCAGCACGAATAGGTAGGCTCGACCAGAGTGATACGACGGCGTCGAAGAAAACCGGCTTGAAACAACCACAGAATTGTGTTTAACCATGTGAGCGTGGTTGCCGGAGGTCCAATATTTACCCTCTCCCAATCCCTAAATCTCCAAAACCGTAATCCCAAAAGGATTCCTATTGAACCCTGAACCTACGTGGTAAATTATCGGCGCCGCCTATGGACAATAGCAACACCAGACGATGTGCAACTACATTGCCGATTTCAACAACAAATCTGCCGAGCCCATGCCTCAGTAATGTCATTCCTACGGCCACGGCAAGCGTTGGTTCACGCTGGTTTGCCGTGAGGGCGTGGTTTCACTGCAGTCGACGCGAAACATTTCGAAATTCAATCCATATTAAATAGCTTACAGAATGTCAGTGTAACCTCTATCAGGTAAGCTTAATAAAAAGTGTAAATTTCACGAAACCCAAGTTAAACCTTAATTTTATTCGGTGGCTTCAATAATTCATAAGGCAAACCATTCCGTGGGTTCCGTGCATTTTCTATTTACATTTTTATTCGTGAAAAGTGGAAGCGAATGTAATGGAATGTCAGTTTCATTCGAATTATTTTGGACCAAGTTGAGTTCGAGATAATTTAATTGGTAAAAGCGTGTAATGTGTCGTCATTTCGATTGCCGCACGGAACAATACTTTTTGTGATCCACAAATGATTGTTCCGGGACTGTGTGTATCTAAACGCACTCACGAAACAGGATAAATCCTAGTGTAGGACCATGATTTTTTTGTTTTTATCTTAACATATTTTATACTAAGTATACCAACACTTAATAACATTATATTTACGCGAAAGTTATTATTTGAATACCTTGTGACCACGACCTGTGTGAATTTTCCGCGTAAATTTATGTTATTAATATGAAACGCGAAATTTTAAAAGTTAGTATACCAACACTTTTTTCGAATTCTCAAAAATCACCACTATCGATGAATTACATCCATGAAAGAAATTATAAGTTGTATAACAAGTTTGTGTTATATAAAATGTTTATGGTCTAAAACTACCACCAATAACCACATACATGCATGAACCAACACAAAAATCTTAGAAACTTGAGCAAAATCCCTTCATTCAAATTTTATCATTGTTAGTTCAAATGGTTGAGCTCTGCGAATGGTGATTGCTCAAATCTGTTCTAGACTAGCATTTGGTGGCGTAATGTCGATTGCTCTCGTCTTGTTTACTCCAAACCAGCCAAGTACGTGACGTTGTTGCGTTCACAAACATTTTAGGATTATTCGCTTTACACAATAAGGTTTTGTTGTTAATGAAACTCACAAAAGCAACTAGAGCTACAATATTTATGTTTACACAGTATAAATAAAAGTCTAGTTGCTTTTGTGAATTTTATTTAGATCTACATTGTCGTTATTTGTATTTATGTGTAGTCTTAAATGTAATTTTGGTCAATGACTGCTCAAGAATGAAGTTTGGAAAGTATTTTAATTAGTAGGTAGTTTGATTTTAAGTAGAGAAAATTGTCAAAATGACTTTTACTGCCCTGAGTAAGGCGACTACTACTAAAATCTGTCCGATTTCATGTACTCATCTAAGCCGTATTAGTATTATTGATCTTTGCCCACGGTCTTTGTCCGCATCGTCAGCTGTTATTTTTATGCATAGACTTTTCTATGTGTGTTGTATTTTAATGGAAACATCCATATGAAATAAATGTTATAACGTAAGTGCCCCAAATACTTAGACAACACAAACTTAAAATGTAACTCGTTATGTTTAAAAAATACAAATGCATGTATAATAAACATGGTTTCAAAGATTTAAAAAGTTAAAAAACATTTATTTCAACGAAAACATTAGATATTACGTACCTTTGAAACGTCAAAATAGAATATATTCTAAATGGAATATATTCCGTCATTTTGTTCGTCAGTGAAACTAGGTGCTTGTTCCAAAGGGCAGATTCGAATGGAGACAAGAACGAGAAACTTTGACTGCACGGTTGGCGCGCGGTTGGCGCGTAGCGTGTCTCGGGTTCGATTCCCGCACGAAACAACTCTTTGGGTAATCCACAAATTGTTATTCCAGGTCTGGGTGACTTGTGTATGCGAAATTGTATGCTTGTACCCACGACACAGGAGAAAATCCCAGAGAGCAGAAACGTTTTTTTTTAAATGTAGTAAAATAAATACGAATTTCGTCGTTGATGAAATCACAAGACAAGTTTATAGCAACAATACTTAGATACTCTTCACAGGACACAAGAACAAATTGAAAATACAAGATACAACTTGAAACAAATCACAAAATCTATATTGTAATACAAATTTGTAACTTAATTAAGTACTAATTTATACTAAATTCTAAGCAATAGGCTTTTAGGCGCGTTCGTAGTGAAATCTTGTTTTCTTTTATGTAATAGGTCGGCAAACGAGCAGACGGATAACCTGGTGGTAAACAATCAGCGCCGCCCATGGACACCCGCAACGGAGAAGTTACGCGTGCGTTGCCGACTTTTTAGGGATTAGGGATTTGGAGATTTAGGGATTGAGGAGGGATTGGGAGAGGGGAAGGATTGGGCCTCCGATAACCTCACTCACACGGCGAAACACAACGCTGTGGTTGTTTCACGCCGGTTTTCTGTGAGGCCGTGGTATCACTTCGGTTGAGCCGACCTATTCGTGCCGAAGCATGGCTCTCCCACACTTAAAACTCAATACTTAATAGCATCACCTACAACAACTCTAAAGTTTTGATAAGCAAGTGCGCTTGCTAATTCAAAGTGGTCCGCCCTACTTTCAAAACTCTTTTGTTGGATAAAAATTCAAATCCTACGTGTCGCTTCGGATGTACGAAACAGATATTTGGAGTTCCGAATGTGAAAAACCTATGCTGTTGCTTTTTGGATTCTTTTCTTTACATAGCTAGTTATTTTTTGGATTAAGTTGTGGCAAAAGAAAGGGATATTCTGTTTGCAGTTTATCATTCGATATTTAAGTTTTGTTAGATAGATACAACGGCAATAAACTATATAGTTACTAATTAGAATGACAATAATCAAATAGTAGGTACTTTTTTATGTGATAGGTCTAGAGCTGTTGCAAACCGTATGTATTCGGTACTGAGTAACGGGTGCGCCATCTAGTACCGAGTAACGAAAAGTTACACATGAATGCATTTCGTTACGCGCATTTTTCGTATAGTACATCCAAGTACCGCTGATACGTATATTTTGATACGTTTCTGATCGTATGTTTTACGCATGCGCGCACTTATTCGTACAATTTTAAAACTTAGTTACAAATAACGATCTTTGTTTATTTATTTAAGTACAAATTGGAAATTCGTCGTTCAAGTTTTAGATATTGTGTGTGTGTAGTGTAGATTAAGTTTGAGATTGAAACAGAAAAGAGGTAAGAAAGTATTTTCCACAAAACAATTCATAATAGATTTCGATGTTATTGTGATTTAGGTAACACGGTTATATTACAAAATAAAAATAGTCCATTCATCCGGTTCTTTATAATAAGCGCACGCAATAAAAATCGATTCGTAGCTCTTGAGAAGTATCAGAAGTAACGAGTAACGTAACGATACCATAGTAACGAGTACTAATTGACAAAGCACCGAATACATACGGGTACGCTTTTTTTCGTTACTTTTACACCTCTAGATAGGTCGGATTAACTGATGATAAGCAATCAGCGCCACCCATGGACACCCGCAACGACGGAGGACTTGCGATTGTGTTGCCAACCTTTTGGGGATTAGGGATTTGGAGATTTTGGGAATGAGGAGGGATTGAGAGGGGAAGGATTAGGCCGCCGGTAACCTCACCTACACGGCGAAACACAACGCTGTTTGTTGAGATATTATTTGTCCTGTAAGCATCCCTTCATTTCGAAATGATTAACTTTTCTTAGTGCCCGATTGCTCTTAAATGTGTTATTTATTAAATTTACCGTAAATTGAAAATAAGGAAAACGCTCAAACACAGCACCGGGGTCACAAATATAACGTTAAATGTACCGGGGTTTGTCGGCGAACCGCTGCGGTGAGAGGTAAAATCCAAATGGCATTAGAGGTTTTTGAAGGCCTTTCTGAAGCCCAGTAAGGGTACAAATAAAAAAATTGAGAGGAGGGAATAAACAGTATTTGATGAAGTACAAATATGTGTACTGTGCAAATTATTTTAATAATCTCGACATCATCATCAACCTATAAGTGCTCACTGCTGAGCAAAGGCCTCTTCTCACACGGAAAAGGTTTGAGCAATAATCACCACGCTTGCACAATGCGGGTTGGCGATTTCAAACTTATAATTAGGAATTATAAGTCCAGGTTCCCTCACGGTGTTTACCTTCACGGTATGTAAGTGGTGTCTAAATAATCATAGAATGTACATGTAACTCGGAAAAAGTCACATTGGTACTTGCTAAGTTTATAACCCTCATGCTTGAGAAGCGGGCTCCTTAACCTCCGGGCCACCACGACATGACAAATAATCTAGACAAGAAACGTTAAAATTTTAAAGTTTTGGCACCACTCTGCCTGTATCTTAGAGGAACCTCAAGTACGATGTTATATTTACGTCATTACCGCCCACACATGATACAAAATGTTCTTAAGACACAGACATACATACAACTTAGTATTTCTTTAACAAACTTATTGAGAAATAACATAAATAAGTTGTAAGAAAACTTTGAAGTTTCCTATCAAGTCTCACTTTGTACGACTCGGGAACAATCTCTTTTCATGAGACGAGGTTTGCTTGAAACTTTTGTAAGGAAAAGTAATAGGTTGCCACTTGAGAAAATGTTGTTTCAAGGGAGAAAGGGACGTTATTCTAAAGGTGACGGAAGTTGGAAGTTGATGAACATGGTTGATGTTTTTGGCTATTTTTAAATTCGTTGTTTAATCTTTAGTAAGGTTACAAAGGTAAAACTCTTGTTACTTATTTAAGCACTTATAACTCCGAAATTACTTCATTAAACTGATACTTTATTTTTGTATTCGATAGCTTTTATCGAGAAAAGCGATATGCACGCTATGACAAATATGTATGTCCCGAGAAGCAGGCGAAAGAAAAGTAGCCAGGTTAGTATAAAAACTATGATCATCGTCAGAATGAATTAATGATTATTTTTTGGAAATAATGTGTAATCACGAAATCATTTTTGTAAATGGTCTAGAACTTTGACATGTGATCTTTTTTAAATTAAAATCTAGATGAGGCCATTTTCCGTTATCGTACTCTAAGAAGACGAGAAAACAAGCTTATCGGTCAAAACCACTTTTAAGTTCCAGACAAATATAACAATATGTTTTAGAACAAGTTTATTTTATAGAAGTCGTCTAACTTCAGCATTACTGTACGTGTAATAGGGCCAACTCTCGAGCAGACTCGAGTGCGATATCTAGACAGTCAACTTGAAATAAATATATTGAAATAACAGTTTTCCCAACCGTATAAGTTGGGAAAAGTATAATTTATTTGTTTATTATCTTACTAGCTTTTGCTTGCGACTCCGTTCACGTGGAATAGTGAAAAACTACTTTTGGTATAAAAACTATCGAATTCCAAACTATGTCTAAACCAAGTTTCCCAGAAATCGGTTCAGTAGCTTAGGCGTGAAGAAAAGACAGACAGACAGACAGATAGACAGAGTAACTTTCGCATTTATAATATTAGTATGGATCCTACTTTTTTCAAGCTCAGTTGTTACACTACAAACTGACGAAAGCACAAAAAAATAATCTTACGAATCTATTTCGAGAAAATTTGAAAGATTCGTACATCCCAAATATTTCAAGATAAAGTTTTGCAAATATCTCTCTCCGCCCGAATTCTTAAGCAGTGAAGTATTTTTTCGGCTCTGAATGTGTGAGAAGCTTATCTTTGTGCTTTAGAAAATATTCATGCCGTAAATCTTGTATCTACTCGCTTTTGTAGGAAAATCTTTAGTTTCTTTTTTTGGTTCCTGATAATCTCAGGTAAAACTGAAAAGGATTGGGCTTGTGTTTTTGATGAAGTTTTGCGTAGAGGTACCTAGAAAGGTACTCGTATTGGAATGGTTTGGTGTATTTAGAGTTAGATTGGTATTAGAACTAATGAAACAATGAGGTTTTTTTATGTGGTAGGTCGGCAAGCGAGCAGTATTTAAGTGTGGGAGAGCCATGCTTCGGCACGAATGGGAAGAAAACCAGCGTGAAACAACCACAGCGTTGTGTTTCGTCGTGTGAGTGAGGTTACCGGAGGCCCAATCCTTCCCCTCCCCCAATCCCTCCTCAATCCCTAAATCTCCAAATCCCTAATCCCTAAAAGGTCGGTAATACACTCGTAACTCCTCCGTTGCGGGTGTCCATTGGCGGCGCTGATTGCTTACCATCAGGTAATCCGTCAGCTCGTTTGCGGACCTATTACATAAAAAAGTAGTGTTGGCTGATGGTAAAGAATCTGCGCCGCTCATGTACATCTCCAACACTAGGAAAGTAACGAGTGAGTTGCCACTCCTTTCCTTTTAGGAATTAAGGGTTTGGAAATTTTGGTATGGGGGAGGGAAAGGATTGGCCCATAGGTAACCTCACTCGCATGGCGAAACACAACGCTGTGGGTATGTACACCGATTTTCTGTCGCTCCGTGGCACACTCCAGTCAAACCGACCTATTTGTGACAAAGCATGGTACATCATCATCATCATCAGCCCTTTTCAGTCCACTGCTGGACATAGGCCTCTCCTATTGCACGCCACTGGGATCGATCTTCGGCCACTCGCATCCAGCTCCTGCCAGCCATCTTGCGCAAATCATCACTCCACCTTGCCTGAGGACGTCCTACATTTCGTTTGCCGAGACGCGGTCTCCACTCAAGAACTCGTCTACTCCAACGGTCATCGGTTCTTCGGCTAATATGGCCAGCCCACTGCCATTTCAGCTTGCTAATCCGGTGGGCTATGTCGATTACCTTGGTTCTTTGCCGGATCACCTCGTTTCTGATTCGATCTCGCAGAGAAACGCCGAGCATAGCCCTCTCCATAGCTCGCTGAGTGACTTTTAGCTTGTGAACCAGCCGCACCGTCAGTGTCCACGTTTCGGCTCCGTATGTCATGACAGGTAGGACGCACTGATTGAAGACTTTCGTCTTTAGGCACTGTGGGATCGACGACGTGAAGACTTGACGCAGCTTTCCATATGCTGCCCAACCTAGCTGAATTCTTCTATTCACCTCGTTCTCGAAGTTGTTTCTACCCATCTGCAATGTCTGCCCGAGGTATACATATTTTTGAACGACTTCGAGAACAGCGCCGTGTACTGCAATCGGTTCCGGTAGTACATGTTCATTGAACATGACCTTGGTTTTATCCAAGTTCATCCGTAGGCCGATGCGTATAGAAGAGTCAGCCAGGTCATTCAGCATCCGTTGTAGGTCCTGCAGCGTTTCTGCTACGATGACGATGTCGTCTGCAAATCGCAAGTGAGAGATGTACTCGCCATTTATGTTGATGCCGCGTCCTTTCCAGTTCAGCGTCTTGAACATATCCTCCATTGCATTTGTGAACAATTTCGGGGAGATAACATCCCCTTGTCTCACACCTCGATGCAACGGTATCGGCCTTGTTTGCTGATCCTGTACTTGGACGGACATGGTGGCGGCCTCGTAGAGACATCTCATCACTTGGATGTATCGCCAATCTACTTGGCATCGCTGCAGGGACTCCAGAGCAGCCCAGATTTCGACCGAGTCAAAGGCTTTCTCATAGTCCACAAATGCTAGGCACAGGGGCTGATTATACTCCTCAGTCTTCTGTATAATCTGCCGCACTGTGTGGATGTGGTCTATGGTGCCGTATCCGCTCCGAAACCCAGCCTGCTCCGGTGGTTGGAATTCGTCAAGTCTTCGCGCAAGGCGGTTCGTGATCACTCTCGAGAACAGCTTATAGACGTGGCTTAAAAGGGAAATGGGTCGATAATTCTTCAGTAGGGTTTTGTCACCCTTTTTGAAGAATAAGACGACCACACTCCGACTCCACGCCTCTGGAGTTCTCCCTTCAAACAGGACAGCGTTAAATAGCTTTTGCAGCTCCCTGAGTACCGGTTTGCTGCCTGCTTTTAGAAGCTCTGTCGTAACGCCATCCTCTCCAGGGGCTTTTCCATTTTTAAGCTGTCCAAGAGCGATCTCGATTTCGTCAATGCTGACTTCTGGCAGGTCTTCGGTGTAATGGCGTATTAAAGTGGCTCTAGAGTCCTCATTTCCGGGGTCAGGTCGAGATGCATGCGAAGCGTATAACCGGCCGTAGAAGTTTTCTACTTCCGAAAGAACTGCCGGCTTCGAGACAACGACTTCTCCACTTGCTGTGGTCAACTTCGTCAGGTGGCTTCTTCCAAGAGGTTGTACGAACACTTTTGGCCCCCGGTTTTGCTCGAGCAAAGCATGGTACACGCAGACTTAAAAGAACTTAGTAATAAAGACTTAACTTTTTAGGGTATAAGATGGGTTATGAATAAAACTGATAATTCGATGGTAAGCAATCGAATTCACCCATGAACACTCGCACCACTAGATAAGCTACAAATACATTGCCGGCTTTTTGAGTATGGAAAACATAGGGAAATTTGGAAAACAAAACAATGAACAGGGGATGCTTTAGTGTCATCTGGGAAGTCTTGGTAATCACTGAAGCAATGAGATAGTTCATCTTCATCGTCATCATCATCAGCCTATAAGTGCCCACTGCTGAGCAAAGGCCTCTTTTCAAACAGAGAATGTTTGAGCATTAATCACCACGCTTGGTCAAATTAGAAATTATAAGTCTAGGTTTCTTAATGATTTTTACCATCATCGTATGTCAGTGGTGTCTAAATAATCATAGAACTCGGAAAAAGTCATATTTATACTTGCCAGGTTTCTCACCCTCGCTCGTTTCGCTTCTTAAGCATGAGGGTGTCCTCATGTATCGTCGGGGCCACCATGACCTCGAACGAGAAAGTTGCCTCGTTAATATACAACCAATATAGAAAATTATCATTTCTAAAAACAATAGAAAGATGATTTTCGGCTTCTAACATTTTAAATAAAAAATCTAAGTAGAAAATCTTTAAAAACTTAATTTTCTTTCGGTCACTTTTAACCAGAACTGCTTGAGACGAGAATTTACTGCAAAAGTGAACTGTAATTTTTCACTAAAAGACCTTTTTAGACAAGTTTAATGAAAGATGCCAGCAAAAAATATTCTGCAACATTTTAAAACATACGTCTTCGTGCACTTTAGAAATATCAACTTTAATAATGTCAAGAAAAATATCAACGTAAGTACCTAAGTTTTACATTCTGTTTTTTTAAAGGATCGAGAGCAGCATGAATTTGGGAATTTAAAGTTTTTGTAACTTCTTTTTTGAATAAAACCGTTGATTCAATTTTTTTACATGATCCAAATTTTAATTTTGACAAGTTTGATGTTGTGGCTTTAAATCTATTTATTAGAGTAACATTTATATATATATATTAAATAATAAAATTAAATTAAAAATTAAAAAAAAACCCTCGACTTTATAAAAACCAAATGTAATGAACGGAACGAGATATCCATAAACAATTATAATTCCTATGAAAATGGATGGATATGGATATGGATATCAAATGATATCAATATATCCATAAAGCGCCATTTTGTAGAGGCAGCCATCTTGGATTTCAAATTTTTCATACCTAATAGTATTTCACTAGTCAAGCCCTTTCATTTGATACCCATATTGATCAAGATGTAATAAAAAAATGTAAAGCACCATTTTGTAGAAGCAGCCATTTTGTATTCTAAATTTGTCATATCATAATAGTATTCTACTAGTCAAGCCCTTTCATTTGATACCCATATTGATGGAGTTTAAAAAAATATCTAATCTGTCATTTTGTGGCGGCGGCCATCTTGGAACAATTTTCATCAAACTTACGTAAAAACAATCTCGACATTTTCTACTGTCAAACAAAAAAAACTAAATCAAAATCGGTCCATCCGTTCGGCGGCTAGAGTGGTACAGACAGACACACACACACACACACACACACACACAGACACGTCAAACTTATAACACCCCGTCGTTTTTGCGTCGGGGGTTAATTATAACACCCCGTCGTTTTTGCGTCGGGGGTTAATTAAGATTGTTGCCAAGAAGCCTGTTGTGAGTAAAATCACAACTTTGACATACACACATAATTTTAAGTCAAGTCCTGTATCTAAGACACCTTAGTAAGTGTTCATGCATCTCATCGTCAACCCATAGACATGAATAATTGACATTCTTTGATTATTTAAACTACCTTATTTATTTGCTTTCCTAGTTATAAACTAAACGTAAAAAGTTTAGAACGAAGAAAGAAGAACGTAGGTGCGTTGTCCAGCCAGAGTTTTGAGAGCAAACATTCTAATTGTTCTGTGGCTAGAGACCGGGGCAGGATTATGAACTGGGTGGTTTTTAGTCAGTGAGAGTCCGACGCAAAGAAATAAATTGCCTCCCTCAAAAAACTACAGCTAAGCGCTACATATCACAAGTCTCAAAGTGATCTCTAATCACCACAGATGGAGCCTACTGGGGTCATGTCTAGCCGGGGACGCAGGTGCATTAGGTGCATGTGCAATATTGGACCCTGGCCTTAGCCTGGGGCAGGAGCAAGAACGGGGTAGTTTTTAGTCAAAACGTTGGGATTTTCTCCTGTGTTGTCGGGCGTTTTTTGCGTTCAAACATACAATTTCACATACATACCACACCCAGAGCCGGACCAACAATTTGTGGATCACACAAATAGTTTTTTCGCGCAGAATCCAAACCGCGACACGCCACGCCAGTTGCCCAGCCACCGCGTCAGCCGTGTAGAACCAGCAGCCATTTAAAATCAATTACAAAATCTAAAATATAATTTTACTCTTGCTTTGAATTACCAATAAACTTTAACTATCAATTCCCCAAAACCATCATCAAAATGGACGAAACCCCGCGATGAATTTCCAGTTATTTCCATTGTTCAATATCGAATGTTTAATTACACGTCGGTACATTAAGCTTGTAAACTGTTATTGGAATAACAAGTATCATGTAACAAGTGCTACTTCTAAATTAGGCTTTTTAGGGTTTTACATAGGCTAGATTTTTACGAACCTATAAAGATTAAAATATATTTAGTCCATTAGTTGAATAATGAAAATATATTAAACACGTTTTTTTCGTTTCAGACATTAGTCATTTGCTAAAAGCAATGTAAATTATTGTCACACGAAATTCCATAATATTATTGAAGACAATGTTAATTGATTCCGTAACAAAAGATAATATAATTGATTTCGTATCTGATTATATGTATTTAAAATGGTCCAAAAAGATGGAGTTTAGTAGTAATAGTTATTACAAAGTATGTGACAACCATGTTTCAGCACGAATGGACCGGCTCGACCAGAGTGATCCACAACCTTTCATCGAACTATCATCAGAGCGTTGTACTTCACCGTGAAAGTGAGGTTACTGGAAGCCCAAAACCTTCCATTTCCAATTCCTAAATCTCCAATTCTCAGATATCCCAATCACCAAAATGTAAACTTGTAACTCCCCAGATGTTGCACAAGACTATGACGGACACCAATTGCTTAGCCGGCGATTGGCTGCAAAATTTCTGACTTATCGAGAAGTAAAAAGAAACATTAAAAACATTTAGAAATCAACTCTATTATAAGGCATTATCTAGTTAAATGCTGGTAAAATATTTATTATATGCAAGATATGTACCTACATATATGTACTCAGTACTAAACATTTGTTAACATCAAAAAGCTAGATTTTCTCTTGACATTTTGTCAGCGTTTGTAGTTGGTTTCGTTTGTGTATGCAGTTTAGTATTTACATTGTTTGGTGTATGTTCATAAGTCGGGTATTTTAGTAAAGAGGTCATATAGACTGGGTATAATATAGTTAAAGCTATGATAAAAGGATATAATTATATTTTGATAAAGTTGCAGGTTTTAAATTACATGATAATTATAATAGATAGATTGATTTTACTTTAATTATTAATTTTACGTATATGTTACGGCTAAAGGTAGGCGTGAACCTAAACTTAACATTAGCCGGCTAAACCTAGGTTTATCTTCGACGAAATGTTAATGTTAGTTTGTTCTATCTTTAGCCGGCTAAACTTAGGTGTAGCTGCAGGTCCTTGGCTAAAAATGTAGAAGGAAATGGAAAAGGAAACAATGTAATAATGTTTACTATTTTGACACTTTATTAAAAAATAATCACTTTCATTACACATACTTTTATGTACTATGTAGGTATTCAAAGTAACAATTATTACAATTACAAAATTTTAATTAGTTTTTTTTTTGACATTCACACCAATAACCTAGTACCAAACTAAGCAAAGCTTGTACTATGGATACTAGATAACGGATAAACATACATAAATATGATAAACATCCATGACTCGGGTACAAATATTCGTGCTCATTACACAAACATTTGCCCCTAGCGGGATTCGAACCCGCGACCGTTTGGTCTTGTGACTAGCGTTACTAACCACTAGACCAAACGTGTCGTCGTTAAAACAATATTAACCTAATCATTAACATAAAATAATAAGTAACCATTTGGTCATTACATAATCTTCTGTAGGTATTTAAAATTACAAAATAAACTTCTTCTTAATTACTTAAAACAATATCAACCTAAATTAACTACCGCGTCCGCGCACGCTGCTCATGAGGAAGAACCCCTTTGTGGTTCGAAACTAGTAGAGCTTTTCTCAACATTTACACGTGAGTAACCCGCGAATTTTAGTTAATTTAGTATGTCTCACGATAGTTATTGAGAAAAATATCAATCTAATCATTAAAATAAAATAAAAAGTAACTATTTGGTCATTACAGAATTTTCTGTAGGTATTTAAAATTTCAAAATAAAACAAAATTAGCCGTTTCGTTTCGGTTAATGTGCACATTAACCGGCTAAAGATGGAATATCACGACGCAAACTAACATGTTATCGAACTTTAGCTGCTTCTCGAAGATAAACCTAAGTTTAGCCGGCTAATCTTAAGTTTACGTTCACACCGACCTTTAGCCGTAACATATACAAAGATGAAAAAAGTATAAAATATATGCAAAATTGTTAAAAAAATAGTTCAAGTGGGCAATTCTGACTGGCTTTTTATCTTAAATATTCTCTATTTGGGTATTAATTCTTTGTGGTTTCTACTTCTCGAATAAGAGTAGCTTACTTTTGTAAAACAGGTTTCATATAAAGTAATCAGCGGCCATTTTAACCAAAAACAGGAACCAAATTTTGCACGAATTTTATCATTTCAAAATTCCCAGTTCCATTTTATTTATAGAACGAGAGACAGAAATAAGTTGACCATAATCTAGACAAAGTCTCACCACCACAATATGCAGGGAATAAAACAATTTTATGTTTGCTAAACGACCGTGTAACACGATACTGTCTGGTCCAGACCCAAAACTTTGAAAATATTATCAAAATTTCCATCGACAATCTCTAGGAGCTCGACATACATTGCGCGTTTTGTTCGTAAAAATTTCGGTTCAGTAGCAACTTGTCGAAGAAAACCAGCAATGGATCGAAATAGAAAATTTGTATACGATACTTTCGTTTGAGTTTCATAATAAATTCGTGTCTCCAGGTAGTTTTCGTCGTGATGTATAAATTAAAACGCGTAAATAACACGACAGTGCTCGCAAAATATGGCGGACTACGTTCTGTATTTCGAATTTATGACAAAGTCTCGTAAAATGTACCGTTTATAGTTGGAATATCTAATTAACATACGACTGGCTGTATATTCGTGTGAAATTAAATTAATAAACGAATAACTAAAATATTTAAATGCTTAATTTTGATATATAATTTGTTTTTTTTTCTTGACATTATTAACACTGAAACTCCGATTCTACAGAGTATTCTTAGCGACCCACCCCAGCTTTGCACGGGTGAAATGCTAGTACCTGTATACCTTTCTCCACTACTTAATCGATGTCATTATAGACCCATTGTATGCCTTCCTTTTAAATCACTCTGTCTATTTAAAACGCATCAAAATCCGTTGCGTAGTTTGAAAGCTTTAAGCATACATAGGGATATAGGGACAGAAAAATCGACTTTGTTTCATACTATGTAAAGATAATTGCGAAGAGTTTAAATATATATTTAGGTAGACTACAGTAATTGATCAAAATATATAAGCAACTCGCTATTGCAAAGTTAGTTGTTGCTTCGTCGAATGCATAGAAAAATTATCAATGTGATCAACAAATTTTGAACTATAATAACCCGTTTTGTCGAAGCAAAATCATTATTATGGAAGGGGCAAAAGGGACTTTCAGATAGACAAAACATGTTCGTTTTCCTTAACAAGTAAGCTGCGGTACTTCATTTGATTGTACTTTACGTCTCTAGGTGAAATTTAAGTCTAGTACCTATATACAAGAATTAAATTGTCAAAAAAAGTTAATTCATTTATAGCAATCACACCCTTACAGGCACTTTTGAACGTCAAACAAAGGTTAAAGATAATAAAAAAGTATCAATCTCCTATGTAGGTAGCAAAAGACTCCACGATTTTTTATGTGATAAGGGGGCAAACGGGCAGACTGATTACCTGACGGTAAACAATTAACGCCGCCCGTGGACAACAACAAAGCAGTTACGAGTGCATTGCCGATCTTTTGGGGATTGGGGATTTGGATATTTTGGGATTAGGGCAGGTGAGTGCTTGCGTGCTTCTTCTATTCGTGGAGAAGCATGGCTCTCCCACACTTAACAACTTACAGTTGTAGCAACCATGTAGTTTATTGCTCGTGCTTCTGGGATATGTATCAAAAATAATGTTAATTTAATAGTGATAATCGACGTTATTTCTAACCAACACGCGTATTTTAATAACGTTTCTTAATAATAACGCCTTAAGTTCTGGAAAAAACGTTGTCTCCAAAATAATATTGCTAAACATCTCTTATAAGCTCGAACTTCGCTCCGTCACGAGCGCCTTCCTAACTACGTGTTCGGCGTGTGAACGTCGCTTAGGTATCCCGCATACTTGCTATAAAAACGTTTGAACAAACTAAGGTGCTTCATGTAAATTGTTTGAGTACTTTTTATGTTTAATGTTTTTAAGTGTGGTAATGGGTTGGCTCGACCGGAGCGATACCACGGCCTCACAGAAAACCGGCGTGAAACAACCACAGCGTTGTGTTTCGCCGTACGAGTGAGGTTACCGTAGGCCCAATCCTTCCCATGTCTCACGACCCTTCCCCAATCTCTAAATCTCCAAATCCCTAATCCCTAAAAGGTCAGCAACGCACTCGAACTCCTCCGTTGTGGGTGTCCATGGGCGGCGCTGATTGCTTACCATCAGGTAAACCGTTTGCTCGTTTGCCGACTTATGAAAATAAATAAAAATGTTACTTACAAAAAAAAATGTTATTATTTATTTTATTTCACTTAAAATTTAGTATTAAATCAAGAAAATTAAAGAAAGGTAGAAAATGGAGTTGGAAAATTAGGTTACCTTAATACAGTGTCATAATATTTGAAAATTTCACGAGATGTGGTGGTAAATTTTTCACCATTCACCAGCATCACCATTCTCACCAGCCTATGCGTAATCACTGCAGAGAATAAAGCTCCTTTTCTATGGGTGAAGTAGGATTTAACATTAATCACCACGCTTGCCCAAGAGGAATTCGTCCACATATACATCCGCTAAAAGACACCTATTGCAGAACAAAGGCCTCGGTAAACATTATTTACCAATGAATTTAATATTTTGCTTATTACATAAGCGTATTTGTGTGATAATAAATGTATAAGGAAAAACAATTTTCCTACTTTATATAAAATCATTGTTTAGTATCAGAAATAAAGGCTTGTAGCGACATCTATCGCACAACATTGACAGCAGCACCAATCACGTGCAAGTTTCTACATCGCGCTATAAGAGTTTACAACACAATTAGCACTGATACAAAAATCCCGACAACAACCGTCGGGCAGTAGCCCACCAGGCACGAACACCTCGCCTGGTCGGAGGATCCTCCCTTTTCAATGGAGAATGAGGAACTTTCCACCCTGTTCCTCATACCTCTAAAGGCTTATAATAAATGTTATTGTAACTACGTGTGTAAACCGCTTTATAAATTCCGAGCTAAGCCGGTTTTCTGGTTACACTTGGAAAAAATATTACTTTCTAAAGAAAATATTGGATTAAGGAAACTGTTTCTTACATGCGGGGATAGTTTTTTTCAAATTGTTAGCTGTTAAATAAATGCCTTGTTATGTTCCTTCTATTTTAATGTCTATATCGGCATTTAATGATATATTTCTATCTTTACCTAAACCTACCTAAAAATAAGACGGATTAATTATTAATGTTTACTAGTCCATAACAACCCATACCAATAACTTTACAGTTTTTTCCACATTTCACAATAGTCCTGCATTAGCCGGCGATTGTCCTTGGATGCATTTCCATAGTGCACTCAAGGATAAAGACGGCTGACGTCCCATCACATTAAAATTAAAATTGTTCAACGGGCCTCTGCGAGTTGGCTTCGGTACCTCGCACAGTTCCAAAGGTCGGGGATCTTGTGGTCCCGTGAAAGGAAATGAACAAACCGATGAATTACTAACATCACACTAAATTAAGCTAAACTGTCTAATTATATTGAAATACAACAATTAAATAATAACTAAAACAAAAACTATATTTTGTTTCGTTTTACGATAATTGACGTGACAGTCGTGGTGGCCCGGAGGTTAAGAAGCTCGCTTCTCATGCATGAGGGTTTGTTTTACAGTCGAAACCTGGCAAGTACCAATGTGACTATTTCCGAGTTATATGTACTTTCTATGATTATTTTGACACCACTGACGTACGGTGAAGGTAAACATCGCGAGGAAACCTGGACTTGTAATTTCTAATTATAAGTTTGAAATCACCAACCCGCATTGAGCAAGCGTGGTGATTAATGCTCAAATTAACCTTCTCCGTGTGAGATGAGGCCTTTGCTCAGCAGTGGGCACTTATAGGCTGATGATTATGCTATAATGATGAGACGAAAATTAAGATATTTTTTTATTAAGAAAAACAAAACGTGACCTGCACTAGGATTTCACCTGTGTGGGTACATTTACAATGATATATTTTCACACACAGAACCAAAACAAGATTTTGTGGAACACACAGAGTTGCACCACATCGATTACCTAGCCATCACGTCTATTGTCCAGCCAAATGTATTGCAATCACCTATATTAAGACTGTAATTAGGTTCGTATTGACAAAGCATGGCATAAAAAGTCAAAGCACGTTGCAAGGAAAAAAAAAACAATAAATAAAATCAGCAATTTATTACCAAACATTATGATTGTAACGGCAATAAATTCCATGTTCCATACAATATTACAAAAGAAATTGTAAACAGAATTGTTAATATTACATATTTCTTCTGCCTTCAAAAGTATTCTTGTATTCTTGACGATACACGACATATTGGAACATTCTGACAAAGGAACCGGCAGTTCAGTATTTTATTGAAATTTGATATCAGAATTTAAATTATTTTGCAGTTTTCTACTTTTTGGAATATAAGATGGGGATTTAAAAAATAAAACAGTAGGGTCTTTATCTGAATATCAAAGTCAAACGTAAGATCATTTATTACAACTAAACCACAAATAGATACTTTTGAAACGGCAAAATAGAATATAGTAGTCTGTCAGTCTGTTCGTCAGTGTAGCTAGGTTGTTATCATGAAGAAGCTTAAGATAAGCTTAAGATAAGAGAGAAGAGAAGAAGAAGAAGAAGAAGACGTGAAAGATAATGTGCACGTCAATCTTTCTTCTGCTTTGATATTTGGCATCAGATCAAACGTCAACTAATTTGAATGAACTCTAAGAAGTACAGCTCAGTGTTCTCTGTCCCCTTGGCAGAGGATATCCATAGGATTCCTTAATCTCGATTGACTTAGAAATTGTAATACATTATAAAATATACGGATTTAGGATAAAATATTACTCACTCGGACAAACTAGAGGGCGTTCCGCTATCCAGTTATTTTCAATGTAATATATTCGTAAACGAGCTGACGGAATTTCAGATGGTAAGCAATCGGTACAGCCCGCTCTGCAACAGCAGATAAGTTATAAATGCGTTTCCGGCCTCTTGAGGATTTCGGAAATTTAGGGTTGGGCCTCCGTTAGCTTCACCTACACAGCGACACACAACGCTGTGATTATTTCACATCAGTTTTCTATGAGGCCGTAGCATCACTCCGGTCGAGCTGACCCATTCGTGCCTAAGCATGGCTCTCCCACACTTCATCTCACTCAATATTTTCACATAGGAAGCCTATTAACATGGTAAAATATGTACTATAACCCGAAATGATTTATAACCCCCAGTGAATATTGTAGAGGCACTTTATGCGCTATTAAAAGGACAAAAGAGCGACATTAGTTATTTATAGGGCTTTTATATTCCTCCTTCGGCTATACCCTTTTTTATAAAAATCCGAGTTTGAATGGGAAACAGGGCAGTTAAATATACATAAGTGTTGGAAGTTGTCATAAGGGATAAATAGAATAAACATGCATGTGCCGGGTTTGAAGGTCGACTGAGGTCGTGGTAAAGGTTTCCACATCTCATACAAGACAAACGAGGTTTTGAGTCAGATTACCAGAGTGAGACCCAATTCTTCTCCTCTCCCGATCCCTACCAATACCTAAATCTCCGAAACCCTGATCCCCAAAAAACTGGCAGCGCAATCGTTCTTGTGTTTCAGGGGTCCACTAACGATTGCTTACCATAAATTCAGTATTAAGCTGGTTTAAAGCCCTACCATACAAAAAAGTATAATAGCCATTACCAATATGTTAGAAAATTAAACACTTTTGTCCCCGACAGTACCAAAACTTGCTCAGTTAACAGTATCGATATCGCCATGTAATGTCATTTGCAACTGTTTGCAAGTGAACTTTGTGTTTGACTGTACCCGCTTTGATATGCCATGCATGGCGACAAACTATTTAATTCAATTTACTCACTACACAATTTGAGTAAAGCCCTCATTTACACTGATTTAATCATCAAATAAACTTATAAAATATTTTTATTTTTAAAAGATATATTTTTTTGTTCATTTTGTTCAATTTGAAAAAAAATATTATTAATTTTGTAGGTAAAGCAGAGTTAAGTATATTTTAGTTATATTTTGTATAACTTTATTATATTTACATTTTAAATTCTGACCGTATACTAATAATGACATAGAATTCATATTCATAACTCTATAATAGTCAAAATGAGTATGGATGAGACACGCTTCGGCACGAATGGGCCCATATTCACATCATCAGCCTATTAATGCCCCCTGCTGAGCAAAGGGTCTCTTAAAAGGAGAAAGTTTGGCGATTTCAAACTTATAAATTAGAAATTATAAACCTAGGGTTTCTCACTATGTTTTCCTTCTCCGCTTTTCAGTGGCTTCTAAATAATCATAGATATACATGACTCGGAAAAAGTCATATTGGTACTTGCCAGGTTTCGGGTTCGCAACCTCATATATGAGAAGCGGGCGCTTGACCTCAGGGCCACCACGACAGCAGTACTACCTATCTTGCAATTGGCGTGGAACGACGCTCCGTAGTGGTTGAGGTTATCGGTGGCAACACCCTTCCTCCGCCCATTCTCAAGTTAAACTAATTTCTATAAGCGCTAGAAATGCACTAGCAACTCCTCTGGTGTTGCGAATGTCAATTGGCGTCACTGATGACTTACTATACATACACTTTATTATTACACTTTAAGTGTGTATACCACGGCCTCACAGAAGACCGGCGTGAAACAACCACAGCGTCGTGTTTCGCCGTGTGAGTGAGGTTACCGGAGGCCCAATCCTTCCCCGCCCCCAATCCCTCCTCAAGCCCTAAATCTCCAAATCCCTAATCCCTAAAATGTCGGCAACGCACTCGTAACTCCTCCGTTGCGGGTGTCCATGGGCGGCGCTAATTGCTTACCATCAGACAATCCGTCTGCTAGTTTGCCGAACTATTACATATAAAAAAATACATACATCAACTCGTTTGCCGCCCTATCTCTGAAAAACTCTACTAAGCTTAAATGTAAACACATTTCTTCCAAAAGTACGAAATGCAATGAGGATTAAAAAGGCTTGTTCCTATTCGAGGAACATGCATAAGGCAGGATTATAACTACGTTTCCTTTCTCAAAACTAAAACAAACACTACACTCGTATAAGCGCTCTCTGGATCAACGAGGCAGACAGATTTACTAACAACGTTACGAAACTTCGCTTGAGTGATGCACAACTGTGACGTCACAAAATGTCTCTCCACGTACTATGTGCCTCAAACTAATTTGTGACGTCATTCGCCAAATTCAATGTTTCGCCAACTGCGCGTCACAAGGTAAGTTAGATAGTACAAGTACACTCGTATTCAAAGTTATTAGAAGAACAATTTGCTTAATTATTGAAAATTTGATTTAAACAGCTTGTAGGTGATGTTGAATTCCTTAAGCCATTCGAAAAGAGTTACTCTTTAGTTCAACATCAGCACTAAATTGTTGGGTGCTACTATAGTTGTGTTTAAACCAATTCCCCAAATGCCTCAATCCTTAAATCCTTAACCACCAAAGACCAGTAACGCAAGTATATCTCTTCTGGCATAGCTAGTGTCCATGAGTAGCGCTGATTAATCACTACCAAGTAATCAGGTTATTTCCTACCCCATAAAAACATTGATTATGAATGTGGTGAGAATGGTTTGATCACATAAAAGTATAAAACTAAGTATGATACATAACATCGTTAAACAAACTTAAATTATTCGTCCGAAACAGACACTTTTACCTTTACATACAGCCCATGTTTTTCGTCTAATTGTATAAAGTAAGCTTTGTCTAAAATAACCGAACCGAGATAAGCTCCTGTTTTTAAATACAAGCATTCATTGCATAAATAATGAATTATAGTCAATATGTTCAAACAATCGATAATTAGATTTTTTATTCATCATCATCAGCCCACTGCTGAGCAAAGACCTCAATAGTTAGGACTTCTACAGAGAAGGTTGAGCATTAATCACTACGCTTGATACAGGCGGATTCGCGATTGGAAACTTATAAATATTGTAAGTCTAAGTGTGGCTAAATAATCATAGATCAATCAAGCCGGGACAAACGGGACTAAAAAATCTAGTTGCATAAATATAAAAATTGGATTTTTTATTACTAAAATCAATTACCCAACACTATTTATCAACCTTTACAATCTAAATCAATATTAAAGTAAACATAACTAAGAGTCAATTTACAATGAAACTCAAACACATTTAAGCCGTGTCTTGTGCAGGCTTTGTGACTAACTTTGTTCTGTAGCGTGTTGCAGTTCGCAAGTTGCAACTATTGTTGCGCCGAGCGTCGTACTGTCGCGGACAATAGCGTAATGGAATTTGCATATACACTTTTTTGTTGCTCGAGTGTGCTTTGTTTGCAAAATTATCTAGTGTTTGGAGGATTTTGTTTTTAGATAAACCAATCTATTTACTTGAGCGCGCTAGCCCCGAAACCTCGGTTGAAGATAGTTAGTCTAGTTCTCAAACTAGAAACACTAACAATGTAAAAAAAGTGTTCATAAATATAATATTATTATAATATGCTAAAAATATGATGTGTAATGATTTATTTGTAAATAGCTGTATTGATTATGCTTAAGTATTTCAGGATGTTGCAACAAGCAACTTGCTACAGTTATTATTGTAATCATGAATAAAAACGTCAGTTGCTTGTCTGGTAATAAAATTATTTGAACTAATAATTCAATAACTGTGTTGCACAAATGTTTCCTATATAGGTTAATCATTGTCTCTTAGAAAATAAATTATGCTTCGGCGCGATTGTGCCAGCTCGACCGGAGTGACATCATGAATTCACAAAATACAGGTGTGGAGCAAAGCTTGTGTTTGTGTCACGACATGTATAAAGTTGCATGAAGCTCAATCGTTCACTATCCCCAAATCCCCAGTTACTTTAATCTCTAATAGCCCATAAGTATATGGCAATATATTTTTTATGTGATAGGTCGGCCAACGAGCAGACGGATAACCTGATGTCAAGCAATCAGCGCCGTCCATAGACACCCGCAACAACAGATGATTTACGAGTGGAGTGGATTAGGGTTTTGAAGATTAAAGATTAGGGGAGGGAAAGAATTGGACCTCCGAGAACCTCACTCTCACGGCGAAACACAACGCTGTGGTTGTTACACCCTGGTTTTCTGTTAGGCTGTGGTATCACTCCGATCGAGCCGATCCATTCGTATTGTATCACCAATAAATTAAACCACAATAAATTTAATAGACTTCGACAAAAAAAAACTCGTTAAGGATATCCTAAATAAAATAAGAAAATAAATTATTAAAGAAAACAAACGCGTACCATTTATAAACTGGCCGTTATCGTCCAAAACTTATTTAATTAACGTTTGAAGTGGGAGCGGTCAAACTTTGCCGAAGTATTGGGAGATTAAGGCATCGAACAAATTTTCCTTATCGAACCTTAAAAATATTGCCTTAAAGTGGGTTACTTAATTTTTATTCTAAACTAGCTGTGCCCCGCGGTTTCACCCGCGTTTTTGTCGTTTCCGTGGAAATACCGAGATAAAATATTGCCTATATTATAGCCTCCCTCAATAAATGGACTATTGAATATTTAAGCAGTTTTCATAATTATCAGATCAGCATTTCCCGAGATTACCGCCTTCATAACAAACAACCAAACTTTTCATGTTTAGGTATAATATTAAGAAAAATATAGATTAAGTTAAATTGTATAAGTCAAGTAAGCAATAGCTGTTTATCTGTTCGAAATTCAGCCAGAGTAAGAATTACGACTACAGGCGGGAGTGTCCGTCCACTTTAAACCGGGTTCAAATATCATTTTAAAGTACTTCTGAATAAATATAATTTTTGTTTTATTTTCTGAATTGGATTAAAATGTAATGGCAAATCATTTGGAATCATTAGGATCCGAGGTTTAAATACTGTTTGACCAACCACTGGACCAGTCAGAACTATTATTGCAACTATCACGTTATTGCGAACAAATTTAACCTAAAGTCTCCCGTTACATAAATTTCTAAGTAATGGGGCACCAATTTTTAACTTGAGAGAATGTGATGGGATGCCCCTCTGGTTTAAAGAATGAAAACATCCCTGTAGATAATGGACTGCATATTCTTGATCCATTGGAAGTTTAGTTAAAATTAAATCGTTAATTTTGTCAACGCTACTGTTTAGACTTTACTCTACTGTACACACTTTAGGATTCTCTCCTGTGTTGTGGGTGCGTTTACAAACATACAATGTCACATACACATGACACCCAGACCCGAAACAACAATTTGTGGATCACACAAAGTATTGTTCCGTGCGGGAATCGAACCCGCGACACGTTGCACGGCAGCCGGTTGCCCATCCACCGCACCGACTGTGCACACTTCCATTGATAATCTTTATTTTCTATTTCGACGATATCTTTTGATATTAAACTCTCAATGCTAGTCTTTTTTCTCCTAAATCTTGATCAATAGGTATTTTATTTTAAAAATAAGGTACTTTTCCGTCTCCAACTAAAAGTAACTTCAAAGGAAAATTTGTACTACCTCCTCCCAAATATGCTCTCATGTCCGTAGATAGTTTTAAGGTATGAACAAATTTCCATAATAGAGAACTTTTAAGGCAATTTTTTACAATGTCTACTTTAGCTCCTCTTACTACTACTGGTAAAGTTTGCCGAAAATCCCCAGCAAATGTAGCGGCACTATCACGTCGCTACATTACTTAGATACGATAGAGATAAGACATACATGTTAATTGTTGCACGTTTGTTAGGATAGCTAAATCTGAAAATCTCACGCATCTTCTTAGTATATAAGCACCAGCAATTAAAGTAATAAACAGACCTTAACCATCTACAGTCTCATTATTTACCTTGCCACGAAGTCTGGCAAATTGGTGACCCGACGAAGAACAATCAACATGACTCATTCACCCTGCAAATCAAGCAGCAGCCAACAAGAAGCCTTGGAGATATCAGCCGGAACCGCCATTTTATCCCGTATTCCGGAATTTTGGAGGGACCAACCCAGATTATGGTTTAAGCAACTAGAAGCCATAGTAGCACCACAGAAGCAAGGAGACGATTACAAGTACTATACGGTCATTGCAAAACTGCCAAAAGAAGAAATAATACAGGTTAGTGACCTCATTACTTGCCCACCGCCAATAGAAAAGTACAAGGCTATCAAAGAACGCCTAATCAGTTGCTATGAGGAATCAGACCAACGTCAGCTCCAAAAATTATTGTCTGAAATGGATCTCGGCGACCAGAAACCATCACATCTTCTGCGCAAGATGCGGACCCTGAGTAACGGAAATATCAGCGACGAAACCATCAAACTTCTATGGTTGAGGCTTCTGCCACCATCAGTGACTTCGGTTCTAGCAGTCACAGAAGACATAGATGTGAACAAGATGAGCCAGATCGCGGACAAGATATTAATAAATTCAACACGTACAGAGGTGTCAGCTGTAAACGGAAACAAATCTGGCGACGATACAATGTCATGCATACTAGCACAGTTAGCAGAAATGCAATTGGAACTAAATGCAATTCAGCAAGGTCAAAAAAACTATCGACGCAGCACTCAAAGTTATTCCAATCGTCGGCATTTCCTACCACAGTCGAGTTCAAGAGAAAGAAGGCACTTTTGTTTTTACCATGGAAGATTTAAAAAATATGCACAAAAGTGTGTTCAACCTTGTGATTGGAAACAGGATCTCAACTCAAGGAAACAGGGAAACTAATTGAAGCACGGACAACGGCGGAACTCTGTGCTATTCACCCGTCCAACCGCCTCACTATTACCGACCGAAAAAGTGGTATGAGATTTTTGATTGACACGGGAGCAAATATTTCAGTTATTAGCAAGCCACAGAGACATTCACTAATACAAGATGAACAATGTATACTTTATGCCGCCAATGGTACAAAAATTAAGACATATGGTGAAAAAACACTCTCTTTAAACTTCGGGCTACGAAGAAACTTTGTATGGAACTTTGTCATCGCCGATGTAACACAACCGATTATTGGAGCAGATTTTTTAGAGCATTATAAGCTATTAGTCGATATAGCTGGTCGAAAACTCATAGATAGGGTAACTGAGCTGACAACGCCCGCAACCCTGATCAAATCGACGCAGCAAACAATCCGCACTATTAACATTGAGACGAATCCACGCATTACTCAACTATTAAATGAATACGAGGATATTACGAAACCAGCCTCCCTCCACACTACTCCAAAACACAAGATTAAGCATCATATTATCACTAAAGGACCACCGGTATCAGCACGTGCAAGACCATTACCTCCTGATAAATATCATATAGTGTTGAGGCCATAAATAAAAGATGGTATAACTAGTGGACTGTATTACTGGTTTTTTACAAGGATAGTGCACCCGACAATAGTTGACGTGTATTCCAGTCCAGTGCTCGGTGAAAAGTGGTTCGCTCTCGCCGGTGGCGCGCGCAGCTCCGCCGGCCGGCGCGGGCCGTGGTCTCTCCTGATTGGTCCGTTGCGCGGGCGGCGAGGCGCGGGACGCGCAACGCGCTGTGTGTCATAGACATTCTGCCGGGCCGCATGTGAGAGGGCATATGCGGTTGAATGCCCGTCTGATTGTGCCTGTGCTTGTTCTGATGTCTGCCACCCTGGTGATCCCGTCAGGTCCCGGATGGAGCTGTGTCACTCGTCCAAGGACCCAGCGGGCAGGTGGAAGAGCGTCGTCTTTCACGACAACCAAGGTGCCTTCTGTCAGCTGCTGTCCAGATGACTGCTTCCACTTGGTCCTTATCTGAAGCTGGGAGATGTATTCCTTATAAAATCGCGTCCAAAAATGTTGACGCAGTAATTCAACGCGTTTATATCTGGGCAGAAGCAGGGGATTGATATCACCCAGTTCTGGCTGAGGTATTACAGATAGTGAACGACCAATTAAGAAGTGGAACGGGGTAAGGACAGAGAGGTCAGACGGGTCTGAGGAGAGAGGCGTCAAAGGCCTTGAATTTAGAATGCCTTCAATTTGGCATAAGACTGTGTACATTTCTTCATATGTGAGATGAGCTAAGCCTAAGACTCTCTTAAGGTGATGTTTTGTTGATTTGACTGTGCTTTCCCATAGCCCACCAAAGTGTGGGGTACAGGGGGGAATAAAATGAAAAGTGATACCTTGTTCTGCAGCACTGTCACGAATTGAGTTCTGATTTTCTGCTAAAAAACCTGTGATAACATTTGACGCTCCTACAAAGTTAGTGCCATTGTCTGAATAAATGTGAGTAGGTTTACCTCTGCGGCTGATAAATCTATTTAATGATGCTAAATAAGATTCTTTTGTCAAATCGGTAACCAATTCTAAATGTACAGCTTTAACTGCAAGGCATACAAATACACATATGTATGATTTTATTAATTGACTACCACGCCCTTTACGGTTACTGATCATGATTGGTCCGGCGTAATCTACACCGACATGACTAAATGCGAAATCTGAATGCATGCGTGGCTCTGGTAAGTTACCCATGATTGGTGTAATGGTTTTACCTTGAAAGCGTCTACAAGTAATACAGGATTGTACAGTTTTTCTGGCTAGGTTGCGACCACTGATGGGCCAGTATGTTTCCCGTATGTGGGCAAGTAGCAGCTGTGGACCAGCATGGAGAAGTGTTCTGTGGTAAGTGCAGAAAATAAGTTTGCAGATATGATGATTAGCATGTAAAAGCATTGGAAATTTTTTATCATATTGAAATCGCGAATTAGCGAGCCTGCCGCCCACGCGAATGACTCCGCCGGCCTGATCAAAAAATGGATGCAATGAATTTAATCTGTTTTTTACTGGTAATGAACGATTAGTTGAAAGCAATTCATATTCTTCAGAAAATGAATTTAACTGTGTAATTTTTACTAGGTTTAATTTAGCCTGATTTAGCTCCTTTGTTGTTAATGAAATAAAATTGTTTGAAGCTGAATTACCTTTATGTATTTTATTTTTGCAATTGTGTATGAACCGCCGTATGTATGCAGTTACGCGTGTTAATTTTGTGAAATTAGAGTAATTATAAATAAATGAATTGTTGTCTATCTGTGTGTAACACTGATTAGTGTTTGTGTGGTTTGTCTGGGGTTTTGTTTCTGGCAGGTCAGAATAATTGCTGATATGCCCAGGTGGTGTAGGCCAGCTGCTGTCATCATCCCTGAGAAAGTCTGGCCCAGAAAACCACATGTCTGAATTTATGAGTACTGATGCTGTGACGCCGCGGGATATGAGATCTGCGGGGTTCTGTTTTGTAGGTACATATCGCCATGTATGTTTATGTGTAATGATTTGTATTTCGTTGATTCTGTGACTTACGAATGCATTTAGTTTGTATGGTGACAACTTTATCCATGACAAAACAATCATTGAATCACTCCAAAAGAAACAATTTGAAATGATGTGTGAGTTACGGAGGGAGTCAATGACCTTCTTGTAAAGGCGAACAGCTGTTAGTGCTGCACAAAGTTCTAGTCGTGGAATTGTTAATGTTTTTAGTGGGGTTACTCTACATTTTGCTGTTAATAGTTGTACATACACCTCATCTTTTGTTGTGTGTGAACGCACATATACACAGCCGCCATAGGCATTCTGAGATGCGTCACAAAATATGTGTAGCTGTATGTGTTTAGATGAATCATAGAAAACTCGTCTTGGTATGACTAATTGTTTCAAAGCTGATAGTGACTGTATGAACTTTTTCCATAATACTTCTATGTCATGAGGTACATGGTTATCCCATTGCAGATTTAATGACCACATCTTTTGCATGATTATTTTAGCTTCTAAGACTGAGGGACTAATGAGGCCCAAGGGGTCAAATATTTGGCCAATAATGGACAATATTTTCCTCTTGGTGATATTGTCACTGACTGAATTTTCTATGTTTGTTGAATATGTAATTGTATCTTGATTTGTGTTCCAGTAGATACCTAATGTTTTTGATGGCTCCTTTGTACCTAAATTAATGGTGCTGTGTAGTGAATTTGATAATAAATTTGCTTTCTGTAAAATCTCTAGATCGTTGGACTGCCACTTTCTGAGTGGAAATTGTGCTGATTTTAGAGCTGTATTTACTGACAATGCTATGTCTATCAAACGGGATTTCTTATCAGATCCTGTTAGTAGGTCATCACAGTAGAAATCGCGCATGATTACCTCTGATACATCTTTGTCATGTTGGCAGTCCAACCCGACCTGTTTGATGCAACGTGTGGCTAGGTAGGGTGCTGAAGCTGTCCCATATGTTACTGTGTTTAATGTGTATGTGTCTACTGGTTTTGACTCATCGAAACGAAATACTATTTGTTGTAATGGTCTTTGTTTTTCTATAATTTCAATTTGCCGGTACATTTTTTCAATGTCGGCTGATACTATGTATTTGTGTTGTCTAAATCTGATGAGAATTGAAATTAAATCATCTTGTACTACTGGACCTATTGTTTGTATATCATTAAGTGAAATTTTGTTAGATGTACGTGCCGATGCGTCAAAAACTGCTCTGAATTTTGTTGTAGTACTGGTTTCACGTATTATACCGTGATGTGGTATGTAATATGAAGGTGTCTGAGTGTTTCTGTATGTGTTTTTGGTCATGTGACCTAGGTCAAGATATTCTTGCATGAAAGTTAAATATTGTTGTTTGTATGTAGGGTCTGATTTGAATCGTTTTTCTATGTTTAGAAAACGATTCTTTGCCTGATTATATGACTGGCCTAAGCATTCTGGTGATTGTTTAAATGGTATGGTTACCACAAATCTGCCATCATCTTTACGAGTTGTGGTTGATGTGAATATTTCTTCACATGTCTGTTGAGCAATCTGAGATATATCTGAAGGAGTTGAAATGTTTTCCAATTCCCAAAATCTGTTCATGTTGTCCGAGATCTGATTGACAAAGAATGAGTTCTGATTTGTGTTCTGAGTCTGAATATCTGAAATGCAGCCTGATATCAACCAGCCTAACTCTGTTTCCTGTAGGACTGGTTGCTGTTTACCTAATGGTATTTTTCCTGTACCCATGACTTGCCAGAATATGTCTGCACCTAGCAATAAGTCAATAGGAGCTGGAATATTAAAGTCCGGGTCTGCTAGCTGTATGCAACTAGGTATCTGAATTGTGTTTCTGTGTATGTATGTGTGTGGAACTGAGTTGGAAATCTGATTGATTATAAGACACAATGTGTTTGTGCTGTAATTTTTGTTATGTGGTGAATGAATCTGAATATTAGTGTTTTCTGTAATGTTTGTGCACTGATTGTTGATACTAGTGACAGTAGCATCAATAGTATGGATGGGTAGACCTAGTTTTGAGCACAGTTTCCTGGTAATGTAGCTTGAGGTGCTGCCATTGTCCAGTAGTGCTCTTGCTGTGTGTGGTTTTCCATGTTTGTCTAGTATGTTAACTTGTGCGGTTGATAGTAATACTGTTTTGCTCTGTGTGTAACTGGTGAGTGTGACTGATGATGATTTTGGTGCTTCTAAGTGTAGAAGTGTATTATGCTTTTTGTTACAGTACTTACATGCTCCTCCTCTGCATGACTTGTAGTCATGACCGGGGTGTAAACAGTTGGAACAGACTTTTGATTTTTCAACCTCTTTAATTCTCTGTTCGATGGACATTTGTCTAAATCTTTCACAAGAAAATAATAGATGGTGCTGTTTGCAAATGGAACATGTAGGTTCTTTTGGTGTGTGATGTTTTGTGAATGATTTTGTGTTATGTCCCACTTGACTCTCTGTTTTGCTAATATTGTTATTTATTTTTGCTTCTTCTAAAGTTTCTAATAGATCTGCACGATTTTTTAAAAACTTTTTCAGGCAGTCAAGTGTGGGCATATCTGTGAGTGTGTTTTTGTATTCTTCCCAATATCTCAATGTATTTGAGTCCAATTTACTTGATACTAAGTATATTATTAATGTATCCCAGTACTCTGTTTTTTCACCTAGTGTGGCTAATGCTCTGAGGTTTTTGTGTATTGTATCTGATAATTGTCTCAGACACACTGAAGATTCTTTCTGAATGTGATTTATGTTGAATAATGCATGAACATGGTTACCTATCAGTTGCCGTTTGTTGTCATAGCGTTCACACAAAAGTTTCCACGCTACCTCAAAGTTGTCACCTGTCATTTCTATGGATTTGATAACTAATGATGCACTGCCTGATAGTGAGGAACGTAAGTAGTGAAACTTTTGTATGTTGTCCAGTGTTTTGTGTCTGTTGATAAGTGACTGAAATATTTCCCTGTACTCGAGCCAATCATGATGGTCGCCTGAGAAGTGTGGTAAGTCAATGGTAGGTAACTTAATGAATGATTTGGTCCCACCTGAATGTTCCTTGTTTGACTCTGAATTGGTTACCGGTTTGTCGTTCAACTGAATCAGCTGAGAAGCCTGTGCCACCATTAGCTGGTAGTCATTCTCGAACTGTTCACATTCTGGATCTGGCTCATCGGAGGATTCTGAAATGTTCATGTTTAATTCTATTAATGTCTGAATTTCATGAAAAGTTTTATGAATATACTTGAATTCTGTAAGTCTGTTTTTTAATTCAATTACTTGAATATCTGTTAATGACTGATTGTTTTGAATGAAGTGTATATATTTTTTGAATAAGGTCAGTTTCCTTTTAATGATGCCACGTTGTTTTATTAAATCTGCCTCATCGGCTTTAACACTTTTAGAGGCCATGACTGTGAAGGATTAGCGTCACACAATTAAAAATGTTGCAAGTAGGCAAATGCTATCACAAGTGTTTATGCAAAATAATCGTGCAATACTCAAATTAGCGTGCAGTGCAGTGCAGAACAAAGGCAAAAGCTAGGCTGTGCAGTGCAGAGCTAACACGTGGCGGGCGAGGGCGCATGCACGTGGTGGGCGACCACCTGGAGGAACCACGCGCTCTGAGCGTTGGCTGGAAATCCACGCTTGATCAGCACGGCACAGCAGCACGGCAAGCAATTGTAATGCTGTGAAATATTATTAGTGGCATTAGTATGACGCAATAAAGTTATTTTGATGTGAAGGGATGATTGACCTTGATTATTTAGAGGTTATGAAATTTAGAAAAAGCGTAATTAATAAAAATTGGAAAAATGAATGTGAATATGCACTACTTTGTGTAATAGTTCGAAAAAAGAGGGGGGTCTGACTCTGAAACGTATTGAAATTGATAAAAAAATGGGATGAAAAATAATTGGTCAGTTATCTGTAATGATCCTGAGGCTGTGATGGTTGTGGTGCACGTGGAAGCTCGCCGCTGGGTCTGATTTCTGTGTTGGTCACGTCGCTGTCGCACGTGGTTGCAGGACGAAGACTTTTCTGTGATTACGGAGCACGTGGATCTGATTTCTGTGATGGATGATCTTGATCTGTAGTTTGTTTCTGTGTTCACGTCGTACTCGCACGTAGTTGCAGGAGGCCGAAGTCTTGCGTGATATCGTCGCACGTGGTTGCACGTCGCTGGGTCTGGTTCTGTGTTCTGATTTTGTAATGGCGGCGGCGACCGAGACGCGTCGCGTACACTGCTTCGTGGATGTTTTACTTGCACTATTCCGGCGAATGGACCATGTTGAGGCCATAAATAAAAGATGGTATAACTAGTGGACTGTATTACTGGTTTTTTACAAGGATAGTGCACCCGACAATAGTTGACGTGTATTCCAGTCCAGTGCTCGGTGAAAAGTGGTTCGCTCTCGCCGGTGGCGCGCGCAGCTCCGCCGGCCGGCGCGGGCCGTGGTCTCTCCTGATTGGTCCGTTGCGCGGGCGGCGAGGCGCGGGACGCGCAACGCGCTGTGTGTCATAGACATATAGCAAAGAAAGAATTTCAGACTATGATGGAGCTTGGCATTTGTCGCCCTTCGGACAGCCCATGGGCTAGTCCTTTGCACATGGTTAAGAAAAAGAACGGTGAATGGAGACCATGTGGAGATTATAGAATGCTCAATAGCGTGACTGTACCGGACAAATATCCACTTCCACGACTAACTGATTTCACTTACATACTAGAAGGGAAGCAAATCTTTTCCAAAATTGATATTCGAAAGGCGTACCACTGCATTCCTGTAGAAAATGTGGAAAAAACTGCTATTATCACTCCTTTTGGACTTTTCGAATTTCCAAAAATGCCTTTCGGTTTACGTAATGCGGCGCAAACATTCCAACGATTCATGGACTCGCTATTCAGGGATTTGGATTTCGTATTCATATTCGTCGACGATTGTCTTATAGCATCTGAAAACGAGGCTCTACATTATCAACATTTGGATACGGTTTTCAAACGTTTACATGAAAATGGATTAACAATTAATCTCGAAAAATGTGACTTTCTTAAGAGTGAAATAGATTTTCTGGGTTATCATACAACACGTCGAGGAATACGACCAACGGAGGAAAAGTACAAAGCAATTATGGAATTTCCTAAACCTACGACAATCAAGGAGCTAAGAAGATTTTTAGGAATGATCAACTTTTACAGAAACAATCTCCATCATGCCGCTGAATATCAAACTATCTTAAACAACTACCTGCACGACTCTAAAAAGAATGATAATTCTCCAATTTCTTGGACAACAGAGGCCGAAAAAGCTTTTGATAAATGCAAGGAAAATATAATGAACGCAGTATTAACAGTTCACCCCTCTCGCACCGCCCCTTTGGCACTTATGACGGACGCCAGTTCGACCTGTGTTGGCGCAGTTCTGCAGCAGAAGTCAGGACGTAATTGGGAACCATTAGGATTCTTTTCAAAGAAATTAAGTGATACTCAACAAAAATACTCGACATTCGACAGAGAGTTGCTCGGAATATATATGGCAGTCAAACATTTTCAAAGGTTAGTCGAAGGAAGAGAATTTACTATCTTTACAGATCATCGACCTTTGACTTACGCATTTTCCCAAAAACCGTCATCTAATGATACGCCACGGCGAATACGACAACTGGATTTTATTTCACAATATTGTACCAACATTCAACATATAGAAGGACGTGACAATATTGTAGCAGACGCATTGTCACGGATAGAACAAATTGATGTGCCATCACCGATTAATTATGCTGATTTAGCAAGATGTCAGCATGATGACCAAGAATTATTACGACTTCGTAATAACAAGAATTTAAAATTTTCAAATATCAAGGTTCCGGGTTCTACTGAAGTCATCGCCTGTGACATATCTACAGGAAAAAATCGCCCCTATTTACCAGAAAAATTTCGGAGACAAATTTTTAATGTCATGCATGGACTGAGTCATCCTGGGAAGAGAGCTACTAGGAAAATGATAACTCAAAGATATTTATGGACAAGTATGAATAAAGATATAAATGAATGGTGTAAATCGTGCCTAGCTTGTCAAAAATCAAAAGTGCAACGCCACACTATATCACCTGTCGGGAACTTTATGCCATCTCAACGTTTTGAACATCTACACATCGATATTGTTGGACCGTTACCTGTTTCTCAAGGAAAGCGATATTTAATTACAATGATAGATCGTTGTACATCTTGGCCGGAAGTATTTCCCGTTAAAGATATCACAGCCGAAACAGTAGCGCGCATACTGTATGAGGGATGGATAGCAAGATTCGGATGCCCATTACGCATTACTACGGATCAAGGTCGACAATTTGAATCAAGAATATTTGAATCACTTTCACAATTTTTAGGAGTACACAAAATTAGAACAACGCCTTATCACCCACAATCAAATGGAATGATAGAGAGATTTCATAGAACTTTAAAAGCGGCGCTAATATCAAGAGAATCTAATGCTAATTGGATGAACGAAATTGCTTCAGTTCTACTTGGATTACGAAGTTGTGTACGCGAGGACACAGGATATAGTGCAGCAGAGATGATATATGGCGCACCTATAAGGCTTCCCGGAGAATTTTTTGAATCGTCACAGCCTTCGACATACGAAGAATTTGTCACAAATATACAAAAGGACATTTCTCGTATGACATCAACATCAAAACGCAAGAAAATTAAACAAACAGTTTTCATTCACCCCGAGCTCAACAAATGCTCACATGTATTCGTGCGCTGTGACAGAATAAGGAAAAGTTTAACACCACCATACGAAGGACCATTTCTAGTGACAAAGAGGATAGATAAGACGTTTATCATTAAAATTGGGGACAATGAAAAAGCAATATCTATAGACCGATTAAAACCTGCATTTGTCTTCAATAGTGGAACGAACGTGCCAAATTCAGAAAATAATCACAACGGGCGGAACACGTACATCACGAAGTCAGGACGGGCGGTTAAGCCGACAGTACGATTCGTCACTTGCTGACACAAGTAATCAGTCCATTTAAATACTCACCGTATTTTGAAAATACCATCATATACCGTCAGTATCTACGAGAGAACAATGGGCAACCAAAGCTCCAAAGATCAAATCGTATATAACTCCGACAGTTGCCTTAATCAAAATGAAGCCGACCATCTCAAAAGTCTTGTCCTGGAAGAGCTACGGTGGACGAGAAACATTGCAATTGGACAAATCCTCATCACAATTGGCATCCTTCTTCTCTACGGAATACTGAAGACCTTAGACAGAAGAGTGAAAACAATAGCAAGAAACAATCAGCACAAATGCAGTGGATAGTTCATCGACTGCCGCCGCCGTCACAACAAAGGCAGCAGTTTTTATTTCCTTCGAATTAGCAACAATGACATTACATTACGCATAGGATGTAATTTATCAGCAAGGTTAAGTTATTATATAATTAGGTACATACTAATTTTTTTTCAATTTATATGTTAATTATTTTTAAAAGGGGGGAGTATATGTAGCGGCACTATCACGTCGCTACATTACTTAGATACGATAGAGATAAGACATACATGTTAATTGTTGCACGTTTGTTAGGATAGCTAAATCTGAAAATCTCACGCATCTTCTTAGTATATAAGCACCAGCAATTAAAGTAATAAACAGACCTTAACCATCTACAGTCTCATTATTTACCTTGCCACGAAGTCTGGCAAAGCAAACATGACAGTAATCCCAACCATGATTTTATCACAGTCTTTAATATCTATAATAGTCCTATCTAGAGCCTCCACATGAGCTCTATGAATCATGGTACATTCATCCCAGATTATTAAAGTGACATCTTACAAAACTTTGCCTATAAAAGGCCATTTTTACGAATAGAGCACACGCTCTTTCTGTAACGGAACGGTTAGGTTATAATAGTTTAAAAGTGTAATGAGCTGTGCGTACGCCAGCTAATACAGTAGCAGCGATTCCAGATGACGCTACTGCCAAAGCTAGTTTTCCCTGAGACCTTACTTTTGCTAATATCATATAAGTCAAGTTTTGCCGGTTCCGCCTGGAGCATCCAAAAAAATATTTATACCTCATTGAAACAACACTGAGCATAACACTATTGTTTGCCATTACCTGGTCATTAAAGAACTTGGGTGCATTTACAGTAATATACTCATTTAATTCATTTACATCGTATGGCTTCCGCAACGACATTTCCAAATTAAGGTATGTTTTTCCTTGGATTTCCTTTTCCTTAGCAGAGTTAGTTTAGAAATGTATTTCTTATACTCTTCAAACATCTTATACTTACAATCATCAACAAATATATTACGAAAAATATTATTACAGGATTTTATGTTGATAAAAAACTCTATGGTCCATTACTCATTAATAAGGTACCAACTCTTAACATCTTACACGCATGATAACTTTTAAACGATTGAGAGATTGAGAAGAAATAAAAAAGTATTTTAAAATACTTATAAATAAATACTCTTGATAACATAATGCTTAATTCCGATAAAGAATAATATTACGATACATATTTACCGCTTTTTTTCCTTCAGACGATTTAATAATTATTTTGAACACAAAATCGGGTATTGTGATTAAACCATGATAGCTAGATATATGCTATCGATCGTAGATTCTATTAAAACCTACAAACCCGTAGTACATCATTTTGTTCTATGGTCAATAGCTATTGCAGCGCACGCAAAAATAGGTTTTCGATTTTACTCCTTGTGTTACAAAATAGCAATTTTATTACAGATCCCTAATTTTGAATTAAATAAAATATACCTTCCTCGATCAATGGACTACATAACACTGAAAGAATCATTCAAATCGGATTTCTTTTTTTGTTTTCGGAACCCGACTTATTAATCCTCAAACGACGAATTCTGTGCTCCAGCTCCAAAGCATACGCGCACGCTGTTTTGATAGATATGATTGAATTTGAACTTTGTTTAGTGGTAAGAAAGTGCAAATTTACTTTTTGACGTTAGGAACAAACCTTTTCTTCTTTCACTTATTTCTTAGATAACAGTGAGTGCTTGTTATTTAATATGAACCTTATGTATAACAGCAATAAAGCTCAAATTGATTCGACGTTTTACTTAGAAAACGTTTGTATGTGAAAAAGAAAAGGACTGTTTTTAGGGTTTTCTCGGCAATTATTCGATTTTTTCTCGCCGTAAGAACCATCCTTGGACTTCAACGAACATCTTAAAAAAAGAATTGGCCAAATTGGTCCAGGCGTTATTGAGTTATGCGCTTACAACACATTTTGCGATCCATTTTTATATATAAGATTTAATAAACAGCTCTTGTATTATTTCTTATCATCATTTTCATAAATTACCCTAAAAGTGCTTACTGCTAAATCAAGGCCTCTTTTTTTATGTAATAGATCGGCAAACGAGCAGACGGATTACCTAATGGTATGTAATCAGCGCCGCCCATAGACACCCGCAACGGAGGAGTTACGAGTGCGTTGCCGACCTTTTAGAGATTAGGGATTTGGAGATTTAGGGATTCAGGAGGGATTGGGGGTGAGGAAGGATTGGGCCTCCGGTAACCTCAGTCACAGGCGAAACACAACGCTGTGGTTGTTTCACGCCGGTTTTCTGTGAGGCCGTGGTATCACTCCGGTCGAGCCGACCCATTCGTGCCAAAGCATGGCTCTCCCACACTTAATAAATAACTTTTGCAGAAGGTATTGTCACCAGGCTTATTCAATGCGGATTGATGATTCCAAAAACATGACTAGAAGTACATACGACGTAGTATAACACTGGGTTTCCATAAATATGATGTTTTCCTTCATCGGTATCTCAAAGAAAATTGTCATGAATAACTCGAAAACAAAATTTATTTTCTGATATCATAAAAAAATAAAGTATACTTACAAATAAATACTTTTTTAGTGTCTGGAACCCAGTACCTATATAAAAACCAAGATTTTTTTTTATGATAAATAATATAATCTCGATGACTTTCAAAGGAATTGCAGTCCTGAAGAAAGTCTGTAAGTAAATGCTCAGCTGTGAGAAAAACGAACAAACCTCAAGCTTTCCTAGGAAATTGGCTTGAGAGCGGTTTGTTATTTTACTTTATTTCATGAACTCGTTAGCATTTCAGAGAGTTTTGCAAACTTAAACTTTAAAATATTTGTGATTAGGATATAAACTTCAGTTATGACTACAATCTACAAATACGATGTGATACAAAAGCTTGCGACATTACTTAAACACACACGATATAGACTACATAACATGAATGTTATTAATGATTATTTTTTCTTTAACTGGCTTTATATTAGTTCAATAAATGTATGTTATTTTTTTTTATTCCTAGTACTTTTCTATTGTTTTAAATTGGCATGTTAATGTAATTGGATCAAACGTGTAATAAACATAAATAAATAAGCTGAATATAGGTCTCGCTAAGTGAGACAGATCCAGATTTCGGTTCAATATCAAACCGCAATCTTTCTGTGTATTTTATAAAGTGGCCTGTTCATCTTGTGGATGGACGTCTAACGTTGCGCATTTGGGTAGAGAAAAAACCTTTTTACGTCATCTGTTGTTCAGCTAAAGTAGCTTTTTAAGAAGTAACACAAAAAATAACTCCAATAATTATAATTATACATATAATATCTTCTAGCTTTTCTGAAAAAAGTCACAACACGACCTATCCGATTATTTTGGAAGGTTTGTAGACCCTTTAATGATTCAACCTAGTCTAAAAGCCTACCTAGAATACGAAGTTAGATCAACACACCAAATAATTATGAGGGATCCCTTAATTATTGAATTCCATTAAAGTTTGTCAATTTACATGCATTCATCTATAGTCATAACAAGGTTAGAGGTCGAATTGAATAGAAATTGATGGTTAACTTTAAATACGTAATGCGTATACTAAGCCTTGATGTGCGGTCCAAGTTTAAAAGATGGCGATTTCATTGGGTACTAGCGGCCCGCCCCCGCTTCGCACGGATCCTACTATCTCGCTATCAAAGGGTCACTTTTACCTAATCTTCCCCTCTACTTTTCTAATATTTTCTTTAATAAGACCCTTCTCCTGACAATAATAAATACAAAACAAAAGGATTTGGCAAAATTGGTCCAGCCGTTTTTGAGTTATGCGCTTACCAACACATTTTGCGATTCATTTTTATATTATAGATTAGAGAAGCATATAAGACTTTGATTCAAACAATTGTAATGAAGATGGTTGAAAGTAATGATTTTTTTTTTAAACTACACATAATAAGATTAAGCTATATGTATACTAACAACACTTTTCAGTTGCGCTTTAAAATCCTGTGGAATTATTTTCTTCTTCTTTCATTTCCTAACCTTGTTTGTATGGCGAGGAGGAATAGGTAACAAACACCATTAATTTATACGAAGGACCCGTGTAGACACTTTCTGTTGCATCGAGAAGACATAAGAACTTTATTTTAGACAACTAACTAACTGTATACCATCGATGTTAGTAAAAAATCGCTTTGATCTTCTAACTTATAAATAAAATACAATCAGCATCAGTATTCTACAAAGCGAAGCTATTTCAGCGAAGTCAGTACTTCATTGCCCGCCGGTTCATGATTTGTATGTAAAATTACCACAGTTTAACTAACTTTGATGGTTAAACGTTTAATGAAGTTTCTGTCAAGATGGGAAAGCAGGATTCTAAGGGAGGGAAATTGAGAATCATTAATTTGAATGTCTTAGAGTGCATACAATATTATATTTTATTTTACCTTACATGTTTCTGTTTTGTGTCATGTATGTGAGCAATGAAGTAAGCATGAATAAATTAAAAAAAATTCAGCAAATGATGATGGTAAGCAATCGGCGCCACCCATGGACACCCGCATCACCAAAGGAGCTACGAGCGCGTTACCAGCCTTTCAAGGAATAAGGATTTCTGATATTTAAGGATTGGGAAGGGATGGGGAGAGGGGCAGGGATTGAACCTCACCCACACGACGAAACAAAACATTATTTTAAAATCTTTATACTATAAATAGTACAAAGATTGATTACAGAACTATAGTTTAACTTAAATAAGTATCAAATGTTTTGAATGTCCTAAATTAAAAAAAAAACAATTTTGACTTTGTAATCGAAGTTGATAGGTATATGTATGTATATGAGTAATCGACTGCTGCAAAATAAATATTTATTAACAATTAAGTTATAAAAACTATTATTGATATTCATGTTCGATGTGTACACCTGTGTATGATGTATGTAAAAAAATAGTTTTGTCTCGCATTTTGTTTTATTTTAATGTAAATATTTTGTGTACCTAAACCAATTAATAAGTTTAATCAAATACCTATACAACCAAATCATAAGTGCGAAATGTTTTTCAAACCAAAAAATTTTATTGAGTCTGGACTTTTTGGCTTGTAACAATTCAAGGCAAAATTCCACAAAGACTTCAACAATTCCACAAAAGATCAATGTTACTCTAATGCCGAACAATGACCATCTAAATAATGAACTACTGAAAGTGGAATTAAATCCTTTACTACCGCTAACCAAAGGAACAAAATCTCGTATACCAGTCAGTAGGTACTGATACAAGGAAACTCGATGCTTTTGTCAAATACAAAAAGCATTGTAAATAAAACCAGTGACTTATGGCAGAAGAAAGGAAATCAATATAAAGCTGCTATAAAGTTTAGGGAATTAGATATATTTTGGTATTTTTTCGAATATTTGCTAATGTAAAAAGCTTGATTTGAAACTGAAAAATTATGGCTAAGCTGACAGTTCAATTTTTTTAAGTGATACATCGGCAAGTGACTACTCGGATTATCTAATGATACGCAATCGGCGCCGCTCAGGGTCATTAGAGTGCGTTGCCGACCTTCTGGTGATTAGGGTGTGGGAGATTTAGGGATTGGGGAGCGGGGAAAAGGATTGGGCCTTCAGTAACCCCACTCACACGGCGAAACCTAAAGCTGTGGTTGTTTCACGCCGGTTTTTAGGAAGACCGTAGTATCACTCCGGTCGAGCCGACCCGTTCGACCGACAACACACACACACTTTTCTGTTTCGACTATGCGACTCTCAAATTTTGTAAGTATATTCATATTTGTTACACATTAAGCAGATTAATACTGTGGAATACCAATCAAAACATACATAGGTTCCTTTTTACCTTAGTACTGCAGTTGAATCTCCTGGTTAAAGAAATTTTAAATAGACTTTCTTCCCAGCCTTTAAATTTTATAGGACATACTTACAAAAATATCCAACTAACAGGTTAAATGCAGGAGAAACGGACAGTGTAAAATAATTTCTACTTGGCTAACGAGAAATGTGCAGAAATCTTCTGAAAAACAACTTGAAGTGAGGAAAAATGAGGTGCCTCTTGATAACAAAATAAAAGGAAATTTTCATTTACTTAGCACATAGTGTCGTTCTCACCCTAGTGTTTAGCGTCCACATTTTTAATAGAGGTTCTTGACAATTTATTAAAAGTAATATCCCGTTTAAATAAAAAATTTTAATTTTATCTTTTCTATTGTACTGTAATCGCCGTACTCAGAGACATTTACTGAATACTTATTAAATAAAATACTGATGTACCTTATTAAATATAATAAAAATAAAATAAAATACTTATACTGTAATTAAGTATTGATTTTGTTGCGAAAATGATTGCTAAGGACTTGTTAAAAAACTTATATACGTATTGCTAAAATATCTCGTATTTGGTTTGTGGAAAATATGTATAGGGCTTTTCATGCCCCATAGAATGATGCGTGATGTTGTTTTTATGGTTTCTAGTTAGGTGTATAAACTTTAATAAATTATTCTTATCGTTTTTATACGGATCCTACCAGATTTGGAGCTACTTCATTTTACTTTCCGAATTCAGAGATTTCTGTAATTCAGAAAGTCAATGTCATTTTTGACTCGCCCACGTATAACTGCTATATCAACAATCATTACGACCAAAAAAGGAATACAAGAAGAGACATCCATTACTTATTTATGAGGTAAATAATGTATGTACAAGTTTAATTTCGTTCCGATCCCTTCAAAAACCTGTTTATATCCATGAATATCAAATAGGTATCGTTTTACATATATTGAAAGAAAACGCTTTTCGCTCCCTCCGACTACGGCTTAGGCTAAGAACTCACGAAGCGATTTTCGCCCGCGTCCGCTGCGGTTGCGGGCCCGCAGCTTCTGTAGGATTCAAATATTTATATAAAAAATTAAAGCACATTTCACGACGCGTTTTACGCCCGCGGTATACGCGGTTGTTTGCGGCTCCCGCTGTGCCGGCGGGCAACTAGTAGAACCGCGCGGGCCGCGGTTACCCGCAGCCTCGGCGGGTTGCACCCGCGCGCTTTGCGATCGGTTGGCGAGCGACCGTGGGGGCCGGCGGGTCTTCTGTGAAGTAAATATAACGCAACGGCTCGTTTCTGGTGTGTGTCCATGGCGGTCTGGACCTCAACTGATCGTTAACCGCCCGTCTTGCGATCATCGCCCGCCACGTTTGCGGGCGATGATCGCAACCGCGGCGGCTGCGGCCGCGGCGGCTGTGTAACCGCGCATATAACCGGTCTCGTGAGTTTGGAAATAAAACCGCAGTTCCGCTACCGCGGCGGGCACGGGTTCAAAATCGCTCCGTGAGTTCTTAGCCTAAGGCTAAAGAGTGTTCTTCAAAAACAAAAACGTTTGCTTAAGCGAACACTTGTGACTTCTGTCAAACGATATTTACCTTATTTATTTGAATCCAAGGAATTTTTAGCTTTTCGACGATGAAAGGAATGAATTTACTTCTTGAGTTTTACGATTATGCTAAAGCTTGTTTGTAGTTTGTTCTGAATTTAGTGTCTATGTTTAAGTTTGTGTTTAATGGTTCTAGAAATAGGGTTCTATTTTTCTTTTGTTCAATGTGGTGAATAAAAGAATTGATGACGTTTCCAGTTTATGCTTATTAATACGTTTCGTTTTGTGTTTCTACTTTTAAAGGGAGGAAAGCCATGCTTCGACGCGAATGAGCGTGATATACGGCCACATAGAGAAACACTTGCGCTGTCGGTTGCCGCCCAATGTTCCTCTCTCAAGTCTCTTAAACCCTCGAAATATCGGCGACGCACGTGTAACCCACCGACACAACAGCTCCGTTGACCCCATGGATGGAGAACGGGCTGCTATGCAACGCACCGCGGTTTTTTCCGCACGAAACATTATTTTCTGGTTGTGATGTGTGAGTGATAAAAGTAAAGTTTGTAAAAGCATCTAACAAATAAATACTATACTGACTAAAAGATTAAAAATTACCGCACTTGTAACTCCTTCGGTTTTGTCGGTACCCGAGTATAGGAGAGGCAATAGGCCGGCTTGACATTATCAGCGTGATGCAACAACTGCATTGCGTTTCGCCGTGTGAGTGAGGGCTTCAGATAGCCCGATGCTTAATATAAATTACAATAATCAGCTCATATGTTGCCCTATCCCACAAAGAAAAAATTAGGTATAACCGAAACTAAAATTACTTTGTTTTTGTAAACCAATCCCAGAGATTTGACACAATTGGCAAGATATTTCGAAGACTAAAAATATCAACTACCAATGTAACATTATCATCAAAATAATCTAATTTCACGCGGTTGCTTTTCTTATGAAAAAGGGACATGAAACATGTTATTTTGCTAGTCCTATATTGAGATGGATCTAGATCTAGACACAGACAAATGATAGAACAAATAATATATTATAAAGATATAGAAAAGACGTGATGTAGGAGTCTGCACTAATAATACTTTTATATAAAGATAATACTTTTTTGTGATTTGGTTTAAAATTTTATGGTTTAGTTTTTTTTATGTTAGTTTATTTATTTCTGGCCACGACTTCCCCGCGTGAATAATTAATTTCTGTAGATTTTTGGTTGAAAAACTATCATGTCCTTTCTCGAGTTACAAACTATGTCTGTACCCAATTTAACACAAATCAGTTCAGTAGTTGAGGCGTGAAGAAATGACAGACAGACAGACAGACAGAGTTACTTTCGCATTTATAATATTAGTTAATAGGACCGTTAATAGGTCGTTTTCATTTTGATTTATTCTTTGTTACATTTAATTTTTAACATTTGTGGTTCATAAGCGTATGTTTCAGAAATGAAATAAATATTTGGATTTTTATCTTAAAAAATATAAATTCCAAGTCATACATTTTGCTATTTTTATTAGCATGCATAAAAATATCAATCATTTGATTAGGTTTCTGTTGAACTATGTAATAAAATCACGCATATAAAGTTACACACACACTTTTATACTTTGTATCACCATGGAATATGATAGTAAGATCAAGCAGGTGAAATGATGATATCGCTGATAAAAATATGAGCTACCTACTTGGGAACATATCATGTTTGGATGACCGCTTTTCAACTTGTTAAAACAATTTATTGATTAAAAGATGAGATTTTAAGTGTGGGAGAGTCATGCTTTGGCACGAATGTCGGCTAGACCGGAGTGATACCACGGCCTCACAGAAAACCGGCGTGAAACAACCGCAGCGTTGTGTTTCGCCGTGTGAGTGAGGTTACTGGAAGCCCAATCCTTCCCCTCCCCCGATCCCTCCCCAATCCTAACTACGTAACTCCTCCGTTGTGGGTGTCCATGGGCGGCGCTGATTGCTTACCATCAGGTAAGTAATCCGTCTGCTCGTCTGCCGACTTCTAACATAAAAAAAATCGAAAGTAAGTAAGTAAGTACGACAATATTGTTCAAACTTTTGAGCCGAAATACAAATAAATCGAAGAATAAAATACAATTAACCTGGTATTGTTACATAATAATGTTCGCAGTGTTATAATAAAATTGGTCCCGAGGTTGAAATGGCACGAGGAAAACAATGGTCATGAGACCTGAATGAAGGCACAAGGCACGAAATTAAACCCTCATTGAAATATAACAAACGTTCCTCTTCGCGTATTAATTCGTTATTCGTAAGGATTAATTGTGTGGGTTTATTAATTTGAGTTTGAATAGCTTTCTTTTTGATATATAGCTAAGAGTTTATGGATTTAAATATTCTTTAAACTAAAATGCATTAGGTATAATAGGTAATAATCGTTACTATGATGAATAATGAACGAATAATAATGAAACATCATTAGTCGTATGTTTAATTTCTAGGTAATATTTACTAATAAGTTGGTGAGCCATGCTTTAGCAAGAATGGGCTTCCTGGATCGGACTGATACCAAGATCTCAAAGAAAACTGGCATGAAATCCCATGCTGTTTGCTGTTTGAGACTTTCTACCTACTGTGTGCATTAAAATCCCTCTCCCCAAAATCAGTAATTTGCCTATAATTCATCTGTCCTGCTGTTTCTAGTGCCACAACCGGTTTCCGAAAGGCCGATCAATGTTAAAATCAATTCAATCTCTTGTTAAGTCATCTGATTGGTTGATTGAATTATCAACAACCAATCAGATGACTTGACAAGAGATTTAACAGATGATTAGTTAATTTTAGCATTGACAGGCCTTTCAGAAACCGGGTGTTAGTCAATCTGATTGAAAGCTATTATCTCAATTCATTTTTCAAATTTTAGATTTCATGATTTTCTCTCAGAAGAGAGTTCCAAGTCTTAAAACACACCTAAATAGACTACATGAAATTTTATCTACCTTCATACAAGGTCATATAATCTTACTAGACGCCTCCACTAACAAAGTTATAACACAAAATGTTCTCAAAAGATACGAAGCACAACTTTACGAGGTCTTCCATTTTACTACGTTTGTGGAACTCGTCGAGTTTTAGTAATACCTAAGCATTTTGACATGGTTTTGTTGACCTTGAAAAGAGAAAACTGTTGATGACCTTGAAAGGGGAAAATGTGTCATATAATATACATATATGTCACTGATTAAAGACGAGCAAAATAAAGACAGGAATTTGAAGCTAAATTCGTCATTAATGTCATGAGAGACATGATTCAGAATGATAATAAGCTAAACGTTTTTAAAGCTTTGGTATTTTTTTATTAGGGACATTGAGTGAGTATTTTTCTAAAAAAAACAAATACCGATTGTTTTATTTGTATTGTCGACGACTCGATCACTGGACGTGAGACTTCAAAAACTATAAAATAAGTCAGAACTAATAATCATTTAAAAAATACTATACCTCTCAGTTTATTACTTCCTCTTGTAGTCATTTTGAATTTAAGAAAAATCATCTTTCGATTTCACACATCTATTAAGCTAAAGTTTGTAAAGGTGTTGAAAACAATTTTAAAATAATGTTAAGACGGTAATCTCATTTATATAATCCGCTTATAATAATTATGTTATACGACATATTGTTATAAGCCAATTGATTTAACATCAAAAGGGATCGAACATCAAATTATCAAGAGAATCGAAAATTATACATAACAGCAAATTTACTACTAAGTACTATCTCAAGCAGCGATCAATTTTGGATGAATACAATTATTAATTTTGATTTTCTATCTAATTGTGTCGTATTAATTTGATGAATTAATACTATAGAAAGAAAATGTTAAGGTAACATTGGCATCACGTACATCATCAGCCTATGACTGCCCGCTGGCAAGCGAAGGCCTCTTGTCACATGGAGCAGCTTTGAGCATTACTCGGCATGCTTGTTCAAGATGTATTGGCCTTTGCTGCAAAAGACGAGTTGGCTTGAGGGCTACTATTGATGAACAAGGATTGGCGATTTCAAACTTATAATTTGTAATTGTAAGTTCAGTTTTCTTTACAATTTTACCCTTCACCGTTTGTCGGTGGAGTCTAAATAGTCTTCTTAGAACACACATAAACTTTGCAAAAATCACATAGGGTCAATAAATATGACAGTATGACCTCGTCGGCCTAGTCGTTGTCCACCTGTCGAGCAAAAAAAGGCTTAAACGTAGGAGAGCCGTGATTAGGCACGTATGGATTGGTTCGACTAGAGTGATAGGAAACTGCGATGAAATAACGCTTGCATAGTGGCTTGCTGTGAGATTGAGATTACCGGAGCCAAAGCCCATCCTCAATTCCAATCTCCATAAAAGGCTGACAACGCAATTGTGAAGGGTTACAATGGTGCCGATTGTTTACAGTCAGGTGATTCTTTTGTTAGTTCGTCGCCCAATTTTATAGAAAGACTAGCTAGTCTCGCACGGTTTCATTCGCTACTCAGCTCCATTTGATTGTAGCGTGATGTTTTATAGCCTATAGCACTCAGAAACATTGTAGCTATCTAGCAGTGACAGAATTTTGGAAATCCGACCAGCGGTTCCAAAGATTACCCCCTACATACAAACTTACAAATTTTACCTCTTTATAATATTAGTATAGATTGCATAGGCTAAACACCCACATCAAGCAGATATGTTAATTTATGAAGAAAAAAAATATAAAGAGGCTGACAATATAAATGGCAATACTACTAAAAAAAATGGTACACGAAAACAAAGTTCGTAAATTTTGCATGGTAATAACCCTAATTCGGACCGTAACAATAGCTATTCTCATGACGATGAAAGTATGTATACATCAATAAAACGAAATCACTACAAATATCGAGAGTGCAAACAAGCACAATTCGCAATAATTGCCTCTTAATACTGATTCTGACATAAAAGAAAAAATAAAATCAACCTTAAGTGGCCTCTCCATGTAAGATTACAGTAATACAGAGAAGCACTTAACTGCCTTATAAAAATCAAGGCTAAATAAAATACAGTGTACCTTTCTATCCGGGAGATGGGTCGGTAAAATTGTCGGGTTTCCAGCCTTCCTATTTTATACATAGTTTGTAAAAGAAACTGTGGATACGGTGAATGAAGATTTTTTTTGATGTGGAGGAGGTATGTATTATTTGGTGTAGGTATGGATCTTTTTTAAGGGGATATGAAGAATCGTCGAATGGTTTCACCAGCACTGAGGGTTATTAAAAGAGAGTATCGAACTATTACTGACGAAAAACCATCCAATTCTACTCTCCTGCTCTGAATAAGACCGCGGCGTTTTAGTGCACTTGGCCTGTAACAATGCGAAACTGATTACAATACAGTTCTCTGATTAATCAACGGACACGGTTAAAGAAGATTGCGAGAAGAGTATAAAAATACCTTAAGATATCGTGACGGAAACTTAAAATAACGTTACGTCAAGTTTGTACAAGAAGTCCTAGAAAATGTTTCGGTAACTACCTAATGAAAAATATAGTATGTTATGTCTTTAAAAATAATTGAGGGTACATCATATTTTTGCTTTAAAAAATATGAATGATTATGAATTACATAGTTCTGATTCGAAAAGATGTCATTCATATTTCAATTCACCTCCAAAATTCTTCATAACTTCACTGCCTCATTTTTTCAGACCCGGGTCTCGCGAGCTCTAATATTTTCACTTAGGCCAAACCTCGGTCCTCCATCGGACAAGTTTACGATGTCTGATAAAACTACAATACATGTAGGTGTACGTATGTAGGTTCCACTCATGGACTACACGAATAAATCCCTTTGTATAGTGGTCGGGCCGCAAAGTTGTATCGGAAAAATGGTAGCACTATTGACGATTTGCTTCGGTCGACGTGTAATTTTATTATTGGGTATTTTCTGGAGGAAGAGTTTGTTTGATTTTCTCTGTTGTATGACTGTAGTTAATAATAAAATGTGTTATGACAGATAACATATTTTTTCTTTAAATGAGTAAGATTTATAGATAACTAGACCCGACCCAAATTTGCATGGGTGCAACGCTTATACTACAATTACTGTTTTGATGATATGTATAAAACTTTCTCTTCAGGAGATGGAGAGTACTTGCAATACTCTCCATCTCCATCAAAAAAAAAAAACCGCATCATAATCCGTTGTGTAATAAATTATAAAGATTGATACATAGGGATGTGGGAAAGAGAAAGCGGCTTTGTTTTATAGTATGTAGTGATTGATACTTTAAAACGTACATTAAGTAAAACATAAAGTAAAAATCTTAAAAATATTTTAAGAGAGGGACTACTTTAAGTACTCTTCTTTAATGATACTACCTAAACAAAAAGTATACTGCTTCTAAAAATGTGTAACAGTAAAATACTAGTAATAAAATATTTCCTTTTCAAGGCAAGCTCCGACGAGAACAGGAGGCAATAATTTTTATTGTAGTAAAGGATTTTTATGTGAAACTTTTAGGGTCAGATTAGGTTGATTGGTGAACGCGTAAACGAGCAAGCGAGAGCGATTTAGTCATTCTTACTAATATTATAAATGGGAAAGTAAGATCGTTTGTTTGTTTGTTTGTTCCGCTTTCATGCTGTAACTACTGAACCGATTGCTTTGCAAATGTAACGTTAGAAGTCCGTATTAAATAATAACGCATAAATGTCTTTTATCCCGGAAAAAAATAATATTCCTGAGGAAAAATAAAAATATTGTTAGCTTTATCCCAGTTCGGCGGTAGATGGCACTGTGTGTCGTTTAAAACAACGTAACTTGTTGCAAACGATTGTGCACATGTAAGCTGAGAAGTTAAATCCTGATCCTTACTTCCTTACTAATATTATAAATGGGAAAATAAGTTTGTGTGTTTGTTCCGCTTTCAGGTCTTAACTACTGAACCGAATGCTTAGAAATTTTTCAAACGTAAAATTTGGTCCATTTTGCATTAAATTCGCAGGTTTAAATGAAAGGCTATTACCTCGCTTAGATTATTACAATTTAGTTTAGTATTATACTTTAGTTAAGGTTTATAGATTTTAGTTTACTCATGTTTTTACAATGACTGGCAATAGTAAATCTAATTAGTCGAAAGCTTAAATTACATCGCCAGAGAGCTAGATTATCGAGAGATGATCTCCGGTCACCGTAAGCGCGGGTCTGCGGTCGGCGAGTAAGGGCAGCTTGCCGCCCGACCAGAACCAGGCCCAAGCGTACTGTGCGTAGCGTTCCGCGCGTGCCTCAAAGGGATAATAGACCACCACAGACGGAGCCCTATAGGGCTGATGTTCAGCCGGGGTTGCGGACTAAGCGCAATGAGGCACCGCGACCTCGGCCCTGAGCAGGAGGAGGAACAGGGGGGTTTTTAGTCAGTAAGAGTAAGAGTCATTTGAAGATTATCCCCTCACAAAAAAAGAGAGCTAGATTATAATGCTACTATACTGCAATAGCATCTAAATGACTTGATCCCAGAAATGTTACCGAGGCAAAAAACTATACCTGAGTTTCCTATATAACAGCGCAATTCAACCGAATAACACGCGGGCGAAACTGCGGAAGAAAAGCTAGTAGTCTAATGAGCCTATAACGAGAATAGACACTTTATTTATGTATATCGCAACCGCTTAGTTTACTTAAATGCCTCGTTATCATAAGTTTGATTGACAAAATCTATGTAGTTTTAAAGAAAGATCTTCACAATGGCCGTAAATTGATTTTCAAAAAATAAAATATTATTTTTGCTGCCGATTAAAGTTTTACTTTTAAAGGTTTACATCTATTAGTTCCGGAGATAAGGCCGCTAACATTCATGCTCAATTATTAAAAAAAAATATTTTTATTAATGTTTCGTCATCAAACTATTTAAGATATACTACTATATGGAACATACCAAAAATACTACACCAATTCCTTAGCTGTTTTAATATAGGCACTTATAATAATGTTACATTTAAAACTGCATTAAAATAAAAACACTGGCTGAGTCGAATATTGTACATGAACAATTCTGTTGCAAAATTGCCTTTGATGTATACACATCATTTTATATTTCGCTTGTTAAACAGAAAAGAGACCTAACTCAAAAGATAAAGTATTTCAATCTTAAAAATTATGCTTCAATAATAAGGTTCAATTTTGGAATATCCTCATTTTTGAGTTAGGCCTTTTTTCTATTTAACACGCGATTTGTTGTTATACTGACAACTGACATAAATATTGATAATACAAAACTACTAAATTTCAACAGTCTTGTTAATACAACCCAGTAACAGATAAAAAGATAGGCGGATGAACAGCGAAGTCTAAGTAAAATAGGAATCCTCTTTGGCTACAGAACCTTAATAAATAATGTTTATTTTATATTCTGTAAGACTTTACTTATGGAAAGAGAGTGCAGTGAAGTACACTTGTCCTCTTATTACCTCTTATAGGTACTGATTCTTTGAGCATGACTCGCGAATCTTCTCACCATAAAAGGACCCTTGAGACAAAAATTATGCTACAGTAACAGCCCAAAAGATAATAATATTCTTTATTTTTGTACGTGTTACATTTCTAAGAAAACAACTGAGAATATATTGCTTAGTGCTGGATTAAATTTTATGTTTTGTTTAGTAGTTAAGGATCAGATCACATCACTATTAAGTGCTTACTGCTGCATAGGACTCTAACGCGGAGAAACTGACATTAATCACCACCCTTACTAAAAACACAGACAGAAAAACAGATTGGCGATTTGAAACTAATAATTAGAAATTATAATGTCAGGCACTTTCACTATTTTTTCCTTTGTCATATGTCAGTGGTATCTCAATAAACTTTAAACGTACATCTGAATTTCAAAATGTCGCTTGATCTTTTAAATTCTAATTTATTGAAGGAATATAAAAATAAGCACCATGCCCAAAGTGATGAAGTCGCGGCGATATCCACGGTACTTATGAATATCATGAATAACGAGTCAAATTGTAACCTGAAACCAATAGAGTTTTTTTTTCAATTAATTCACATAAATAAGTCATTTTTTTCAACAAATCCTTAAAATTTTAACACATTTAATTTTTGCAATGAAATTTTGAAACTAGTCACTAGTTTGAAAGTCAACTATAAAATAACTAAAATCTTTTTTTTAATGAACTTTATTTTTTTATTCTTGTTAGTTTACAAAGTCTGAAAGTGGGAGAAACTTATCTTGAATTCTTAAAATACCAGGAGAACATAAGACTCGAGATACCCACAGTTCTCCAAGATAAGGCCTACCATTTATTCTGTATAATTTAATATAACCTGCCTCATCACTCACGTAACTCAATTGAATTCTTTTGAACTTTCCCTTCGTAAAAAAACTTTTTATTTCTACCATTCCTTATCCAAGTAATCTTTTTTCCGATACTTTTGTTTCTTTTCTTAGATATCTTTTTGAATTGGATGGCATCATAAATTAGAGGGCCGAGTTATTTATTTTTTTCTTTTCATTGACTAGATCGGCAAACGAGCAGACGGATTATCTGATAGTAAGCAATCGGCGTCGCCCATGGATAACCGCAACACCAAAGGAGAGACGAGTGCATTGCCGGCATTTAGGGGTAAGGGTTTCAGACATTTATGGATTGAGAAGGTAGATAGGTAAATTGGGAGGAGGAAAAATTGGGCTTCCGGTAATCTCACTCACACAACGAAACACAACGCTGTGGTTGTTTGACGCCGGTTTTCTGTGAGGCCGTGGTATCACTGCCTGCACGATTGGTGCGGTGGCTGGGCAACTGGCTGTTGTGCAACGTGTCGTGGGTTTGATTCCCGCACGGAACAACACTTTGTGTGATCCACAAATTGTTGTTTCGGGTCTGGGTGTGTTGTGTATGTGAAATTGAATATTTGTAAACGCACCCACGACACAGGAGAAATTCCTAGTGTGGGGCAACGTTTTTTCAAAGAAAAGAAAAAAAAAAGAGAAGAAGATCACTCCGGTCGAGCCGATACATTCGTGCCGAAGCTTGGCTCTCCCACACTTCGTATAAGAATAAATGAAATTGAAGAATACAAACTTAATCTAACTTTAGTTATTGTGTATTGTTGAATCACAGCACGCAGTTTGTCAATTGTGTTCTAGTTTTGTTCACAAATTAAGTTAGCGGTTGGTTCATTCGATTTCGTATGTTCAGTCGTAGGTAAAACTTTGTTGCTTAATTCAATCAAATACGGACAAGGTAATAATAAATTTTTCATTTCGAAAGAAAAGGAATGATATTTTTTTCACATCAGATCACCCTTTTCACTCGAAGAAGTTTTGAGCATTACTGAAGGTGGATTGGCGATTTCAAACTCATAAATAGAAATCATAAGTTCAGATTTCATCAAGATGTTCTAATGTATCGTATGTCATTGGTATCTAAATAATCATAGAAAGTATATCTAACTCGGATTAAGTCACATTGGTATTTGCCAGGTTTCAATCCCGCACCATCATGCATGATAAGAAGCGGGCGCCTTAACCTCCAGGACACCACTTCGTTCTGATTTTTTTACTCAAAATGTCATCATCATCGTCATCATATCAGCCATAGGACGTTCACTGCTGAACATAGGCCTCCCCCGTTGACTTCCAGATATGCTGATTGGAAGCAACCGGTATCCAGTAACTTCCTGCGACCTTAATCAGGTCGTCTGTCCAACTTGCGGGTGGACGTCCTACGCTTGCCGGTACGTGACCTCCACTCAGGAACCTTTCTGCTCCAGCGACCGTCGGTTCTACGCGCTATCTACAACACTACTATTATACTCAAAATGTCCCTATTATTATTATTATTATTTGTTTGTTCTTTCCTTTCACGGGACCACAGGGTCCCGGACCTTTGGAAGGCGTACGAGGAGCCGAAGCCAACTCGCAGAGGCCCGTTGAACAGTTTTTATCTAAATGTGATGGGACATCAGCCGGCAATTATCCCTGTATGCACTATAAAAGTGCATCCAAGGACAATCCCCGGTTGATGCAGGACTATTGTGAAATGGATTTATTCCATTCTAATACCAAAAACTAATACCACTGGTATTTGATTCAACTCTTATTTTTTTTCTATTCCGAACGGATACCACTTTTTAAATAATTTAATTTAATGTACGAACGAATACCAACAACTAGAATTTGGTATAGTCAGCGAATGCAAACCTAATCAAAGTAAATTTGTTTTTCAATATTTTTATGTAATCGCAATATGTATAATGCTTAAAACTTTCCAAATTCACTTCACTCCAATATTTTTACAAAGGTTAGCATAGGTAAGAGTAGTTTTAGTGAATCATCTTGCTAATATTTTTACCTGCGAGAAAGGGTGAGTTTGCTCTATTGTTCCATAATTCGAAACAACCAATCAGAGTTTGGTTGAGAGTGACTCGGCGCCGGGTCATAAAGCTCGGTCCACGCAGTCTTGGTTGGAAACGAACGTTTCCGACTTCATCAGAGCTGAAGACTGGCCGTCGTCTAGTCCCGATCTTAATCCGCTGGATTATGATTTATGGTCAGTTTTAGAGAGTAGGGCTTGCTCTAAACGTCATAATAATTTGTACTCCCTAAAACAATCCATACGATTGGCAGTGAAGAATTTTCCCATGGAAAGAGTGCGTGCTTCTATTGATAACTGGCCTCAACGTTTAAAGGACTGTATTGCAGCCAATGGAGACCACTTCGAATAAGCTTTTTATGTTTTAATTTGTTTCATATTTATGTATTAAACTTACATACTGTAAAAGTAATAAATGTTTTTTGCAATAGAAAAAATATTTTTTTTATTTGTTACAGTATCTATGGCTAGACTAGGTATGACGTTTTTGCAAAATAAATTGCTGATTCATTGCTATATGTGTAAGTTGATTTTCTGTGATATTTTACAATTGTTAGATAAAGTGATTTATTTTTGTTAAAAATTTACCTGACATAGTTGTTATGAGATAGGTAGACGTGAATAATTACGTACCTATCTAATAATAACTATGTCCGATAAATTTCAATATAAATTAAGAGTTAATTTTTTGAGACCTTTTGTAATTTTAAATTGTAAGTAAATTCTTCCTGTTTGATGTTTTTGCAAAAAAAATATTATACAGGTATAGATAGGAACTAAAATTATATTAAAGTTGACTATTTAAGTGATATTTTATCATTGAACAAGACGTTTGCTAACAAAATTTGATTTTTTTGGAGTTATCTGTTTTGTTTTCAAGTAAAGGTCTTATATTTACATACAAAGCATTTTTACTGACTGTACCTTATATCTTTGAACTTGTTTTGGTATTAGTTTAAACAATGGTATCGGTTCGGAATAGAAAAAAAAATATGAGTTGAAACAAATACCAGTGGTATTAGTTTTTGGTATTAGAATGGAATAAATCGTGAAATGTGGTAAAAATTGATAGGGTTATAGGTATGGGTTGCTATGGACTGGTGGATGTGATAACTATGGAAATACTATGGCCCCTGCCCCTGACCAATATTGATACATACGGATAAACAGGCAGGGGGTGACTGGCAAACTCAATAAATGGGCCCCCGGAAACGGCCGCTAGCATGTAGCGACACGGGGGCAACATACGTTGAGCTGCTTGGGGAAGGAGAGGCATCCCACGGCTATCAGTCATTCGGTCGTGGCGCCACCATCGCGTTCACTTCGGCTCCGTGTATAATAAAATTATAAAAATATTATAAGTGTTCAGTGGCTTCATTTCGATATTTCGACCAGCTTAAAAGTTTTACCTATGACTAACGAAGTGATGTAATTGTGGACATTATACAAGTTATCGTAATTGTGAAGATTTTACGTAATATAAGTAACTGAACTGAAGCAAACAATTGGGTACGAAATACATTTTGATAATATTTCCCGCACTAATTGAATGCTTAAATAAACGTTTTGGAGCCTACTGGCAGTTTGACTGTGCTAACTATCAATTATTGTGTAAGGGTGTCATATTCTTGCAAGAAAAAAGTGAATAAAAGTGAACAATTAAGGAAAACCGGTGACACCTAATTTTTTTGAAATTTCAAAATACCCTAACGACTACAACATTTTAAATAAACTCTGACTATTGATGAGAACCACCATTTCGTTACGAAAATTGTCGAGCGCTTGGCTCGTTAGTTGTGGACGGGATTGACAAGTAAAGTGTTGAGAGTTCGGACCCGATCGAATCCACAGGCTTCTTTTTGTGAATCTTATTAATAACAACAACTGCATTTGAAACATAATAAATTCAACTGTGAACCAAAATAATAAGAAGTGCAATAAAAAAGGTAAACCTTGCAGAGATAAATTGTATTGGTTTCAATTCAAGATTCTGATAACAGAGGGCAGAGGCAATCTGTGCACAATCACAATCGACTCCTGAATTTGTGTCAACATTAAGATTTAATAAATTCGACCTGTTGTCATGGCATCATTAAATTGTGCAGGGTGCAGGAATATTTTTAAATCAGCTAAGGGACTACAATGTTCAGAATGTCACGAATGGTACGATCTACTTTGTGCGAATGTTGTTGAGAAAAAAAATAAAATTCACACATTAGAAAAAGATAAGCTCATGTTGCAGAGCTCTCTCTTAGACATTTCAAAGCGAATGAATTTGTTTGAACAATATGCTCGTTGCCAAAATATTGAGGTCCAGTGTGTACCAGAGCGCAGCACGGAAAATTTGATGGACACTATTGTAAAGCTTGGCCAGGCAATAAAATGTGAGGTTGGACATAACGATATACAGCTTTGTACGAGAATAGCAAAAAAGGATCCGAAGAATACAAGACCGAGGTCCATTCTGGTTAAATTCAACACCCCTCGTATCCGTGACACCTTTTTGGCCGCCGCAATCCAGTACAACAAATCTAATCCTAAGAATAAGCTAAATTCAACCCACCTCAATATGTCTTTAGATAACCCAACACCAATCTTCGTGGTCGAACACCTATCAGCGGAAAATAAGGCACTCCATGCAGCTGCACGTACTCGTGCGAAGGAATTGGGGTACAAATTTGTATGGGTTCGCAATGGTAAAGTTTTTGCAAAGAAAGATGAAACTGCTCAAAGTGTTTTTATCAATTGTGTTGAAAAACTGAAGTAATTGTCATAAACTGTTTTGATTTTTGTTCTAATTATCATATGTTATTTGTAATATAATTCTCAAATTCTATTTTCCAAAATGTTATTATCAAAATACTAGGGGTCTGCGTGGCAGTTTGTCTGATGTGCGTCAACGTATAGCTAACAGTGATTATGATATTTATATTCTAACTGAAACTTGGCTTTGCAGCGATATTTTTGACTCGGAATTGTTCACAGGCGGTTACTCAGTAGATAGGAGGGACCGCGAAACTTCTCTTTTCAATTGCCACAAGAAAAATGGGGGAGGGGTACTAATTGCTGTTTCTGACAAGTTAACGTCATGTCGCTTGACAGAATGGGAAAGTGACTGCGAGGACTTGTGGGTTAAAGTAGAGGCCCAATCTGACGAGGTTTGTTACTCTTTGATATTATGTGCTGTGTATCTTCCCCCTCCGGTACGTATGGACAACTTTATACACTTTATTGAAAACTGTAGCGGTATTTTGGTGTCTCGCGTTGTTGACCGAATTCTGTTGGTTGGAGATTTTAATTTAAGTGATATTTTATGGGCTTCAGGTGATACTGGTAATCCTTGTACAGCTTCCAAAAAGAGCGGTGGGCTCCTTGTTGATAGTTTGCTCGATTTTATTGCCTTGAATAATTTGAAACAATTTAACCACGTTATTAATTTTCAAAACAGAACTCTTGATTTGATTTTATCTGATATTGATCAAGTATTTGTCTACAAATGTTTAAGTCCTATTAGAGAAATTGACAAATATCATCCAGCTCTCGAGTTTGTTCCACGCTTTTATGTAAAGTGCGCTAATAAAGCAAAAGCTGTTGATAAACAAAATTTTTACAAAGCCGATTATGAGAGTATCATAAAAACGCTGGATGGTATTAATTGGTGCACTGAATTTAACTTATGTACTGATATTAACACTATGGTTGATAAATTCTATAATATAATCAGTGATGTTATTAAGAAACATGTACCTGTGGTCAAAAAATATCCGGGTAAATATCCGCCATGGTACTCTCAACAACTTAGAAGATTGCTGGGACGTAAACTAAAGTATCGCAATAGAATAAGAAGATATAACAATCCTTTGGACATTGTTGAATTTAACTACTTACGTAAGGAAAGTAATACACTAATTAAAAAATGTTATAACAGTTATATTGAATCCGTGGAAAAAGCAATCAAGTATAATCCTAAGTACTTTTGGACTTATATAAAAAAATTGCGTAAATGTGGCTCCTCTTACCCCTCAAGGATGGTTCATGACGATGTCGAGGCAACTAATACTAAAGATATTTCGAATCTCTTTGCCAAACAATTTTCTTCCGTTTATGATCTTCCTGAGAGTGGTCCTGTTATTCTTTCTGACAAGGTTGCGTCAAGGGAGATGTTAATAAATCCAGATAGCGATAACTTTAAAATATCTAATGAATCAGTACGAAAAAGTTTGTTAGCACTTGACTTAACAAAAGGTTCTGGACCTGATGGAATACCTCCAATTTTCTGGTCGCGTTGTGCGTGTTGTCTGTCCCTCCCGCTTTCAACAATCTTCAACACTTCTTTGGAAACTGGTTCATTTCCTAGCATATGGAAACATGCAAGAATCGTTCCCATATTCAAAAGTGGTGAGAAGGAAGTTGTTTCTAATTACCGCCCAATTTCCATTCTCTCTACTTTGTCGAAGGTCTTTGAGAAACTTGTATATCCAATATTATATAATCTTGTAAAAAATTACTTATCTGGGAATCAGCATGGTTTTATTAATAAAAAATCGACTAACACTAATCTCGTCAGTTATATTTCTGATTTATCCGCAGCTGTTGATCAGGGTAGGCAAGTTGATGCAATTTACACTGACTTCTCTAAGGCTTTCGACAAAGTAAATCACAGATTACTAATAAAGAAAATGCAACTCTTAGGCATCACAAATAACTTGCTGGATTGGTGTAGGTCGTACCTTGATTGTAGACCATCGTCGGTGGTCCTGGATGGGAGCGAGTCTGAATTGTTTTATGCTACGTCTGGTGTACCACAGGGGTCCACCCTGGGTCCTCTTTTCTTTAACGTTTTCATTAACGATATATCTGACATATTCAGTTTTTCCACCCCCTACCTCTTTGCTGATGATTTGAAATTGATCCGCGTGATTCAACACCAAAATGACAGTGTGTTACTCCAGAAGGATATTGATAGTCTGTGCCGATGGTGTGATGAAAACAAAATGTACCTTAATTGTGCAAAATGCTACCATATAAAGTTCACACGTAAGAAAAATAAAATTCTGTCTTCCTACACCATTCTGGGTAATGCAGTGTCCGAACTAACTGTCATCCGGGACTTGGGAGTTCAACTGGATTGTCAATTATGTTTCAACCGTCACATTGACACAATAATCGCTGCTGCTTACGGGGCTCTTGGATTTGTGCTCCGCTCCTCAAAACTATTCAAAAAACCCGAAACTCTTATACTGCTTTACAACAGTTATGTGAGGAGTCGAGTAGAGTATTGTAGTACAGCCTGGAACCCCATGTACCGGGTCCATGTAGACAGAATAGAATCTGTACAAAAAAGGTTAATTAATCATCTAGCCTATCGGTTTGGGGTTAAATATACTTTAAAATCATATAAAAAAAGACTCAAGCACTTTAAGCTCATGTCTCTTGAATCACGTCGTACTGTCTCGGACTTACTTTTCCTCTATAAACTGCTGAATAACCGAATCGATTGTCCCGGTCTCTTGAATAAAATAAAATTTCACGTACCTAACAGAATCCCACGCAAGGCCAAGCCATTACTGCATATACCTAGAAGTCGGACTAACTTGGGTAAACATTCACCTATAGTTAGACTCACCTCGCAATATAATTGTTTGTCTGAAACCTGTGAAGATATTGACATCTTCCACAACACCTTTGGAAGGTTTAGAAGTATTGTTGCAAGTAACTTGGAATCTGAATGTTAACGCTTAAATTGATCATTAATTTATATTGGAATTTACATGTACCTATTTTATTTGAATTAAGTTTAATTGAATTATTTTATTTTATTTTGTTTTTATTTGAATTAAGTTGCTATTTATTCTGTACCTTCTGTGTTCAATGATTAATTTTGATTGACGTTTGAAATAGTTTTGATTCATTTTTAAAAATTTTTTGATCTCATTAATGTGATCTCGAATTTAATTTGTAATTGTATAAGTATTGTGCTATTTTATACATATAATGTTTGTCTGGTATTTTTTATTTTGCTATCACATGTGTGTTAATTTAGAATACCTATTTATTGTTGCTTGTGTCTGATTACGTTTTGTGTTTCATTGTGCCTAACATTGTATGTCTGTCTATGTTTTAATATTATAATTTTAAATACATTTTTGCATGATGTGGCCTCCTGTAATTGAGGAAGCACATAGTTTTTATCTTATGATTGTTATTATCGTGAATGCTTTGTGTATTTCTTGTTGGAGACCCTTAAATTAAATAAATAAATAAATCAGAGCAATCCCGGAAGTACGGTCAAGACCCCTACCAGCACCTTACTAAGACACATCCTTCCCCCGAGTCTCCTTCAACTCCTACTCTTGCGTATCTCCACTCAAGCCAGCCAATTAAGGCAAGAATGAGGTAGGAGGGCTTGTTCTTCATTATTATTATTATTATTTGTAAAAATAATTCCGTTTCCATTAAATTTTGACGAATGCCCGTCCATTATTTTAATGGAAGTAACAGCGTAACTTCAAAAAAGCACACTGCAGTTCCTATTTGTGAGGGAAAACACTGTGATTTTTTTACACAAGTTCCATATTAATTTTTATACAACAAAGTTGTTTTAACGTATACTTAATTCCGGCATAATTGGTTAACCCCGAAAACGCTTCGTATTTACGGCCATATGATAAACACGCTCGCTTCTTTGTTTTTGTTCATCCAACACAGCTCGGTGAGAGAAAAATTAAAATAATTTAATTAAATGCTCGGTTGAGAGTTTGTTTTACTCTTAATTTGATAAAATATACCTCTAGAGTAAGAGTTTAGTGCTTTTGTGGGTTACGTTAAACCGGTTTTATCTGGTTTATTTATCTTCTAGGTTTGTAGGCGTTTTATTTTGTCTTGTGTGCTGTGGCAATATATAGCTTGTTATGTAATATGTTGTTAACATTTCGTTTGTAATTTTCAAAACAATATTTTTGATCTTTTTTTATGTGATAGGTCGTCAAACGAGCTGAAAGATAACCTGATGGTAAGCAATCAGCGCCGCCCATGGACACCCGCAACAACAGAAGAGTTACGAGTGCGTCGCCGACCTTTTGGGGATTAGGGATTTGGGAGCTATATGAATTGGGGAGGGGAAGGATTGGGCCTCCAGTAACCTCAGTCATACGGCGAAACACAACGCTGTGGTTGTTTCAGAAAGAAAAGAAAGAAAACATATTTATTCGACAATCACGCCGGTTTTCAGCGAGGCCGTTGTATCACTCAGGTCGAGCCGACCCATTCGTGCCGAAGCATGGCTCTCCCGCACTTAAAATAAGTCTATAAGTGTCTATGACTATTAGTAAGGCTGAGCGACAATGATGCATCCGTTTTTTCAAGAAGCAGCAGTAGAAGGAACGGTGCCGTTTTAGTAAGACACTCTGTCTCTCTCTCGCTGGGCGAGAGAAGTAATTTGATGACGTTAACCTTTAAAAAAATCCACAGCGTCATTAAAAAATCTCCTGACTTATCGTTTTCAAACCCAAATCTACTTCAGCAAATCCGAATAATCAGTAAAGTGCAATTTTCGACCTTATTGCAGTAAAACTGAAACGTAACATTGAACGAACACTGTTTTTCTTTCATTAAGGATTCCACACGGAAATTCTATGCAAAATGTTGACCATATGAAGTGAATATATTCATGATGGCTGGGCCACTGATAGCACGATGTTTTAATAAGTCTTCGTACCCAGTTATCTTTGTAATTTAAATGTCAAACCTGCAAACGTATATTTGGTAAGGGAAGTCCTAGTTTTGTGTTTCTATTCTGATGACATATTTTGTATTCAAGCAAAGACAATATGCAAAAAATACAGGGCGTTAAGGGCGTCTTGTTCCGCGCGCGCATTAAAAAGCCGTCACACCTTCATAGATTGGGTCCACTATAGCCGATATCTGACCGGTGTTCTTGTGAGTATAGCACAATAAAATGCTTGGTGTAGGATTTGGCACAGGAAGGCTTTTGGTTATTAGGAAACTGACAGCTATTTGATGACTTTCACCCTCTTATCATAAAATGCAATTCTGAAAAATAAGCCATCAACACTGATTATTTAACAAATATGACAAACAGTGTACTACAGCTATTTGGAAAAAAACAGTGGTGTGCAAACGCAACAATTCACCACGACCCTTGTAAACAGCTAGAGGCGGAACGGGGTGGTTTAAGTTAGTAAGAGAGTCTAATACATTTCCTCTCGCACCACCAATGGCAAAAGGTCATTTGAAGAAGTTTTCGCAAAAAAAAGCTTCACGAAAGAAAAGTACGACCTCAAGTCAGAGGCAGCTGCAATAGCACTGACTTTACTTCAGTTATGGTAGTGGCTATTGCCACTATCTATTTTACTTTCACACTTCTAAGGCTTAAACACCAAAACATAAAAAAAACAAATAAAAATCTTGATCATTCTAAACATACTGAAAAGTATCAATATTACTTTTTACCCCTACAAATGCATTAAAAAAATGTAATCAATACTAATTGACATAGGTAGAAGTTCGTTGCTTTAATGCATCTGTGTATTTAATAAACGTAAAAGCTTCCAGTGGTGTTGCGAGCTCCAATCGAGTTGCTACCATTTGTTCAGAAATCATGAAATGATATAGTGTTTGCCATTTTCGTGATCAAGAGAAATATACCATATAATTATTATATTATTTTTACACAGTCTGGACTTATAAAAAGACCTCTGAGTTTGTTTCGGCATTTCTTCTCAGATATGATGGACTTCATCTAGCTTAAAATTATTAAAATTATACTACATATGTAAATATGTAGTATAATTTGACGTGTAATGGTGCCTTTTTGCAAAAATAAATTCATTGTTTTATTGTACCTAAAATATGATGTTATATGTAAATTTATATGATCAAATCGATGTGTGATGATGGGAGTGAGAGTATTTATGATCAAATGACTTCTTCCACCCTGAGTGGGGCAAGAGGTAGTGTCTGAGAGACTATTACTGACGAAAAACTAGTCCGGTTCTTCTCCTGCACATACTAAAACCCCAGTAAGTACATACGGATATGTCACATTCTTACTCGTTGATGAAAGTTAAGAGAAATGATATAGCGTATTCATCATCTTCATCATAGCAGCCACATAAAAGCTACTACCGAACATGGACTTCCTGCAATAACGCCCAAATCAGCGATTTAGATACTGCGTACAACTCCCTACGACATCATCAGGTTGGTCCACGATCGTTGGTCATTAGGACCTACTGGACGCACATTTCGAGCTGTATCTACTGGTATTTACAATATGAAAATTCTAAATAATTAAATGGTTTCTTTTACTGAATTTCGAAATCAAAAATTGTGCCTAGACTGCGACTTAGTAAATGATTGGTCACAAAATCCTATTAATTTATTGAACGCAGAAGCTCGTTACTATGTTTGAATGGGCGAATGTTTATATCTCTTTCACATAAAAATGAAATAGCTTATAGTCTGGAAAAATACGTAAGTTTCTGTTCACTAGCTAGTTAGTAATAATAATACTAATATACTTACCATTTCACGTCATTTATGTCGGATATTATAGATTTGGCATTCGTACAAAGTCACGAATTGCTAAACCATGTAAACCTTTAGTAGTCCCCGGTGGGGTAGTATTTGCAAAACAGTTTGACTCAGTTGTTTGCCGAACCATCTTCATTGCAGTTCCCGGTTCTATTTGACCAGCCATTGTAAACCCCTCACTGTGTGCCGCATCTTTGCAAATGCTTCTGTGATATTCAATAGCATTAATTAGCTTGAATTTTTAGTACGAGTTTTTGATTGTGAAGACTTTATGTAGCTCGTAATATATGTATGTTTGTTTCTGAAGTTGAATTCAGTTACTAAATTTAAATGCAAATATTTGTAACAAATTGAGTTGAAATTTTGTATACACATGGATGTTTGAATGTTTGGATATTTAAACCTAATTTATAAGAATTTATTCTAAATACATTTTAAGCACCACACGAGATTTTTTATTTATTTATTAAAGTAACTAAAAGCGATACTTTTTTTATGTAATAGTTCGTCAAACGAGCAGACTAATTACCTGATGGTAAACAATCAGCGCCGTCCATGGACACACAACGGAGGAGTTACGAGTGCGTTGCCGACCTTTTAGGGATTAGGGATTTGGAGATTTAGGGACTGGGGAGGGATTGGAGAGGGGAAGGGGAAGGGGAAGGATTGGACCTCCGGTAACCTCACTCACACGGCGAAACACAACACTGTGGTTGTTTCCCGCCGGTTTTCTGTGAGGCCGTGATATCGCTCCGGTCGAAGCGACCCATTCGTGCCAAAGCATGGCTCTCCCACACTTAATAATGTTTTACAAGATACCTATATGTCCAATTATAGTTTTCCCTGTATAACTCTGTTATATGTTTACATTCAATGTTTATGAAGCGTTTGTTTTTTATTTTTTGCTGTTATAGGTAGACATCATTATTGAGGGACACACATTGTTACACACCAGTAGAAGTTTGTCCGTGACATGTCGCCACTGCTAAATTATAAAACACTTAATTATACGTATTATTAACTAAAAATCCTCATGAGCAGCGTGCGCGGACGCGGCGACGTCGCGCAGCTGCGTCCGCGCACGCTGCTCATGAGGAAGAACCCCTCTGTGGTTCGAAACTAGTAGAGCTTTTCTCAATATTTACACGTGAATAACCCGCGATTTTCAGTAAATTTAGTATGTCTCACGATAGTTATTATAAAAATATACGTATTATCACTTCTCAGTTTTTTATTCATATAAAAAGCGTCAATACTAGCACAATTTCATAAATAGACCAAACATAACCATTTTGTAACTGCCACGTTCATTGACTCTAATAAAAAAACTTCTCCAAGAAAGCAAATAAAAAAGAAACTCCTTATCTCTTTTTCTTACTAAACAGTTTCTTACAGGTGAAAATAAACAACAATGTTAACACCGATCCTCTCAGGCCAGAAATAAACGAGATCAAACGAAATCAGATACATTGTTCGAGAACATTCCGACACAACATCTAATGAAATGAAACGTGTCGACTAATTTTCGCCCTTAGAAAATCTTAGAAGCATTTTCCCTTCGATTTTCTAACTTTTCTATCACGAGTTTGTTAGAAAATTCAATATTTTTAACAGGTACTTTTGTTTGTAAAATAACAGATGTTAAAAATGTTTTTTTTTATGTAATTGATCGGCAAACGAGCAGACGGATTACCTGATGGTAAGCAATCAGCGCCGCCCATGCACACCCGCAACGGAGGAGTTACGAGTGCGTTGCCGACCTTTTAGGGATTAGGGATTTGGAGATTTAGAAACTGGGGAGGGATTAGGGAAGGGGAAGGATTGGGCCTCCGGTAACCTCACTCACACGGCGAAACACAACACTGTGGTTGTTTAACGCCGGTTTTCTGTGAGGCCGTGGTATCACTCCGGTCGAGCCGACCCATTCGTGCCGAAGCATGGCTCTCCCACACTTAAAGCAATAAATACAACTATTGTTGCATTTTTTTAGTTCTGTTATTAAGAAACCTCGTTACAATTACGTATTTCGTAAATATTATCAACAGGTATTGAAAGTAAATGGCTGGACTAAGTCGTCTGTATAAGAAAAGAAGAAAAAGTAGACCACAAATTGTCACAATCCTTATGTTTCAGGGACACTTAAATCGTTCGAGTTTAGGAATAAAATTGTTTGGAACTGGGGTTTGTTTTAGTCAGTAAGAGTTTGATAGTCACGTTTTAATCGATAAGAGTCTGGCCCTCTTTTCCGCTCTACTCTGGGTAGGAGAAATCATTTGATGAATTACTCCTCCAAAAAAAATTAGCAAAAGTATATAAAAAACTTCTCAATCCAAAATGGATTTATGAATAAAAATACTCAACACAACCTTTTTAATTTAATCTCACAAACGTTAAAAAACCAGTAAAATGAAAACCTCTCAAGGAAAAAAACTTTTACAGAATCTCCTTTTAACACGAAAAACCAATTTGAAATAAAAAAAAATGATTAAATGACCCCTTAAGAATGAAGAGTTTGAACCGAGAGAGGTCCTCGGGAGCATTTTGAGTACCTACTTAAGGCCTCATTCGTTAACTAAGGCCATATTTGGGTCGTGTTTGGTCCTATTTTGGTCGAAATTGAGGCTTTTATCTAAACAGGCCATTTACCACCAAAAGTAAGGATATTGCTCAAGCAATGCTAGAAAGGTTGTTTTGATATTCTGTACTAAAGCTGCTTTATGGAATAAGATTAATATTTAAGAGTTTTAACAACTCTTTTTATTATTGATCGTTCATTCCAGACCTGGTAATTTATAGAATCAGGCGTTACTTTGCGGTAATCCATGACATTAAATGTTGTGAAAAATATCTAGTTTTAATTTCGCGACAAAATTGCAGGCTTTTTGCAGGATGCAATCCCACCTTATGCAATCATACATAATGCACACACAAATTGCTTTAAAAAAATTCATTTATTAACAATGTAGTATGTAAGAATGAAGGCCCCGGAAAAGATGGCGTGACGATCTAGACGCCTATCGTCGAGACTGGTGGACACGGTCGAAGGATAGGGAGGTGTGGAAGCGAGATGGGGAGGCCTTTGCCCAGCAGTGCGACAATACAGGCCAGTAAAGTAAAAAAAAAAGTAAAAACAATGCAGCAATGAATTTATTTTTACAAGGAGGCCACAAAGTAGCACTTTAGCACGTCACAATTATGTATCTATATAAAAAAAAACTAGTATATAAAGAAACCTGATGATAAAATAGTTTTTTTAAACCAATAAAAAATAGCCCATTGTATTTCCGACAGCAATAATCAGTGACTGAGCCATGAGCCATCGCGAATGGAGCAGTTTATGAGGAAAAACCCATTAATCTACTAAAGATCTTGGCTTACTTTACTTGGCGGGCTTTGACAAAAATAACAGATTTTTATTAAGTGCATTATGTATTAATTAAATTGTACCTTACAAGTAGGTAATGTCTAAGATTAAAATCCTTCATTATTAAAGAAATAAACATACTAATAAAACAAATAGGAAAATGAGCAAAGTAAATTATGAATTCGACGATATGTATTTACTCATTGAGTTTCCTAAAGTGAACGTGAGTATTATATTTCAGTGTATCATTGGTTCAATGTTTATAGAACTTTGTAAATAAGTGTATTCGTGCTTCGTTCACCTTGGAAAGTTTACTTGAATGAAATATCATTATAATATACGAACTTTCTCCCACGTGGCAAAGACAAGTTATTATGTAAGGCAACAAGGAGTCATTTGTTTTACGTATTGCGATGTTGATAATCTATGCTAATATTATAAAGAGGTAAAATTTGTAAGTTTGTATGTAGGGGGTAATCTTTGTAACCACTGGTTGGATTCCCAAAATTCTTACATTTATTGATAGCTACAATGTTCCTGAGTGCTATAGGCTATAAAACATCACGCTACAATCAAATGGTGCCGAGCAGCTAATGAAACCGCGCGGGAGTAGCTACAATAGTATAAATTAATAATATTCTTCAGTACACTCAGAGAAAACGGGCGTGATACAGCCCCATGATCCTTATATCCCTAATTTCTAATCTAAAATCTGTTGAATGCTACCCCATCTGCTTATAATCTCCAGTCTGAAGGTAGATATAAAAAACATTAAAATACTTTTATTTCAATAAATAGCTTTATTGAAGTTCATACTAATTGGTAACGATAACATTTTTTTCGGTAATAATAATACCACATCACATCACATATATTTGTATAAATACGTCGTGGTGGCCCGAAGCCGGCTTCCCATGCATGAGGGTTCCAAATCTGGCAAGTACCAATGTGACTTTTTCAAGTTAAATATAATATAATTGAATATTTAGAAACCATTGATATACGCTGAAAGAAGACATGTTGGGGAAACCTGGACTCATAATTTCTAACTACTTATAAGTTTGAAATCGTCAATTCGCCTTGATCAAACGTGGTAATTAATGCTCAAACCTTCTCCGTATGAGAAGAGGCCTTGGCTCAGCAGTGGGCACATATAGGCTGATGATGATGATGTATAATTATGGAATAATATAATCGATATTATATTAAATGCTACAGGGAATAAAGTATTCTTTATATAAATCTGTTCGGTCAAGAAAATTTGATGCAATAAAAGAACAATTTATAACAAAAAACCAGTCTTATCTCATACGCTTTAAGTGGTATTTTCTAAGCACACAAGCTAAGTGCATGGGCGTGACTTTGTGGTTACTTCTAGCCAGCTATGCGACGGAGGCGCTAGCAAAAAGGCTTTATGTGGATTCGCAATATAAACATTTTAGTTGGCTTTGAATTAAATTACTTGGTACGGATTTTACTTAAATAAATACCTCGTTTTTATACAATGATTTTACTGTCGATTTGATTTATTTGTTACGAGACTGATCGTGAACTATGCTTTAGTCTTTTATATGAGAATTCAAATTTGATCTTTTAGTAGTGAGAATAAGGTTGATAAATATTGGAAAATATTTGAAAAATAATTTGATATCTACGTTTACAATTTTTTTAAAGAAACGTAGCCCTCACTTCGATTTTCTCCTGTGTCTTAGGGGTTTAAAGACATAAAATTTAACCCACTGTTTACACCCAGACCCGGAATACAAAATTGTGGATCTTACAAAGTATTGTCCGGCGTCAGTCAGTATTTCCTTTTTATTTATTTATAAGGGCTGATTTTTCAATAGTCAGATAAAGGTTATCTGAAGAATAAAATTGTTGCTGTCACTGTCTTAAACAAACATTCTGACGCGTCAGTATAATAATTATCCCCTAGGTAACTTTTATCTAACCATTAAAAATCAGCCCTAAAATAAGAACAGAAAAATGGTAATATGTCTTATACTGATCGTATAAGACATATTACCATCTCGCCACGAAATCATGACTAAACACAGCATAACGTATAAAGCTGAGTTTACACGTCCGACGATAAGCCTCCACCTATAACCATTTGATTACGTTTGATTACGCGTATAACTCCGCGTGTATAGGCTTAGTTTTATGTTAAAATACAACCGATAGTGTATACAGGATTACTTAAAACGTATACAATTGTAAATTTTAATGAATTGTATTGGTGTTTATATTGGAAATAGTAAAGAGATCGGTAATTAAGATTTGACGATTTATTATTATAGCTATACGGTTCTTTGTCCTATTTGCTGGGATTTTCACGTACGAGAGCCATTCATCATCATCATCATCATCATCATCAGCCTATAAGTGCCGACTGCTGAGCAAAGGCCTCTTCTCATACGGAGACGGTTAGAGCATTGATCACTTCGCTTGCTTAATGCGGATGCGCGAGCCGACCCATTTGTACCGAAACATGGCTCTCCCACACTTGATTGCAGCACTATTGGTATTGAGTGCGGTCATTTGTCATTATTCGGTTACTCGTTCATTTCTATCATCCTAGGTACCTATATCATTATCCAATATCCCAAAAATCTAGTCATAATTTACTTAGTGAATTAAAAAAATAATAAAATTGCGGGTCTTTGAAATCATCATCTGCTTCACTCATCATGGATGTTGCAAGAGGTAGTGTCAAGCCCTTGCTGGCTAAAAACCACCACAATACTTATACTTATCGAGGCCGAGGCTGCAGCACATTGTTGCAAGACCATTGTAGCTACCGATGCTATTTGCATTCATCGAAATCATTGTCAGTTTCCAAATTCGAAATATGTTCGTGACAAACGTAATAGACTGCTTTGTTAGGGAGGCTTTCGTCGGGTTCGGCACTGATATTAGTTTTCAACTCTTCACAAACAAAATGAGCCAGTCAATTCGCAATTTGAAATCGATGGGCACTAATCCTGGATATTCTCACACATAGTTTAATAATTTAATATTTAACTTTTTTAGTAGGGGATATTCATCAAATGAGTCCTCGCCCAGGGCAAAACTAATGAGAGTGTCTGAGTTACTGACTAAACATGCCGTTCATTCTGCTGCTCTAGGCCGAGGCCTCAGAACATTATTTCGCTTGACCCGTAACCTCGTCTAGCCAACAAGAAGGATGACGATTTATAATTATAATTTTTGACTTAGATATTATACTTTAGATCCCATCATTTCGCCCCAGTGGCCGCAGTAGGCGACATTCCGGGCGTCGGGGATCGAGAGATGATCTCCGGCCATCATAAGCGCGGGTCTGCGGACGGCGAGTAAGGGTAGCTCACCGATCAGAACCAGACTCGAGCGTAGGGCGCGTAGCGTTCCGCGCGCGCCTCAAAGAGTTAATAGACCACCACAGATGGGGCCCTATTTAGGCCCAATGAGTCACCGCGGCCTCGGTCCAGAGCAGGAGAAGGAACGGGGGGTTTTTAGTCAGTAAGAGTCTGACACTGTTTCTCGCCTTACCATAGGCGGGAGAAGTAATTTGTTGATTTTCTCCTGACAAAAAAAAGATCTAATCATTTGTTCTTTTTTGCAACTTGTCTCTGTAATTGTTTTCACATAAGGGTACAATAATGTATACTAGATGTTATTTTAGTGAAATTGTAAAACAAAGACTATTTTTTAAAAAGAGTAGCGATCAAATTTCTTTTGCCTCTCCATCTTCTCCATTCGACAATACATACAATTTGGAACAAGTTAATAATATAATAATACTTAGCTGCACTGACAAACAGACTGACAAACTACTATAATTCTAGTTTGACGTTCAAAAGTTCATGGTTTAGTTGGAATAAACGATTTTGACTTTGACTTTGACGATATTGATCGGAAATATTGTGTGACTATGACGACTAAATTTTAAACTAACTTAAATTCATTTCAACAAATAATTATATTTTTATCACTTACTAGACAGTATAAATAGGTTTTTGATTACCGTTACCTTCCATCATCCCTGGGCTGTTTTTATTTTCAATCGTCATAACCTTTTCTTCCATTGCCACATTTGTTCGGCCCACAAGACGATTTAATGAAAAAAAGGTAATGTACTTGTGTATGTACCTATATACTATATTAACAAGGCATACTGACTTTTGACAAAAGCCTAAGAAACCTACGCTCACAATTTCACTCAATCCATCCAAAAGTCAATTATTTTCATTTCATTCCCAGCTGACATTTACAAAGTTAAACCTTCCCAACTTTATAAGCAACAAAACTAAAATAACACAACAACATCTAAGAGTAAAATACTTAATTTCGACGTAAGAACAAATTACCACAATGTAAACTCATATTTACCTTGTCAAGCCAAATTAATCCCTCTTATTAACGTGATAAGGCTCTCCATTCATGTCACGACGAAATTGCTTGCGACTAAGCGTTGGTGGAACTTTACAATGTAAATTTATACACAATTTTGGCTTTTTGTTTGCCTTTTTTAAGTGATCAATTCAATTCTTAGTGTCGTTCAGGTTCTACAACAGACTAACCTACAATTCTAGTTTTATCTTTGTAGAAGATTAACTATGATTTTAGTTTCGTCAGAAGCACAAAATACCTACTGCGAGTGCGTTTTCCATACGCCTAACACCTCAAGTTGTTACTAATATAGTAGGTATTGCGGGTGTCGTGTGTGAAAATAGTCGTAGTGGTGGTCTCATGCATGAGGGTGCGGATTCGGAATAATGTAAATACCAGTGTTACTTTTTCCAACTTTAAAATACATTCCTAGTTTAATTATTTAAAACTGACAAACGGCGCAAGATTTGATAGAAAACGTAGACTTTTAATATTTCTTATTATATAAGCAAGAATGGTGATTACTAATAAAACCTTCTTCGTCTGGAAACAGGCCTTTGTTGGTGATGGAGAAAATGGGTGACTTCGATTGCTTGCCATCAACATAATATTTACGCGGGTATTAACGCGGAAAATTATAATTTGAATACCTTGGTAGGCTTGACGTTTCGACCCGGTTGCACAGGTCGTGGTCACAAGCAGACTTCGGTCAGTCATCGGTCGTCAGTCCGCGTTAATACCCGCGTAAATATAATGTTGTTAAGATGAAACGCGAAAGTTTAAACGTTAGTATGTGCTTGCCATCAGTTTCAAAATAAACACTTTACTAAACAAAAATTATGCCCGGTTTCCGAAAGCCTGATCAATGTTAAAATCAACTAACTAAGTGTCAAATCTTTTGTCAAGTCATCTGATTGGTTGTTGATAATTCAGTCAACCAATCAGATGACTTGACAAGAGATCAAATTGATATTATCATACACACACATTAATCGGCCTTTCGGAAACTGGGTGATAGTCTATCAATTTTATCCAATCACAAAATGAACGTCAAAAAATGTAACCAATCAAAAATCTAAAAACGAATTAACTTCAAATAAACTTTAAAATCTAATTTCCTCTTTTTGATAGACATGTGTCTTTCCCCTACATACTTACACCGATGTTGTAAGGACGTCGATTGAAGTGACGTTTTGGTAGGAAATGGAATGCTTTGATGTCAATCACTTGATATGTTTGAGGAAAGACTGTAATAGCCTTTGAATAGGGGCTAATATACTAAAACTATACTACTCATTCCTTTATTAATTGAATAAATGACGTACTCACATGAATGAACTGATAAAAGCTCTACAAGTTTTATGTCACATCAGGTTTCTTATTTTAAAATATATATAAGTAAGTGGTTTTTTACTTGAAATCTGTTGGAATACCAATGTCGCTGATCGGACCGAGTGTGTTAGCATTGTCGCAAATACCAGTTCAACCGTTGCAGTTGCAAACTTTGTGGGAGATATGATCATGATCATGAAAACATTGCTTATGGGTGGAGGCTTGTTCCATCATAATATCGCTTACCACTAGGCAAGACCAAGGACAAACAACAGCCCACTTCAAAAAAATAAAAAAAAAACATGAACAACATCATTATTTCTACCGTTAAACAATCAAAATTTTATTTATATAATGAAAGGTTTCCTCCACAAAAGAAAGTCATAAACGCATTACTCTTTCTCTGGCTGGGGCGAGGCAAGAGGGAGTGTTAGACTCTTACTGACTAAAAACCACATCGTTTCGTATTCCTGCTCCAGGCCGCAGTGCATTATTATTTAATTATCACTTACATTTAAAAAAATACTAACACACTATGAGCCATTGTTGCTTTCTTTTCGACAATTTTAGTTTTATCTTCTATTTCCAAAATAAAAGAGTAGTCACGAAAACATTAAGTATCATCCCCATCACATAAATAGTTGGCAGTCAACAACTGTACGATTTTCGTGAAAGTTTCTGCTTCGCATAGCAAAACTTTGGAATGATCCTTCGGCGACGGTATTTCCCAACCAAAAAGACCTTTAAACCTACAAAGAATGTTCGTACTCCTTTTTAAAGGGCTAGCAACGTGCCTGTGTATTCTCTAAAAGTATATACCCACAAGTCGCACTATCGTATCCTGAACAGCAAACCTTACAATAACATGTCGCGTAATTTATATCTTTATTCGCCACACATTGAGCCTCACATCGTCTCAGTTTACATATAAATTACTTTGTAATATCGCATGATCATAATATAATGGGATAATGGCCCAATTATGCCCATCAGCTCGTTGACTAAGTATTCCAGTTAGGATAAGTAAAATGTATATAAATAGGTAAATTGCTATATTAACGAAATTTTATTAATTACTGTTTAGGGTCGAAGATGATGGGTTTAATATTGTTTTGTTAAGTATAGGAAGGAATGGATCGGCTCAACCGAAGTGATACCATGAAACCGGCGTTAATAACTACAGCGTTGTGTTTGGCCGTGTAAGTGAGGTTACCGGAGGCCTAATCATTCCTCTCCCCTAATCCCAAAATCTCCAAATCCGTAATCCCGAAAAGGTCGGCAAGGCACTTGTAACTCCTCCGTTGTTGTGGGTGTTTATTGGCGTCGCTGATAGCTTGCCATTAGAGGTAGGTAAAGAAATATTCGAGAAAGTAGTATTGGTTAGTTCGATTATTGATGGTTATTTTTTCATTAAACTGACCAATATTATAATTTCTTGATGATTCCTTAACATACTGTGCTGTACAGTAGAAGATTTAAGAGCAAAGTTGTCTTTTGGGTTTTATTTTAAAGTAATAGTAATAGAAAAATAACTACGTGATTTTAACTAAACAGAACTCTATCTATTATTTGCATAAAACATAGTATAGGAGTATTTTAAGACCAAATCGCCTTTTGGGTTTTATTTTTAGAAATAAATAGTAATAGAAACATCCGTGTACTCTTAACGAAACAGAACTTTGTCATTTTTCCTTTAAAAAAACATATTTTAACAATATTCTACAAGCCGTACTAAACGTAGACTTAGCTCCAAATTTCTCTCAATCCCTACATCAATCAATTCTCACAAAGTTTCCCATAGTTTACCTGAAAAAGTTTTTCCGCAATTTTCGTGCCAGATACAGTACACGCGATTAAAAGATTTGCTCAAAACGGACGCCACAAAGAACATAATAAATGATGGTTTCTTTTGGCCTAAGGGTTTTGTAAAGGAACGGAATATCAAGAGACTAGTTACTGGATGTGGCCAGTGACTATGCCGTAGGTGATATCGATTAGACCATTTTTTGTGGAATTAAATAAAAACTCTGTAGGCAATTTCTTAGATTCTATTTTTAAATGTTTTTTTTTCGAAGCACGTTATTTATATTTTTTAAATTTTATTGATTTATTGATACAAAATTCAAATAAAGAGCTTTGCATTTTATGGCTTATGAAAAGGAATGACATCTATGATTTCCAAGTTGATGAAATATTTTAAAAAGTCACTCAAATTATTTGTTTAACGTACCTACTTCTTTGATAACTGATTTTTTTTATATTTAAGCAAGCGAATTATCTTTCCATATATTGGCTTTTCATTGAATATGTACTTACGAGATCCTATCACGAAGTCTACATGCTACAGAGCAATGTATTTGTTTTTGACCAGCTGAAATTTTGTAGACTGAATACTTGTGACGACGACCTTAATTTCTACAGTACAATTTTAATCCGATTGCATCTACTAGTTCGATCTGGGTTAATCCTGTTTTTTTATTTGTATGTGAATTGCGCGTGAGCCAAAGTCATACTAACACAAAAAATATGTACCTATACTAGGAAGAAAACTTTATTTAAATAAATAGATTATTACGACTAACATTCAATTTATTTAAACAAAAGTCATATCTGAATATTACATTAAATTAATTCACCTACATTAAACATACGAATTCAAACGGTTTTTGCCATATTAATCTTAAAATACATCAACGAGTTACTTAGACACATATTTAAAAATTAATATCATACAATGAAACAAAAAAAAAGAATTAATATACACTGTTATGAATCTCTTCCATTATAAACCCTTTTATATATTTGTACAAAACTTTTTCTGAAGCTTATATTTGGTGAAGAATTAGTAAAAATATTTCGGGATACAGGATCAACTAACCAACCGTATGTTTATCGGTGTAGTCCCTACTAATGGGAGTATTAGACCGTTTCACGAACATTTAAAAATTAATAGTGATAAAAAAAATAATCATATATTCAAAAAAAAAAATGACCTACAAACATATTTTTTGTACGCTAAATCGACAGGGCATGGTGATCCGTAAACTTTTTTTTTATAAAATTTTGACTAATGATTATATGTTAGTGTCTACAAAAAATTATCTATTGATTAATTGGTACAAATATTTAGAAAAAAAAAACTTTTTTTATGTCTTAGGCCGGCAAAGGAGCTGCTGGATTACCAGGTAGTAAGCAGCCAGCGCCACCAATGGATAATAGCTACAACGGAGGAGTTACGAGTGCGTTGCCGATCTTTTGGGTATTAGGGATTTGAAGATTTTGGGATTGTGGGAGGGGAATGATTGGGCATCCGGTAACCTCACTCACATGGCGAAACACAACGCTGTGATTGTTTCACGCCGGTTTTCTGTGACGCGGAGGTATCGTTCCGGTCGAGCTGACCCCTTCGTGCCGAAGTATGGCTCTCCCACACTTCTTTTCCTTAAATAAATGATATCTTGGGTTGTATTTTGTTGCAGGGTATAAGGCAATTCATGTCCATAGAACATGAATGACTTCAGTGTCTCAGTGTTTTCATGGTCGTATCTACTTTAGATACTAGCGTTCATGACCTGCCGAAGTTAGAGAGGATGCTTCCCTGACAGTTCTTTATATGGATAGAAAAATGACGTGGAATGAATTTTTTTTATATACACTCCACAGTTATCGGTCATAGTGGCCCATCAGTCTTGATTACATCGCAGAAGAAGGTAGTTCTTAGTTCTTCTCGCTCTGCACTATGGCCTTGTTTAGTGGTGGGGTTGCGAAAGGTCATTGCCGCTTGCATCGTGAGGATACGAAGGTACTTAGCCAAATCAGAATACATAAGTTCCATATGCTCCACCTTGTCTTTCGAGTGGCGCTCACAGTGACCTTCGTAAAAAGTCGAGCTTGATCTCTACAATCTCAATTTTAATGACTAAAAGGATACGTTATAGTTTGGCGCTCAAATTTATAAGACCTTAATATGCAGGTTATACAATTAAGGATTTTGTAATCTACTGACCTTTACCCAAAAATTTTTGGTAACTTAATTGTAATTTTAAGATAGACATAAAAGGGATTACATATCACAGACCGACCCTACTCAGAGAGTCATAGAAACAATTAAGAAAATCGATATTTAGTTTTTTTATTATATATCATACTGTATGCAGCTTTTTTAGAAGGGAGAATATCAAATTACTTCTTCTGTCGATGGTGAGGTGAGAAGGTCAGACTCTAATTGACCAAAAACCACCCCGTTCCTTATCCTGTTAAGTGATTAAGAATAGACAGCAGTTGCAAACAGGTCAGTAGAAGTCAGAAATTTAAAATACCCATATTATTATTTTTTTTTCATAATGAATCACTATTTTCAATTTTTAATAATATCGGTCTAAGAATAACTTCAAACATGAGACAGGTTATTACGGAGTCAAATTTGTACTTATGACGATATCTTGCGTTGAAATATCGACGTGTGACGTCACGACTCAATTCTTTTTACAATGAGCGGTGACGAAGCAAATTCATCAAAAAAAAAAGTTAAGTATGTAACTGGCGGACTAACCACTTTTTTTATTTTTATACCTTACTTAAATCCCTATTATTATTGCCTCAATTTCTACAAAGAAGAAAGACTAAACCAAACAGATTCTCCATTTGATCCCCACATCAATCTCTGAAGTAATTTATAAACGTTAACCGTAATATTCACGGAGAACCATACATTTTGTTTATTTTCTTACTTTATGTCACTTCGACCTACGTGTCTTTACCGCGTTTGCTGAGATCTTAGGCTTGTGTATCACGCTATGAAACGCTAGTAAAAACATTTTAACTTGGTCGGTTTAATACCGTGGCTTCCCAGTAAACCTGTGTAAAAAGCTAGGTGATAAGTCTGCTTGTGGGCTGTATTTAATTAGGTAATGATTATTTCTAACATCACCTAAGACTTGTACTGCCTTCCTACCTATAGGTGAGGAAGGACCTCTTCTTAGACAGAGAAGGAATAAGATTACTCAAGTAATAGTACAGAATTTAAACTTATATTAAGAAGATAAACTTTTATAATGTCTTGATTTTCTACCGCGTTATGTATGTAGTGTTAATTAAAAGTGCGTACCATAATTATGTATAACACAGCAAAAGTAAAATCGGTACTTTTCAGGTTTCGAACACTTTTTTCTAGATTAACTTGGCTCAGAACTCTTGGACACCATAACCGTATAGCTAATTATATTAAAACATATAAATACGAATAAACATAAAAATGTGTTGGTAATCGCATAACTCGAAAACTAATTTTACCAATACTTCTGTTCTTCTTGGTAATCTTTTTTTTTGGTAATTTTTGGAACCGTCGGATTGCCAAATTTCGTTCACTGATAGATAGTGATGGTAGACAATGTTCCCGAGTGCTATGGACTATAAAAAATCACGCTACGATTAAATGTAGCCGAGCAGCGCGTGAAACCACGAGAGAGTATCTAGTATGAAATAAAGTTATAGAAAAATACAGCGACAATTACAACTCTTTCGTAGTTAGCGAGGTAGTTCAATATTTGTCTCTTAATAATTATCGATTTTAGGTAATTTTTGAATACTTGGAATATAAATCTTCGCTTTAAAATCTTGTTATAAATAGCTGATGATGGAGCAGTTCCCTAACGAACAAATATGTGCCTTCGTGTAAATAAACACAGGCCTACAGCGAAGCGTAAGAGCGCGTCAAGTTGCAACATATAACAAATTACTACGGGCAAACAGCGTGGCTTCTTCAATTACTCCGAATAACGACTTAATGTACGTGTCTGCTGATATATTGCTATATTATGTGTACCTGCTTCTCAAGATGGCAGGTTGGCGTTTAATCATTTTTGGGGAACGTCTTAAAGTTATTTTTGCTGGTATATTTGGAGATGTTAAATAAGTATGATTTTATATTTACAAAACTGTGCCTTTTTTCTAAGCTTCTAAGTCAGTAAATTAGAACCCACAAAAAACAGGGTGGAAAAAAGGTGGTCTTTTCCACCGTGTTTTTTTAGATAGAAGACATAGTGGAGCATACCGTGGCGGTATGGCCAGTATAAGCTGATCACTGCCGTGTCCTAAGCGACTTCTCGCGAGTGGCCTTTAGTAGAGGCCATGGTATGAGAGGAAGAGCCTGAGGGAACTATCCTCCTCACGCTCAACCCGCCACAGTAATAGACACTCCGGCCGTTGCGAATCTCGCGACAACCTCCGGCCACCGTAAGCGGGATTGTGAGGATCACCTAGAGGATACGGTGGAGCATACGGTAGCGGTATGCCCTGCCTGGGCTGAGCACCGCCGTATCCTCAGGGAAGTGATCGGCGGCGGCGACATCTCGCGCCCGGCCTTAGTCGAGGCCATGGTGCGGAGTGAGAGGAACTGGGACGCCGTCTCCTCCTTTTGTGAAGCAGTCATGCTCGCAAAGAGAGAGGCGGCCCGCGTGAGGGAGCAATCCTCCTCCTCACGCCCCAGCAGCCGCAACTGGCGACACTCGCCGCCCGACCAGAACCAGGCCCGAGCGTACGGCGCGTAGCGTTCCGCGCGCGCCTCAAAGAGCCATTAGACCACCACAGATGGGGCCCTAAAGGGCTGATGTTCAGCCGGGGTTGCGGGGTAAGCGCAATGAGGCACCGCGACCTCGGCACAGAGCAGGAGAAGGAACAGGGGGGTTTTTAGTCAGTAAGAGTCTGACACTCCCTCCTGCCCGGCCCTGGGCGGGAGAAGTCATTTGATGATTTTCCCCTCACAAAAAAAAAAAAAAACCGTAAGCGGGATGGACGGTCTGCGGACAGCGAGCAAAATTAGCTCGCCGCCCGACCAGAATTAAACTAAACGTCTGGCAGGTAGCAATCCGCGCGCGCCTCAATAAACCAATAGACCACCACAGATGGGGCCCAAAATCTTATAACTGTGAATTTAATTATTCTGTTCAAAACTTAATTTGTTTGTTTGTTTGTAATATAAAATATTAGTTACCTATTGAAAATTATTTTGTAGTTATAAGTTCGGTAGGTATGAAAGCGTTTTCTATACGTTATCTTAAAAGAAAAGTTTTAAACATAAATTATTAATAAAATTCGAGAAATGTCGAACTAAAAGGAACTCCGCGAGGAATGACTTGACATTTTTTTACGATATGAGTACCTAATGCCCTCTTGGCCGCCAACAGAAGCTAACATATTATTTTTTTAATAATAATGTTTACAGGCACATCATAGTACTAAATGTTCATTGTCAAAATTAAGTCAGGCAATAATACAAATTCATTTTAATGTGAGTTGAAATAGAAAGCACCGTTTACGCGAGTACGCTTCAAATAACATATTTATTTTGGAAATTAAACATGTTCATTTAGCACAAATCTCTAATACGTTATTTATTATCATAATGCAATGTAAATAGAATTTCATTTGTTTGTGTATAGCGAGAATTTGGATTAATGAGGTGGACTAGACAGATTAATAATAAAACGGTTTTCCATTAATAACTTTCACAATTCTTTTTTTTTTTGTTTGAATATTGTACAATGCGTTTGTTTTCGTTTGTTAAAACATTACTTTACACTAGTATTTTCCCCTTTGTCGTGGGTGCGTTTACAAACATACAATAAAAATTGTAGTCGTGGTAGTGAAAAATATCCAAAAAGGTCTAATTTTTTAAAGAATTTTCTTTTGTTTTACTTTAAAATATTGAGATATATAATTCTTATTTTTTCTCCAAGTAGACAGGGCAGGTCTATTCTCCAATTTATCATTAAATTTTAGGACACGTTGTATATACATTTAACACCCAGATCCGTAGCAACAATTTATGGATTACACAAAGAGTTGTTCCGAGTGGGAAACGAACCCGCGACATGTTGCATGCCTGCCGGTTGTCTAGCAATCCTAACAACCTTTCGTTTGATTATAATTTTGTGACTTAAAATCATTCAATATTATTTTTTTAAGCATTTCATTACTAATGCATCTCCATCTAAAATTAAACTGTTTTCTTGCTAAAATAGTATTATTTGTGATAACTTTTATTTGTGGCTTTGACTGTACGTCATAGGAATTAACGAATGTTTTTTTTTTAAACTAAACAATTTAAATATTTAAATCAACGAATGCTTTTTTTAAAAAACTGTCAATTATTACGTATGTATAAGTATGGATTTGTAATGTGACGTGATGTTACAATTTATTGCACTTAATACTGAGCAGTGACATAACAATGTAAACTTTAATTCATTAAGTATATTATACATATACGTATTTTTATTATAGTTATTTATAAAACTCGACTAATATTTTTTTTTTCATTATCAGCTGACTGACGAATTACGAACTAATAAGATTTTGAATTTTCATAGCATTTTTCATTTTTTTTTTTTTGGCCCAATTAAATTGTGATTGTTTTAGTACAAAATGCATGGAAAATAACAAACAAACAAACAAACTTACTTTAGCATTTATATCATAAATAGGGATTAACCATGTAGGTATTCATTAAAAGCTAGCCGTTTTTCCCAAAAGAATTTACTTAAATGATGGATAGGCAATTATTATTTTCAAAAATATTTATTATTAAAGATGTTATCAATTCAGTTTTATGTTTATTGTAATTTAATTTTATCTTTTATATACAGGTAAAAATGGCACTTAAAAGCGAACATTATATACTTTTTTATATATTATAGGATGGCAAACGAGCAGGCGAATCGCCTGATGGTAAGCACTGTAAAAGGGTTTCGGATATTAAAGGATTGGGAAGGGATGGGGGATGGGGTTAGGATTGGGCCTCCAGTAACCTCACTCACCCGGTGAAACTCAATGTTTTGGTTGTTTCACGCGGATTTTATGTGAGGCCGTGGCTCTCCCACAGTAAAATATGTTATACATATAATACAAAACTTGTTAATAAATAAAACCTAAATCTATGTTATTGTGTGTTCATGTGTTTGCGCGCATGTCACCCCACCTAGGTCTCTGGAAAACTCACTGAAGTCATTTTCAAAAATATAGGTACATATAATTAACGATTGTTTATCCAAAGCAGACGTGTAAGCCTATCTACCACATAAATATAGGGCACTAAATGCTTTTAGGTAAAAACTAAGAATTTAAAAAAAAACTGATAGAATCAGTAATATAAAGCCTTAAGAGGAAAAATCAGACTTTACCTTTAAAAATACATAATATATAGTACATAATACATAAACACCTCTCCATTGTTAGTATTTTGTATGTACGACGACATAACAATACAATAATGTCAGGCTATTCTTCTAAGGATATTCTACCTTAAAACCACATAGCTAGAGTTTTAATTACTGTTTAAACCGATTCTGAGGCTACGTCTAGCTATTTAGTGCAGCAATCCAAAACCGCACCCAATTTAGTGTTAACAAATTGAACGAAGTAGACACAGGGATGTTGGAAACTGTTTAATTAGTGATTTGGATATGTCGTAAAAAGAAGTTGGTGATGAAGGAAAAGATGTTGTATTTGTTTTAAGTTAGGATTCAAAATGACTTTATTATGAATCTGTTTTAATTCCTTTTCAATTCTCAGTAAATGTGGAAACCAAAAAGGTTGTAAGTGGTCTCGCATTTTGTTGATAATGAGACTAAATATTGCATACTTGGCGAAAAGTATGGCCAAAATTACATATTTAAATATTTTCCATTTGTAACTTAACATATTTTTATCAAAAATCTGCTCCAAACATACAATCGCATTTAAAATAAAATCATGATGTGTCTTTTCATTTAATTCATTCACAATGTGTATTTTTTAACCAAATAAAATATATATAATTTGCTTTCCCTTCCTAGCCGTTCACAATGGCTAAACTTCAAACCAACGAGGTTATAAGGAAGGGCCATATAAAAATAAAATCATAGTCGATTTAATAATGTAATATTATGTTATCCTCAACATTTTTTCGTTTGAACACACGGAATATACCAGGTGTACGATAAGCCACAGAACCGCTCCTGGGGCTCACGTTAAGACAGCATGTTCTCTGAATACTGATTAGCAGCCTAACTTGTTTTTTTCTACAAAACTTCCCTAAAGAAAATGTGTTGCCTGTACGGTCTGTACTTTCGAAGATATCTTTGAAAATTCTCAAGTTTTCTGAAGAAAAAGTTTTATTTTTAATATGACGATGTAGGGATACAAACATATTTATACATTCAGTCAACAAAGTATCGGGAATTAATGTTTTTTTTATGGTTCCAAATTCGAATTTTATTTTTTTTTTGTTGTTGTTAGATTGGCATAACTGTATTCCATTTTGGTGCGGAATTTGAGTTGCATCTGTTATTTATATTAAAAACAGTGCTCTTTTTAGTTTTATAATATATCTAGTGTGTATTGCAAATTTCATAATGGACAAAAACATCGAACAAAGAGTGTCTTAAATTTTGCATCGCCAATGAAATTTCGTGTTCGGAGGCACTCAAAATGTTACAGAATGCTTACGGTGAATCGACTTTATCAAAAACACGTGCTTATGAGTGGTACAAAGCGTTCAAAAGCGGTCGAGATGTGATGGAAGATTTGCCTCGTTCTGGTAGGCCATCAACGTCTGCAACTGAAGTTAACATCGCAAAAGTGAAGGAAATAGTGACTGAAAATCCTCATTCAAGTTTGAGAGAGATGGCCGCCGAACTTTCTGTATCTCACGAGTCGATCCGTACCATTTTAACAAATAATTTGGGTATGAAACGTGTTGCCGCTCGGCTAGTCCCAAAAGACCTGAATTTTCTTCAAAAACTAAATCGCATGAAAGTCGCTGAGGACATGCTAGAACAAGTCAATACCGACCCAACATTCATGAAACGCATTGTTACTTGTGACGAGACGTGGGTTTACGAGTTTGACATGCAAACTAGTCAACAAGCTTCGGAATGGCGCCTTCCAACTGAACCAAAACCGAAAAAACCACGTCAAAGTCGATTAAAAGTCAAAGTCATGTTGACTGTTTTCTTTGACTATCGCGGTGTTGTGCACTCAGAATTCTTGCCCGAAGGTCAAACGGTAAATAAATAAATAACGGTAAATTTGAGCGTTATGCGGCGTTTAAGAGAACAAATTCGACGAAAAAGGCCAGAAATGTGGAAAGAAAATTCTTGGATTTTACATCACGATAATGCGCCTTCGCACAAGGCCATCATTGTAAACGATTTTTTGTTCAAACACTCAACAAACACCATCGAGCAGCCACCATATTCACCAGATATGGCTCCAGCCGACTTCTTTCTTTTTCCCACACTCAAATTACCCCTTCGTGGCACCCGTTTTCAATCGTTAGAAGACATAAAGGAGAATTCGCGGCGAGCACTGAACTCAATTCCGGAAACAGCGTTTAAAAAAAGTTTCGATGATTGGATTATTCGTTGGCGTAAGTGTATCGTTTATGAAGGAGCATACTTTGAAGGTGATAAAATAAATTTAGATGAATAACAAACATTTTGTGTATTATTTACTTTTTCCCGGTACTTTCTTGACAGAGTAGTACATTAAAAAGAGTACTGATTGTCTAGGATCTATTAATCAGTATATTTTACAGTCTTCTTAAAATAATACAAAATTCAAATGGCATTAATATGACAGACTTTCGTATGAAAATCATGGTAGGCCCTCTGATATCAAAGAATTAAAAAATTGAATAATGCCATAATCAATTCTTCCAACTAACTTTATTTTAAACGCCTGTTTCACAGTTTTTGTATAACCTTTCAATGTACTTTTAGACAAATTACATTCTATATTCAAACTTACCTGTTATTACCACAGGCTATTCAGATATTGTAAAACAAAATCAAAATCATTTAAGGGTCTGCCTTACAGACAGTTTTGTCCGTTGTCATCATCATCATCATCATCATCAGTCTGAGTCCGTCCACTGATGGACTTAGGCCTCCCCAATTGAACGCCCGCTCGATATTCAGCTCTTCTCATCCAACCACTGCCAGCTACCCTGCGGATATCGTTAGTCCACCTAGCTGGAAATCACAAGAATAAAACAACACTACATTTGCCTAGACGTGGTTACCACGCTAGAACACGCCAACCCAACGGTCATCGGATCTTCGACTAAATTGACCTGCCCACTGCCACTTCAGTTCGTTAATCCTTTGGATTATGTCGACAACTTTATTTCTCTAGTTTTAGTCAGTCACAAGTCCTTATTGTAGAAAATACATACGTTTTTACTAACTTCTAGTAAAACATTATACATACTGAAGTTAAATATACTTCGACAATTTCTGATTTACGTATCCAATCAGTAAAGCAAATTATCACCTCCATAATTTTGTTAGATCTCGAAAATGTCAAGGCGTCCCCTTAATTGGGATGCGGCTTCTATCGGCAGCCATTTTAAAAGGCATAATGACCTCCACTGACGGGAAACTTCGAATTTTTTAGAGATCTTTCTCTTGGAACCTGAATGCAAAATTTATTTTATATATTACGTAGAAAGGGATAAAGGATTTTTCTTTTATGAAACTCTATGGTTCGAAATAGTCACGTTTGTTGTTCTACAGATAGACTGATATTAGTTGTAGGATTACAATGCTTCGGCACGAAATGAACGGGCTGGTTCCACTGGACTGTATCGCTTTAGAAAACTGGAGTAAAATAACGCTTAAGTCTTGTCTTGGCGTAATGAAACTATCAGATCCTACTACTAATCCTCCATCCCTTAACCTCCAAAAGGGTGCCTATATACTCGTAATTTTCTGGTGTTGATGGTGACCGCGAGTAGACACTGATTTTTTTTAAAAACGAAAGATTGGCAGTGAATTATTGAGAGGATATTTACAACTATTCCTGATTTTTTAATAATCGTCTTTTACTGTATTATTTCTTACTCTTTCTTCTATTTACTTTCAGTCATATATACATTTATATCAGATTTTTTGTAATGTAATTTTTCAAATGTACTGTTCCCCGCACTTAAGCTATTTCTGTTTCCCTGTTTTAACTATTCTCATTTTAGCGTGTTACTATTTCACTCCTACAGAACCATAAGCAGTTTTTCAAAACAAACTTGGCTCCAGTTTTAATTGAACTCTTTTGAAATCGTAATGCAGATGTAATATGCCTTCAAAAGAGACCGAATGGTTTGCATCGGAAAATTAAGAGGCGAGTTTTTTCTTTTTTTTTCAAACCGTCCTTTGCAGGACTGAAAGTTTTGATAACTCTGTGATTAAACTTAGATTTCTGTCATCATTCCATGATACTGATCCGTTGATGGTAGAGTATCTGAGCTTTTTTGTTGATTTGTTATTTTTCAAATACGTAAATTATTTCTGTTCACATACTTTAATTGTTTTTCTATAGAGCCTTGTCCAATCTTTCTTTCTTTTCAATCTTTATTTCAAATGTCTTTTAAGTGTCAATACAATTTATTTAGTTTCGTGCAGCAAAAAAAAGACCCATTTTTTTTTATGATTATTGGAAATCTTCCTCTGTACAGGAACTGTAACAATAAACCTACTTTTATTGTTGTCGATCGTATTTATTAATACAGTTGAGGCAACCAATTAGTACTAAAGCATATCTCTCTCGCACACAACATAATAATTACAAAATCAAACCACATTAATACTACAACTAAATAACGCATATAAAATCAATATCGTGCTCATTAAAATACGTTGATGATCAATTAATTGTAATCGGTGATTACTGAATTTTAATTATGCATTGAATGCGAATGAAGTCTGTTGAAAACCGCATCATTTATTGATATCTAAATGTTTCAAATATTACGGTTTTAGTGGTTTAAAACTTATCTATCATAAATGCATGTATATCACAAATGACTGCACGGTTGGTGCGGTGGCTGGGCAACTGGCTGCCGTGCAACGTGTCGCGGGTTCGATTCCCGCACAGAACAACTGTTTGTGTGATCCACAAATTTTTGTTTCGGGTCAGGGTGTCTTGTGTATATGAAAATGTATGTTTGTAACAGCACCCACGATACAGGAGAAAATCCTAATGTGGTGCAACGTTTTTTTAACAAAAGAAAAAAAGAAACGAAAAAAATATTGTTTTAAAAATAGAATTGCATTTGTTTATTTATTTAAATGGACTTTGTTTTTATTCTTTATACACAATTGGGTGTCAGAGGGCTTAATGCTAAAAGCATTTTCTGCCAGTCATCTTTTAGGTAGTGCAGAGGTGTGTGTGGTTTTTGGTATGCAGCAATACAGGACGTTATAAGATGTTGAGGTTTACATTAATTTAAAGTTATTTACATAAAATTTTGGATTTTATATATTATAAAGTTTTGACTCAAATAGATATAATATGTAGACTTTTATGTTATTAAAATAAATATGTATATGATAACACAAAAGATAAAATGCCTAGTGACGATGACAACGGGATCGGGTAGCGTTTTATGTGGTAGAAAATGTATGTACCAAATTATTATAATTATGTAAAGATTACTTGTTTTGTTATTACCTTGTGGTAAGCAACTGGTGCCGCCTATGGTCATGGTATAGTCAATGTGAAGTATTGGCAGTGTTGCCAGCTTCCTTTGGATTCGGGTTCCGGAGATTTAGGGATTAGGGACGGATGGGACGGTCGGTCGGGACGATCTTCGTTTGGATTTTTATTTATTCAAAAATTTAGACTTTTATAAACAAAAAAAAACCTGTTCTACATTCAAATTTACCTGATAAATGAAAACTATTGAGACAATGAAAAACATTTCTTAAGAATTTCCTTCCGAAAAGCTTTGCAATGAAAATTTCTTTGTATCATTAAGTTTTACAAAAGACCAAAGTTTCTACACTAAATTCTTTCCTAGACAGACAATGTAAACGAAAGAGTTTTACCTCTTCTGCACTAAGAATGAAGCAGTAAATATTCTTTGACTCGGTTTTAATTCATTTGCTTGGAGTATTCTGAAAGCACTCGAGAAAATATCTACCAGTACTTTATATTTTTATCTGCGCTCTGAATAAAGTAAGTAAAAGTACTGTATTCGATACTGGAGTTGGGAAGAACTTTATAAGTAAAATAATTAATTCTGATATTATTTTATTAAATACGCTTCCTACAAGAAATATAAGTTTTTTTTGCTTGTGACCACGACCTGTGCAACCGGGTCGAAACGTCAAGCCTACCAAGGTATTCAAATTATAATTTTCCGCGTTAATACCCGCGTAAATATAATGTTGTTAAGAAAAATAAGTTTTACCTACGTAACGTGGAGTCACCGCCATTTCTATTTTCTAAATTAAAGTTGTTCTAGAACAATAAAATTATTAAAAACCACATACGAATATTACAGATACTAATAGTAATACTACTTCATAAAATGCATTCAATTTTTTTTAGAATCATGATGGCTCAGTCAACCGCTTCAAAATTAAGTGCCAAACCTTCCGCTTGAATGTCAACCATATATTATTTTAACCTTGAATAAATTAATTTTCTTTCTTTCTTTCTTTCTTTCTTTCTTTCTTTCTTTCTTTCTTTCTTTCTTTCTTTCTTTCTTTCTTTCTTTCTTTCTTTCTTTCTTTCTTTCTTTCTTTCTTCCTTTCTTTCTTTCTTTCTTTCTTCCTTTCTTTCTTTCTTTCTTTCTTTCTTTCTTTCTTTCTTTCTTTCTTTCTTTCTTTCTTTCTTTCTTTTCTTCTTTCTTTCTGTCTTTTCTTATGTGGAAGAGAAGGAAAATATCATATTTTTTCATCTTTTTTTTTATTCTGCCAAATAAAACTAAAAATGTGTGACAAGAATAATATTACACATAACACTATTAAATATTACTAATCATATTTACCAAAATACTTGTAATACAAATTCAATCTTCTTAGCATCCTAGATATCGGAATACATCTCTCATTGTTTTTGAAACAAAGAACAGACGTCTTCAGTACTGCAGCCGTTCCAAGTAACAGTTTAAGTGCGAATCAAAAAGAACAATTGGAAGGAGACTTGAGACTTAGTTTTGAGATTAATTTACATTGCTCTGTGCATGGAGTTTTTAGCTCGTTCTTCTCCAGTCGAATCTATAATTTGGAACGAATACCTAGTTTTGCTGACGAACAGACTGACAGACTATTATTCTATTGTGACGTTTCAAAAGTATCTTCTTATGTATGGTTTAGTAGGAAAAATGATTTTAATTTTGACTTTGACATAATATTGAAAATGGAGATTTTAATTCAATGCAATCTACTTATATGTACGTAGATTTGCAAAATTAATTTTAAATGAAAATGAATAAAATGTTGATTATTATTTTTAGATAATGGATGGCAAACAAGCGCACGGACACCCGCAACACCAGAGGTGTTACGAGTGCGTTGCCGGCATTTTGGAGAAATATGGATTGGGCACCCATGAACCATGGTTGCATTATATATCTTTGCGCGTATTCGGCATTGTTCGGTATTAACATAGCATTTTGTAGAAAGAAGTCTGGGTGCCGCTGATAACGTTGAAGATTTTGGCATATTTTTTTATCTTAGCTAATACACTTAATAAGTAATATAATAAGTTTATAAAGAGTAAGTAATAAGTGGTAATTTGTTACTGTAAGCGTCATAACCATACTGAAAATTCTGAATGACCAAAACCTCGTGTCTGTCCAACCATCGTAAATCGTTCCCAAAACTAACAACAATATTCTATACCTACGACAACATTCTAAATATGTGATTACTACATCCACAAACAGAAGGGATTCCTTATTGTTAATAATGCATTCTTAACGAGTTTCGCATAGCAGAGGCGACGTTACATGTTGTTCGGTTAAAACCTTTACATGAACGAATGTGTTATCAAACATTCAAAGATACGACAGACACTAAGAATACATATGAATGTGTAATATAGGGAAAGTGAGAAAAAAGAATTTCCTGTTTTGTCTTAGAACAATTGAGAGATTTTTAAATTGCAGCTTGGATGAATGAGTTACAACGTTAAGATCATCATCATCATCATCATCATCAGCCCCTTTCTACAAATATCTAAACTGGACAAAGGTCTTGAAACTGCGTTCTGCTCTCTTGAGCTAGATCTGACGTTAAGCTACGATTGTTGTTCTACATTTATTTTGCTATGGGCTAATAGCCATGTGGCGCGAATAAAGGAATGATACCACTGCCTCACAGATTTCAGAGTGATCTGTTTGAATGAGGTGTCCGGAGGCACAATATTTTCTCCTCAATCTTTTCGAATCTTCAAATTAAGATTCGTATTACTCTTGTAACTCCTGTGATATTGCGATTTCCTTGGGTCTCGTCGTTTATTTTCTTTAGATTTGTCTCCTGATGCTTATCCTCATAAAAGTCACTACAACGTTTGTCTTCTTGTAGTCATATTTATTTAAATCTACCATCAAATACTTTTGTCAACTACCAAGAATACGTAGGTATTTAAAATGGAACGATTTAAAAAAAATACCTATTCGCTTTTCCAACCTCCCTCACTTCATCAATTAGTTGCACCTTTATATATTTTTCCAACACTCCCCAGCTCTTTGACGGTAAAGTGTGGTAAAAGTGAAGAAACTACAAATAAAGGAATCGTATTTACGTGACAGTGAATAGGGAACTAGCTTTTTACCAACTAAACGTGCTAAAGGATCCTGTTCATTGGTCGAAAAAAGGAAATTCATTAAGGTCTCCGTATTTTTGTCTCTTTTATAATTATGTGATACGCCAAACAAACAAATGGATTATCGACTTGTAAGTAATCGACGTTGCCCTTTGACAACCGCATCACCAAGGGACTTCTGAGTACATTTTTTTTTAATTTAAATGTTGCCCCACACTAGGATTTTCTCCTGTGTCGTGGGTGCGTTTACAAACATACAAATTCACATACACATCACACCCAGACCCGAAATAACAATTTGTTGATCACACAAAGAGTTGTTCCGTGCGGGAATCGAACCCGCGACACGTTACACGGCAGCCATTTTCCCAGCCACCGCGCCAACCGTGCAGTGAACATTGCCGGCGTTTTGGGGTTAGGGCTTCAAAGATTTAAGGATTGAGGAGGAATTGGAAACAGCATGTAACCTCAATCAGACGACGAAACAGAGCGCTGTGGTTGTTTCACGTCAGTTTTCTGTATAGCCATGGTCGAGCCAACCAATTCGTGCTGCAGCTTGGCTTGCCTACACTTAATAAAAACTATTAAAATAATAATTTCATTCAGCCATCCTGGTTTTTAATATAAGGAAATAAATAAAAGAGAATTGAAATACACTGGTCAAAAAGCAAAGGAACAGACTGCGTTATATTTAGAAAGGACCAAATTAAAAGCACCTTGGTCCTTCGATAATACATATGCATGAAGAAGCGACAGGGGTGTGCCAGAATTGGAACATTACGGGTTCCATTATCACCTGTCTGGTTTAGACAGCCATCACGGCATGCATATACATATATACATTTCTATTCTTGTAAAAAAAATTGAGACTCCGGACTCCGGACTCGGGACTCTCGGGACTCGGGACTCGGGACTTGGGAGCCGAGATTCACTTTTGGATGGGGAACCACACGTAAGGGTATCAAAACTCTTCCTTCATTGCCTGTTTTTACTTTTTCACTTTCAGGACCTATTATTGTCTCATTGTTAGTGATATTTTCTTGTTCTGCTCTCAAACCACTTTCTTCTTAATGTATGGTAGGAGCCATTTGATTTCAAATCTGAACTAGATGTGTCAGTTAAGTAAGTAGGATTTAAACTCAAAATAGTATACAAAAGTGACATACAATTTCACATACACAATATAGGTATATAAACAAAAAAAGAATCATCATTTAAAATGGACTCAAATTAAAACACACCAAGAAGAGATCCTTAGTAACAAGAAGTTCCAGAAAAAAGTTAAAACAGATTCATATTTGTGTACATATTTTTGTGTAAACTCGCAATTTTAAGAATGTTCGTTATCTCGACACTGGCTAATGTATAAGACTTAATTTGATTTGATTAGTTTTAGTTATAATTCTGCAATATTTATTTTTTCTGCTTTTTTGTGTAAACGCTTAATTTTAAGAATGTTGGTTAGCTCGTAATTGGCTAATGTATAAGATCTACTACCTATTATCTAATACATTTAAGAACTTTGTATACATAAGCTGTGAGCCTACCTTTTTTTCAATAAATAAATAAATAAATATTTTAAAAAGAAATCGTTAACTCGCAAATATTGGAACTAAATAATTGTACACAGTCCTTTATCGAGAGCAAAGCGTGTCCGAAGAACGAAGTAGTGCTTTGATCGAGTAAAATTTTTACTTCACAGTGTTTTTTATACATTTTTTGGTCTTACCTTAGCTCTTTCTGTGGCGACGTCCGCTCAAATTGAATTCATTAAATGCGAAAAGAAAACTTGCATTTCGTTTTTTTAACGTATTTTCTACCTAAATAAGTAAACGTTAGTCAACATTTGAAAGAAGATACGTACTTAAGAGTACTCCTTTGCCTGGTTTTCGCAGAATTTATCGAATATTTCTTTTATACAAACGCTAACGAACAGTATAAAAATAATTTTCCAATGCGATGCAGTCATTGGATAGTAATTAGGTTTTTATAAAAAAAAAGTTATGGGCGTACGTATGTATATACACATTGGTTATGTTTTTTTACATGGATTTTTAATAGCGTTTTGTCTAAATCACTATATCAGTTTAACATTTTAAGGCGTTTTCTGTTTCATTAAACATAGATTTAAGCTAGTCCAGATTATTTAGACACGATTGAGTTACTGTGAAGGTAAACATCATGAAAAAACTTGAACTCCTAATTAAAATTTTAAAATTAGAAATCACCAATCCATTGAAGGCGAGCATGGTCATTAATGTCCTTTCCTTTTTTTACGAGAAGAGGTCCTTGCTCAGCAGCAGGCACTTTAGGATGATGGTGTTGATATAGAAAAGAACGTATGAGAAGGATAAAACTAATAAATCATATCGCGCCTTTTGAGACGAAAGTGCTCTATCAAATTACCGTCATCAAAACAATAATCCAAAAGACAAGCACATCAGTACAGCAAGAACATCCACTTCCCCATTTCAAACAAAACTCCTCTCTGCTCCAGTTACCATAACGACTATAATGCTAGTTAAACAAACTTTGTTTCAGTTAGTTACACGGAAACATGCAGTCAGACAAACAATCCCATCTGATATGCGAGCTAAACCAAACAAAGTTTTTCAATTAGTTTAATTTCTAGAAACATTGAAAGTAAAGCTCTGCTTACACTGGTGCTACTATGCTAACAGCGTTTTAATTATCTACCTCAGCGACATTACCTGTGCTTGTTACACTTTCATAATATTTATTATCCTTGCTAATTAGTTTAGGTTTGTTGACGTTAAAATTAAATTACCTTCGTTTTATAGTTAACTAGTGGCTCGCCACGGCGGCTGATATTAAATTTCTCCACTTTTTGATTGATGTCATTATACATATGTATAGTGAACCAACCTCTTAATTCACTGTTATCTATTAAAAAAATCGGATCAAAATTTATGCAATGTGTGTAGTGACTTTACAGCATTTCCTCCCTCATTGTAATCAAGTAATAATATTTTAATCTGTATTACTCTTCGCTCGATTTTCAATATTTCTGATTGTATTTCTTGTGTATTTATTTATTTATGAGAATTTCTAATCCACAGGGTAATAAAAATTACTAAGACTGTGCGTCTGTCCTTCTATCTGGCTCTCAACAGGCTGTATCTCATGAACCTTGATAACTAGACAAGCCCATGACAACTTTCCACAACAGCTGATGCAACAATGCAAACAAATTTTGTTTCGCCATGTGAGTGTGGTAACCGGAGTCCCAATTCTTCCCCTAATCCCTATAATTCCAAATCCTTAATCTTCAAAAGGTCGGCAACGCACTCGGAACTCCTCTGTTGTTGTGGGAGTCTATAGGCAGCGCTGATTGCTTACCATCAAGTAATTGGTCTGCTTGTTTGCCGACCTATCAACAATAACCGAAAAAAATATCCTTTTCCGACTGTCTGTTTATTTCAGTCAGACATAATGTTCTAATATTTATGTAAAAACCTACATTAACGATCGTACCCAACTACGCTACCTATATTTTGTTTGAGACGAAAGAGAGTTATTTCCGTAAACATTAACTGTATCTTTCTGTACCATTTCAAGCGTCCGATAGCAATCTTTGAGGCAGACTGGTCGTACCCGTTTCTGTGAGCACTTCCAATATATTTAATTCGAAAAATACTTCTTGGAGTTTATTTTGTACGATGCATTATGCTTTTTTTAAATGTATTACCTTCCTAATTATTTGTTTCTTCGGTACATCCTGATACGCACTGGTATCCAACTCCATCGGTGTCAGGCATTTGTTTTCTTTTCCGAAGACCGAGGTCTTCGATAGTGTTGCTTCTGCCGTCTAGTTTTCTTAAATTTTCTTTCACAAGAAGACCTTACAGTATAAAGGACTAACTAAGAATTGGACTAGCCGTTTGCCGATGTTGCCATGAACAAGAGAAATTGGGATTTATTTCTTGGTCAGAATACGTTCAATGTGTATATTCTAATTACTTTAAGATGATCCTATTTAGATTTTATTATGTCATATCTTGGCAAACGAGCAGTAATTAATAAGTGATAGTAAGCAATTAGCATTGGCTGCAACACCAGAGAACTCATGAGTGTGTTGTCGGTTTTTTGGAGGTTAGGGCATCGGAGATTAAACCTTTGACTGCCGACCAAAAACTATTGAAGGCAAATCCTCCGCTACCGTAGGTCACCGGTGACCGACGCGGCGGTTAACGTGTTAAGGGATTGGGGTAAATTTGGGGGAAGAAAAGTACTGGGACTCCAGTATCCTCACTCATATGGTACTACTCATATAACTACAATAATCTATTCATGAAATGTAGCCATTTTTAAGAGTAAGTTAAAAGTCTATCATTGGCGATTTTCTCGATATATTCTCTAGGTGCACAACGTTACATAAACACTTAAGTGCATTTTCACCAACCAAAACTATCAAAGAACTATGTAGTGATTATGAATTCGATTTATTGAAAAACGAAAAGAAACAAAAAACTTAATCGATATGAATCCTATTTGCTATCTCTTTCTTGCAACAGCCAAGCTTATCTTTATTCCAAGACATTAACTCATGCTTAGATAAAAATATGAGCATCGGATATAAGGGAGAGCGCGCGTTAACGATTCAGACGAGTTTTATCGAATTTCTTACTAAGGATATTGGAAAGACTTATTAAAGACGAAAAAGAAGGACTAGAAATATTGAAGGAATGAAATCATTACAGAACTTTTGAATAAGCTTCTACGCACATTTACTATTTTGTAATAAATGGTTAGTCTGTTTTGGAGGTCACTGTTATCATTATATTAGCTAAAAGAGGTCTACTGCTAAAGACAGGCCGGTCCTAGAGACTCCAGACTCCAGAGTCTTAGAAAGGCGAAAAGATTGAGATATTATCTAACCGCATTTGGTTTTAAAAAGTCAGATTTATTAAAATAGCTGGTGTTTTTGGCAAAGTTGTATTTGGCAAGAAGGAAAGGGAAAGACTGGTAAGTTTACAATTTTTCCCTCCCCTTCCACAAAGTCTTATTGCACAATCCTAAAATCCCTAACAACCTCCAGAAGGGCGGCAATGCACTTGCAACTCCTTCAGTGTTGTGACGGCCGCTTATAGATCCGATGACCCTACCCTGACCTACCCTCAAGGGACGATCTCCGGCCACTGTAAGCGCGGGTCTGTAAGGGTAGCTGGCTGGCCGGCCAGAACCAGACCCGAGCTTACGCCGCGTAGTGTACCGCGCGCGCCTCAAAGAGCCAATAGACCACCACAGACGGGGCTCTAAAGGGCTGATGTTCAGCCGGGGTTGCGGGGTAAGCGCAATGAGACACCGCGACCTCGGCCCAGAGCAGGAGAAGGAACAAGGGGGTTTTCAGTCAGTAAGAGTTTGACACTCCCTCCCGCCCGGCCCTGGGCGGGAGAAGTCATTTGATAATCATAATGATGGTGGTCGTTTATAAATTAGTTATAATAATTTTTTAACACTGTTTTTGCCCAATTGCAACTAATTTTAAACATTAAGTAGCAGTCAATAATACAAACAACTTTGCAAACACTCCAAAGAACTTAAAAAACAAAAAATCTTTTCTTCGTGCGTCCTCTAACATAAAATTGCAGAAGCGGTACTACGTCAGCATTTGCCTTAATCTTAGCCGACGCAAACTGTTGGGGGTATTTTCAACCCCATCTCATATAAATAACGTTTTTCCCCTTTTTCGATAACATTCGGTTCTTTAGTGGCCTACAAAGCGATTTAGCATAGTATTATATGCAATATTGGTAAAAAGACTGCCTTATATATCGAGTAAGTAGTCACAAACGCTACTATAGAAAGTATAATATCACGGGTTTTTTGTAATTGCATTTGAACTATTGAATTTGTTGAATATAATTATATACTTACCCCTATTATATGGTGCTCAACAAATATCATTGACTGACTGACTGAGAAGAAAGATATAGCTTTTTCTCCATAAAATAAACATTATTTTATATTTTTTATATAGGATCAATTGATAATAGCGCCATCTAAATGTTGAGACTTGAACAACGGACAAACCACTAAGTCCATTAAATGATTGCGAAAATAATAACATAAAGCTCAACTTTTCGCCAATCATGGATTGTATACATATTTATATAAACATCGGTCAAGTCCCAATTAATAGCGATTGAGTATGCTGCCATAAACAAAGTATTGCTTCTTAGATCAACTATTGTTGGCAGGAAATGCCTGAGACATTAACTGTCTAAGTACCCACTTTGCATGAGGTATAAATAAATGAACATGGGGTATTTGCAGATAAAGTCGCATTTCGTATCCACCTCTGTTTATTACAAGGACTCCAAATATTTGTTTAATTAAAATTATTTTCCCGCAACTATCAAATCAATATAAAACGAATTAGGAACGGGTTTATTCCAGTTATGAAAATAACTATAACAAAAATATAAATATTCCTACTGCCATCTAGCATAGTAAGAATTAACTAACTTGCTTCAGTTGTTGATGAACTGAGGGAAATTGCTGGTCCCTGTGGGGTTTTGTATATGGATTACAGGACGCTAGATGGCGTTGAATATAACTTCGTTTTAAAAGAATCCACCTTTATTACTAGATGGCGCTATAATTATTTTTGGTCTAAAATGAATTGACGGCTCGGTTAGTGTAATAAATGTTTTTTTTTTGTTTTGTGTAACTTGCTTCTTTCCCTATCAATTTCACACTCAGACCCGGAAATACAATTTGTGGATCACACACAAAGAGTTGTTCCCAGTTGCCCAGCCACCGCGCCAACCGTGCAGTCAATGTGCCTAGAAGCCTAATCCTACCTCTCCCCCAATCCCAAAATCTCCAAATCCCTGATCCCCAAAAGGTCGGCAATGCATAGGCGGCGCTGATTGCTTACCATTAGGTAAACCGCCTGTTGGTTTGCCGTCCTAACCCATCAAAAAATACTAGAAAATATTTAACGCTCTTCGAAAAAATAGCGTTTTTTGGTACAATTTTGTACAGGTCGTTATCAATACAATTCTTTACTTACACATAATGGTTTAACCTAAGCGAACAATGCCTTGTAGTTTCATCTTGATGCAACAATCGTTTGGAAACACAATGATACTTGCGTCACTTTTTATTCGAAGTGGCACATGATTAAAATCATGAAAGATTACATAGTAAATTATCATTTACTAGCTACTTTCATGCGATTTCACGTACTGCACGGGTCCATTTGACCGTAGCGTGATGTTTTATAGCATATAGCACTCAAGAACATTGTAGCTACCTATCAGTTAAAGAATTTTGGCAATCCGACCATCGGTACCAAAGATTACCCCCTACATACAAACTTAAAAATTTTACCTCTTTATAATATTCTAGTAGGTGTATAGTATAGTATAGATATGGTTTATATTTTTAAGTTACATTTGTAACTATAAACATTGTCACTGGCAACACACTTTGTGTTTGTGTCAAGGGTATCCACAAGAGGTGCCAGCAGCTTACCATCAGGAATTTAATCCTGTTTGCTCGGTGACATAAAATAAATACCTATAAAAAGGAAAACAAAAAACTTAAACAATTTCTTTTTTAATTTACTTTATTTCACCTTATTGACTAAAATAACTTAAATAAAGTATACATAGACAATACAAAACATACATCTTTTTATGATGGTATAGGTCGGCAAACGAGCAGACGGATTACCTGGTGGTAAGCAATCAGCGCCGCCCATGGACACCCGCGACATCAAAGAAGTTATTGTCGACTGCGTTGCCGGCTTTTTAGGGATAAATGTTTAGGATATTGAGGGATTGGAAAGGGATTGGGGGATGGGGAGGGATTACACCTCCGGTAACCTCACTCACATGGCGAAACACAACGCTGTGATTGTTTTCTGTGAGGCCGTGGTATCACTCCGGTCGAGCCGACCCATTCGCGCCGAAGCTTGGCTCTTCCACACTTTCATGATAAAGTTCGAATGTCGAATCGTTTATTAACATTTTCAGGGAAAATGTTATATTCTACTGACTTTTGGCCGCGGCTTCGTTTCCGTTAAAATAAGAATTATAAAAATATGTAAGTACATGTATCTATAATCGATACACAGATTTCCATGCCATATTTTCCAAAATACTAAAGAGATAAAGTCAGTTATTTTTCGTTGCAATCGAGTATCTGTAAGTACCGATTTTTTTCTGCTTATTTTCAATCGAGAAATAGCATCTGTACCGATTTTTTTCTTCCTCTCTTTATAGTGTCCGCTACATAACATATTTTTAGCGTGGACAAAGCCGCAGGCGTACCAAATATACAGTAACATTGTAAATGTTACTTTTTTTTACCGAGTGGATAAGTGTCTTTTTGTACATAATGCCATGGAATGCCTGGGTCATTTGAATTTGAATCGTAAAAGAAGTAACCCAATTTGATACCCCACTGAGGATAAGCATACTCATAATATTGACCAAACCAAATATAACTTTGGAGATGTACAAAATCCATGTAATAACGTAGGTCAGTAAAAACCATGATCTTGTCTTGATTGTAACGAATTTCGAAACATCCTATACCAGTAATGTAGTCACGATCATACAGTCCACCTCCGTTTGGCACTCCAGCGTATCTATGTAGATTTCTAAAACAGATAAATTTTCCCCACCATTTTGGTATATACTTTGAACAATCCTCAACTGTATCCCTTGTCACCAAACCGTAAAATATTTTATAATTTTCATATACGTGCTGCAGATATTCGTATCCAGATCCTGAGAACCAAAGGTCTGTGGTTAAAGGCTTATGTTTCCAATTCAAGAAAGTTCTATAAGCGTAATGATATCTTGTAGGAGGGTAACTATAAATGTAAATCATATCTAGACTATGGATTATACAAATATCGTGCCGCGGAGAGTGCACTCCTCGAGGACCATGCCAATGTTCAGGATTCAAGCTCTTTGGAAATAATCTTGTAAGTCTCCAAACCCTATATCTATACGGCGTATTATGCTCTCCCGCTCGACCCAGCGCCCAAATACGTAAATCCCTTTGTCTATTAAACCAGGGATCAAGGTAATTTGCGCTTGAGATTAGTGTTCTTCTATTTAGTATCGATGCAACTCCTAGGTTAAGCTTATCTGAAAAAGAAATTACATCAAAAATCTTACTAATATACTCATATTTATGCACACCGATATTATAGCAAAGGACAATTCGAGGGAAAAGCAAATTTGCCTTATGCAAGCGTGGTGACTATTGCTCGTACCTTTGGCCAAAAGAGACCTTTGCTCAGCAGATAATAATATATAGACTGGTGATAAAATGTTAAGTTTGAGGTATTTACGAGAAATTTACGACTGATTTATAATTTAAAGGTACAAAATGTTCTCTATGATTTAATATTTTTCCTCACCTATAGATATTCCAGCTACAACATTAAGTCTTCTACGCATTCGGATTTCATTCCAATCCCAATGACTGAAGAAGAAAACCAGGCGCTCTGATTGAGTCATCTGCCATCTGAAGAAAGACTGTCTTGGAATCGTGTCCGTTCTTTTATACTCAAGTGTCGTAGTACCCGCATCCCAATATCCCAATACATCACATACAATTATACTTAAAATATACCAAACGAACACACACTTCATTGATATCACTTGCAAGGTAAAACAAAACTGGATGTCCAATGAAAATGTTCTTCTTTTTATAAACTGAAAGTTTGTAAACAATGATCAGTCACAAATTATTAATTTGTAAATAATGTCAAATCATAAAACTATCATCGAACACGTTCTTTTGGATAAATAAATATTTATCTCATTTGATACTGACTTAAACAGAAACAATATCATTCACATTTTGTCGTGGTGGCCCGGAGATGAAGGAGGGTTCCAAACCTGGCATGTACAAATGTGACATTTTCCGAGTTATATGTACTTTCTATGATTATTTAGATACCACTGACATACGGTGAAGGTAAACATCGTGCGGAAACCTAGACTTATAATTTCTAATTATAGTTTGAAATCGCCAACCCGCATTGAGCAAGCGTGGTGATTAATGCTCAAGCCTTCTCCGTTTGAGAAGAGGCCTTTGCTCAGCAGTGGGCGCTTATAGGTTGATGATGAATATTATTCACATAGTGCAGCTATAAAGGAGATTAAATAAACTACTACAGCCCTCGGTTGCGTTTTTTTGTAGCACAGTGTAGTAGTGAAAACTGGACACAAGGTATAGTTATTGACATATATTAAAGCAAAGATAAAAACAAAATTGTATATAATAATATATACTCAGGGTATTATAGATGATGTTAAGGCGTCTAAACAATATCGTTTTGAAAATAGTTAATCATTTTTAAAAAGATTTAGCATGAGTTCAAATTATCTAAAAAATAATACAAAACTTGTAACAATTTTATCTGTGAAGTCCCAACAAGTTTACATTTTATGTTCACTTCGAAAGAGCCAGAGAGAGAAAACGAAAAAGGGAAATAGGTAAGTAATAAAATCGGAGTTCATTTAATAATACTTTTATTCAACTTCTTCAACATTATAATTGCCAAATTCATAGAATGCATTGTCCCCCAAATTGGGCAGGTACGTCAATATGATGAAATCCGTATATTTATTAGATTAGCCATAGCATCTGTAGCCTCTTACTTGGCGATTAGGCAGTGGATACGATAATAACGAAGCACAGTTCACACAACATGATTTAAAATCAATGTACTTAGACTTAATATAAATTAAATACGCATTCAGCAAAAATAGGTGAACAAAACCTGTATTGTCCAAACTAATCCAAACGAAAGTATACATGTGAAAGTAACTCTGTGTATCTGTCTGTCTGTCTTTTTCTTCACGCCTAAACTACTGAACCGATTTCTGTGAAATTTGGTACAGACATAGTGTGGAACTCGAGAAAGGACATAGGATAGTTTTTATACCAAAATCTGCATCTATTTCACGCGAACGCATTCGCAAGCAAAAGCTAGTAATAAATAATGTTAAGTTTTTTTTTATTGAGGTCTTAAACTATATATCTTATTATGTATATTATAACATACTGCACCACCGACATTAAAAACATCTTCATTAATTTTCGGACAGGTTGCGTTAATTGAAATCGTCCCCAATACGAGTGCAAGTGACGTTTATGACCCTTACCAACTTACAGAAGAATGAATTTCCATTAAATAAAATAGGTTCCCCTTTTTCAGATAATATTATTTTATTGCGTTAAATCTAGAACCGCCTTTGGATTTGGTTCATCAGAATTGTTATAATATTTTTTATCTTACCTTTCTAATATTATAAATGCAAAAAGTACGATGTTTGGATGTTTGTTACTCAATCACGCCAAAACGGCTGGACGGATCTCGATGAAATTTGGCACAGGCATAGGATACACTCCGGAATAGGGCATAAGCTACTTTTTATCAACATTAAACGCGGGCAAAGCCGCGGGCGGAAGCTAGTAAGTAAATAAAATAAGATCGTTTGTGTCGATTACAAAGACTGGAACGTTGTGTCCTTGTCGATCGGCTTCCCGACCTAGACGTCGACCGTCGATTCCTAGGGTTCGGAGTGTATCTAGCAGCAATTGAGACGTATAGAGTCCCTCACATGTCCCGCCTGCCCGCCTTTTTGATAGCGTGTTTCCTTTGCAGAAAGAGGACATGGCAACCCATTCCTTTCGCTGCGCACCATTTTTTTTTTATTTCTTTCTCCCAAGGCCTGAGTGAGTGTCAGACTCTTACTGACTATAAAACCCCCCCGGTCCTTCTCCTGCTCTCGGCCGAAACCGCAAGGCCTCATTGAGCTTGCCCTGCAACCCCCATTTCGTGGAAAAGTCACCGCAGCATAGTTATTATAGCTACTTACCCATCTCTCAGCTAGTTAAAATAAATCAAAAATTTAATTCCGACCACAAGTTTTTCAAGCTTTGAAGTATTTTCCGTTATATGTACCGTTTTGTGGCTGAAGTTAGACAAGCTTCAAACAAAATATTTAAATATTTTGCAACTGAAACTTGAAAGTTTTATTTTAACGAATTGAAAATTTTAAAAAACATAATAATATAAATGTTATTAACATCTTACCTTATAAATAGTCGTATATATTTGATTAGTGGTAGTAGTAAACTGTGGGAGAGCCAAGTTTCGGCACGAATGGGTCGGCTCGATCCAGAAAACCGGCGTGAAATAACCAAAGAATTGTGTTTCGCCGTGTGAGTGAGGTTACCTGAGGCCCAATCCTTCCCTTTCCCAAAATCTCCAAATCCCTAATCCCCAAAAGGTCGACAACGCACTCGTAACTCCTCCGTCGTTGCTGGTGTCCACGGGCGACGCTGATTGCTTGCCATCAGGTAATCCTAATAAAAAAAATAGGGATCTTTTGAATAAAATAAAGGTTATTAGTAATATGTCTTTAATTCACTCCCATACGCTCTACATTACCTACATTACAGTTTATTGGATGTGAAATATTTATATTTTATTTTAAAAGCCAAGAGTGTTGCAGCGTTGCATCTGTGTTTCGTTTTTTGAAGGTTGTTCATAAGCATATTGTCGTTTATAAGACTTTTGGCACGCCTTACAATGTGTTCTAGTAGTTAGACGAATAATTATCTGGTATTCGGCCGAGCTGTCCCGATAATGGGATCTCCATATAGGAAGAAAATCATGTTTAGTATAAATTAAGCAAATGTTTGTGCAAAGTTTTTATGTGTTTTGGTGTGTGTGCGTGTATTTATGGAAGATTATACTATTTTGTAGAGCCACCTTTTGGAAATCAGTATCTTATATTTTGAATTTCTTGAAAACTATTTAAACGTAACCCATGACGAAAAACTTGACATTTTGTACCACTGTCATCTTAATTTATCATTTTGAAATCAATATATTTGTTTTAATACTTAACGAAATCATAGCATGTAGGTACTGGTAGAAATATATATTTAATTAATTGATTGACTTGACACACACGCTACTGAGAGTAACGGTACAGCGTTTCGTGTGTGTATGTTGAGTAAGTGTGATGCTTCAAACGATTCTAGGCAGTTTCCACCCTAATTCACCTTTATACTGTGCTCTGTAATATTATTATATGTACACATCTCGGTCTCATAGAAAACCGAAACAACTACAGCGTTGTGTTTCGCCGTGTGAGTGTGGTTACCGGGGGCCCAATCCTTTCCTAATACCAAAATCTCTCTCCCTAATCCCCAAAAGGAGACAACGTACTCGTAACTCCTCTGCTGTTACGGATGTCCGTTGGCGGCGCTGATTGCTTACCATCAAGTAAACCGTCGCCTTAGTATTCCATCCTACAACATAAAAAATGTCACCACGTTTTTTTAATAAAAATTTACCCGACTTTAGTATTTTCTCCAGTTTCGTGGTTGCGTTTACAAACATACAATTTTCTATCCACTTATCACTCAGACCCGGACCCTTTCAAACAAAATGGATTACACAATAAGTTGTTCCGTGAAGAAATCAAAATAGCAACACGTGTCAAACTATGACAACTGTTCATTTTTCAAATTAGACAGAAAACATACAAAGTGAATATGTATATGAACGCAATAAGGGATGGTGGATACGAGCGCGAAGACTCGGCTGAATTGAATCGGCAGAACGTGTAATCTGTGGCGTCGCTTACCTTTCAACTAGGTCACTGCACAGAGATTATCACGTAATCTCTACGGACGTATTGTGGCTACGGAACACGAGCCTCTGAGAGGCGCATGCCAACGAATCATTAAAAAAGATAAAGGCATAGATCTTCATATTGTGTTCCCGTCTTCAAATGTTTTTTGTCTATTATTTCGCCTTTTTTATATGCTCCTTCTGAAGTTTGTTTTGTTATAGAAATATTTGTAATACAAATGATTTATATGCATTATTGTAAATATTTACTTCTTATACAAAGCCAAAGCAAAGAGATAATGATACGGTTCCATAAACCATCACTGATAACACACACTGATTACAGTTTCTCGTTTTGATGCACTGGTGTATATTGGACGAGAAAACGATGAGTATTTTCTCGAAGTGATCCTTATATGAAAGCTCAAGGTCACTACGAGAAGCTTTGGAACTGGTTATGCTAAGCATATTTTTCTTTCCATAATAGAATCACTTCAAAATGAGGCTATCCGCAATTGAAAAAGTTGTTGACGTAGCCCAGCGAAGAACGAGTAGCGAATGAGCTGAAGTGGTAGTGGGCAGAGCCCTAGGAGACCTAGGAGAACCAACGGCTGATGGGTGAAAAAGGTACTCAAACGAATACCGCTTACAATTAAAGTTACCCAATTAAGTAGGCAGGTAGCTTACAACCAGCCAATAGACCACCACAGACGGGTCCCTATAGAGCTGATGTTCGGCTGGGGTTGCAGGTTTAGCGCAATATGTCACCGCGGCCTGGCCCCAGAGCAGGGGATTTAGTCAGTAAGAGTCTGACACTCTCTCTTACCTTACCCTGGGCGGGAGAGGTCATTTGATGATTTTCCACTGGCAAAAAAAAGTTGCTTCCAACCGACGATTTGTGACTAATTGATGACTACTAATAGACGCAGAACAGTTGTAAATATTTTCTACAATAAACTTGTTAAGAAATAAAATGACGATACGTTATAAGTCAACTGAACCTACTCCAACAAATTAGCCATATCTCCCATCTTTACATACTCTTTGCCACTGCACACTGAGCCTCAGAAATCAATACAGAGGTAAATGACCGTGCTAAGCCCGGGGTGCAAGAATAATGCCAAGGCCAATGTAGCCGTATATTACTTCTACAGATCTTCACGAACCGAGGAACACTTGACACTCCTCTACACAGCATTCTAACTCACACAAATAAAAAAATTATCCTACTAATCCTACAATGTTATAAATGTGGAAGTTTGTGAGAATGTATAAACGGCTGGACCGATATTGTTGAAATTTGATATTTAGGTAGTTGATACTCCGAATTTCACCTATCTAAATAATCCTCCTTTTTGCCATCATACTAGGGGCAAAGCCGCGACCGGAAGCTAGTATGTTATACGCGAAATTTTGAAAGAAGATAAGTATATAAAAATGTGTGGTTGTTTATCTGAATGGTGAACTACTGAATGGATTTTTGATGAAGATGATCAAAGAGATATGATTGTTTCCAATAACACGTAGATTACTTTTCATCCGGGAATTACCTAGTGCTTTTAAATCCACTTGGTGACGTCAGAGTAAAACAGATTGGTCACCATTCCTATTTTACCTGCGGGTGTCGTAAAAGCCGATTAAGGGATTAGAGATCGGGAACCAGCCCTCTCCTATGTCTATAGATTAAAATAAATAAATCTGACAATTTTAAAGTATGGTCTCGAAGCTTTTTGCCAAGCGTGGAGATTGCTTTAAAGACTTCGGCCTTAGCCATATTCAGTCGAACGCTGATGATGATGACAATTTATAACAATAAAGACGAAATAACAACGTAAGTGATATGCCTGCTATTTCCCTTTGAAAACTATTGCAGAAATAAGGTGAAATGTGTGCGCACTATTAATGCAGGATTTTTCTATTAAGGGACTGGGGTCTCTTCTTTCTATATCTTTTTTTTATCATTAAATTACTTCTCCTGCCCAGGATCGGGAGGGTGTGTCAGACTCTCACTAACTAATAACCCCCCATTCTTTCTCCTGCTCTGGGCCAAGGTCACGGTGCCTCATTGCGCTTACCCCGCAACCCCGGCTGTTCTTTCTATATCTGGGTCGTGTATTTTCTTATGGAAAAACTTCATTACAAGTCGAGACGCAGTGTCTAGAGATTGGCCTTGGTTTTTATTTTTGTTTTTTCCCGTCACAGTAGCGGTCACGTATTGAAAGGTTCCTGTTATTTATGACTGTTATTCTTCAAGGTTTCTTCGAGTCAAGGTGGCTTTCAGATTGCCTTTGTTACAAGGAAAAGTTTTATTTATGGGGAAGTGGATCGGCGCCAAATGTTGGTCGTTTAATCAAATGGGAATCGCATTTGTATTGGCGAAGAAGGAAGATGTGTTTTATCAGTTTTGCTGTTGCTTTCAATAAATGTTGGCTAATAACTAACACAAATAAAACTTTAGACTATGTTTAGAATTTGTAAAGAATCTACATATATATGCGTTAGTCACTCATAAAAATATTGTTTTTTAAAGATGTATAAGTATAGTTTATAAATAAATATAAATAAATTAATTTTGTCTTATAGAACTAGTTAAAAATATATTTTCCATTTAAGGATTAAAATTGTGATTTCATTTTAGGTAATGGAACAGGTTAAAAAATCGTTGGCAATTACTATGAATATAAGACTGAGACCCCACATTATTAGGCTGTCAGAGTGCAAAGGCATCTTCTCACATCGAGAAGGTTTGAACATTAATCACCACGCTTGCTCAAGGTGGATTGGCGTTTTCTAACTTATAATTACATAGAAATTACAAGCCCAGGTTACCTCACGATGTTTTCCTTACCGTATGTAAGTAGTGTCTTGAAAGTGAAAGTACATATAACACGAAAAACGTCACATTAGTAATGGCCAGGCTTTGAAGGCGCCAGGCGAATTCACGCAAAAGCAAACCTGTTCACGTAGAACTTAAAGTTACATTTGAAACTAAAATTGAGATGTAATAATTTTTTATTAAACAAAATTATTGAATTATATTTATAAAAAAACAACACCCTCACCTTCTAATAAACACTTCTAACTTACACAAAGATATCGAGTTCCCGACACATAATCTACTTAGCAACTAGAAACAACTTTTGTAGTAATAACACCAGATATTATATTACTTTCATCTTCGCTTGAAACAGTGTCGCTAAGAGAAGACAGAGAACGTAATATGTTTTAATCAAGTGACAAGTTTAGTCTTTGTATATGAGGTAAATAACCTTCTCAAGTCAGTACTGCTGCAGGAGATGGTCCGGTCGTCAGGAATCGCGCAATAAGCTGCTACCCTCGTAATTAGAAAGTGCCAAACTGCGACAACATTTTCATTACGTAGAGTTTGACACTCTGTAAGAGTGTACCCTCCATGTGTGTTCCTTATCGCTTATACCACGGGGAGTGCTTTGAGATTTTTTTGCTTCATCCTTTTTTGTTTCGGACTATAGAAAAGCATCAAATGACTTCTCTCGATCAGGGTGAGACAACAGGGAGTGTCAGACTCTTACTGACTAGAAACCACCCCATTCCTTCTTCTGCTCATGGCCGAGTCCGAGTTACCAATTTGCGCTTGCCCTTTAGTCCCGGCTGAACAGCGGTCCTGTTAGATCCCATCTGTGGTGGTTTTGATCCCTGCGGCACCTTTTCGCCATCGACCCAGGCGACACCATTCCCATTCCTTTCGCATAGATAGTTGGCAGATAATAACAATGCGCGAAAGTTTTTACTTTGCATAGCAAAACTGTGGAATGGTTTTTTGTCAGACGTATTTCCAAGTCCACATCTTGAAGGTTTAAAGGCATACAACCTAGGTATACGGTAGTGTTCATAACAAGGAAGATATGAACAAACTCTTTCTTAAAAAGACGGCAGCGCATTTGACTCATCTGACGTCGCGAGTTTCCATGGGCGTCACTGACCATTTACAATCAGACGATCAGCCTGCCCGTTTTATAAAAAAAGCCAGCACGCAGGGGGACGAAGTCGATCTATAAAAGGACATGAGCCCAAAACAGATAGTAATCATTTTTTTTTAGACCAAGTTCTGAGACAAAATAAATATCTTTGAACCTATTTTTATTTAAGCGAAAAATTGCCTTTACTTTCAGTCTAGCTAGGTCAGCCATCTTGAGTTTGACCTAGATTTATGCTTCATGTTTTATAGAAATACTTCCAAAATGCCAATTTCCGTGTACCCAAGGATATACTTAATGAAGACTTTTTATATTTAGTATCATTTACTTTTACAGTCTTGTGCCAAATAGTATTTGTTGTTTTATAATAACATATTTACATATAAATAATTCCAGAACCATGGAAATTATCAATGCCAATAATTCAAATCATTAACCGCAAATATTTGGAGAGATTGAAGATATCAAATCGAAATATTCGGTTTCCAAAATCCGCAAAATAAGCTTAGTTGTAGTATGGTATAGGGGTTGGGGTGTTGGTGTTTCAGAATAGGAGAGGAGGTAGATCAGTCCTCCTGTAACATCACTATATACAACGCGGCCGTTGTTTCATACGAGTTTTTTGCAAAACTATAGGTACAACTTTGGGCAAGCTGGGCTATTCGTGTCGAAGCATGGCTGTGCCATATTTACGGAGAAGTTGCTAATGTTTTTAACGTTTGAGAATGTCATAGTGGCAGGAACCTTGTTGTGGCAAAAAGGTTAAGGTTTCTCATGAGGAGGTTCAAAACGTGGCGTGTGAATTATGCCGATAAATTACTATTTCTAGGTTAATTTAGATACCTCTAACCTACGGTGAACGAGAATATCGTGAAGATACCTGGGTTAATTAATTTATTAATTTCTAATTATAGGTTACAAATTACCATTCTGCGTTTAGCAAGCATGATGATTCATGCTTAAAATCTTCTCCGTATGGAAGAGGTCTTTGCTCAGCAATCAATCAATGATGACGATGATGTATATTTCGTAAAGAATAATTTGTGTATCGCATTAGTAAGATCCTGAGCAAGAATCAAACTCGTGACACGATAGCTAATTGCCAAGCCACGGCGCAAACCTAATGCTAATTGCTTAGGTAATAAAAACGTTGGTACTAATAATTTCTGTGTACTCATAATGTGAAAGGATATAATGAAAGAAAATATTATTAAATCCGCTATGAAAATCCCTTTCATAAGAAACCCATTCACTCCGAAAAAACTTATTAGTGAAAGGCTTGATTGGCTATTCCAGCTAAGGAACAAAAACGAGACTTTTAGTCTTACCTACGGTAAATAATTAGGTCCTTAGAATGTACAGCTTTGAGCAAAAATGTGTGACAATGATTTGATAACTATTTTTCCAGGTAATATTCAATTAATTCTACGTCTCCTCGGCTAAGCCTTTTCATTTAATTCCATTTCAAAGGAATTTTAGAGTTGTTATATTTTGTTAACTACAGAGTCGGCTCAGTGACTGGGCATCCGGTTGCCGAGTAACTCGTCGCAGTTTCAGTACCAACACGGAACACCTCTTTGTATTATCCGCAAATTGCTGTCTGGGGTCTGGGTGTCATGTTTATGTTTAGTAAAGATTTGATACGAGCAAAATGGATTTAGAGATAGGGGGATGACAAAAGTTAATCACAAAATTCTGTCAAAGCACTTGTATGGTTCACTTCAACGAGGACGTAACAATATTTAAAAATTATAATTTTGTATTACAATTAATCCAATTCAGGAAAAGATCAAATCTTAATTGTGACAATGATGACAAAATACGTATTTGCCATTTTTTTACCATATTGGACTTAGACTAGGGTTTTGAAAATTTTGCATTGGACTGTACGTGCACAGGTAAACATCTCCAGGTAGGAAAAAGTTGAACCTCTCAGCGTTAGTTAATTTACTTCGGGATCCTCACTTAATCATGATTCGGTAAGTTAGAAAATTAGTTTTCCCCAAAAGTTTTCATTGTATTGCAAATACCTGGATAGAATTTTAAGACTGATTTGGTTAGAGAAATATTTTGGTAGAGTAATTAAAGCTTTACGCAATCAAAATTTTTATAAGCTAATGGGTTTTCTGAAATGGTTTTTCTGAATTATTTATTATGTTTTAGAGAGGCCTCTAGCATGGCTTGAAACTAGTCGAGTATCTCGTCAAATTATTACGTGAGTAAGCCGAAAACATAATAAATAGTTTTGAATGTGTCACGAAAGTTATAATAAAAATATGGTTTTTCTTGTTCGGAAAACCAATCTGATGGATCCAGGGAAAAAATCAAATGGATAGTAATATTCAAATTAAGAGAATATCTGCTCGATCTGATTGTTCACTTCGCAATCGTATGTAGGTTTGTAGCTCACCTGATGGTATAGGTAATAGGTGTCGCCCAAGGACATGGGCTGCAATACAAGTACTAGGTCGAGTAACACATGAGTTACACATGCTGGCAAATCAGTAAGGAGTTTGAGAATTTTGGATTCAGAGATGGAAACGGAGACTATTAGGCCTGCGGTAGACTCACTCACATAGCGAAATAAAAAGCAATATTTATCTAAAAAGGCTGGCAAAAAAACTGCAAATTATGTTAGGTATTCCGTATGAAGCACCGTACTCACCGTACTCGTTATCCACAAATACCCCAAAAAACATCTCAAGGTCAGATTATCTACTGAAAAAAGATGCCCAAAATTACTTTGTATTTATCTTCATAGTTCCAATTTTTGTAAGTAAAAACATACTAGGTTATCTTACATTGTAATGAACTCACAAAACCAAATTGTAAAAAGCAAAGAAACGTTTACCTCAACGACACCCGTATCTAACAATGTACCTTTCATACCCCAACCAGGAAAACAAGAAGACTGTAATAAAAATTGCAATAACGTCTCTCACCCAACTTACTAAAAGAAAAATGGTAAGCGTTTCCACATACGAACAGGAATGCTGGGAAAAATAAAACAAGATATTAAAGAAAACGTGTGCAACTACGTATGTTATGTCACGAACGTGGTTTCAATCTTTTGCCTTAGAATAGCAGTTTTGTCTTAGTTTAGCGGTTAACACAATAGCTGTGGTGAAGATAGAACAATTCACATTCATATTTTTTATGTTTTTATAAGCAGGGCAGCAGTGAAGCATGAAGGAAGTTTATAAATAATAACGTTATATACCAGCCTCTTTGGAGGCGTGATCCGTATCGAAGCGCTGCCAAATCTTTTTGACTGCACTGTAGGTGCAGAGGCTTGGGGAAGAAGATTGTACATAATGGTTTCGATAATTAAGAACCGCATATTCCCTCTTGCTCCATCGAGGGCAATAAAATAATTTATACAAATTTCACCTTTCCCAAAAATATGTGCTTGAGTTAAAACTTAATAAAATAACTTGTTTAATATGTATTTATAATGATTACATGTAATGTATTTTTTATATATTCATTGTCACTTTTAGTGTTAACAAAGATTAAAAGATAAAAACCTCCAAAGTCTAAAATGTACGGTGAATCTGGAATTACAGGCTTCGTACTAAATCTTTTTTCGTTTTATTTTTTGAACAGCGTTGGTCACGGATTTTTTCACGCTGTAGTGTCGTGATTCGGACTATTCCCGCTTTATCGGAATCGTAAAACGACTGTGAATGATTTGGTAGGGTAGAGGTTGCTTCGAAGCAAAAAATATAGAGCGATTACGAGTTGACGTTCGCTAGAAGAATAAATGTTTCGGAATTTAGTCGATCCTTATCGTAATAAAGGCCGTATACGTTTACGTGTATTGAACCAAAACGACTTCTTATCAATGAAATAAATTGCATTTATTTCGGAAAATAGTACGGCAATTTGACAATAGATGACACTATTTATCTTGAGTGCCTCGACCTTCGGTGTTTTAATGTTTTGATATTGTATTAATCAAGGTATACGAATACAACGAAACAAAAATCGTACTAATAGTTAAGGTATCTGTACATTACGTACTTTACATAATACATAATGTTCATGGCTTTCATACTTTTGTCAAGCAGAAGTCGACAGAAACCATAAATCACTACATGTTTTTTGGGATCGAAGGCAAACGAGCAGACGGATTAGCTGATGGTAAGTGATCGGCGCCGCCCATGGTCTAATTTGATTCTTCCCTGTTCTTCTACTCCCATGGAAAAAGTGAGATAGAGCATGTCGGTTTATCCGATTTCCAAACTTTAGTTTTTCCTTATTTTTATTTTTAATTAAGTAATGAGAAACCAAAAAGTCACTTTAGGTAAATGAAACTGTAGTAATTGATGTGACTATCTCAAAAACCGCTGGGTTTTTGACACTTACTTACTTATTTAATGAAAGGTGTCCTTCTTGAAAATTCAGCTGATATTTTGAACTATGTATGTAAATGTCACCAAGAGACACCCGACCTTTTCGTCCTGTTCGCTTATTAAATATTCTAGTTGACTCCAAGTGTAGATTTGTTGGAACTGACACAGACATCGTACCTACAATTAGGGATACTAAAGTCCCTTTTCTCATATATTCAGCGCTTTTTTATAGGCAGGATATTTTTTTATTTTATTGTATCTTTGTATGTGACGTGACTTGGAAGTAAAGGTGGACGCTTCTTTTTCACTAAATGCCTCGCCTGTCTACAACTTGTGTGACTTTTTCCAAAAAAGCCGGCAACAAACTCGTAACTTCGGTGTGGCAGGTGGCATGGGTGGCTCCGATAGCTCACCATCATGTTATCAGTCTGCTCATTTGTCGATGCTGATTTATTTTGTTAATGCACTACGTACCGTAATTGGACAATGTGAAACCTTTAAATTAGATGGGCTACTGTAAATTCCCACCGAAAGTCAGTCTGCACTGCATTTCGAAGGGAAGGCAGTCATGAATAGTTGTACATAGCTTTAAAATATTAAACATGTTGTTTGTGCATATTCCAAATATAATTGGATTAATTAATTATATTATAACTGCAAAGATATATTGTTATCGTCCATTAGACGTATCTATTTGTAGAAGACTTCTTAAGCGAACTAAGAGTTAGAGAATGCACTGAAGTTGTCGAACTGTGAAAGTAACTTGAAGTTATTCCAGACAACTTAACCGAACATAGTTGTGGATAAAGTACAATTATAGATCAGTCAATTATTAATTCCTTGATTAGTTTCAAGGTTGTTTGAACCCCACCTTAGATAAAACTACTTTGAACTTTTACGAAATTCCAAATTCTGTTCTTGTTCTTACATTTCCTCCATCCTCACTCTTTACTATTAAACATTACACAAGGCAATTGGTATTGGGTAGAATAGTCCTGTAGTTGAATATAGTCATCTCAATATTTTTGTGACCTCTCTGGCTATAATTGGCGTGATATATCATTACCCAATAACCCTCAACAAAATCTGCCAATATATCTGAACATGATATAAAAATACTCAACAGCTATTTTGTCCATGAAACGAAAATGGCATGCCTTGTTTAGGCAGCACTTCATATTACAACTTACCAAAATAAACTGAACTCGCATCACCTACAAATTGCTTGCTACGAGAGTTCAACTTATACTGGACTGTTAACTTGACGTGCCATCGTCTATAAGTCGCCGTATGGAGACAGACTGGCGCCTTTATGCCTTGCCAAGTTTTCGAAGCTGTTATGAACCATGAACTTGAAGGTCTTGGCGTCGATCGTGACATTCGTGACCTTGGGTACTTGGCAAGTTCGGTGGAAGATGAAGGCGAATATGTTTGTGTTATAGAGAAAGTTGTCCGACTGAATGGGATTAATGTTGCTCTCGTTTCAATGTTGCGTCGTTTTATTGGTGTTTGTTCAGTCATTTTCGCTCTTATTTTATTTGGTTATTAGGTTTTGTTTTGTTTAAATGTCTGTTATTATTTATTATTGTTGGTGGCTATTGTGACTATTGTTTATATTTAAATAAAATCTGGATGCCATTTTAAACATATCTGTGTTTATCATTTATTATTATTATTATTTATTTATTTACTATCAAGGATTCAATAAATAATATCTTTCACAAAAAATATATTTATGAGACTTAAATTATATATCTAGCGAAAGAATTGTTAGGAACAAGGTGAGTAACCAATAGGTTACTCTAAGTATGATGGTAAGTACATTTATAGTAAAAACAGGGCCGGTCCTAAGGCGGTAAAAGCACAATAGCCATTATCATGAACGAGGTGGCAAAACGAAACGAAGCAGAAAACAAGAGACGAAAATGAAAGGAGGCTTATTATTTAAAAAGACCACACACACACACAAAGTTGGAGCATTAATTTTTTTAAGGTAGGCACACTGAATAGGAATACCGCATTTTATTACCAGTAAATACATACATAGGCTACTTTTCTCAGTCAAAAAACTAAACAATGATTATTTAGTATTAACATCTACACAGCATCGGTAGAAACTAAAAACTAGAGACACGTGTAACCTACTTAGTTGAAGCTAAGTAAAATAAAACTACTAGCAACGTGAGCTCAGTAATAAAGTTAATGCAACGTTAAGCTTTGTTCTAAGTGGTGATAGTTGATGGCAATTGCATTATATTAAGTTGACCGCTAATCTTTGTCGGTTGAGAAAAAATCTAATTGGTTTAAGTAGCTTATGGAAGTCCAGGTTTCATTCTTTTGACGTGGGACAGTCATTAAATGGTTGCTTTCGCCCTGAGGTGAACAAAAGGGAGGCTGATTCTTACTGGCTAAAAACTATTCCGAATGAGAAGGCTCCTGCTTTCAGCTGAGCTACAGTATATTATTAAGGTTGTACCCGCAACACCAGCTTTGCTTGCAGTAATGCTTTTGTTGTTCTGAGTACTCTCAGCTTTATTGTTTGAATATAAATCTCCGGTTAATATTTAGTTTTTTTTATACAAACTTTGTTCGAACGTAAACGAATACAAAAAAAACTATTATCACATTCTCATAATTTTGAAATCATTGCACAGTTACATAGCGTACATACATTCTGTAAGTCTGTTATGTATATAGATTTCTAAAACACATAATATTTTGTAATCATTTAGATGAAGGCTGAAAGTGGAAATCCTAGTATTGGCGATTTATTATAAAATATTAGTTGTCATAGAATCCTAATTTTACTTGAATCCGAAAAAAAAATAGTAGCTTTATTTAAGCTAAGTAAAGCTAATTTAATTTTTCTAGACGAAACGGTATATCAGACAAACTTTGACAGGCTTTTGAAATATTTTTTATACAGCACGTACGTATTTTGATAATGAATATAGGCGTCATTAGTTTACAAATAGTTTTTTTATGGAATTGTAGGCAAACTACCTAACGTATCACCTGATGGTGAGCGATCAGCGCCTCCCATGGACACCTGCAACACCAGTGGAGCCACGATCACGTTGCCAGCTTGTTTAAAAAGGAGTTCGCATGATTCTTCAGCGTTTGAAGATCGTATCAGTTAGGAAGAACCGTCACCGAAAGATCATTACAAAGTTTTTCTGTTCAAGGTAGAAAGTTTCGCAAAATCGCACATTTGTTGACTGTCAACTATCTATATGATGGAGATGATAATGCGAAAAGATGCGGTGGAGATTAAACCAAATAATAAGGTAGTTTCCAACTAGTGAAATTCAATACTTTTATCCAAACGTCTGAAACTATACTTTTCTTTGAATTTTTTATGAAAAACTGAGTTATGACGTCATAACATTTTTGCGTCAAATAGCTTACTTATTTCTTAATAATTAGCTATAACTTAGTGTATCGATTGATTGATGAATAAAGGTATAGCTATTTTTCAATATTTTATTGTATTGAAACGTCAAATTAATTTATTTTTGACCTAGCAAATTGCCCAATTCCGTGGAGCATTCGCCGTGGTATAAGCGATATGACACATAACGAGGCTACATTCTTATGCAGTACCAAAACGTCCAGCTGAACTGCGAGTAGAGTCAGTTATGTGTTATGGGTAACAACAACCTAAAGTATTCTTATTTTCAACACGCATGTTATTACATATATGTAACTGAAACATTGAGTTTAAAGACTATAACTGAGTTTAAACCAAGTATTTCAGATCTAAATAAAAAATATATAAAAGCTTTTTAAAAATGTGTAACGTTGCATGATTTTTCATATGTATAACGTATGGCTAAAGTTTCTTAGCTACGCGACCCAAAAACATTAATATGGAGACCCAAATACTACTGTATAAGTTCACAAATATATTTTACGGCTTAACAACTGTTAAATTTAACTAAACCAAGTTCGAAACTCCAGTAACAGCAGTTCTCTAACTAATCCCAGAGTTGCCAGCCAATAAACTATTCCACAGAAGTTTAAAAAAAATACGTCCCTCCAGCAAACTGGTGCTTAGAGAAAAAACTTTTTTGCTATTTTACTTTATGACAACTGTACAGAATGTTTAATAGAAAACAGAACTAACTTACAAAATAGGGTATTACAAAATTGGACCTCATTATTGAAACATAACTTTTAGGGTTAAATACTATCTTGATTAAGTTAGGCCCCTTTTCTATTAAGCATACTTTTTATTATTTCTATTAGCAATTTTACAACTTCGTTAGGTAATTTTAAGAAAAAAAAAACAGTTAAGCAAAAAACAACGGCGCAGAAGTGATTGGTATTTATTAATTCGCATAATTTAAATGATATTTGCGTGCTTCAGTACTGACCGATATATTACCTATATACTAACTGTATAATATACTTATTTTGTTGACGGTCTTAGGTGTGTTATTGGTTATTGGTCAATTTGAAACGAATGATTAAACTTTGACTTTTACGTTTTCATTTACTTACTGTTCCTAATTTTCAAAATTTTGAATGAAAGTATTAAGAAAAAAAAACGATCTCTTGAACTTACAACAACAACTTCAACAACTTGACATTAGCTAAAGAGTTACAAATGCTTTGCCGGCCGTAAGAGTTAAAGAGAAGTGAAAGTTTGGGCCTCCGATATCCTCATTCTCACGGCGAAACACAACGCTGTGGTAACTTCAAGCCGGTTTTTTTTATGGCTTTGCATCACTCAAGTTTGATAGGTGACCCATTTGTGCCTTCGAAGCTTAGCTCTCAAACACTTATATTTAAACAGACTTTCTTATGTGTATTACCATTTGTTTCCAACCGAGTACCGCTACAATATTTCAAGACGCGACCACAAACCACTAACTGGAAGCATTGACGAACCGCAGACAAAGGAAAACCAGTTTTCAATTATACAAACTTAATTTATGTACGACAGAGAAAACCAATGTAATTAAGTTACTATTTCTTTGAATTTGAATTGTAATAATGTAACTATAACGTTTATTTTTGTGTAAAGTAGTGCATAGAAATGCTTAGTGAAACCAGGTACCTGATAAAGAATTATAGCTCTTAGTATTCTATTATTAGGTCAGAATTTTGCGCACCGTAAGTCATTCATTGTGATTATTTTATAATCCAAAGTAAAATATATTTCTTTCTTCGCACACCTCCGGGGCTTAAATTAAAAAGGTTATACTTTGACGAACTTTAAACCTAGAACCTTAATGAGTAAATAATAAAAAAAATACTTTATAATATAGGATAGGATAAAATTCTATCGAAATATACCACAACCACATAACGGCAAACACCGCCTTTTTTGAGTTGGAAAAAATCATCAGATGTCTTCTCGCGCCCTGAATAAGGTGAAATGATGAAGTGACTGACTCATACTGACAAAAATCTACCCCATTATTATATACCCCAAAATTATTCTGCGCTAAGCCAGCTGCGATACATTATCGCACAAGCAATCAGTAAATAACGCTTGCATTATGCTTCGTCGAGTAGCTTCCGTAGGTTCCTGTTTCGGAACCGGCGCGAGGAAACGCTCGTGTGTCGTCATTGTGAGGACCACCCTAAAAACACGGTGGAGCATACGGTGGCCGTGTGCTTGCTGATTGGTGAGGCCGTGGTGTCAGGCCATCCGCACGATCCTATGGGGGAGAAGTTATAAAGCTTTACCTCACAAAAAAAATTCGTCAACTGAGTGTGGTTATCAAAGGCCAACCTTACCATCTTTCCTCCAAATCTATAACAACTCTCAAACCTTGAAATCTGTAACAACTCTAAAACGGTTGGCAATGCAATTACTCTGTTCTTACGTGTATTTATGGATAGTCGTCAGATGATCCGTCGGCTCGATTTCCACATTTTATCATAAGAAATATCGGGTCAATTAAACCAACAACAATAACCAATACAGTTCAGATACAATTTCATTAAATAGTTAATTATGGTACACCACATACATACACATTAGCAATCCCCATTCCGTAATCACGGTACATTTAATTTAGGGATAAACGACAAAATATTCTGTACGGATAAGCGTGAGTCCCTACGGAACCCTTATTACTAAGCAGCTTGTGGGCCAAATTAATTTATATCACGTTCAAAAAGGTATATTCCGTACAATCCAACGAGATACTCCTTGAATTATATATGAAGGTTAGAATGTGTAAATTTTATTTGCGGATCCCTAAAATGAAACTATGGAGACATATTTTGCCTTTAATCTTTTTGCTACGAACAACGTTTCCTTAGAGTGGGCGTATCAAAAGTTGTGAATAGTTTTTTTCTTTTATTTTTGTTCGTTGATATGTTATTGTTTTTACTTTCAAATAGTACTCGTATGTTTTTGGTGTTTAGGTAGATCCTAGCGATTCTTTTTTTGATGTGAAGTGATGTCAAAAATAACTTTAGCTACGTTAGTAATTTCCTTTGGTTCCATTTGTTGTCTAGAAGTTTATCTAACAGTAATAAAGCAGCTGATCCTTGATCTGATTTCAACGTTTAACAAAGAGTATTTTCGTGTTTTTTTTAGATTCAGATATGTCAGCACCTAACCTTGGTTATGTTAGTTTGTATATAGGGGGTAATCTTTGGAACCGCTGGTCGGATTGCCAAAATTCTTTCACTGAAAGATAGGTTCAATATTCCTGAGTGCTGCTACTGCTAGGCTAAAACATCACGCTACGATTAAATGGAGCAGCGGGTGAAACCGCGCGAGAATAGCTAGTGTGCAAAAATTTTAGTTACATAATCACATAAGATCCCGTAATTACATTAATTATTTGCAGATGGATTACCTGATGGTAAGCTATCTTCGCTGCCCATGGACACCTACAACACCAGGGAAGTTGCATTATGGGGATAAGGTGTTTGGGTTATTGGGAATTTGGGACAGTTAGGATATAGGAGCAGCTGCCCTAACCACAGCAAACGGTTGCTCTGCTTTTCCCAACACTATAACATTATACAAAACAACAGAACTAAGTATCTGACTATTATACTCTTGTTTATATAACCAGACTAGTAGCACCTAAATCAGTTACAATTGATTTTGAAAATTGAATTCTCTAATTTTTCCGATTATACGATGCAAGTTTTTTCCCTGATGCATACAATTAATCAACGCAATAATTTACTTGCATGAAATGAGCGATACATGTATACCATAACATATAAACATTTATTTAATACAATTATTGCCTCTCTATGTTAAAGAAAATGCCATCGTGTCAATGAGGCTTCACTTAAAAATGTTTGTCGTCATCGTTAACATTCCACACAAAAACCAAAAATAAAGATTGTCAAGCTTAACGTACTTTGAAATCAAGTCGCCATTTTTAACACCGCGTCGACGAGCTGTACATAATATTTTAGGCTGGCAAAGTTTTCCCTGTTAATAGACCCTCCTATTATATCTCCTATGTCAAGTATTTCTACTTTATCTAAAGTTTATAACAAGAATATAAGACTGCCTTTTGTATTCTAAGTAAGTTAGGGAGATAAGTTTGTGGTGTAATTTTCCATTTTATAGCGACTTATAAAGTGGGCCTGTAGTTAAGTTTTGCGGATATCCCAACTCTACCGCTGCGAATGAAGTTATGATAAAGCTGTCTTACTTTGGATTGATAAAACTTATTATTATATAATGTTTTGAAATACACATTTACGAGTACCCACTGCAGATCAAAGGTTCCCATACGAATGTAGCTCGTCGCCCGACCAGAACCAGACCCGAGCGTACGGCGCGTAGCGGTCCGCGCGCGCCTCAAAGAGCTAGTAGACCACCACAGACGGGGCCCTATAGAGCTGATGTTCAGCTGGGGTTGCGGGGTAAGCGCAATGAGGCACCGCGACCTCGGCCCAGAGCAGGAGAAGGAACGGGACCGTTTTTTAATCAGTAAGAGTCTGACACTCCCTCCCAGCTACCCTGGGCGGGAGAAGTCATAAGATGATTTTCACCGGACAAAAAAAAAAGTTTCCCATACGAGTAACAATCACCACACTAACATCGGTTACACTTAGTATCGGTATCCTTATGATATTTTTTTTCTCCGTATATCAGCAGTATTTAAATAAAAAAAACACATCTTTTCGTACTAGATTTTGAACCCTAATGCATTAGAAGCGGGCACCTTAAACTCACCATAACGTCATTTTCTTATAATCAAAGTAAGAACTATTGTCAATAGCATTGCTAGGCGATAAATTCTTTTCTCCTTAAGGTTATAAATTTGTCACTTTTTTCTTGGATTTTATAGCTTTTTTAAACTAAACAATTTTGAGTCCAAATCTATGAATCTAGTCACACTCCATTAATAAGTATTAAATACTTATAAGTAACTACTACGGGTATAAATTAGACCAAAGATCCTAAGTCTGCGAAATCCAAAAGATTAAAGGAATGAACTAAGTTCCAATTTCGAATGGCTATTCTGTACCTCTTTAGTGCCCGTCTAGGAATTAAAGTAGGCTTTTCTACTCTGTAAGATTTATAGCTAAGGGAATTTAAAATTAGGGACATTCTGAATGATTCTTAATGTTCAAAGCGTCAACTGTTTTTCATTTACAGTGAACAAAAAAACATCTTGACTTGATTATCAATTTTGATAATGAATTCAAATGGGTTGCGGATGTAAGCGCAATTATTAACCTCGGACCTATCCCGGAGCATGAAAATGGATGGGTGGTTTTACTTAGTAAGAGTGTAGTGTAGTAAGAGTCTGACACTCGAACTTCGAAGTCATTTGATGATTTTTCCCCTTAATGAAGGTCCTATTACTTGAGATGCATAATACAACTGAACATGTTATTTCTTAAAAATAATATAATTATGTAGTTAGTTGTAGTAATGTTTACTAGATATTGTTTGACAAGGACACGGACCCCAAGTCTGTGGAGATTGTAAACCACCAATATAAAAAAATACAACAGATGAAAAAAGGATTTTATATTGTTTATTTATACTTTCTACGCGTATCTATGGAAATCTTATACACGCATATATGACGATCGTGACTGAATTGTTGGCGCGGTGGCTGGGCAACTGGCTACTGCGCAACGTATCGCAGGTTCAATAAGATCATACGAAACAATTCTTTGTGTGATTTACAAATTGTTCTTTCGGGGCTGGGTGTAACGTGTATGTTAAATTGAACGTTTGAAACGTATCCACGACACAGGAGATAATTCTCGAGTCGGTGGGCAACATTTAATTTATGGCAATCAAGACTTCGAATTCAAAACTTAATAAATAAAAGTTTTCTGTCCAATCAATACGTCACGGGTTTTCGTTGAAACTACTAAATTTAAAATGATATTGTCTCTGGTCCTAACCATTTGATTAGAAGCTTAAAGGAGACATTGTTTTGCTTTTAAGACAAACCTAAGTCGAGCTAATTAAGTAATCTTTGGACGAGCCTAGGCACTTTATTTGAATTGCAACTGAAACAAAGGTTTTACTAAGTATTTTTCAAAAGCTATTTGATTTAGTATTTTAAACAGTTATTCATAATTTTAAACTTTGTGGTTTAATATTAAGGTTTTACATTTTCGTTATTTTTCTTTATTTTTATAATTCTCAACTTCACGTGCCTAGGCGTCTATTTTGTGATTTAGTACTATAATAAGGATACTTCGTTAGTCAAGCGTGACTACTACCTAAGGTACCCAAGATATATTGCCTGGTCGAGGAAGGTTACATAGAGGGCGTTCTGTTATTTTGTAAAAAAAAAATAGAACATGATAATAGAATTGTTTCCGATTTAAAAAATTAACTTACTTGCTGACAGTGTGCATGATTGTGTTTATTCATAGAAATAAAACATCACGTTGTTCTTAAAAAAAAACAAAAAACAATGAATCAAAACACAATAAAAAGTAAAAATAAAAATAAGAACTCAATACAAATTCACCTCGCCGAATTTTTTTATCTTGTTTGAAGTTCATTCGTGAATGAAAAGAACCGAATGAATGAAAATCTCGACGTTTTGACATGTCATTATTGCCGGAGGCAAATACGAGGTGCGGTGTAAGGTGGCCAGTGAATATTGTATGAAGATAAAATATAAAGTACAATTTCGAATGGAATGACTTTAAGAATTTTGTGCAAGCTGTCAATATTTTTATTTCATTTTCAACTTTAACACGGTTGAAATAAAGTAGTGTGTTATTTTTTTTTGTTTTATGAATATTAAAAAATGTGGGTGATCTTTCGGCGACGATATTTCAGTTACCAAGGCCACTAACTACAAAGGTACTTAAAGTATTAAGAAAGCTATTGCGATATTTTTTTCCTCTGCAAACGAGCAGACGGATTACCTGGCGCTGCCCATGGCAACACCAAAGGAGGCATGCATTGCCGGCCTTTTGGAGATAAGGATTGGGAAGGGATAGGAGAGGGGGAGGGATTGGGTCTCCTGTAACCTCATTCACATGGCGAAACATAACGCTGGCCGGTATTCTGTGAGGCCGTGGTATCACTCCGGTCGAGCCGGCTCTCCCACACTTGAATCAATTTGTTGTTGATTTTTCTTTTTATCATCATCATTATCATACCACGTTCATGTATGTACAGTTGACGCGGCGGCTGGGCAACAGAATGCCGTGCGGCACACGTTGCGGGCCCAATTTCCGAAGGGAACAACACTTTGTGTAATCTGTAAATTCTTTTTCTAGGTCTGGGTAACTGGGGTGTATGTGAATAGTATTTTTAAATAAACGCACCTACGACACAGGAGAAAATTCTATAGCCGGTTTTTTAATCATCATTATATTATTATCCATCTACAAGACGTTCACACACTGACTTGTAACTCCCAGATCGGATCAAGAACTGAAAAAAAAAATTGGAAACTAAACTGAAATTTTCACACGATTAAATCCCAACATACTCACATCTTTATCTATTCTTTGAAGAAAGAAAGAGACGCTAATATTCTCCTTAAGTTTCTCTTCATTTTGGAGACGCCTTAACGTAGATATCTACAGGATGTATCACAAAGATGTCTCAATATAGCGTAATAAGCGCGTCTACATTGAAGAGACAAAGGCAGGGAAATCTTATCATGATAAAAGAATAAGTAATTTCAGATACCGATCTCATGAAATATGAATCGACGGTTTTAATGAATGGCTTTTCCGAATTTATTCTGATTTTCTTAATAATATATTGTTGGGTTGAGTTTTTTCATTATAATGGTAAATGTAGCGTGGTTCTATATTAGTAGATGGCGCTGTATTTTAATACCGTGTCGTAACGATACTATTATCACCATTCCTAGTTATCATGCATGAGTAATAATACCGGCTAAAGAACTACAATTTAGCAAAGAAATTTGTTTTTTTAATTCGAAATTTAGAATTCAAATTGGTAATGCCAATGATAATGATGTTTATTTATATAGTACTCTCTATCAGTCAACTTTTGGGTCAAGCAGAGAAATACCTATGGTTTTTAAATAATCAGAAAAAAGAAGAGATGTATTCATAAAAGTATGTAAGTAATACATACATGTATTATGAAAATAGAGAAGATAAAATGTATAAGTCATTTACAATATGTGTATATAATGTATTACATAAACGATATACGTCGTTTTTTCCTCATACAACTCAAAATACCAATGTTTGACCTTTCATAAATAATAAATATACATGTATAAATAATTCATAAACCTTTAATTATTTAATAAAACAGCTGTAATTATTTCATTTGTATCTGCATATTAATTTAAATTACAGAAAGAAAATGTTAATATAAGCAGTTTCAGGTTACATTGCTTGTTATTTATTATTATAAAATATCTGTACAACGTGGTTGCCTCGCAATGGATATTTCTGACCTATTTTAAAAGACCACGGTTCTTGTTCGTAAATAATATTATTTTTACAGCGATTCGTTAAATAGAGTTTTGTTAACATACAATTATAATAACAAATCATTAGGCTGCGCTTGTAGACTATCATTATTTCTTGGTGGATTTAAGGCACCTGTTTTCTTATATATGAGTCGACCGTCTTTACAGAGACATAGACCCTATGCCAGTACAGGACCTGCCGCCTCTAGAACCTGATCGAGTTTCCGCCCCGCTAGAAGTTAGCTGCGGGTAACAGTCTTTGCAAGATATCACCATCCTGTTAGGGGGACTGTCACCCACACCCAGGGTACACAGCGGGTAGGTCTTCTGGCGTGCGCCTCGAGTTCAAAACCTTTGAAACTTTTGAACAGTGAATTGACATTGACAATGTCTCGACTTTACAAGAGCCGGATCTCTGAGTTTGTTTCGGCATTTATTATCAGAGTAGTCAGATAGGAATCGACGGTTTCATCTAGTTTTTAAAATATAATTTTTTCGTGTAAAATGCCGTCTCATGGTCTTTTTCCAAAAATAAATTCATTGCTTCGTCATATTGCTTCTTCGTCATTCCTTGTTAGTGATGTCAGTAGTTTCACTCGACGCTACAACATAAATTCCCTTAGTTTTTCCTTTAGTACTCACTACTTTACAAAGAAAAGCATGCTCTTCATTGTGTTTCATTTAATACTCTTAGTTTAAATAAACAAGAAAGAGGTCGTTGTGAACAAGGACAGCCATTATATCAGGAATTTACGTCTAATGAGTATTTTCATGCGGTAACTGTGAACTGGAGATGTTCTTTTAAGTACACTTAGTTCAAAGCTGTATACGTAGGAGACTTTGATGTTCATGTTTCTTATTTCTCTCATAATGGAAAGTAATTTGTGATTTAAAGACGTGACCTTTAAGTATGTTTTTGTTTGTGTAGGTTTTAGGTTCAAAGACCTCTGGTGGATCTGCTTTGCCCACTTTACAAATGAGATACTATTTAGGGTAATGTCAAAGGTTTTTTTTGAAGGGTTGAAATCATAAAATGTCTTCTCTCATTTAGGGTGAGGTGATAGGAAATTTCTCTTGATGACTATAAATCACCCCGTTCCTTCTCCTGCTAAGCTAAGGCGCCGAGTTATCGTTGCTCGCCGTCAGCAGACCAGCGCGTTTAGAGTGGCAGGAAATTGTTGCTCGATCACAGACGTGCGAAGTGTCGCCTTCTGCAGCAGCTGGGTCGAGAGGAGGATAGTTCCATCACGCGGCAAGCTTCAATCTTAAACATTAAAAGCCTATATTGGAGATCCATCATAGGCATGCTTTGCAAAAAACCTTTTTGGGAATATTCTCGCATTGTTTGGAATCGGGTTTTAACAGGAATCCTTCATATCAGTCATAATATCAGTTGCATATTGCTTTATCTGTACTTTGAGTCTATTTTTCTTATAAAACTTATATTTCTGCTTCATGTCTCTCAAGGGAAATCATTGACACAGCATTTTGATGGCTCTTCCAGTTAAGTTATTAAAGGAATTGGATGTGGAACGTCGTATTGTTAGAATAATGTTCGTACCTAGCCGTAAATCCTTATTTTGGTCCTGGCTTTAATAATGTAATTTGATAATTTTAATTCATTCTCATTTCGTGTTAGAATTTTGTACTGATTTATTTCCTTTTTAAAGCCTCACAACTGGATTTTTTGTTTCTGCGTTTTGCAAATATACTTCTAGATGTATATGTATCACTTTGGCTTGGTACAGTAATTTGCTAATATAAACACACAAAGATTTGCTCTGCATATGGATCGAACCAACGCCTTACCTCTGGGCCACCATGGCTGATAACTGATTTACACTTATTATAACTTAAATAAATAATCATTTATCATCATAAGAGGTGGAAAATCCTGTACATTTTCATCAAAATTTAATGTTTCTTTCGACGTAGCCTTCATATCAGATCTAAAACGAATATAACAACTAACTTCTTCCAAAACGAGTGCCTGCCCAATAATCCTCGATCCCACAATCGTAATTTGTAATTGAAAAACTTACTTCCCTGGGGTCAAAACAAACGCGAATTTGTTAAACTCACCATTCATTTTAATTAATGGACAAAACTTTGTGTGTCTACGTGTTTTTTTTTTATGTTTCGAATCCTATAAAATATGCTGTCTCTGTCCCTGTCCTGTCAATTAACTCACGTGATTGGCTCGTTGTTTTCAATAAATATGTACATAATTATAGTATTTTTTAAGCGATAGGACGGCAAACTAGCCGTTTGTTTACCTGATGTTAAGCGATCAGCGCCGCCCGGATCAGATCGGATTGGATAGCCACGTTATTTAAAATGTAAGTATACTTAACGATAGTTACTATAAAATAAAAAACCCGCATGTTATAGTAAATGTCAACATAAATAAATACTTAATTATTATTGTTTGAATCAGAAATTAAACCTGCGATACATGCTCACCGCTCTCGTAGCAATTATTTACGACCCGATTCGATTCCACACCGATTATATCGATTAAAACCAATAACATTACGCTTTAAAATATAACAAAACATAATCGATTCCCACATCGTTTTCAACAATACAATATTCCTTTCAATAGATCAACAATTTTCACAATTTACACGTGCCCAAGTTACTCCATTGTCATCTGTCTAAAGTTCATGTTCACAAAGGCTGGTTTGTATTGTATTTTATCGTTCGATATGACTCTCACATGCTATGCACTCCTGGTACTTTGGTCGGTGTTTCGCTTTAACTTTGTCATGTTGGTTTTGCTGTGAAACTTTCTGACCACTACTGGTGCGATACAATGGTGGTTTTGACACGTTATGTTTGGTGAAATATTCCGAAATAATTTTATATCGACTAAAATATTGTGAAGGCGATTGTAATTTCATATTTTATAACATCATTGTTCACATCAACACAAGAGAGTGAAAATAGAGTTTGCTTAAATGTGTTATGTTTTTAATCGCATAAAAAATTAGAAAATTAATGTTATTGCTGTAAATAAATTTTGATTTTACAATAACAATATGTTACTACTCGTATAAGGATAATAGGAATTCACAGCGCAGGCACACACTTTTGCTATAAAACCTTTAAGGGGAATTTTATTAATACAAACACGTACACAATAATATAGGGAGATAACCTTATTCTAACATCCTTTTTTTTAGGGGGAATATATATTTAATGACTTTTCCCGCCCTGAAAGGGGTGAAGGGGAGCATAAGACTCTTTCTGCCTATATACCTTGCCATTCCTTCTCCTGCTCCGAGATGAGCTCCGCAACCTCAGCCGGTCATTGGTCCTACTGGACTCCATCTATCGTTGTCTTTTTTTATGTTTTTTTTTTTTGTTATAGGTTGACAAACGAGCAGACGGGTAACCTGATGGTAAGCAATCAGCGCCGCCCATGGACAGCCGCAACGGAGGAGTTACGAGTGCGTTGCAGACCTTTTAGGGATTAGGGATTTGGAGATTAAGGGATTGAGGAGGGATTGGGGGAGGGGAAGGATTGGGCCTCCGGTAACCTCACTCACACGGCGAAACACAACGCTGTAGTTGTTTCACGCCGGTTTTCTGTGAGGCCGTGGTATCATTCCGGTCGAGCCGACCCATTCGTGCCGAAGCATGGCTCTCCCACACTTAAAGTTTATCGTTGTCTTTCTGACGCACGCATGGAAAGTAATACGCTGTACCCTCGGATGATATCCTATAACTTGCAATTCTCAATACTTAGTATTTTTCTGTCACTACTAAGATAGGTAGGTATTTGTTTTCCTGTACCTACATTCTTTGCGATAAGTCTAAAGTTTGCGAATGCTTACACAGTGTGCTTTGCAAGCAATCTTCAGAACGCTTGTATTGTTTGTATATTTGAAAGTCGCTATAGTTCACGGTCTTTTGGTAGAACAGCTACATTGTTTACTTCTCAAAAGTTGAAATGTCAAATAAAGATTAATGTAAGACTCATTCCGCAGGTAAAGCGTTATTCTATATCGTATAAAAATGAATCGCAAAATATGTTGGTAAGCTCATAACTCAATAACGCTTGGACCAATTCAACTGATCCTTTTTGTTATGTGTGTTATTGTCAGGAGAAGGTTCTTATGAAAGAAAATTTTAGAAAGGTAGAGGGGAGAGTTGGGTTATAGGGACGAGCTGCTAGTTGACAATAAAAGAAAGGGATTAAAAATATATATTCTGTTACTTATTTTTTATATATAAATAATTTATTTATTTATCTAAAAAAGGTACACCAACAGCTTCTGTATATAGCAAATTAAATAAAACAATGATAACATAGGTTTTGGCCTTATACAGTCGCCAATTACAGGTAACCAGCATTCTTAAAAATAAAATGATAACCTAGTAGAGTAAGAACGAAACTATCTATTACAATAACATAATTAGAATTATATTAAAAATATTATAACAACATTAGAATTGCAATATAATTAAACAATGAAATGGAACATTAAATTAGAAAATAAGTAGGTATACATAAATGCAAGGAATGAGATTAGTAGGAAATACTTAATTCTACTTAAACTTACATTACATACTTTCTTACAAATAATGACGATTGGGGTAGATGAACGTGTTCTAGAGTGGAGACCACGTCTAGGAAAACGTAGTGTAGAGCGCCCTCGAGCTAGGTGGATTGACTATATCCGAAAGGTAAAGTAACGGCCAAGCAGTGGTTAGATAAAAAGTGCTCATCATCAGCCTATAAGTGCCCACTGCTGAGCAAAGGCCTCTTCTCACACGGAGAAGGTTTGAGCATTAATCACCACGCTTGCTCAATGCGAGTTGGCGATTTTAAACTTATAATAGAAATTATAAGTCCAGGTTTCCTCACGATGTTTGCCTTCACCGTATGTGGTGTCTAAAAAATCATAGAAAGTACTTATAACTCGGCGAAAGTCACATTGCTACTTGCCAGGTTTCGAACTCACACCTCCATGCATGAGAAACGGGCTCCTTAACCTCCGGGCCACTTGTTTAAAAAAGTGCTCAGTGGCGTGCAACTATGGGGGGCTCTATATTCAGCAGTGGTCGCATTCTGGCCGATGTTGATTATGTCTACCTACCTTTACAATATAATACGGTGATTAAATATGTGTTGTATATTATATACATTATTGTGGTACAGATATTTTATTTCTCTTCATTTCAGTTATCATACAATGATGTTGAAGTACCTGAACAAATACATAGTTTCAGTCCGTTGAGATCAAAATTCAACAATACAATTTTCATTGTATTATGAACAAATAGATTACGTGAATTTCCGCGAAACATTGACGTCATGCATTTCAACAGTCCTCGTTGGGAATATTTGAATGAAACTTGTAATACCTATATCATTTGATGATACCCTGGGTATCCCACTGAGAAAATTAACTTAAAATTGAGAATATAATTTTGCATGTACTCGAAAAGTTTGCATGATCCTTTCAACTATACGCCAACTCCAACCGATATTCTATTTATAACAGTTACCTTATCATCACATTTTTGTAAGTGAACAATGATAGGTACAAGAGGGTATCCACATGAAACATAAATCCTTTTTTGGTCTAATCTTTTTATATATGGTATAATAAAATTCTGCTGCACGTGTCTGTGACCATGTCATTAAACTACTCATAAACGGCTTGACCGATTTAATGTTTCTGTTTTTCTGTATACTTTTTAATGGCGCCCTGAAGGGTTTAGATTCTTAGATTCACACATCAGCCTGACAGATGGCGCTGATTGCTTAAAAAAGCATGTGATCTCGGAAACGACCCTAATGATTTCGCTGACATTTGTTATGTGGCAGTTTTAAGGGGAGGGGGGAGTGTGCTAGGTATAGTATAAATTCTATACGATAGAAATTCGTACTTACCTAGTACGTAAAATGTTTATCAATTATCGAGTTAAAGTAACTTGATAATTGATTTCCAAAGCCCTCAACTAATCATAAAGATAAGGTAAACTAGTTTACTTTCTCTCTCTGACTCAAATAGCTTCAATTAATCTTTCGAATAAGAAGTGAATAGAAGTCCAACACAGAGTACCAGAGCAATATGAAATGTGGGAATGCATTTCGAGAACAAACGAATGCGTGCGTTGTTTGCGCTCCATTGTTTGCAATCGCTTCATGTTTATGCTCTCCTGGTATTTGACAGTGTTTGCTAAAGCTAAACTTCTGAGCACTACACATACTGTTTGGGTCGTCTTGAGTTTGTTTGAAGTTTTGAAGTAAATGTCGGATTTGCTTTTAAACAAAAATGACCTAGGAAATGCTGTCTGACGGTGGCGGCTTGGAGATTAAGGCGTCCGCTTCTCATGGTCGGGTTCAAAACCTGGCAAGTACCAATGTAACTTTTACCGAGTTACATGTATCTCCTATGATTATTTAGACACAACTGACTTGCGGTGACAAAAAAACATCGTGAAGAAATTTGGACTTAAAATTTTTAATTATAAGTTTGGAATCACCAATCCACGTTGAGTGAACATGGTGATTAATGCTCTAACTTTCTCCGTGTGAGAAGACGCATTTTCTCAACGAATTAACTCTTCTGTGGCATCAAACATTTTTTTTTCATTATTGGAACTGAGATTTCCAGTAGAAGCAGTCTTTTAGATTGTCAGTATGCATATGTTAGCGCTGTATTCGAGACAATAAAGGATTTAAAATTTAATGCCGAGAGGGATTGATCCCATTGTTTGTTCTTTCTTTATTTAACAACTTGATTTGTGCATTGTTTTAGCGCATAGGTGAATAATGGGTATTAAATTATGTAGTGGTTAGCTTGGAAACTATACATTTTTAAAAGTGTAAAACGAATATTCTTGCTCTTTCTTTTCCATTCGATTTCACATTTCGGTAACAAGCACCTAGCATCAAGTCGGACCGATTAACGAACTATTATTATTCTATTTTGATGTTTTAACAGTCATTATAAGTTATGCTACGCGTATACGAAAGCTTTAGTTGAAAAAAAATAATAATTTTGACTTTGACTTTGACTTTGACTTTGACTTTGACAAGACCTGTATGTTATTTTACTCAAGAATTTAGTCTTAATAGTCAAAACAACAAACAAATAGTGAATATTCAATCACGAATGTGTTTACTAATATACGCGTTGCTTCAACGTAACTTAAAACTAAGCCAAACAGAAGTGTGAAGAGAATTCACCCCTCTGATAAACATGTAAATAGAGGTGCAGTCTTAGTGCTAGCGAGAAGATTGGCATAAAATGTGCAATGGATTGTAGTCTTTATTGCATAGTATCACCTGTTGCATTATGCTCTATAATATAACCATAACATTTAAGGTCCGTTTTACGACATCTAGTAATAGCTAATAAATGTTTAATAATTTTTTTATTGCAAAATGCGTTACTTAATAAAGTCTACACAAAAGATTTTAGACAATTTTAAGTTCAAGTCCGCTGTAAGAAAGGTAGTTGGACCTCCGGGCGAAACAGAAAAGTATGATAAAAAAATCTGAAACTTAATTTGTGTAAAATGGTTTTATTAATTGATTTAGTACCAAGATGACTTCTCGTTTAGTACTATAAAAACTGATTATCATATCAAGCAAGTTCATTATCATATTTTCTTGCATCTGGTATATACCTATCTATATATCTATGAAACTAAGAGCTCTGCCTTAGCAGTTATATTTAAGACTAGTCAAAATACGCGAAGTTACTGTAGGCCCTACCGTTTCCCTCCTCCATCCCTCCCTAATCATTCAATCTCCGAAACCCGAATCCTCAAATGGCCGACAACGCAATCGTAACTCCTTTGGTGCTGTGGATGTCTAATTGGGGCGCCGAATGCCTACCATCAGGTAATTCGTCTGCTCGTTTACCGACTTATCACTGGGCACCACGATCAAGATTACAAAATCGCCAACATATGTTATATTCCTCTTGCTTAGGTATTCACAGCGACTCGCCAACCGCTGTCATTAAAGACACATCCTATTAAAGGTGAGGAGAGAAAACAAAAGGTTTCTGTCTGCATTCAAAACCAGTTTAAAAGGAAACATAAATCTAAAGTTTTGTACGATTTTCTTTACTTTAGAAATCAGAATGTCATGTTTTCGTATTTTATTTAATTGTTTCAAGTACGTAAATTTATTTATCCCCGAATCCACGCTAAGCGGCTAATGACTTCAACCCTTTGGGAATATTTTGTCTGAAGTTTAATGGAAAGAAAATTGAGTTCAACGCCCTTACAATTTTGTTTCCTTTTTTCCTTATGTAAGTATTAGGATAAAGATATTAATGTAAATACAATACAAAATAAGGGGTGGAACGAAAGAGGACGACCTACGGAAATGCGGATAGATTGTTTGAGAAACTATGCAAAAAAAATCTTTAAACCTATTGTTTTTTGGAAGGTTTGCACTATTTTGATCAGATACATAATACTAAACGAAAAAAATAAATAAAAAAGTTTGTTTTTATCGCAATTGTGTGACCGAGTCTTAAAAAAAATTACTTGCCGCTTTTTCAATTTCTTTTCAGAAAATTATATTATTAATACTACTAGCAAAACGATTTCTCTGAAACAGACTAACCATAACCTCTATTACATAATGGCTACTAAAGAAAATCTCATAGTCACTAAGGGGCATTAAGAATGCATGCCTCTAAGGGACCACTATGGTTAGTGTAACCCAATAAAATCTCTACTGTATCTACTAATCTACTATTATTCAATATTATGAAGGTCGATTTGGGCAAATTGTTGTCTTCGCACATAAGGTTATTTCCTCCAGAAAATCTTCAGTTAGAAATTTATAAAAGAGCGTGCTGCATAAATGGTGAATTATCCAATTAAATTAAACTGAGATAAAATTGAATTTCAAATACAATTAAACCATAGTAGTGGTAAGTAATTTAAACTTTTTTTATTGCAAAATTCGGACTAATACCAAAGGAGTTATAATCTTGTAGGTTATTAGAGATTTGAGGATAGGGGTGTTGAAATTTGAGGATGGTATTGAGTTTCTGATAATCGCACACACACGGCGACAAAGGCTGGCACATAAAATAATACACAAAATAAAAATAAAGATTTTTATTAGGCCGTGGTATCACTGCAGTCGACCCGGCCCATTCGTGCCAAAGCATGGCTCTCCCACAGTTAAAAAGACATTTATTTACTACCTCGAACGAATACATCGTGAAGATCTTCATTGGAAGAACCTTTGATGTAACTTGCTTTCTCAACTAAGCTTCAATACAAGGAAATTTCTTATCAAACCTCATTACTGAATGCTTTGCATTAAATAAAACTACCTGTTGAAACTAATCAAGAACCTGACCTTTTAAAAGGATAATGGGCAGGAGATACCTACTTCTTTGCTTCGAGTGTCTTCGTTATATTTGCAACTTTATCTTTTTGATTTAAAGTTGAAAATTCAATGCTAAATATTGACAGATAGGGGTAGGTTGACCTGCTGGTTACTGTATCAAGTTGCAACTTTAATTACAGCAACAGACTTAAGGTTTAACTTAGACTAGAGAAGCTGTTGAAGTTTCCTTCCAGTTGCTAAAGTCGATGCTAGCGCCAATATTATAATAAGGACTTTACGAACAGTTTATCTGACGAAGTATTTGTTTTAAGAGCGGAAATTGCTAGATAGACGTTTTTGTTATAAAGGTCTTTCTATTTTAGTGCTATCCTTATATTTTTCATGTTATAGATCGGCAAACGAGCATACGGATTACCTGATAGCAAGCAATTAGCGCCGTCCTTGGACACCCTAACAACAGAGGAGTAACGAGTGCGTTGCCGACCTTTAGGGATTAGGGATTGAATTGGGGGAAAGGCTTCCGATAACCTCACTCACACGGCGAAACACAACACTGTGGTTGTTTCACGCCGGTTTTAAGCGAGACCGTGGTATCAGTCTGGCCGAGCCGACCCATTCGTGCCGAAGCATGGATCTCTCATTTTGTCAATCCGACCGTTTTGCTTATTATAGGTTTGTTTGTTTTCGATAAAACCTTTTTTTAAGAGACTATCTGTTTCCCTACCACAGACTTATGTACTAATAATTAAAAACATATTAATTTATATTATCATTCATCAGATACATACTTTTTGTACAAGACAGGCTCTAATAAAGGGCTATTAATTATGTCGCTTTTCTTTCCACCTCGCCAAACCAGAAGGTTTTGATAAATCCTCTAATGTAAAGGGGGCCAACATGTTAGCAGTAAAGAAATGTGCTTGGCAGCTGGATTACTTTGCCAAGTAGATCCAACGTTAGCATTCTCCGATAGGACAAGACTGATGTTGATGACGAAGAACATCTAAATGTGTGTCTATTGATCTAATGAGTGTCTTTGACAAAACTTGCTCGAAGTATAGTAGTCTTTCTATAAGCCATCGCTAGGAGGGCAAGGTAACAATATTTAATTATTACAACAATATTTTAAATGTGGAAGAGCCATGCTTCGGCACGAATGGGTCGGCTCGACCAGAGTGATACCACGGCCTCACAGAAGACCGGCGTGAAACAACCATAGCGACAACGCTATGGTTGTTTCACGCCGGTAACCTCACTCACACGGCGAAACACAAGTTTCGCCGTGTGAGTGAGGTTACCGCGGTAAAAAAGGCGAGCAATTTTATTTAGATAAGACAAGTTGTTACAAATAAGAAAACATAGCACAATATACAACTCCTTTTTTTCAAAGACTATCATTGTTGATTGTACCTTATATACTTTTTACTTATTCAAAAAACGTTTCGTTACTCTATAACTTTTTTAATTGAATGATCATCACTTTTAAATTTAATATTTTCAAATGTTCTACGTTTTTGTTTTAAAAACGTTCGTTGGTGCAGTTTATAAAAGGATTTGGATGAATTCACTTTAGACGTTGTCAAATAAATGGATTTTAGGCTGTTGACACACCATTTTACAAAGCATCGGGATTTTTTGTGAATAGTTAGTCGAATAGTTATTCTAGTCACAAGGTCATCATTATCATCATCATCAGCCTACTGTATGTAATTCTGCTGGGCAAAGCTACTTTTTACACAGAATAATTGAGTATTAATCATCACGCTTGCTCAAGGCGGATTCGCGACATCAATCTTATAATTAGAAATTACAAGTCCAGATTTCCTCACGATGATTTTTTCCACCGTTTGCCAGAGGTGTCTAAATAAACTTAGAAAGTACATTTAAGTTGGATACAGTCACATTGGTACTTGCCTAATGTTCGCCCTGCACCCTCATGCGTGAGAAGGGGACACCTCAACCTTTGGGCCACTTTAACATAACTGACAGATTTATTTAAAGGAATGGGCTTCAAATGGACAGCCTTATCACCTGACCTGAGTAAGAGATCGAAATCAAAAGGCAGCAAGAGTTGCAAATATGTTGCTTGAATGAGGGTTGGCCAATGTGGGGATAGAGGTGGATAACTTCAATCACTCGGACAAGTACTGTTTACTGTGAGGCCATCGTACACTGCAGTTGAGCCCTGGATCTTAACTTATCTCATTTATATACTTGACACGTCTTTCAATAAAAAAAGGATTATAAAAGGCTTGAGGGTATGTTAAACGCTATCTGCACCGAGCCTTACTTTAATCAAATAAAACAACTTAATACTTCGTGTCTGATGCGACCAGAATTTTTAATGTTTCGCAATTTATTTTAAAAGATTTAATATATATTTTACATTCATTAATTTTAAAGAAATTTACATAAATATTATTCTTAACATCTTTGATGTTTGAACTTGTAAAAGTATGTGTTGCAGCCATTTAGATTTTTTGGCCCTACAGTGCAGTATCATGTTTTGTAAATGATGGCGGACTACAATTTTGGTAGCTGTTCATTATTATTGATGGCAAATCGATTTCTTTGCATGGAGTTCGATCTTAACACAGCATTCCGGCAGGGTTTTAATTATAATTAGTGCTTATCTCCGGAACTACTTACTAATACCTTTTTTGGGGTTAGATAGTCTTTATATTAAGGAAGGCTATAGGCTATAAAACATCAATCATAAACAGCGGATAAAATTCGCACGAAAGAAATCTTTTATTCTTTTTCGAACACAAAATAATAACTTATATATAACCGCATCAGAAATCGATACCCCAAATATAATATCCATCCATCCGTCCTTGATTGTCACCTTATCCCTTATTTTACATGTTGTCTAAAAGTACTAAGACCTAGATCAACCCTTGATGTGCTAAAATCCTTTGTCAATACACCAATATTTCACTCCTTGACGGAACCCAACGTTCATCAACCCTTCTTTTCAATAAATCAGTTCCAACCCTCAAAAAGTGGTGCCCGACTGAAGTACACGAATCCCAAGGGTATAATGTACACCCTTATCATTTGTCTGTCCGTCTGTCACTCGCTATTATATGCTTCTTATACATACATTATGGGTGGTAAAAAATTATAATATGAGGCAGTGACTAGCGTTTGGATTTTAGTTTGTTTCTGTTAGTGGAGAATGATCGTACTGGTATTTTTTTATCAAGTTGTTAAATTGTCGCTGGGTTTGCAGGTTACAGCGTAATAACATACTGCGTTTCTGGCCAAGACCAGAAGAAGGACTAAACTGGGTTTTAGTCGGTAGCAACCCTTTCTCTCACTAAACCCAAAGTGGGAGAAGATTAGATGCATCACTTAAAGGTAAGCAATCGGTGTGCCGATGGACACCCGCTTCACCATTGTGTACTAGTGAGATTATTGTTAATTTAGAAATTGGGCTCCGAGCGCTTGACTAAAGCACTATATTTTTGTGCCAAAGCATGACTCTCCCACACTTGAATATAGTATAATGATATTACACCCATACCACTTATTACTATTTCACCAAGTAAGGATGACAAATCAGTTTTTAGTTGACATGTCAATTTAACGCATTAGGAAAATGAAAACGATGTAATGTCAACAATTCCTTTTTTGACTGGAATATTTATTTTGTAGAATGCTTGTTTTGCTGAATGATTGTCCGTTTTACTACCGTAAAGTTTCTGTATTTTGTAATAGTTATGTGTTTATATTATAAATCTAAAAAAGAGTGTATCTAGTAAAAACATTATAGTTTTCAGTACAGTGCAAGCCAAGGAAAGGAGAAGGAAAAGGTTGATTTTTGTTAGTAAGAGTCTGATATTTTCTCTTGCTCCATGCAGAGCGGGAATTCTTTGGATAATATCCCGAAAATTAAAAAAAAAACTTAAAAATATTACACTACGCGTTCGCGTGGAATAGTGACTTCCTGAAGATTAATTAGGTATAAAAACTATCCTATGTCCTGTCTGAAGTTCCGAACTATATCTGTATTAAATATCACAGAAATCGGTTCAGTAGTTTAGGTAGTAGGTGTAAAGAAAAGATAGACAGAGTTATTTTCGCATTTATAATATTAGTTTGGATTCTACTTATAAAATTTTGTTGGGTTAACCTTACCCGACTCTTATCTAAACTCAATAACACACATCCAACATAACGTAGTATTTCAAGTTAATACAAAACATGTCTTATAATATCGTAACTTTAGACTAAAATAAACTGACACGTGCCGAATGTAATGATGCCTCCCACACAATTCAGATATAGAAAGGAAATGTTAATGTCATTAAAATACAAAATAACCGCAAAAGTAATAAGGTTGAAAGTTACTTAAATATTGAATAATTTAACTTAAAAAAATAGAAACTCAATAATTTGTAACAAAAGTCTAAGAAAAAGCAACTATTTAGGAAATATAAAACTTAATAAAAAATAAACTTTCATACTTCTAAAAATCATAATTTGCAGAAATAAATTTGGCAAGAACGAAACTTATGGTAATCGGTTCCGTATAATAATCATTCTTTTATGTGACATAATGATTAAATTATTCATGCACATCAACAGTCAGCGTAGTCAACGTAGAAGGGTTTTCAATATTGTCACAACTCAGTCGCAGTCCAAATGGATCAGGTTTATCAGAGAGTGCTCTTTGACTAATCTGGGCCTTTTGAAGTGGATCTCATTTACATAACTATACAGTCCAACAAGCACCACTTGCAAGACTCCCAGTAAGAGTTGAACCGCTATTACTAAAACTTAAAATGCCAAAAAAGATCTGCTTAAGTTTAATCAGTCACAAAATTATCTGTAGCCCGTTCCATCATCGGACCACCAGACGTACGGCATTGCGCCACCGGTACATGGTGGATGTCTCACACATACGTACAAAACGTTTTGGGAGCATATTTATTATGCGTACAGCCAAGGAGTGGAATTCCTTGCCGGAGTCGGTGTTTCCTGATAGTTACAATCTGGGTATCTTTTTTTTTTTTTTTTTTTATTGATTATAGGTTCGCGCTTGACCTCTATCTCACCTGATGGAAAGCGACGATGCGGTCGACGATGGAGCGCGCTTACCTAGAAGTAACCTATTCACTCTTGACTTAAAGATACCCAGATTGTAACTATCAGGAAACACCGACTCCGGCAAGGAATTCCACTCCTTGGCTGTACGCATGATGAATGTGCTCCCAAAACGTTTTGTACGTATATGTGGGACATCCACCATGTACCGGTGGCGCAATGCCGTACGTCTGGTGGTCCGATGATGGAACGGGCTAGGCGGAATTAAATTATGTAATTCCAACGCACATTCCCCGAAATGCAACCGGTAGAAAACCGACAGGCTAGCAACTCGGCGTCGATGCTCAAGACTTTGAAGTCTCGACTCGACAAGTGCATCATCGCCAATGATCCTCTTGGCTCGCCTCTCAATAGACTCAAGCGCATCAAGTTGGTATCGGGCAGATCCGTCCCAAAGATGAGAGCAGTACTCCATAACCGATCGAACTTGCGCCTGATAAAGTTTAAGCAGCTGTTCCGGCGTAAAGTATTGTCTAACCCTTGCGAGGATTCCCAACTTTTTTGCAGCCAGTTGAGCTTTTGCTTCGATGTATGGCCCAAAATTGAGAGTAGATGTCAGCGTTATACCAAGAAGATCAAGATGGTCAGTTATCGGCACGGATACACCCCGGAAAGTTGGAGCAGGGCTAAATTGACTCCTTTTGCTGAAAAATAGACACGCCTGAGTTTTAGCCGCATTGAACCTGACCATGTTGGCGTCGCCCCATTTAGAGACAGCCTCCAAGGACAAGTTCAAGCGCCCAACCATAGCCTCTCGAAGAGTCTGGATCTGTGACCCACTAGCTCGTGCGCCGGACGTGTAACTCTCAACAACAGTGCTGTCGTCTGCATACCCAAAGGTACCGGGCTTAAGCAGGTCGTTTATGTGCAACAAGAACAATGTTGCCGAGAGCACTGACCCCTGAGGGACCCCAGCATTGATGGTCATTTGATTCGACGAGCAACCATCGATGACCACACGGATGGACCGGTCCCTCAGAAAGTCTGCGATCCAAACACACAATCCAGTGGGCAAACCGAATGAAGGAAGCTTACTAATAAGGCTTTCGTGCCATACCCTATCGAAAGCCTTCGAGATGTCAAGGGAGACGGCAAGCGCTTCCCCGTGTTTCTCGATGGCCTCACTCCAGATGTGGATGGCATACGCTAGAAGATCACCTGTGGACCGATTCCGGCGAAATCCGTATTGTCGGTCACTTAAGATGTCATTGGCTTCTAGGTATGCCAGGAGTTTTGTGTTCAGCACACGTTCCATTGTCTTACAGAGAATGGACGTTACTGAGATGGGCCTGTAGTTAGCTGGGTCAGCCCGACTACCCTTTTTGGGCACGGGCTGTACGTTAGCTTGCTTCCATGCATTCGGAACTTTTCCAGCCTCAAATGAAAGCCTAAATAGGCGCGTCAGGATTGGAGTCAATTCTGGCGCACACGTTTTCAGCACGATTGCCGGTATCCCATCAGGACCGCTAGCCTTGTTCACGTCTAGGTTACGTAGCACCCTACGGACGTCCTTCTGATGGATGCGAATATCTGACATACTCGTCTCACAACCATCAGGATAAGCAGGGGGCCGCGCGTCACCGGGATCTAGACGCGAAGATTCCGCGAAGAGGGAGGCAAACAGATTTGCTTTCTCCTCAGCGGTGTGGGCCAGCGAACCGTCGGGCCTCAGCAATGGCGGTAGTGAGGGGCGGCAGAAGTTCGATTCAACCGACTTAGCCAAGGACCAAAACGCTTTGCTACCAGCGGGGTATGAAGCAAGTTTGTTCCCGATGCGGCTGATGTGGTCGAATCGAGACCTCCGCATTGCCTTCTTGCAAGACTTGGCAGCACTGTTGAAGGCTCTCTTCTTCTGACTCACGTCACTCGCCTTACGCATGCGAGCGTCGGCCCAGGCCCGGTATGCTTCGTGTTTAAGCGCATTAGCGCGATCACATTCAGTACCGAACCAAGGACGAGCTTGGCTAGACATTGTCACGTCGGAGAATGGAATGTAGTACTCCATCCCCCGGCGCAGCACATCCGCCACAGCATCTGCGCATGACGATGGATCATTCGAAGAAAAGCAAGTAGGCTGCCAAGGATAACATGCGAAGAAAGATCGCATGCCCTCCCAATCTGCTGACCTGTATCGCCAAATCCGCCTGGTGCCTCTAGGGCAGAGATCAGGCGGAGAATAGACTGATACAGATTTCACCAGACAGTGGTCGGAACTACCTAACGGTGATGATATCGACACTGAGTAGCGGTCTGGATCTGTTGTCAGCAGAAGGTCCAAGCAATTGGCCGTGTGCGAATCAACATCCGGCACCCTTGTAGCTCCCTGGACCAGCTGAGTGAGATTTAATGCCAGCGCAAGCTTTCGCATCTCTCGACCAGCATGGTCTGTGCACTGGTATGGGAAGAGCCACTCCTGATGGTGGGCATTAAAGTCCCCCAGTAACACCAGTTGAGCGGAAGGGTACCTCTGCTGAGCCGCATCCGCCGCCTCACTAAGGTACTGTGTGAGCCTGGTCGCCTCCTGGTCTCCACTGTGCGAGCGGTAAACATAAGCATAGATAATTTTATCCATGCCTGTGTCCACCAGAGCCCAAAGCGTTGAGAATTTGGGATCCTCAAGGTTGCGGAGACGCCGATAGCAGATGTCGTCCCGGGCGTACAAGCACACGCCAGCGTGTGGTTTAAAATTGTGCTCCAGGATAAACCCTGGGTAAGACAGATACGACACATCTGATGGACTTCTAATCTGCGTCTCCGAAAGAAAAAAGAGGGATGGTTTTTCCGTCTCAAGATGGTGATGGACTGCTGAGAGATTGGAGTGCAGACCTCGAATATTGCTGAGGTGCACTTTAAGTAAGAGGGAGTGCAGCCGCTGTGTACCGTTTCTCTTTTTCTTGGACCTTGGCATAATATGAGTGAAGGAGGTATGAGGAGAAGGAAGTGAGATGGAGCCCAATGCAGCCAACCCTCGGTCGCGCACCGGTGGGACAGCATCATTGGGGTACTAGTCTGGAGACTGCGGGGACGCCCGAGCCCCCCTGAAAATGACCATCGGGCCCTCTCTTCTGGTCGCCAACCAGCACGATGGTGCATTCCGGGATTTTTCGTCAGTTGGCGGGGCAGCCTTCCACGTGTGGCTAGCACATTACTTGGGCCCCCTACTAACTGCGGTCGGCCAGCGGTGCACCGTGCCTCGGATCCCGCTACCCTCCTCGACTAGTCTCCCGATACGTCAATATCAGCGCGAGGCCGGCTGGTCTGCATGCATTGGAACCGCCACTTCGACCCATTTCCTCAGAAGTGGCTACACAGGGCATCGTACCGGAACACGGCTAGGCCGCTTGGCGGTACGTCTTTGCCCAGTGGGTGGTCACAAGCCATCGGTCGAAACCTACCACCAGCTAGTGTCACCTGATTAGCACCACCCGGGGACCACGTGTAGGGCCTAACTGTGGGTATTCTCCTACGGACGCGGGTGACTCAGCCCCCAAAATCTTCTATCTTTAAGTCAAGAGTGAATAGGTTACTTCTAGGTAAGCGCGCTCCATCGTCGACCGCATCGTCGCTTTCCATCAGGTGAGATAGTGGTCAAGCGCGAATCTATAATCAATAAAAAAAAAATCTGTCACGGCTTTCGATGTATGTATTACGTATTGATGATGTATTATGTATTGATGATGTTATGTATTAATTCATCAGCCTATGCCTATTAATTCAGGCCTTTGCTCAGCAGTGGGCAGTTGCTCACTGCTGAGCAAAGGTATTCTTACGTGGAATTTAAGGATTTTTAAAAAATTCATTTGTAATCATTTACCAAATTAACACTGGGAAAGAATCAAAACCAAAAAGTACCAGGCAAACATACAATGACAGAGTTCTCAACTAGGACCCTTTATAACTGATCCCTAAAACAAAGTCTCAACACAAAAAATACTACTCGCATTTCTTTACAAAGCAAATATTTCAGTTGAAAATGAAACGATAACCAAGAATAATGGGCGATTGTTTTAAACCTGATGGTGTATTTTACATACAAATTCTTCATATTTCTCTATTCTTTGCGAGGTAAAGGTTCCATCAGAGACTTTAGTTTTTTAATAAAAAATGCAAATCTGTATGCCATGACTGAGAACAAGAGACGAGACATACGGACTTGTAAAATAGACAGTTATTCATATAAAATAAATTCCAATTTTGCTTGGTCAAAGCACTTAGTGTGAACAGATTGTAATAATTATTTTTATGTTTTTTTTTTTTGTTAAAGGAGGCACACGATCAGATTGATCACCAGAAAGAGTACGCACATTTATAAAACCAGGACATACGGTGAAGGAACATGTCGTTAGGATATCTATACTCACAAATTTCTATTGGAATCGTCAATCCATATTGAGCAGCGATGGTAATTTACGTTCTTGGGTGATAACGATGACAAAAATTAAATAAAAGTATTCTTTTAAAATGTTATTTTATGGAACGTACCTACAATATTTTTTTCAATTTAGAAAAAATTTTTTTGAGTTTTCAGATTTCTTTTGAATAATTACAAATTAATGTATTCCATGTGTATATTAAGGAATGTTACATATAAATGGTGGTGACCACTCTAAAGCATTATATACTGCGTCATAATTCTAGTTTTCCACTTAATAAATTTCGTCTCGTAATAAAGTTAGCTACTGAATTGAAACTGATTTATGGGGCAGAGGAACATCCAATTTTGTTAAATTATTAGGAGCTTAATAGAATTATTCAAGCCTATAAAATATGAGGTAGAGAATCTTTCTGGTACCTACCAGACTATTGATTTGCATAGATTTGTCTAGATCAAAAAAAATTGCGTATTTGATCCATGTTCTTTAAATGACAAGGATATTTTGAAAATATCAAAACCCGATCAAATCATCCGGATCGCTTGCAATATCGTGCCGTCGTGGTGGCTCGGAAGTTAAGCAGCCCGCTTCTCATGCATGAGGGTGTGGGTTCGAAACCTGGCAAGTACCAATGTGACTTTTTCCGAGTTATATGTACTTTCTATGATTATTTAGACACCACTGACATACGGTGAAGGTAAACATCGTGAGGAAACCTGGACTTATAATTTCTAATTATAAGTTTGAAATCGCCAACCCGCACTGAGCAAGCGTGGTGATTAATGCTCTAATCTTCTCCCTATGTGAACATGCCTTTGCTCAGCAGTGGGCTCTTATAGGCTGACGATGATGATGATGATGATGATGATGATGATGATGCTTGCAATGAAACATCGATATGCATGATGGATGGAATAAGAAATCTTTTATTTGCTTACAACACCTTAGTAATCGACAATGTCACCATGACATTTTCATTTATTTGTATGAGCAGGACGTCGCAAATTATAAGCGTGGGATAGCCACGCTTTAACACGAATGGAAAGTTACTAAAGCACCAGTCCTTTCCATCTTCAATTGCCAAATTCTTAGCCGCTGTTCTTAATTTGCTTAATATTCTATATCAAAACAATTACATAGGAGCGAAAAAGGAATTGTATACATTAGAAGACCAAGAGACCTAAAAACCTATAGACCATACGATCACGAATAAAAGAAAAAGTAAAGAGTATGTCGTACATTGACTAATAAAATAAATTTGTACATGCTGAATAAAGTTGAACTGAAAACTTTTCATGATACTTCAGGTAATAAGTTACTTTAGTATGAAAATTTTACTTTCGTTAACTTTTGTTTGGTACTCGTTTGAACTTTAAGTATACAACACGACGTTGAACGAAATATAGGTATTTTCTTTGAAGAAAGAAGTAAAGGGAAACTTTCGAGACCTGCCTTACTTAGGTACCTACAACTTGGTGGCTTTTAGACTCCTCAGTTGTCACTAGCAATTTAATATTACTTGCACGATTATAGACTGAATTCAAGTGCATCTGCTAAGCAAGGGATCTCATATTAGACAGCCAGGTCTAGTTGAGTTGAAGTTGATTCGGCGTTTTGAAAAAAGAAATAAGAAAATCTTCCTGAACTTTTCTATACATTGTCTTGATTGTGTTCCAAAATGTGTACTCTATGTAAATTATTACGGGGAAATCTATACTTATATTACAAAGAAGTAAAATTTTAGTTGGTAATCTTTGGAAACACTGGTGGGATTCCCAAAATTCTTTCACTTATTAACAGCTAAAATATTGCCGAATGCTAAAGGCTAAGTATAAAACATCACGGTACAATGAAATGGCAGCATCAGCAAGTGAAACCACGCGAAGGTAAATAGTAACTTTATAAAAGTTACTATTTACTATTATATTGAGAAAAACTAAGATTTGTGGGTTTCTTGGCCCACTAAAACCACGCTGATAATCATCATCGTTACCTATAAGAGACCCGTAGTTCTCTTATAGACCTACTCCAAAACCCCTACAATTCAACACCTATTACAGTACATCCCGTCGTAGATCTACGCACACGCACTCTCCTTAAACTTTGTTGTGCAGCAGTATAATTGTGGATGTGCTGTGTTTTTTATGGAATAAGAGGTAAACGAGCAGACAAATCACCTGATGGTAAGTGATCCGCGCCGCCCATGGACACCTGCAACAGTAGAGGAGTCATAGGCATGTTGCCGGCCTTTTAATAATGAGTACGCTCGTTTCTTCAAGATCTGAAAGTCGTATAGATTTGGCAATTCCACGATTTCTTTAAAAAGTGGATATTACAGTACTTTGACAATTTTTATGTGAAATGCAACATAACTATAAACTGCATGAACCATAATCAAATAATGAGCAATTGACCTACAGTTGGCAAACACAAACTAATTACGTTGTAATCATAATGGCTCAAGGCGTAATCTCCAATATTAGTAATTGAAACTAATATAATGCGATCAACTGTAATTGATCAATTAGGCAACGTGTTGGCAGTAGGCGATGTTCATTTGGTGAAAGATGTGCGGCGGATAATAATTGTTATTATATTGAGGAATTTGTAGTTGTAATAAAATTCACATGCTTCGACACTAATGGGTTGACTCCACTGAAGTGATACCACGGCCTTACATGGCGTGAAAAATACTTGCGTTGTGTTTCACTGTGTGACTGAGGTTACTGGGGATAAACTCTTTCCCCCCTAACTCAATCCCCAGATTCCTCAATCCTTGAATCATCCCAGCATCATTGTTGTTCCGGAAAAAAATGGCCGAATTATAGTTTTTCTGTACTCGAAAGCGATTTCTATAAATTTAAGTACAATTAATGAATCTAAGACTAGACACAATATTTTTTTGTTTTTCTTTCAGAAAATTATTTTTTCTTATCTTGCTTAGGTATACCCACCAGAAAAAGTGAAAATCCTGGAAATCGATATCAAAATATTGGTTATTTTAAAAATTCGTCTGTATGTATCATCATTTTGAGGTGGCTGAAGCAACATGTATAATATTAACTCCTTCAAACCAAAAGTTATTCAGTAGAGACAAGAGAATTTTCATACAATAATACTCAATCTTCAAACTGCTTTGTTGATTGGGACTGGCAAGTATATAATAACAGTTAAGATACATATTTGAATCGCTCATTGAAGTATCAAAGAAAGGTTTCAGTTTTAATAATATCAGTTTTTTACATTAGCGACCGTGAAAATTGGGAAATTATGATGGAAAGTTGATAATGCATCAAACGCCAATTCTGACTATTTTTTAGGGAAAAAATATGCTGTACAAGCTTCTGGCAGCGGTAACTCCAGCGTTAAACGGTTAAGGTAGAAGTGGTGGTTCAGGCTATGAATCGTTGTTTAAATTCAATCAGTCAAATTTTTACTTATAGATTATCCTTGATTGATCAGCTAAAAGAACGACTGGAAAGATAAGGGTCTTTGATTAATTTTAGTCGGAAAAGATTTAGTTTCGAAATATATCAGTAATATTATAGCGGACCGGATCTCACAATTGGATTAATAGGGTCAGCCCTTGTTAAGTGGATCTTACACACATCTCTGCTTAATCTTTTAAGTAACAATGAAATACTATATACACGTGACGCAAAAAAAAGTCATCAAAATAAAAACTGAAATCTATTTTTTTATTTATTTATTTAACCTTTATGCACAACGTACATAGGTGGGCTTAATGCCAACAATCATTCTTGCTAACCTTTGGGTGATGCAGTAAGAATATGGTCGGTGCAAAAAAGTACAAGAGCTAACTTAAAATAAAAGTAATTAATTAAAATGCATAATACAATGATTATAATATAATAATATAAATACAAACATAATGATGATGATGAAATCATCATCATCGTCAGCCTATAAGTGCCCACTGCTGAGCAAAGGCTTCTTCTCATACTGAGAAGGTTAGAGCATTAATCACCACGCTTGCTCAATGCGGGTTGGCGGTTTCAAACTCTTATAATTAGAATTTATAAGTCCAGGTTTCCTCACAATTTTTACTTTCACCGTATGTCAGTGGTGTCTAAGTAATCAAAGAAAGTACATATAACTTGGAAAAAGTCTCATTGGTACTTGCCAGGTTTCGAACCCACACCCTCTAGCATGAGAAGCGGGCTCCTTAACCTCCGGGCCACCACGACAAAAACTGGAAACAAACTTACAAATAAAATAAAATTATAATGAGGTGAATATTTTTATTTACCACTGAAGCGTGAAGTATTAATATTTTCCATTTCGCAATGAAATAAATAGAAAACATGTTTAATAGATTTCCTAGGAAAACCTTATTCAATTCCGAGCTATAGAAATCATTCAATCGGTTTGAGGTATGCAAATGTACGCTTGTATGGTAATGTGTAGTACACAACATTTTTGTAACAGAATTTTGAACTTTCATTTCATACTAAAGAAATATAATAAGGGTATTTTTTTTAATAAAAACGTTGCCTCTTACTAGGATTTTCTCCTGTGTCGTGGGTGCGTTTACAAACATACAAATTCACATACACATTACACCCAGACCCGGAACAACAATTTTTGGATCACACAAAGAGTTGATCCGTGCGGGAATTGAACCCGCGACAAGTTGCACGGCAGCCAAATGCCCAGCCACCGCGCCAACCGTGCAGTCTTTGATTCAAAAGCATTGCATTCTTTTGAATATATTATACGGCTTTTTATTTGTGTAAATAATTTATGTATGTTACTATATTACTTTACATGTGGGAGAGCCAACGGCACGAATGGGTCGGCTCGAATGATACCAGGGCCTCACAGTAAACCGGCGTGAAATAACCACAAAGTTTTGTTTCGCCGTGACAGTGAGGTAACGGAAGGCACAATCTCTCCCTCTTCCCTATCCCTTCCGAATTCCTAAACATCCAAAACAGTTATCGCCAAAAGGTCGCCAACACATTCGTAACTCCTTTGGTGTTACGGGTTCATGGACGGTTCAAATTGCTTAATGTGCCGACCTGTCACAAAAGAAAAATCATTATGAGCTTGTGCTCAAAAGTATTTTAGGTAAATGTTTTTGACGACGTTAGAACAAGCTTTTCGTTAGATTTTTTGCCAAAGCCAAAGTTTAGGAATTCAATACAGCAACAAACTTAGGCTACATTTTCATGTGAAGTGACTGTAAAGAAATTTCTCTTGCCGTTTCAATTTGCACTTAGCCAATTTTATATTCTACGAACATTTTTTAGATTAAAATATTTGTAAAGAAGTCTCTACGGCCTGGGCTTTGGAACGGAAATATTTTTGAAAAACCATATCTACCAGCCCTTGGGGAGTTTTTCCTTTTAAGGCCTTTGAAGTGTAACTGTCGTGTTGGTCTTGTGACCGCAAACAAAATTGCCGAGTAAAGAGACTCGGGATCGATATCCAGATCGGGTCAAAGTGCTATTGTGGTTTTTTAATACTTAAGAAGCACAGCGTCAGAAATTGTAACATGCCAATTGATTTCGCAGTAGTTACAGTAGCTGGCCAACCGGCAGCCATGCAACGTGATACGGGTTCGATTCCCACGCGGAATAACTGTTTGCGCGATTTACAATTTTTTGTTACGGCTCTAGGCATTATATGCGAAATTTATGAAGACACTCACACAATGAAACAATGAAACAATGAAACAATGAAACAATGAAACAATGAAACAATGAAACAATGAATTTATTTTTGCAAATAGACCTTAAAACGGCACTTTTACACGTCAAATTATATGTGAAAAACTAGATGAAGCCGGCATTTCCTATCTGACTACTCTGAGAAGAAATGCCGAAACAAACTCAGAGGTCAGTCTCTTTTCAAGTCCAGACAATATAAAATAACATAATGTGAGAGAACCGTGCAAGTTCATTCTGTAGTGGTCTTTTGAGGAAAGAACCACACCAGTTTAAGTGGACCCGTTCTGAAGACAGGCACGCAAGTGTCAGTTTGCAACCATATAGCTAGTGCTGTTGAGTTGTCCGACGAACAATACCGATCAAAAGAACATTTGGGTGGGTCGCGCAAGTACTCAAACTGTCAGAACGCAGATGACTGGTGATAAAAAAGCACGACAAGTCTCACACGGTCCTTACACTAACAATAATATAAAATAATAAAAATGTCAACAAATAAATAAAAAAAAATGTCAAATAAAAAATAAAAATGTCACACTATGTGATCATGTCATTGTATAAAAAAAAATAAACGTAATGTCAAATTGTATATAAAAGTGTAACTTATGTTACAAACATGTCAACATGACCTGTGCAGACATTACAGCGGCTCATTCCCAAGCCTGACTATCCTCTAAGTAGTCTTTTATTTTATAAAATGCTTTACAGCAAAGTTTAGCCTTTATTACACTTTTAAATTTATTGAGGCTCAAATTTTGAATATCGCTAGGAATTTTATTGTAAAAGCGTATACATTGACACCTAAACGAACTACTTATTTTCTGAAGCCTGGAGGCAGGCACAACATATTTGTTTTTCCCCCTCGTGTTGATATTATGTATATCACTATATTTCTTAAATAAGCTTTTGTTTTTATGAGCGTGAATTACATTTTCATAAATATATTGAGAGGCAACTGTCATTATTTTAGATTCCTTAAATAATTCTCTGAGCGAATGCCTCGGACTAAGATTATAGATTGATCGAATAGCCCTTTTCTGCAGAACAAAAATAGACTGGATGTCAGCAGCATTCCCCCACAACAAAATACCGTATGACATGATGCTGTGGAAATAACCAAAATAAACTAACCGCGCTGTATCTATATCTGTTAAATTTCTAATTTTTTTAACGGCATATGCTGCAGAACTGAGCTTCTTCGACAAGCCATCTATATGTGGGCCCCACTGGAGCTTAGCGTCCAGGGTTATACCTAAAAAGACAGTTGTATCTACAGGACTCAACTCCTCGCCCTTGACAAGCACACTGGTTTTTATCTGTTTAACATTTGGTGTTGTGAATTTAATACATTTAGTTTTAGTTTCGTTTAGTAATAAGTTATTCACACCAAACCAGTGAACTATTTCTGAGAGAGCACTGTTTACATTGTCAATTAATGATTGTCGTCGTCTGAGTTTGAATAATAGTGAGGTATCATCAGCAAACAGCACTATCTCGTGTTTATCCCTTACAAGGTAAGGCAAGTCATTAATATAGATAAGAAATAAAAACGGGCCGAGAATAGAACCCTGCGGAACACCCATCTTCACAACAGACCCGGCAGAAACCATTCCGTTTACTTCGACTCTCTGAACCCTATTACTCAGGTATGAGGTAAGAAGGTCCAGAGATGCACCTCTAATTCCGTAATGGGAAAGCTTCCTGATCAGTGTATCATGAAGCACGCAATCGAACGCCTTGGATAAATCACAAAATATTCCCAAAGCGTCGCTTGAGTCCTCCCATGCGTCGTAAATATGATTAAGAAGTTCAACACCGGCATCAGTTGTTGAACGACCCCTTGTAAATCCGAACTGCTTCGCATGTAATAATTTATTTCTATTAAAAAATCTTTGCATTTGATCTAAAATGATTTTTTCACCTTTCACCTGATTTAAATAATGGAATTATTTTACTACATTTCATAAGATCAGGAAACACACCACAGTCAATACAGTTATTAAAGATTTGAGCCAATACAGGTGCTACAATAGTTATTACAGAGCTTGTAATGTACACAGAATTACCCCATAGATCTGCAGTCTTTTTGTTATTCAAAGTATTAAAGATTTTAACAATGTCTTTGTTATCTATGTGTTTGAAGGAAAACCCTGAATCGCAAGCTACAACATGTTCTTTGAGTAAAGACTCTGCAACAGTGGGAGATGAATTCAGTGACTTTGTAGTGGATACAGGAATGTCGGAAAAGAAATGTTCAAAAGCAGTTGCAATTTCTACATCCGCTTTTATTAACTTATTATCAATTACTAGACTATGTTGACTAATTCTTTTTTTAGACCTTCCTGCCTCACTGTTGATAATGTTCCAAGTGTCTTTGATAACATTAAAGAAATTATAAGTCTTGAGAAAATTTAATATATAAACTGAGGAAATCTGGAAGTAGCCATACCTCTGCAAGCCTCTTCGACGATAAGACATCATGACGTTATAATATATATTCGTTTATAATATCACTCTACCTATGGGACATTTTTGTTAAAAGAAACAAGAACACGACCCATTGATCCAACCTTTGTAACCCCAAAAAGGCTTAAGAATATAGTTCTATAAAAAGTGTCTATATTTCTACCGTTAGAGGGTCATGCCCTCTTAACTTTACATAAAATTTTATCGTTAGTCTTGTTGATCACCAGTTTTTTGTTCAGAAAAGTTTCTTATGTTGTTATAGTCGCCGTCCGGAATTCAAAAAGCCCTCTACTTGAGAGCAGTGAGGTTGTATAGTTTCTATATTTATTTATACTCCACCGACATAGTGAAGAAAGACAGATCCATAAAATGTGATCAAAAGTTTGAAAACACCAAACCTAATTGAGCAAGATTGGTAGTTAATACTAAAACCTTCTCCTTAGCAGCGGGTGTAAGTACCCGCTGCTTTTAAGCTTATGGTGTGTAATATGAAGCTATATGCACTGCTTACTGGTAGTTCGATGTTTTAATGTTGCATTAATACAAACATATAAATCTTTTATTTTTATTTTATAATTTCGTTAATAAATGAATGCACATTATTTATTTTAAATTACTATTCAAATAAAATTTTATTTAATTTAAATTTGTATTTAAAAATTAAAGCACATTTATTGTTCATCGTCATCAAGTTTCGTGATGATATAAAGTATGTAGAATTAAAATTCATAAATTTTATAATTTTATTCATAGTTTCTAAGAATACGTAATAAAAGAATAAATGAAAATCACTACAAAACTTCATACCTAATAATTTGATTGTGTATTGCAATATCAAACAAACAAATAAAATGTTATGAAATCCCATCAAATGCGTCGCCGTTTTTTTATACGTAATCTTAAAATACTACGTTCCAAGCAAACACTAAGTCTCGTATCCATGTCACGGTCAAGAAATTCTCAACTTCAAGTAAACTTCTGACTTTTTTATGAAAGCCTTCAATGGCTACGTTGTGGAAGTTTACAATGTTGGCTCGTTTCAGCGTGAAAGCGATACATGAGCATTTTTTCCTAAAACTGCAACAAAATGTAATATTTATCCATGTCATTGAGCTTAATAGCTAGAAAAGCCTTCATTTATATCGATCTAACGATCATTAAGGCTAGCCATGAATAATCTGTTTAGTGAAAAGAAGAATAGACAGCAAAGTTGGCGCGGTGTCGCAGGTTCGATTCCCGCACGGAACAACTCTTTGTTTGATCCACATATTGTTGTTACGGGTCTGGGTGTGATGTACATGTAAAATTGTATGTTTTTTAAAAAATAAAAGGAAAGAAATAAAACCAGAATAAATATAAGCTTTTAAGTTTTACTAGATCAAATCATAGTGATGATAACAATTTCTCAAGCTATTATTAAAAACATCTTAATATTATTAAGTAGCTTGACAAAATGTAACAATAATTAAAAATTATCTTTTATTCGATTTTAATTGTGTTTGTAATATTTTTTCCAAATCATAACCAGCCGAAAAAGTTCTCTCTCGATCAATTGATTGTAGCTAACCAAAAAAGAAAATTATTTTATAACCCTATCTTCAGCCCTCGGTATTGAACGGGATATCAAAAAGTTATAATACCTATAACCAATACCTATTTCAACATTTTCAGCAAGCTAGCAGCAATAAAAATAATTCCTTCGTCCCGACTTGACCCTCATAAAACTCAGTCGAAAATATTACAGCGAATATTCACCAAACATAATAAATGTTTAACAGAAATAATTCCATTAAAAGATTTAAAAACCACCTTTTGTTTTGAAATTTTCATACTAATCCGACCACAATACATAAGTCGGGTCATCAATCCGTACAAACCATGTAATAAAACCAAGATAGCCACAAACGAAACCTTTTTGCATTATCAATTTACATATACCCTTTTCACGCCTCACGAACAAGAATCAAGCAAAAATCTAAAATCACACACACTAGTACAAAAAAATATCTTGCCGTTTAAAATGGCAACAATGATTTTAGTTCAAGCCTTCACCAAACAGTCTACTCTTATTTGAGATACCGTATTTAGTAACAGGGACGGATATAGAAAAACAATACCGTGTGAACGGGATAGCGGATATAAGATTTCGTAGCTTCGTAGCTACGAGCTGCTACGGCAGTCCGCTCGTAGACTCCTGTCGTAGCGCGCCTACGCGGTCGAGCAACTTTGCGTAAATTCATCATACACTATTATAGTAGAGAATTATGTTTGTGTGCGTATCAAGCGTTCGGTTTTTCATTGTGTGTAATATTGTTATGTAAAAAGTGGATAAGTTTTTGTCTGATAGTTCAACGTACAATATAATTGTGAAAGCGAATGGTAGCGGCTTGTACGGATTGGACTATGGTATGAAATGCATTTTTAAAAACTTTCCTTTCATTTCGTTTCCGCGTTCCGACTTTTTATTTTCTTCTGCGAAGTTTTTACTGTTGTGTGGATTTTAAAGTTTAATCAACGAATCGGAGATCTGGCGTACTCATAGTTCATAATTATAAAGTTTTGATCAAAATCTGAAAACGTAAAAAAATACAGTTGCAACTTTTTGTTGTGTATTTAAAGAACTATTTAATTTAATTAAAAATGCTTTAAAATAAATAACATTAGAATTAAAAAAAACTCTTCTTAGAAAAAAAATAAGACCTGTAAAAATGTTGAATGAAAATGCCGCTCGAAGTTTTTGCAAAGAACAGGAATAACGAATTCTCAGTAAAAGTTTTGAATCGAATATTTGAAATTTCTACTCCAGTCACGTGCTTTTAATTTGCATTATAAATAATATGTCTGACATTTGCGCTTTAGCCATTTGAATAAACAAAATATTTTTGTCTAGAAAATTTATTCCTTTTTTATTTTCGTTCATTTAAAGGACGAGCGACGGAAGAAAAATGGCATTATGCTTCGGAATCAAATCAATACAACATGAGTATTGCTAATTACTACCTATATTTTGCCAAAAATATTGTATCGTCTATATTTTGGACAAAAATGGAATGGAATAAAACTACAAATTATTTTCATATTCAAAACCTTCTTTAAAAATTATATTTTATTAATATTGATTTCATCTGGACAAAACGGAATGTTTCTTCGGCTTCCAACACCTGGTATTAACAAAAAAAAATAAAATATATAAATGCTTTAATTGATTTTGCATTTGTCTAAAACGAATAGATAAATTGATATGATAATTATGTGACATAATAAAAAAAATAAGATAAAACTATTTTTTTAGGATGAAACATTGATGTGTTATTATTGTTAGACATGACGATTTAAACGACGTGGTGGATTACACATTATTTTGATAATTATTCAAAAAAATAAATAAAATTAATATACATTTTTGGAAAAAAAATTGAACATTTAGGTTTTCTTATTTCACTTGATCACCTTATTGGGAAAGTAATGCTTGGGCACGATTAAGCCAGCACGAGCGGAGTGGTACGACGGTCAACGGACTGGTCTAAATAAGTCTAGTCATCCACTTATTTTACCGTTAATCCTAAAATATATAACTTTTCTCATGTCATAGGTCGGCTAACGAGCAGACAGCTCACCTGATGGTAAGCGATTGGCGCTACCTGTAGACACTCGTAATACCAAAGGAGTTTCAAAGTTACAAGTAGATACCGGCTTTTTGTGGGTTGTTAGATATTCGTGGAGAGATTTGAGGATTGAATGAAATGTAGGAGAGCCATGCTTCGGCACGAATGGGTTAGCTCGACTGGAGTGATACCACGGCCTCACAGAAATCCGGCCGGAAACAGCCACAGCGTTGTATTTCGCCGTGTGAGTCCAACCCAATCCTTCCCCTCCCCAAATCCCAGTTCAATCCCTAAACCTCCTGAATCCATAATCCCCAAAAGGTCGGCAACGCACTAGTAACTCCTTTGTGGTTGCAGGTGTCTATGGGTGGCGCTGATTGCTTACCATCAGGTAATCAGTCAGCTAGGTTGCCACATAAAAAAAATTGAGGATGAGGAGGAGAAGCATTTTTGTTAATTCGTTCTGGTATTTCACGATGCCTTGGTATCATTCCTGCAGAGTCAGCCATTTTATGCGGAAACATGGCTATTCCTGACTTGAATGGAAATTGCCATTAGATCTTGTTATAAGTTGAGGATATTTTCAGTAACATTGAGAACAGGAATAAATTATGATCTTCTACCAGTATCCACGTGCTCCATTTAAAGAGAGTTAGCTTCCAATAAAACAAAATTTACGAGAACAAATAGAAAATTTAAACAAAACAACTCTGAGAAACGCCAGTACTTTTGTTTATATCAAGATTAGCCTATAGATTAATTAAAACATCCTTTGTCTAAATCCAATTAAAATTCTTGCCTTCTCATTGTGAAGATCAATTCCTTCTATTTTTAAGGGCGGTTTTCACCAAAAGGTAGCAATTAAGCGCTAAGCAAGTAGGTATGTTGTATTAACCTTATTTGTAAGCTAAATGGACAAAACATTAATTTTCAGTTGAACTTTGGAAACCATATTTTTTTGTTTAAATGATAACATCAAATTAACCATTGAATATTAGGAATCCGAACCGTTTTTCTTAATTGGTCGAATTCCCTAAAGTAATATGGTATACAAATAAAAAGAAACACAATACACTTATCGTATACCGCTTATTAAATTTTTGAACTTGGTTAAGATTATGTGACAACTTCTAAAGAATTTTCAAAAAATATCTCGTAGTTTTTAAAAAACTAACCACAACTGATGGCACATAAAAAACCTTACTTACTGATGACTTAATGATGTTAAAATTTGAATACAAAAATGAATATAATAATTACCGGCCTTTTAGAAACCAGCGAAAAATGTGAGGTTTGAAGGGTTTTCACTTCCCTAGGGAGTTTTTCAAATTCATTTAATGCTATGACGAAACAACTTTTGAGGTAACAGTCCCCTCTTTTGGAATCACACTTGACACATAAAAACTTTTAGGTTGAAATTAATTTGGCTTAGTTAACATGTGTTTTGGGTCAGGGATGAAACTATGTATATCAGTTTGTTGTAATCTGTTTTGAGGTAGCTGTCTAACCCAAAGTATTGTGGTCTCTACTCATATCTTTATAGAGATAGAGACGACAATATTTTGTTCAATGTCATACTTGCTGGATAATTGAAAAAATATACATTTATTTTTTTATATTCTTACGTAATACATGAGCTAAGACTAAGCTTTCAGTGATAGATTGATTTAGAATGTCGTGTGACGACACGATTTAGTATATTTTATTGTGAGCGTGACTTTGTAACCTTCCAACCCTTAACTTCAATTCGTTTCGTATTGTCTTCTTAAACTAGTGTTACTAAATAAAATACATTTTTTTTTGTCCTGTCATCACCTCTATTTAATAGTTCGGTGAAAGTTTTAAAAGCCACAGCGATTTTAATTATTGTTTTTCAAAATTTGTTTATTAGTAGCAAAAAATAAGTATATTAAAACTTTAACGTAGTCTTAAAATCATCATTAGCATCACTAGGCACAAGGTGTCCAAAACTGTACAAATTTCTCTCTCAATAACTTGCAGAGAGGCTAGTTAGTAGATGAAGCTACCAGCATCTAGCGGCGCCAAACTTGATCAGGTCATCCATTCACACCTGCATCACATCCAACCAAGACGTGATATAGGTATCAAACAAGTTCTGAATGATATGATTCCTTCTTCACAAGTAACATTTATATAGACAATTACGTTTGTGAAGTTCTTTGCTCCTAAACACCGGAGTTTTGTAGTTATTTTGAGCCAAAAATAGAATAAACAATAGTTAATAACATTTTGTACTTCCTGAAATATAATATTATTTACATGAATATTTATCTACATAAATGAATACGGATGTTTGACAATTTATGGCCATTCAAAATTATTGAAGCGATTACGCCATTGGGTTGGCTAAAGATAGAAATAATTGTTTGTGAGCAATTTATCGTCTTTTGTTATGTTTCTTGGAAATCGGTTAGTTTGAATGGAACCTCTATAGAAATGAGTTGTACTTTCCAAGATTATTTTGAACCATAAACCATTTGACAAAAACGTACCCAGTGAAATAAAAATAGCCATATACACGGAGCGCTTCGCTTTATGATTTTTATTAGAACTACTAAGGAATAGAATTCTTTGCATGAGTGTGTGTTTTCCGTAAACCTGGGTATCTTCAAAGCCTGACAGATTGCTTTACTTCGAGGCAGGCGTACTTCATCGTATCCCTATATCGTCGCTTAAAGACCAAAAATAAAAATACGTAGTTGGAAATGTAATCCATTTAATATACATTCAGGATCCTATACCTTTCCTTATATGTATGTTTGCTATGATGATCATTAACTGATATTGTTCCTGTCATAATGAGAGACCCTTATCAACAATGTTATTAGTCACTTTCCTTGCACAGAAATCTTCATTTGACGGGAAGTATTATTATTTTGTTATTTCTTTTGTTTCATCTTACTTGGTTAATCGTTTAGGTTTTTCTATTAGTTTTGTGATAGATTTATGTAAGTTGTTTTTTTGAAGTGTGTACCTTCTTTCCCCGTTATTGAAGAACTTTTTTGGATTGTGACGGGTGAGAGTGTTAGATCCCTACTGACTAAAAACCACTCCTTTTCTTCTTCTGCTCAAGAGAAGAAAGATATATTATGTATAACGGAGAGAGTATCCTCTCGTGCCCCGAGCAGGGGCCATGATAAGTAATTTCGCTTGCACCTACAACCCCGGTGCAATATTAATTCGTTTTTGTCAAATATGTGTATGATATTTTTATATGACATGTCGAATACTTTTAAAAGTGCTTATACGTCAAAATGTGTTATAGGTACTACGTAACTTTTTTAAGTAGTTTGGTATAATAATACCTACTTATACTTTTCTTTCCGATATAAAAACATATTGTATTTTATATTGGAAAAGATATCAAGGTTACCTATATTGTAAATGCAACCGATATTGCCTGGGGTTTTGAGAACCGCATTTATCGATATGAAGTTGAAGTTTTCCCTCATTTCAGCACACAAAACGGATATAGAAACCACTCTTTCAATATAGTGATATTAACTGGTTTTGTGCAGAAAATGCTATTGATGTAGAGGATAAAGTTGAAATGAAATTTGAAAATTATAAAATAAGCATCTTTTGCCCGCGACTTTGTTCGCGTAGTATAGTGACTTCCTGAAGATTTTTCGTATAAAAACTATCCTATGTCCTTTCTCGAGTTCCAAACTATGTATGTACCAAAGGGGAATGCCAAGTCCCCATAGTAATTTAGGCCCACTGTGCACACATATAAAAGTTCATGATTATAATAGAGGGTAATTCCAATAATCAATTGGTAAAAGAAATTATATCAAAAATACTTGGCACTTAAAAGTTATTTAAGGTTTTATTATTTCATTAACACTAGTAACGTTAAAAAACCAAAATAATAATTATTTTAATTTTATAGTGTGGAAGTGTAAAGCATATTAACTGGGAGTAAAATAACACAAAACACCTTTAGTTTTACATATTTATTGTTGTTGATCATCACCATATATGAGTAAAACATCATCAACAAATTGTGCGGGTGGAAACACATTATTTTGATGCCTTGTCCATCCTAAATACCATATTATTATCACGGTCATGACATAAGCACAGCATCCTACAGTACGCCAGCCACCAATACAGTTACTGCTGCATGGCCTGTGTCAACAGTGCCAACTAAAACCGATATACAGCTTTTTGCGATGAACATGGCGACTAGTGATTCTGGTCCTTACCAGTGAACAGATTTGTGCAAATATAGTGATTGTTCTATTACTATTATTAGTACATACTTCTATACAGTATGCCCTGGTAAATCTCATTTGCTTGCCATAGTATGAGCGAGCTTGCTTAAGTTAATAAGTGTCACAAGCAATCAATATTAAATCACTTATTTATATTTATACCAGGGAATTCTCTTATATCTCATTATTAACAGTAATGTTTTGAAAATCTGCTTCACAAGTAGTGTTTGTATTCCATGTATGTGATTGTTACCTTAAAATTGATGTGCCACAGTGATGACACATACATTTACATGACCAATAATTGGCTCAAATCTTGTTGTATGTCACATTTCATTCCAAGCATTTGTCCTACATGTATGGCACACTAGACTATCACTGGAAACTTGTACCTACAAGAAAAGATGACAGCAGTTACAAGATCAGCACACAAAGTACTTTTAAAATACTATTAAGTACTAAGAGATTTTAAATATATATGATCATTAATTACCTGGCTAATACATCGTTGTATATGATTTCGAACTTCAGTGATTTCCAAAGTATGTCTTCGAATTCGAGATACATTCAAACCGCAGTATAAACAACGTAGATCACCACTCACAGCAGTAGATGACTGTTGTGAATAACTAGGTCCAGAGTAAATGCCGGGTTCGTCGTCGGTCGAAGCGTGTACGGTGTAATACCAAATCAACATTGTCGATACTATATAAGTCCAGACTGAATGCCGGGTTCGTAAGCCAAAGCATCTAATACTAAATCCAATTTATCACCAGTGTCGTCATAAGTAGCAGGAGCAGAATCCATAATCAGGCTGTAGTCGTCAAGGATAGGAGAATCCTCAAAGTTAATGAGTGAAAGTAGTCAATTTAAACCACGATTAGTATACACAAGTCGTAAGTAAGTAAACAAACAAGCAATGATTTTGACATTAACTTTTTCCGGCGGCTTGTCAAAAGTTGACTTGATGTTGCCATAAGAAGAAAAAATCGATAGATCGATAATATTATTATTTCACAGAAAAATTGTTCTTTAATGGAAATAATATTAGTTTCCATTACATGATATTCATTAATTCATTTTCTTTTCGGAAAAATATTTCTGTCTATTAAAAATAATATAACTATTATTGTTCCGATTCATTCTTGGTAGTTTTTTTTGTAAAGGCAACATCTTGAAAATATTTTTATGTTTCCTAAGATTAGTCATTTTCATATCTATTTAATGTTTTTGAAAAAATATCCCATCATGCACAGACTTATGAATATGTGCAAGACATGTGTAAAATAACAAGGTATTTTTCTACTGAAACCAATTTGTTGTGCAGCTCTGGGCCTAAAATTGGCATTCCCCTTTCACAGATATCGGTTCAGTAGTTTAGGCGTGAAGAAAAGACAGAGGCAGACAGATATAGTTACTTTCGAATTTATAATATTAATAATTATAATATTAATATTATAAATTTGAAGGCAAAAATCGTATGAGCGCGGCGGAATATTTGAAAGAGACTGGGAAGAAGTTCTCTGTGTTAAACCTGAACCTTGAACTGTGGTCTCTAATATACCTGCCAAGCGCAGAGAGTGCCTTAAACCCTACTTTATAAAGAAAACTTATAGTCTTATCAAAATGTTTCGTAGTTTATGAGCCTAGTAAATCACAACAAAAAAAAACAAAACTTTCCAATTTAAATTATTAGAATAGGTATATAATAAATATAAATAACTAACTACCAAACTGCAAAACCCAATTACTGACAATACTACCCTATCTCGTATTCACAAACAAATATGCATTAACAGGAACAAACGTGGCTTCTAAATGCAAAACACAGCATCATGCAGATCGCAGATGGAGGTATCAAAGCTGTGAAATGCGTACCAATGTGCTTACTGCGATTCGTAAACATTGGTAGGATTTATCACATAATGAGCTTAGGATATCATCGTAGATTCTATTTATGGTAATTTAATAATATTGTTGCAAAAGATATGTTTGTTTGTATTCTAACCGTATTCAGATACCATTGACAAACGGTGAAGGAAAACATCGTGAGGAAAGCTGGTCTTGTCATTTCTATAGACTTTTCGCGTTGAGCAAGCATGGTGATTAATTCTCAAATTTTCTCCTTGTGAGAAGAGACCTTTGTTCAGCAGTAGGTACTTATAGGTACTTATAGGCTGATGAAATTGTGTGTTTGTAGGTAGACGGAAAACTTTTTTGTGTCCAGAATAGAGTATACCACGCCAATGATGTATAAAACTATAGATACGTTGTCCGCGCTCTAAAATGACAACATGAAATGAAGGCAATTGACAACATCGCGCTTAGTTACGCACCAACCTGCCGCGCGACGCTACGTTTGTTTTTAATTTATATCGTGTGTGTAAACCTGTGCGAAACATAAAGAAAGCATGCCGTCGTGTGTGTTCAGACGATGTACAAATTATACTCCAAAAGTTAAAGACAAAAATGTGTCATTTCATGCGTAAGTTCACCAAACAACCTATTTTTATTTTATTTTTTCGACGCCGGCGCCCGCCATCTTATGGCGGCCGGCGCATGAAGGTATAGTCACGTGCCGATGTAACTGAAGATATATATTTATCTCCCTCTAGCAAAGGCATTCCACTATACGATGTCATATTTTCTTTCCCTCTCTTTACTAGTAGAAGTAGTTATCTAGTATTTTCGCCGTTTTTAAGCGCCGCAATGTTGGTTCATGACGTGTCTATATATAATACGTCATTGTACCACGCCATAAGTTTGGCCTTGATATTTGTTCCCGTGAATGTTGATTAAAAAGGAATTCTCATAAATGTCCTGCCCCCGGTAAGCGCAATAAGGTTCTACAGAGTATGGAGCAAGAGGAACGGGGGATTTTGTTCAGTAAAAGTCTGACACTTCCTCTCGCTTCACCTTGGACGAGAGAAGTCATTTGATGATCCCCTCCCAAAAAGTCGTCACGATATGTATCTAATTTGGTCAACCAGTAATGTAGTATACGGTTCAGTGATTCATCGATTTCAGAATGGAAGCATCTACTGCCATTCACAAAGCGTTCACAATCTATTATCATAATAGAAATTGGTAATACAAATTACTACAATGACCGTTTGAAAAATCCGTACCTTTGGATTAGTACTTCTTCGATCATCCTTTATATTTCAAGTACACTCAGTATATTGAACAATAGACTAAGCCATCGGACCGTCCTAACGGTCCGGACTTGTTGGCTATCAATATGATAAGTAGGCGTGAGATGAATTGTTCTCAGTGTAAAACAGGTTTATGTGGACTAGTTATACAGTTCGATTTGGGATTGCGTTCGTCGGTTTTTTAGTTTTTTATGCGATAGGACGGCAAACGGGTACGAGGATTACTTTTATAAGCAATCGGCCTATGGAAACCCGACACAACAGGAGCGAGTAACGAGTGCGTTGGGGATTAGAGTTTCGGATATTTGGAGTGAACTGGCATCGGTAATTGTTTTAACTGATTAGGAGTCTGAAATTGTCCCCGATATATGGTAAAAAGAAAAATGATACTAAAAGTGAAATAAAATGATATTAAGATATTAAAACTGTACACCGTTGTAGATAAAAAAAGTAATATTTTTTTATCATTAAAATAGCAGACGGATCACTTAATGGTGAGAGTCCAAAGATAGCTAAGGAGACATTATAGCAACATCGGAGATATAAAGTATATTCTCGGTGTTTTGGTGGAAAATTATTTAAGGATTTGAGGATAAGCCCAATTTCCCCTAAATTAAGCCTCCGAAAACCTCATTAACATGGCAAAACACAATGCGACCGCTGTTTCACGCCGACTTATTATGAGGCCATGGTATCAACTCTGTCAATGTTTACATATTACTTAAAAAAATAACAAAACCAAATAAACACAAAGATTGTACTGATAGCAGTAATTGATGTTGCTACAACTTGAGGCAGCGTAGAAAAACAGAAGCGCATTACTCCCCGTCAAAGAATTTAAAATAACAAACGACTACGGAGATTTAAAACCAAATGTTTAACGTCAATTTAAATTATTTACATTTAAAACAACCAGATTTACAACTTGAATTAATTTTAAATTCAAATTATTTATTTTAACTCTCAACTGCGCTTCGTAAAAACCCGAGTTTTGTTTTTACAACTAGCATTAATTAACAAAATGTTATTTTGATGTAAACTTACAAAAACACATCTATTATTATAAAGTACTTAACTGCATATCATAAGTTTGGGAGAGCCAAGCTTCGACACGAATGGGCGGCTCGACCGGCGTGATATCAAGGCCTCACAGAAAACCGGCGTGAAACAACCACAGCGATTTGTTTCGCCGTGTAAGTGAGGTTACCTAAGGCCCAATTCCTCCCTCTCCCTCATCCCTTTGTTATCCTTAGATATCTAAAACCCTTAATTCTAAAAGACCGGCAACGCACTCGTACCTCCTTTAGAGTCGCGGGCGGTTGTCTTGCTTGATTGCTTACCATCAGATAATCCGTCAGCCCGTTTGCCGACCTATACCCATAAAGAAAAGATAATATCATAGCCTGGTGACTGTTCAATGTAAAGGCGGTAGAAAAAAGGTGTTTACCATAATTACTATTATCTTTTTATTTATCATATAAACATATAAATGACATTTTCAAATATTTCTTAAAAATAAATAATAAAAAACATTTAAAAATATCTATATAATATATAGGTATCGGGAACAGGGTCCAAGCTACCGGCGGTCAGGGCTCCAGAGAGAGGAACCTCCTGACAATATGAGCCGTGTCCAGGAGTACTACTTTCTGAATCAAGCCCTTGATCCAGCTACCTAACGAGAGCCTCCTAAGATGTTGGTCAAGGCTCTTGGCATATTAAGCCATTGGCTGACACGACTATCGGTACAATGATAGCCGAATCCACTTCCCACATGTCGACAATCTCGCGTGCTAAGTCAATATACTTAATTAGCTTATCTTTCTCAGCTTTCACGAGGTTCTCGTCATGTGGGACAGCTATGTCAACAATCATTGCACGCCTCTCGTTTCCACAATAGTCCTGTCAGTGATGATAGACCGGTCCCAGTATAAGGTGATATGACCATTTTCAAGAACTGGGTCGGGCTCATACCTGTAATACGCCACTTCCGATATCACAAGAGAGTACTTTAGAGCAAGCTGCTGATGGATGATTCTAGCTACAAGGTTGTGCCTACGCAAGTACTCGCCATTAGCTAGACGAGAACAACCAGAGATTATGTGACGTTTTGATTCTCCCGGACGGTGACATGCCCGACAGAATATGTCAGCCGTGCCGTCCTTCACAATAAATCTCCGGTAGTTATTCGTCATGACAACTTCGTCCATAATTGCACAGACAAATCCTTCGGTTTCCCCAAAGAGGTCTCCGAAACGCAGCCAGGATACGGACGCCAACTGGTCTACATCCGGCCCATGTAGGGCTCGGAAGAAGCGTCCGTGAAGCTCCTTGCTCTGCCATACTTCCCTGCAAGCGTTGGTGTCAAGTACGACCGGTTTACGCCAGTTCTCGCTAGCAGGGTGAGCCCCTTGTCCACTCTCACTACATGTCGATGCATACCCACGTCAGCAGCAAGGAAATATTCCCTGAGACTACATACCTCACGGTTGTGTAGGGTCTTGGCATTTAAAAAGCCTCGACCCCCACACTTCCGCGGAATATACATTTACCATAATTATTATTAATTATTAAACGTATTTTAATATTTACTAGACCAAAATTAAATCATACTCTTCTATGGACAAGAGATCGCAGATGCATCCATGACGGGAAATTGCCTCAAATCCTACGAAGAAATTAATCAAAACTCCAGCAGCTTCTAACGTAGAAGGACAAAACCTAGTTTCCATTTTCATCCTCATCATTTTAAAAAGCAGCTTCAGACTTAAATAATAAGATTCTATTTCCATGACAGTGCCCAGCTTGTCCCATGCAATACATTTGGCTTAGACTAAAGAATACGTGAAATAATGTCACAGTAACAAATTACTATTGTACAGAACAATGCACTGTTTGTATTTTATGCTCGTTTACTTCAGCTGGCACTTGCATATTTACTTTACTCGAGAGAGTAAATAGGCTAGCGAGGGCATTGTGTGTTTAGTATGTGACTAGTAAACTGGATAGTGGAGTAAGCCAGTAACTAGCTTGGTACACATCGTTGGCGTAGCAAATGTTTTGTTGAATAAGTGATTGCTTTGTAAGCATTAATTTTGACAGTTAAATCGATAAGAACTTTGTATTTGTTTTTCCAGTCTTTTTTAATTTTTTACTCCTCGATTTTACATTTTGAGTCTACTGTAATTAGAAAACTACACATCAAACTGAGACTAAATACCTAATGAATGTAAACCTATTTAACTGCCATCCTAATTTAGGTCCAAACATGGTTCCAAGTGTGGAGGTGATAGCAAATTTCAAGTTCACAGCTCAACTGTAGAAACAATTGAAGCCATCAACTTCAATTGGGTAGTTTCCTAAATCAAAAATAAATTAATAAAATAAAATACTGACTTCATCGATCTGTCGATATACTTAATTTCCGATATCTTTTAGCTAATAATAAAATTAAAAAATAAAGTTATTGGACGCAAAATTCTATGACATCATAATTTGGAGTTTCATACATATTTCATGGAAATGTATTGGATTTGACTAGTTGGAAACGACCGTCCGTTGGGATCATAACAAAGTCAACATAAAAATAACCTGTTCGAGACTCTAAGCACCCTTACTTCATAAATTAATAAACGAATTTATTTAGTTTAATAATGAACCTTAAGAACCATCCACTAACAAACCACTTTGGATTTTCTGACAATTAACAGACAAGCTACTATTCCATAACAAAAATGAAATTCCAAGTCATCTAAACGCACTTCACCGGATTTATATGAAAGCGAGCGGTAACAATGCGCATCTAAGAATGCAAAATGTTTTCCGCACTGTACTCTTCTATACGAAAATGCTGAACAAACATTTTCAAGAAAATGTACTGAGAGATAGGCATGTATTTTTGTAATAAGTCAACTGGAAAGTCCTGGGGCCAGTGAGTGATATAAATGGAACTCTTAGTGAATGTTGGTTTGTGGGAAGAATATTTTATGGAATGTGTATTTTCTTGCTGTGCGACATTTTTGAGTTTTAGATTATGGAAAGGTGGTCGTGGTGGTGTTGTAGACACGAGGGTATAAAATCTGGTAATTACCAATGCGATTTTTTCACTGAGTGTAGCAAAAGTGTAGGACAAGCAAGCTTCAGCACATATAGGTGGAATAACCACAGCGTTGTGTCTTGCCGTATGAGTGAGGATATTCCCCCGCCCCGGAAATTTCTAAATCACCAAATACCTGCCCCAAAATGCCGGCAACGCACATGTAACTCCTCTGCTGTTATGGGTGTCATGTGCAAGTTATGATTAGATAATCCGTCTGCTATTTTGGCGACACTACAAGTGCGTTACCGGCCTCTTGCGGGTTATTCGGGATTTAAGAATAGGGGATTTGAGGATTGAGTATGGATTGACGGAGGAAGAATTGGGCCTCTGGTAACCTCACTCACGCAGGCCATAATATATGGCTAATTATAGTTTAATTAGCCGTATATTATGCCTGCCTGTGAGAGTTTAGCTGCGACATAATACTATATATTCGTATGTTATATATTATACTGCCACCAGTAAATCTGTAGCTTATCCTGTTTTATTATGACGAAATATTTTGGTAACAAAATAACTAAATTAACCATGATTTAAGAGCCGGAATTCACAAGACAGGCGGTTTACTGCGAATGAATATTTAACAGCTTCACATGGAATGGTTAAACATTAACTGCGGGGTTTAATTTACTGTGTTGCGTTTTAAATGTTTCTGTTATTTACTTATTACATTAATTCTGTGTGTTCCCCAAAGGGGTGGGCAGAGATTTACAAATGTATTAAATTATTTTATTCATAATACATAGAGATAAACAGTGAAAATAAGTTTAAAACTTTTAACTTTGATTATTTGTCGTTGTTCTGAGTCGTGATGGCCCTAAGGTTTATGCGAACGCTTCTCATGCATGAGGGTACAGGTTCGAAACCTGACAAGTATCATTGTGACTTTTTCTGAGTTGTATGTACTTTCTATAGTTTCATCGTTTCTTGACAAGAAACGGAGGTTTTTACCAACCCGTATTGAGCAAGCGTAGTGATTAATGCTCAAAGCTTCTCCATGTAAGTGTTATATGATTGAGAGACTTGGATCTTGGACACTTGACTTTAATTGTATAGTACACAGTCCTGCAGCTCACTGCACCAGAGTTACATTGTCAATGGCCGACACTTGCTCGGCCACCCTCTTTATAGTGATATGACGACATAGACAATAATAGTGCAACACTGATTAGTGTTACTAATCATAGACAATACAACAGTAAGAAGAGGCCTTTGCTCAGCAGTGGGCATTTATAGGCTGATGATGAAAATATTACAAGTGCGAAAGTAACGATGTTTGGATGTTTGTTACTCAATCACGCCAAACGGCTGGACAGATCTTTACGAAGTTTGCCACAAGCATAGCATATACTCCGGAATAGGACATAGGCTACTTTTTAACAACATACTACGCGGGCGAAACCTCGGGTGGAAGCTAGTTATTTATAAAGAATCGAGTTAAAAAGTTGACAGCAGCAGAGTAAACCAGATCTTCACTTAGAATTGTATATACCTTATTCAAGCTTTAACTTAAGTTGCAATATTAGAATCGAGCAACTTAATTTTAAAGCAGATATTACCGAACGATTGAGCTAAAATTTTGGAAAAATATGACCACTAATTTTAAGCTATATAACTTAATCCAAATCCATAAATATGAAAATTGATTTACAGAAAAGAAATTGATTTTTAATACTATTTTGACACATTGTCGCTTCTAACACTGTGCAATGGTGCAAAAGTTACACATAATTTAAATACGTACAATTTAAATAGGTACTAAAAGCAAGAAAAGGCCACACATAACTATTCAAAAAATCTTAACGAGATTATGACCTTAATTAAATATACTCTTAGCCTATACCTAAAATTTGCCCACACTAGGATTTTCTACTGTGTCATGGGTGTGTTTACAAACATACAATTCCACATTTTCATCAACAACAATTTGTGGATCACACAAAGAGTTGTTCCTTGCGGGAATCGACCCGCGACACGTTGCGCGGCAGCCAGTTGCCCAGCCACCGCGCCAACCGTGCAGTCGTTTCAATTTCCATGTATTTTTTAACTACCCGTGTTTTTTAAATCTTTGATTACTCCTGTACCTATTTATTTTAAACAGCAACAACAACCAAAAATCGATCATCAATGTCTCCAAAAAAGAACTCCCTCACAATTCAAAGCAACAGAAAAAACGTTTCTTAAAAACCTGACAACAAAATATATCTAACAATCAGCAGTGATGTTACGAACAACAAAAACCGCTTGAGTCCTTGTCATTTTGATTTACAAGATAAACATCGAAATAAAAAAGAAGACTTCAATATTTTTCTGCCTTAAAATAAGTATGAAAATTCCCTTTCGTTCTTCAGCCAAACAATCATTTCTGTAACTTTTTATTTACGATACAATAAATACTTAAAAAAACTTCTGACAATTGTACAAAGTTGTACTTTTTATTTTGTTTGTAATTGAAATAATTTGTAAGCAATATCCTTCTTATTGAAATTCCAAAGAAGTTGTGAAGTAAACGATTACTATTTAGTTATAGCCATCTGTGGCCTGCTTCGCAGCAGTAATCAACGACCACTGTATCTGTCATTTATTTCGTTATCGAACTACCACGACACGGCTTCACTTGTAGGTATTTTTCGATACTTTTCTGTGTATCTTTTTAACCATCTCGTTAACATACACATTACAAAAATAATAATCGAAAAAGAATCGGTCTAGCCATTCACAGGTGGTGGCATGACCAAGGTAAATTGGATTTTACATTATTAACTTACATCAAAAATCGCCAAACTGTAAGACAGTTCGTTGGCGATAGTGGCGCTCTTATGTTTTACAATATTGTTAATAATTACTACTGTTAACATTATAGGTACATAAAAGATATCTTAAATTTATAAATATAGACTAACAAAGTACTAGTCCTTTCATGGTTATCTTAACTGTATTAATATATTTCAAAGGACGAGGTGCCAACTGTCCATTAACTAAATCGTCGTCCATTGATTTTTTTTTTGTACTGGAGCCAGAATTAAAGTAAAGAACAAGAGATATAATTAATGAATTAATGATAGAATTTAATAGTAAACAAAAAAAATCTAAAACTATAATTGCAATAATGAAAAATCTGACCATTCGAAACCGGTTTTAAACATTAAAATGCCGTGCAAAACGATAACAAGGGAATTGCTATCGCCATCATAAATCATACCGTAGTTTTATTAAATACATGCTAGTACACAATACATGTTAAACTATAAATTATCCATAATTAGTGTGAAACGTGCAGATAAATGGTTCTGTATCACTTTTATAATTTTTCTTTTTCAAGGTCAATATAAAAATACGATTGTGTAAGACCACACATTATCTTTTTCATTCTACAAGCTATAGATACGTTACACGCGCTTACTTTTAATTTGGAAGTTAATTCAAAAAGCCTACTATCTGACAATTCCAATAAAGTAAGACTCTGGAAACCAAACTAACTAGTTTCTAGTAATTTTTAGACCTTATATATATATATATATATATATAAGGCAGCACCAGAAGGCAGGCAAGCTCGGAGAATATCTATACTAATTAATTAAAATACTTCACATGGTTTTCTTTGACTGGAAAAATCATCAATTGACTTCTCTCGGGGTGAAGTGAGCGGGAAGGTCAGACTCTTACTGACTTAAAACCATCCCGATTCTTCTCCTGTTCCTAGCCAAGGCCGCTACCCCGGCTGGACAGGGCTAGTATTTCGTATACAGGCTAAAATCATGGCGGAACTAACAAGAACGGATTAACTCTACATTGATTCGTTCAAATACCTAAACCCCACGGTAAAACATCACGCAAGTTTTGTTTCACTGTAGTTTTCTAAGACTCTATAGTACCTATCGTTCCAGTCAAGCTGGCCAATTCATGCCGAAACCTAGCTCTCCAACACACAAAATACCATAAGCATATATATCACACACAAGCACTTTCACACCACACCCTGAAAATACACACAACACAAAAGAAACGCAGATACCTACATAACACAACTCACAAAACACGATGTGAATAATAAAACCCAAAATAATAATGGTCACCGCAAACAATTAGAAGGGACTTTTGTATCCATTTGCGGAACTCTGAAAGGGGAACGCCATTCGTGTGTCGACGCTGTAAAGTCAATGGTGACCATAACGTAATACATTTAGTACAGGATAAAACGTTTCTATGGTGCAAGGGACTTTTATTAAAATGAATTGAACCTCTACGGAGTTTTTGTGGTATGTGGTTTCATGCTTGTTCGTGTAAACAATGCTGTTTTACAATTATATCCTTTTTGCTGTGCCAGTCTCCGGCTGGTAGGTGCAAGCGAACCACAAGGAACGGGCTGAGTGATGAGCATAGTCAGTAAGAGTCTGATACTCCCTCTTCATCATCAGACTATAATAAGTGCCCACTGCTGAGCAAAGGCCTCTTCTCATACGGAGAAGGTTAGAGCATTAATCACCACGCTTGCTCAATGCGGGTTGGCGATTTCAAACTTATTATTGGAAATTATAAGTCCAGGTTTCCTCACGATCGGGGCTGCGGGGTAAGCGCAATGAGGCACCGCGACCTAGGCCCAAAGCAGGAGAAGGAACAGGGGGGGTTTTTAGTCAGTAAGAGTCTGACACTCTCTCTCGCCTTACCCTGGGCAGGAGAAGTCATTTGACGATTTTCCCCTGACAAAAAAAAGGTTTCCTCACGATGTTTACCTTCACCGTATGTCAGTGGTGTCTAAATAATCATAGAAAGTACATATAACTCGGAAAAAGTCACATTGGTACTTGCCAGGTTTCGGACCCACGCCCTCATGCATGAGGAGCAGGCTGCTTAACCTCCGGGTCATCATGACTTTTTATTGGATGATTATTTTATTGGATACTCCCTCATATTGGATGATTATTTCTCCGTCAAAAAGACAACAAAAACACAAAATTCTATTTTAAATGCGAGGCTTTAAACGAGATTAAATATCATGATATCCAAAAAGCTGTAAAAAACTGAACAAATATATTCTATTTTTGTATCATATGTAACTTTTATATATTCTGCCAAAATCGCTCATCCCTTTTATCTTTCAGCTTCGCAAACTAACATACAATACAACAATAGTTTTTTAAATAAAAGTCAATATCAAAAATATACGAGCACACAGAGTATATAAAATTTCCGTCGCTCGCTCAGTTAATCGAGTGAACAAACAGAGTTGTCAAAAAAGTCAAATTGGCAGTTTTATATGATGTATAACGAACAGGTGTGCAATTTTACAGTAGAGATATTTTTTTTTGTATATAGATCCTATTTCGTATCTGATTATAAGAAAAAAACTGGTTATTGAACTTGAATTTGACTTTATTGACGTATACGGTAAGCACCAGACACGCACATGACCACGTTGTCTCTCACTTGTGTTGTGCAAGACCATTGTATCAGTCGGCTGAAGCCAAGCCATTCGAGCCAAAGCATGACTCTCCCATGCTTCGAACTATAATAAAAACTCGTACCTCGAGCTTTTCTGTCCAAAACACATATTATTTTATGATAAAATGTTTTTTTTTTTTGCATGATGAAAGCCAGTGACGTCCATATACACAACACCAAAGGAGTCGCTTAGGCGTTGCAGTTGTAATGAGAGACGCTGATTGCTTACTACCAGGTGATACGCCTTCATGTTTACCTCCATTCCCATAAAAAGCCATTCTCCAAAGTCATAATTTCCTTGGAAGCGCTATAAGAAGCCCCACACCAAAAAGAAGAAAATTTTTATTACCCAATAAATAATAATAATTGGTCAGTTTGAAACCGAAATCGATACATTTATCATGATTGTACTTAAACACTTTTCACTTAAGTACCTATAATTATTGCTAAGCTAAAAAGAACGTTATTTACTACACAATAACTGCCATGAATTAATTGCAAATTACCCTGTTAAGTGGGGACTAGACATGGTAAAATTATGAGTGTAGCCGCAGCTGCTACCGGACTATTTAGTCCATTGAGTCGCCATAAAAATGTTTGAACTGACATTATCTTCTTTAAAGTCGATTTCTATTTTCTTTAGAAATAAGATTAAATTGTGAATTAGTATTTGCCTGCGATTATTTGGCTGATTAAATCCTAACTTTAACAATTACCAATTATTTATTTCGAAATTGAGAAACCATTTCGTAACTTTGGCAGTTTATTTCCTACGAGTAGTTTGTACTCGTTTTTAAAAATAAGAATGACATTATGTATTCATGTTTTTAAAAATGTAGAGATTTATTAAATACTGTCATATAAAATGTGATTTTTCATACAATTTGTTGACCAAAATGTTGCTTCATTGTGAAAACGCCAAGTCAGTTCGATATAAAAATGGGCCCAAAAGGTCCGCACACAAAAGCCATAGAAAACCTTTGGGTTGATAAATAATTCATAATATTTTCTTTTTTGTATTGCAATGGAAAAATATTATAAAAATGTGAAATTGTGAATGAAAGTTTCTGTGTTGATAAAATTATTTTCTTATTTTTTTTTTTTTTGTATTGATGACTAAATTTATTATTTTGTCAATAACAATATTTTTGAAATTGACGACTTGCTTGATCTTTTACCTCAGTAGATTAAGGTAAACAGATTATGTCAAGGGATTTCTAAATTTTGTGTGTTTACACTGTAGAAATTTGCCTTCTTCCTATTCCGCAAATCCAACGTAATAAAACCTATTTTAAATCGCTCGTCAATTGTCCTAAATACCTTTTCCATTTACAGGATGGTCTATTTCTTCAAACCAGAGTTACTCTAAAATTCATCATAGGTTAGTAGCAGTGATATTTCAAAATATTATCCACTATCTGTTATTTAATAAAAAATCGAACTTTATTACATTAACTTCTGTTTCGTCAGTGAACTATTGGAATCCGCAAACAAGGCCATTTCGATAATTAAATCTGGAAACCAATGATCCGATTTTAATCATACTGTTACATATCGAAGGTTACTATAGAAGTTGCAATCAGAAAAGTGGGAGCCATATTCGCGTGTAAGTTTTTTTAATTTCTTTTTCTGTTCTTTTTAATTTAATATGGAGGCATTGAATATTATCGGGTTAAAATAGAATGATATAATATTATTATTCTGGTTTAAAGGTAAAACCACATATTGCAACAAAATAACAAATAAGGTTTTTAAATAACCATCGACTAAATCCCAAACAGATTGGCCCACAGGTTGACCTTGAAGCAATTGTTTCGCATTGCCAACTTGGCTACAAGTTCTTCGTTCATTACCATTCATTATTAAGATTAAATCACTGAATAACAAAATAGCTTTCCTACATGCAGATGTTGTTTTGGCATTATAAACCATACCACTTACAATTTAACCTTCTGTTTCCAATACACATGAATATCAACCGCTCCCGTGACATTTTGGTCACGCAAGCCCTCAAGTAGAATTATTGCCAATTTGGCTTCTTTTTCGCGTAATCGTTTAATACTGTAACAGAGTTATTGTCGCTGCGTAGCCATTTAGCGTTTAATACAACAGATTAGGATAAAAATAGATGGGGTCGTGAGGAATTAAAAAAACCTTTGCGGTACGGTAACCGTAATAAGGGCTAAAAATAGACGAACCCTTTTTCAGTGGGCAGGGTGTTGTTATTGTTGTTATTTTACAGCAAGTGAATGAAGTAGGATGTTAACTAAAAATCGCACGCTGCTCATGAGGAAGAACCTCTCTGTGGTTCGAAACTAGTAGAGCTTTTCTCAATATTTACACGTGAGTAACCCGCTATTTTTAGTTAATTTAATATGTCTCACGATAGTTATTATAAAAACAAAGTAGGATGTTTCAATAATTTTATGGTAGACGGCTGTAGGTAGTATGAAAGGGGTAAAAAGTGAAAAGACATTAAGTTATTGCTGAATCTCTTCCTTGGTAACGATTTTTTCCCAAGATATTTTCTAAGGCTTGAGAAAATTAGTAAATCTTTTAATGATTTTCAGTACGATGGTAAAAGTTCTTTTTTATTTCGAAATATATTTTTGTCACTTAATTATTTTTAGTGTTTTATTTCTTCAATTAGTAAGATGATAATTTAATATTGTATTATATTAATAAAACATTTAAACCTGTAAATAAAATTTGATCATTTGACTTCTCTTGGCCTTTACGTCCATCTTCTAAGTATAAAACCTTTTCAAAACCTAAAGCCAAAATTCAAACGACTAAAGATATAACATGGAAAAACACCAAAACTTTATCCAAAAATGTCGCAAAATATTGTAAAATCGAGTTAATATTATGTATTACAGTAAAAGCCCCAGCGGCAACAAGTTTACTCCCCCGATACTTAGAGCTCGGAGCTAAAAACAAAATATACATAGATTCAAAACAAAATAAGAGTGTGAAATTTGTTTTATTTTTCTGGAATTCGTCGAATATCTGGTATCACTTTGTTTGACGTGAATGGATAACGATTACAATATCAGAAATACATTTTAAAACATTGAAACGACATTTTGTTTTTTCATTTTGCAATCTGTTTTTTCTTATTTTTCATTCGGAATTCTTAACATTAGGTATTAATCTGAAAGAACTAGCTGCTTACAAGCCAAAAATATACTTTCATCTAATTAAAAAAAAAACAATTTGTACTTGTTTTAAAAAAATATATAATTATAAGTATTTTTTTATAGAAAACCTCTTTTAGTTTCTAGTCACAACTTAACTCTTCTTCCTCGACTTGTGGCATGTCGTCATGTTCAATAAACGTAATAATAATTAAATAATGAAATATTTTTGATCAACTGTATTTCTTTAATGTAAAATAAAAACCACGAATATATTTATAAATTATTGAATTTTATCAAAAATAATTACACTATAAAAAATCTAATCAAAATCTATGTCGTAAGTTTGTAGAATAAATCTTATTCAAAACTACTTAAAGTCAGCCAAAACGCGTAAAAACTTCGAAATACTCGTTCCAAAAAGGTCCAAACAAAGTGTAACAACAACAAAAATAGTCCTTTTAAACATTTTCCAAACACAAACAAAACTTTTAGGGACTTTTGAGTCACCATTTAGTTTTAAAGATATAAGTTTTTGTTTCTAGAAAACTTCGTTCTCGTTTTGCAGTTTAACCCTCTTCATGTGGAGTCACTGAAAGGAACATTAAGGCAAAGTTTTCAGTACTTGGTCCACTGTTTTATAAATGTTTATCTTTATATACATAATATATAATTCTGCTGTACGTGAGTATGTTATTGAACACCTCCTAAACGGCTTTACAGATTGAAATTTGTTTTTTTTATGCGTTTGAGTAGCGCCCTGGGTGGTTTAGATTCACAAATAAGCAAGGCAGAAGGCACAGATTTCTTGAAAAAGCATGCGATTTCGGAAACGACCGAACGATTTCGCTGAAATTTGATTTGTGGGGTTTTTTGGGGAGGGTCCGCTAGTGTGTGTATATTTCCTCATTGCCTCACAGAAAACCGGCGTGAAACAACAGAATCGTTCCTTCAGCAAGATTTGTGACAAATTATTTAATAATAAAAATATTTTATACACACCTATAAATTGTGTTTTACTAAGATCGTTTAACTAAACTTTTATAACTTACCCATTGAGTCTTGTTACATTACACAAAAAAAAAAAATATTAACATCTGTTTTGGATCTATTGACCGAGTGTCTGATTTTACCAGAGTTTAGCTTGAAGAATTCGAAATGACTGTACACGATGTAGGGGTGTTTAATCACATTTTGTCATTGCCTAACACTAAGATTGTTTATACGAGTTGTTTCATTTAGATTGTATGATAACGTTAAAGTTTATATTTAGTCTTTTATATACAGTTTATACTTACACAGACAGTTTATAATTTTATAAAGTTAGATGGAACTTTCATGCAATTTTAAATAAAAATGCCTAATCAAAAGCCAAAAATTATCGATATGTGACCTAACCTACCTGTTTCTACCATTAGGTATGATAGTGATGATACATTGTATATGTATATTTCACAAGCATTTGTACAAGACATCGTAGCGTAGGAGATAAGAAGAAGACGTTAGAAAAAGGAGAGAGGTAGAATGTATTAGATGCACGTTGCTTCTAATCGACCGATCTGAGAGTTTCTGGAGAAGGTCTATGTTTCACAACGGACATCTTCTGGCTGATAATATAATGATTTTAGCATATCTCACAAACATACTTCGGTTTAAAATTCCTTGGCATAAATCACATAGCAAAAATAATATTACGTGGTATATTATTTCAGAAATATTGACTTGAAGAGTCCTACTTTCCTGCGTTCTAAAGTTAAGTCTCAAATGTGAGTGAACAACTTTGACGTCAACCTTCTCCTTCGCATCGTCTTTGAGAGTACTACTACAATTTTACGGAGAAATGTTCTCAGTGTTTGATGAAATAAGACGATTAATTAAGGACCTGTAACACAACGTCTTTATATCCAGCAACAGATAAATTTAAAAATAGAACGTAATATGTAATATAAGCTACATTTGTTTATTGGAGACTAGCTTTTGCCCGCGACTCTGTACGGTTGGAATAGTGACTTCCTATTACAACCGTACTGCAGATAGAAGTACTACTTCCTAGTGCTGATTTTGGTATAAAAACTATCCTATGTCCTTTCACGAGTTCCAAACTACGTCTGTACTCTCTGTGGTGGTGGCTGCTTCTTATGCATGAGGGTTAGAAAACTGGCAAAACCAATGTGACATTTTCCTCGTTACATTTCCTTTCTATGATTATTTAGACACCATCGAGAAACCTCACAATTTCTAATAAAATTATAACTTTGCCAATCTCCTTGAGCAAGCATGGTGATCAATGCTCAAACCTTATCCGTGTGAGAATAGACCCTTATAGACTGATGATGATGTGTGATATCTAAAAAAGGATTTGTATTGATTAATTTTGAATTTTGTTTACTAGTAGTATTGGTTTTTAATTTCACAAAACAAACAGAATACAAAACAGTAACAGAATACAAACTGAAACTGCTGCAAAATATAAAAAAGGTTTTACTCCAACCCCAAACATAAAAGTCAAAATGTGCCCAGTTGAAGCATGAAAATTCAACCCAAAAACAATGGCATTTAAATTCGTAAATTATAACTATATTCGTATACAGAAACTTACAAAAGTAGGTTTAAATACATTTAGCACAATGGAACTTTGCTCATACGACTCAATGTTTATTGCCTGCACCCGGTGCTGGTAACACTTTCAACCTTGCATTTTTTTTTTTGAGGAGTGGCTTGAGAGACGCCACGGCGTCCTCACCTTCCGCCTGACGCAGGTGCTTACCGGGCACGGCAGCTTCGGTAGGTTCCTGTTTCGGATTCAGCGGGAGGAAACGCCCGAGTGTCGTCATTGTGAGGACCACCTAGAGGATACGGTGGAGCATACGGTAGCGGTATGCCCTGCCTGGGCTGAGCACCGCCGTATCCTCAGGGAAGTGATCGGCGGCGGCGACCTCTCGCGCCCGGCCTTAGTCGAGGCCATGGTGCGGAGTGAGAGGAACTGGGACGCCGTCTCCTCCTTTTGTGAAGCAGTCATGCTCGCAAAGAGAGAGGCGGCCCGCGTGAGGGAGCAATCCTCCTCCTCACGCCCCAGCAGCCGCAACTGGCGACACTACGGGCGTCGGGGATCGAGGGACGATCTCCGGCCACCGTAAGTACGGGCCTGCGGTCGGCGAGTAAGGGCAGCTCGCCGCCCGACCAGAACCAGGCCCGAGCGTACGGCGCGTAGCGTTCCGCGCGCGCCTCAAAGAGCCATTCGACCACCACAGACGGGGCCCTAAAGGGCTGATGTTCAGCCGGGGTTGCGGGGTAAGCGCAATGAGGTACCGCGACCTCGGCACAGAGCAGGAGAAGGAACAGGGGGGTTTTTAGTCAGTAAGAGTCTGACACTCCCTCCTGCCCGGCCCTGGGCGGGAGAAGTCATTTGATGAACCTTGCATTTTATTAAAATGTTCATTTTCTGGCGCTTTTCCCCAACTAGAATATTGATATTTTCTATTTTTTCATATTGTTTCTTAGTATTTGTGAAAATCATTGTTAAAAGTCTGGAAACTCTATTAAAAAAATGTTCAAGTAGCAAGCATGGTGGTTAATGCAGCAGTGGACACTTGGACTAGTGATGATGATGATATGTTAGATGAGATGTTACAAGAAACTCGTTACTAAAATAGATCTTATATCTCTCGTTCTTTATAGTGCCACTTGAAGTGCACTTTTGAAGAATAATTAAAAAATAAAACATACCAGCTTAATCTACTTATGGTTGTTCAATTTTGAAAGTATTTTTTTAGTTGTGTAAAATCATCAAATAGCTCTTCTCGGGGAGAGAGGGTGTGTCAGACTCTTCCTGACTAAAAATTACATCGTTTCATCAATGGTTTTAGAACTCTTTTAAAACACGCATATGATTGGGTCTGGTTATGGTCGAACGGCGAACTAAACTTGCTCGCCTTCCGTATCATTCGACACTGAAATCACAATCAGATGTACTATCAGTGTCATAAGTGCATGGATGATTCTAAATCAAAATCGTTTGTACGGCGTTTCATCGCCTTAATTATATACCATGGACGACATAGATGGCGCTAGTATACTAGTGGTATTGAAAAATATACATTTATAGTTTTTATCAGATACAAAGTTATTAACTTAATAAATTTTTATACAAATTAATGCTACGATATTCCAAACCTTTTTAAAGCAAAGCACGCAATAACCAGGATTCGAACTCGGTAGCATAAAATTAACCGATGCCACTAGCCATTAGGCCATTAAGTAACCTTGAAATGTATTGAAATTATCCTACTCTTTATTATATTGAAGTTGTTTAGCAACTATAACCCGATCATAAATCTCAAAACAGTTGAGGGTAATTTAAAATTAACTGTATAAAAATTAAACCTTTTTGTTCAATCATAACATTCTTTACTATCTTTGAGTGAGTTCAGTCACGATTTGTTTAACAAGTTTTTAATATTTATTATTATTATGAATTTGCGTTCAAATGTTAATATGGCTACGAGGGCCCAAATAATAGCATTGCATAATCAAAGCTTAAATTATACTGGAATTTCTAGAGAAACTGGCTTAAACGTAAGTATTCTTATAAATGACCGTTTGTTATTTATTTTATTATCCATGGTTATCGATACATGAAAATAATAAATAATACACGTCCCTTACAGGTAAAGACTGCCACTTTATGGATATCTAAAGCTGTTTCAAGAAGAGGGTTCATTGGAGCACCGTAGTGGATCTGGCAGAAGACGTGATATTGACTCAGACCAGCTTCAACTTATGGGGCAAGGTTATGAGGAAAATTACTGGAGCATTGTCATCTTCAGTGATGCAAACAGTGAAAACTACATAGATGTGCTGAAAGACGTCATGAAGATGTGCTAGTGATAACGTTCGTGCAGGACAATTGTCCTATGTGTAATGTTCCATAATTGTGCAAGTGTTTAGTCAGCAATCAGACATACGGATTATTCCTTGGCCAGCGAGATAGGAGAAATAGGATCGATAAAAATGGCGGCTACACTAGTTCTTAAAAGAAAAGACATTGTTGACTATAGGATTAAGCAATTACAAGACCGGGGTAGCTATAATTTATTTAATGGATAAATGTTCAAACTTAGTGTTAGTAGGATAAATTTATTGACTACTTTATAACCAGCGACTGTTACTGTTACAGTAATGATTTTAATATTTTACTAAATATGAGAAATAAAAATAAAAGCAATATTAATATTTACAGATGCTATTGATTGCAAAATAATAAATTATTTATTTATTAATTACTATGAACAATTCGTCCCATATCTAGTGAATGCTATATCCCGGTCTTAGAAATGTTATTGATTTAAGGTCTAGCTTCAATTTCTTCCTTGTTCTGGAACGAATACTTAAGCTATGAGCCTTTGTCATAACATGATGCACAAAATGAATCACTTTAGTCAATACTTTAATTAAATTTTATGGGGAGGTAAAATAGTTGCAGAAGTATGGTTGCATATTATATAGAATCGTATTATAACATTGTGTTTAAAACTAACTAATAAATGACTAGCACAACACAATTTTGATTTAAAATACTTATTAATCTTATAAAAAGTGTAATAAATAATGTCAGTTCAGTGTGTTCAGTTAGCTGAAAAGTTATTAGGTCAAGGTATACACTATATAAGAAAGAAATAAATATTATGTTTTAAGAAATAAATGTCTGAAATTATAATGTCACTAAAATAGTTTTATTTGTTATCCTTTATAAGAATTAAACTTAGTATTAGTCTTAATCTGTAAGAAAAATATGTTACTTTTACATTAATAGTTAGCACATATTATAAAAGTTATTTATATATATTTATTAATATAATTTTATTCTAAAATAATATATTTATTTATTTTTGTTATCTTTTATAAATATTAAACGTCAAATATTTTATTTATATATTATTATTATTGATTTTATATAAAAAATATAAAAAAACCATTGTTAAAAAACCTGAATTTAAAAATGATAACCCGGTATTGAACCGGTGCCCTTCGACTTCATTACACTATCATTCTTATTTATCCGAGCTACCGATCGCATTTTTAATGATATCGAAAATGCGGGTTAGTTTATAACTTTTATTATTGTCTATTAATAATTATTGACGCCATCTTTTAATTGGTTTGCTTGACTTGACTTAGATGGCGCTATATTAAGTCCTCGGAAATGTGAAAATTAACATAATTTATGTGTATTTGAATATAAATATATTGTTGTTTCTTAATTATTATTTTAACCATTAAAAACCTTATTGTGTGCCTCTGCAGTGTAAAGTATTCAAGCTTTGCAGGGTTATTTTCATTTAAAAGCAGCGCCATCTAGTTATCAATGGTAGCGTTATGCAAAACCTGTCAGTCAATAGTCGACCTTAAGCTCTCCATGCATTTTTGTCACCCTTAGTACATAGATTGCAGTCACAATAAGAAGAAAATCTCATTGTAGATAGAATTATTCCCGAAATATTACTGATATACATAAATATATACAATCGATCCAACAAAACTCTACCTGACCATCAAATTTATATATCTCCAAATACAATCCCAAAGGTATCTTGAACTGGCAATAAAACTAAAACTGTTCTATCTTGGAATTGCTTTGATGGCAATCAATATTTTCATAACTGACACTAGCTCTGTCTATACGACACTTGAATGGAAATTGTCTGAAGATATGAGATGATTTCAAAACTGTTATTGCTGATATAACGTTATATGAAAGATATAGGACTAAGCGTTTCGCCTCGTCATTTATACCGCGTACATCGAGGGATTGGAACAGTTTGCCGGCTGCAGTCTTTCCGTCCGAATATAATTTAGGTGTCTTCAAGGCTAGAGTGAATAGGCTCTTAATAAACTAGTGCGCCTTACCATCAACGATTCCATCACTGCTTATCATTAGGTGGGTTCGCAGTCAAGGACTAGTTTATAGACAATAAAATAAAAAAAAAAGATTTTTTTGTGAAATGGTCGACAAACGAACACACAAGAAACCTGATGATAAGCAATTAACAGCAAATTAACAGCCGCAACACTAGACGAATTACGATTGCGTTGCCAGCCTTTTGAGGACGAGGGTTTCGGATATTTAAGGATTTTTGAGGAATGTGGGGAGGGGAAGGATTGGGCCTCCGGTAATCTCACTTACACGGTGAAACATGATGACCATAATAAGATATTGATGAATATAGAACAAGCGAGCAAGTGTGGGAGAGCCATGCTTCGGCACGATTGGGTCGGCTCGACCGGAGTGATACCATGGCCTCACAGAAAACCGACGTGAAACAACCACAGTGTTGTGTTTGGCCGTGTGAGTGAGGTTACCGGAGGCCCAATCCTTCCCCTTCCCCAATCCCTTCCCAGTTTCAAAATCTCCAAATCCCTAATCCCTAAAAGGTCGGCAATACACTCGTAACTCCTCCGCTGCGGGTGTGCATAGGCGGCGCTGATTGCTTACCATCAGGTAATCCGTCTGCTCGTTTGCAGACCTATTATATTATAAAAAAAGCGAAAGAGTAAATGAGGTTTGGCATTTCATTTGTTGTGGTCTCTGTCTATCTTAATGGGAGAAGATAGTGATTATATATGTAATTATGTATGTATAGTTGGGTCATCACTCTCTACGTATTATGTTCCCCAATCACCAACTTAACTACAGTAGTAGCACTTGAGCCTTTTTCCAGTACAATTAAAAACTCCATTTTACTTCGTGATTTTTTTAAACCTGAAATATAGTCATAGTTTTTTGCTCGTCCCAGAAACCTAAACCAAAAACTTTTATTAGACAGTTGCCTTTACGAACACTGTATATGTTTCCAATATACTAACTAGTACTGTATTGAATTATATTAAACCAATCGAACTACTCGTATAGTGAACAATGATTAAAACTAATTTACTAATTACAAGTAATTAATCTAATTGTGTTTAACTGCTACGTGGCGACGCACATACGAGTAAAAACAACGATAAATAATTACTACTTAGAAGATATTAGAAATCCTAAGACACGGTGATACCACGGCCTAACAGATAAACGCCGAGTGGGTGAGGTTACCGGAGGCCATATCCTTCCCCTTCGGATTAGGAATTTGGAAATTTTGGTATTGTGACCAAAATTTCCAAACCCCTAGGAGGCCGGAATTTAAAACCCTAATCTCTAAAAGTTCGACAACGCACTCGTACGTCCTCTGTTGTTGCGGGTTTCCATGGGCGGCGGTGATTGCTTACCATCATGTTACCCCTCTTTTCGTTTGCCGCACATAAAAAAGTGTTAATAATGTATTTTTGTCTTCAAATTGATCTAGGCATATACTAACACTACACTACTGTAAAGTCAATATTTGTTTAGCTCTGAACCTAATTAGTTCCGATTGCAGCAAACTAGTTTATTCCTAACTAATCGTATGACGTCATGTTGCATCAATTTACAATCCGTAGAGACTCAATGTGTTGGTTCAAACTAGTATTGGGGTACACATATTTTGGTGGTTGAAAATTGATTGTCGTTAATAGGAATGATATCACGGCCATACACAAAATTGGCGTGAAACGTGGCTTGTTTTGTATATCGCCGTGAGAATAATTTCTCCCAGTCTCCAATTTGATAATCCCCAATTATCATATCCTTAATAACCCGCAATAGAACCGCAATGTTCTAGCAATACTTCTGATGCCAAGATTCTTGAATGGTAATCTAGACTGCTTGCCTTCACAGCAAGAGACACACCTTGTCACATAACTCTCAGTGTTGGTAAGAGTCACACCCCTGATACTGTTGGGTAGTCTGTTGACATCTGAAACATTCAAATGGCCCATACGCAGGTGCCATAAGTAAGTGTCACTTGGCATGTGTCCAGGTAAGATGTCAATTGCTTACCATCAGATAACTATGGGCGGCTTGTATCAAAAATAAAGATTATCAGAGTAAAATCTTTTTTAATACTTAAATATACTATATTAATACATACTAGTTAGGCTCGAGACAAGCATTTCCTTAGGTTAATATTCATCTGTACTGCGCATGGAGACTCTCACTCTGAACCCCCTGGAACCAGGACAAAATATATTCTTACTCATACACCAGCCGCCTCGAGGTCAGCCGGGGTCATCAGGGATCCGATAAAATCGTTATTGCAAAAACAGCAAAAATTTAATAAAAGTAAATCAATCAGGCTACGTCAAACAGCTTTTAATGTTAAGAATAATGCAAAAATTACCACAAAGTTGAAAGGCTAAGGAGAAAATCTGTCGCGTCGACAAGTTAAAATCAGTGCGAAATATCTTGAAAGTGTTCGCGTCAAGTAAAGTGATACATTGATTGGCAAATGATGGCTGACACTTTTTAGAAGATTGTAAAATATTGTTATAAATTGTAACTATGATTTGCTTAGAAAATCTGTTACAGAAGTATGAAAGTAATTGTAGGTTTTTAGTTACTCAATGCAGGTATTTTATTTTACTATAAATCTGATTCCACAGCTTAAACTTGAAGATAACTTAATTAATTTTTGTTAAACATGTGTCAAATAATGCTACAATCAGAATAATATCGACTAGACTTACCAACCGAGGATATCTTATAATTATTATTTTTAAACGTAGCGGCTACGTTTACAACAACACTATTATTTTCTCCTGTGTCGTGGGTAACTATAACTAAAGGCGTATGTATTCCTTCTTAAAAGGCTGGCAACACACCCGTGACTCCTCTGGTGTTGCAGGTGTCCATAGGCGGCGCCGATCGCTTACCATCAGGTGATCCGTCTGCTCGTTTGCCTACTATTCCATAAAAACAAGTAAATATATAATTTCACATACACAAGATACCTAGACCCAGAAATAAAAAATAATTATAAATTAAGTTCTTCTATAAACTATCTAACTATAACTATAAACTATCTTTTATATATTAAATAATTATGTATTAAGTTCTTCTGTTACATATCAAAAAGATATTAGACAAGTATCCGTTATGTTGTCGGATAGTAAATGTACCCCATAAAATAATGTATAATTGAAAGTAGCTCTGATTTCTGACTTTGTTTTCTCACTCACATGATGTAAAAAAATTGAGATCAAAACGGTGTTGGCTCAGCTCGCCCCTTGGATCTCGCCCCTGATTGCCTAAGTGCAGCAACTCGCCCCTTAAATTATTAGATACTCCAACTCGCCCCCGATTGTTGGTTACTTAAAAGTACAGCACTCTAAGTTTATAAAATATTTAAATGAATATTTTTTCTTAAAACTTCAATAATGAGCATTATATATACGACTCTTTCGAGGGGTAACATATTTTAACAAATCTTTTGTTTATAGGCCCCATAAAAGGTCCCTTTTGTTATAGTAGGTAAGCCAGGTAATAAAACTATCACAAGTGGTTAAATTACTTACCAGTTTTGTTTACTGTACATTTTTCTGAATATACCTTTTTTAGTTAAATTTCAAAGGGAATTCCGCAAGGGGCGAGTCGATGCATCAAAATAATTATTTAATTGTTAAATTTTTCACTCGCCCCTTAAGGGTTTTCGTAAGGGGCGAACCACAACTACAAATTTATAAAAACGGGGCGAGTGGAACATTTTAATCGGAAGGGGCAAGATCCAGGGGGCGAGCTGATACTACACCATCAAAACCGACTAATTCTTAGTTTTTTTTTTTTTTTTTTTGGTGTCGGGTTGGAAAATCCTCATGGAGACCCATCGCCCTCGGGGAAGGGCGAAGGGTACTGTCAGACTCCTACTGACTAAAAACCAACCCGGTGTTCCTTCAATAACCCATGTGTCGGAGGGGCGGGTATCGCCGAATCATTCGTCGCATCCCCCCGACGGGTGTTGGCCCGCCAGATGGTAAGGCGGGCCCCGTCACCCACTGCGGCCGTCACCCCGACCGCAGGACTCCACTATGAGGCGCGCGCGGAACACGGCGCCGCCGCCTCGAGGCCTGCTGCTGGTCAGACGACAAGACGCCCCGAGTCTGTCGTCCACAGGCCGCGCCCTACGGTGGCCGCAGGTCGGCCACCCTACGACGTCTAGTGCGTCTGCTGCGGGAGGGGAGAGAGGAGGCAGCCTCTCTCTCCCTTTCTGCCGCCTCCTTTGCGAGCATCACGGCCTCGCAGAAGGTAGCGACGGTACTCCACCCTGACTCGCTCCCGACCATAGTAGACACTACAGCCGGAAACGAGAGATTTCCCGCAGCACCTACGGCCGCGACCAGGTCACGACGCTGCTCGGCCCAAGCTGGGCACTCCGCCAAGGTATGCAGCGCCGTATCGTCGCGGCAATCACCACAATGATGGCACTGAGACGTCGGCTCCCGACCTCAACCTGTCGAGGCACCAGGCGCTCGCCCCGCTCGACTGCCTCCGCGCGCCACCAATAGAGCGACGCGAGGAGTTTTGCGTCGAGGTCCCAGGGCGGGGATCCGGCTAGGAGGCTCGCTGCCTCAAAGGAGATCGTACGGTATCCCCTGATTATCCTGACGGCCATCGCGCGCTGTGGCCTTCGCAGCGCGGCGATGTTGCGGGCCGTCAGGGCGTCCGCCCATACTGGCGCAGCGTATAACGCCATCGACCGTACGACCCCCATGTAGAGCCTCCGGCAGGAGGAGATGGGCCCCCCCTGGTTGGGCAGCAAGCGCGACAGCGCAGCAGCGGCGCCCATCAACCGGGGGGCGAGCCGTGTAAAGTGCGGCCCGAAATTCCACCGAATGTCGAGAACGAGTCCGAGGTACTTCATCGTGGACTCAACAGCGATGGAAACCCCTCCTACTATAATGCTGGATCCTTGAGGCGGCCTCATCCTCGGCCTATGAAAACACAGGGCCTCCGATTTGTGCAATGCCACCTCTAAGCCCAGCCGCCGGATCCTACCCACGACGTGCGCGACACCAGCCGTCGCGCGTATGGCCGCCTGCCGGTACGACTTCCCACGCGCTGTTAAACTAGCGTATCGTCGGCGCAACAAATGACGCCGACGCCGTGGAGTAGCGCACCGCGCAGAGCCCAGTCGTAGCCAACGTTCCACAAGAGCGGCCCCAACATCGAACCCTGCGGAACGCCGCACGACGTCTCTCGCCGACCCCATCCTTCTCGACCCGGGTACACCACCGACCTGTCCGACAAATAGGCCCCGACAATGCGTTGGAGGTAGCGCGGCAGCCCGTGATACCGGAGTGCCTCTCGGATGGTACTCCAGGGCAAGGTGTTGAAAGCGTTAGCGATGTCGAGCGACACCGCCAAGACCACCTCACCCCGGGCGACTGCCTCCTCTGCCAGGACCCTCACGCGCATGATCGCATCCACTGCGGAGCGCCCCTGGCGGAAACCAAATTGGTTGTCCGCCAAATCCGGCCCCACCCTGGTCATGTGCTGGACGAGGCGGCCGGCAATGATCCGCTCGAAGATCTTACATACCTCGTCCAGCAACACGATCGGCCTGTACGCAGCCCCATCTGCGTACAGGCCGATCGTGTCGAGTCTGCGGGGCGCCCCGCCTTCTTTAGCAGGACCAGCTTTCCGGTCTTCCACCGGCTTGGAAACTGGCCACGCTCCAAACATGCGCTTAAGAGCCCCGCTAGTCGGGGCCAGAGAGTTCTCATAGCCAGGACCCATGCACGGCCTGGAATGCCGTCGGGCCCTGGGGCGGTGTTCTTGATGTGAGCCACCGCCACTCTCAACTCTACCCGGGTCACTTCGGGCGCGTTTTCGTCAGTCTCGTCTTCCGCGTTGGGCGAACTACGAGGCGGAACCATAGCCGGTGGAGTGTGCTCCGGTCTCGTCGGAAACAACGCACACACCACCTCCTCCAGCAGCTGTGGCTGGAGACTCCGGGTTAGTGGGGGGGCCCATTGGCGCAATTTGCCCTGTACCATGAGGTAGGGGCGTCCCCACGGATCTCGGTCCAGAGTCCTCAACAGCTCTACGTTGGCCTGGGCCTTTGCCCGGACAATGGCCAGCTGGAGGGCGCTTTTCGCCTCTCTGTAGCGGTTGTATAGTTCCGCCTCTTCCTGTTCGGCCGAAGCTGTAAAGGGGCTGCGGCGTCTTCTTCGGTACCTTGCGTACTGGCGCCGCACCCGTACACAAGTGGTGCGTAATTGCGCAATTGAGTGCGACCACCAGTACACTTGGCGCCTGGATGGTAGCGGCCGGACTCGGGGCATGCCAGCGTCGCAGATGTGCGACATGCTCTCCCGGAACCACTCCGCCTCCTCGTCGATGTTGGTTGGCCTGTCTGGCGAGTCCAACCAGGCCTTGACGATAGAGGCCTCCAAGAGAGCCTCCCTGTCCAACCGCTATAACGCCCAACGCGGACCGTCTCCAACGCCCACCGGGGTCGCTTGGATCGGCCCAACTCCTAATTCTTAGTTCTCTCTTATCATACTATCCCTTGCTAACATGTTCCTGACAGTACTTTCATACTTTCAAGAACTAACACAGCTAGTCTCTGATCATAAAACGTACTAAAACCATAACCACAGCGTTTACGTCCAAAGGATTATGTATGCCATACTTATATTTACAAAATAACCCTTAAAAGGCTCACATTGTTGATTTTGAAGCAAGTTTCTGCCACGTTTGGGTAATTTGCATCGAACGACAATCCCTTCACAGCCGTTTCCTTGCCAAATGGGTTGTGCTTAATACTCTCAAGAGATGCTGTGATTTGAAGACTTGTGTGTGACTTAATATGATCAAGATTGTATGGGCTCCGCTATTAGGGTTTTAATTTCGCAATAAATTTAAGTCTTGTAGAAGTATATCGTGTTTTTATTCAAATAAGAAAGGCTATCTTTTCAACATAAGTATTAACAAAAACATAAACAAATATGAGGGAAAATTAATAAAAAATTTAACTCTCTTAAACTGAAAATCAATAAGTAATTAAGTGTGGGAAAGCCATGCTTCAGCACGAAGGGGTCTAAACTGATCTGAAACAACTACAGCGCTGTGTTCCGCCTTATGAGTGAGGTCACCGGAGGCCCAATGCTTCCTAAGTCCCTAAATCTCCAAATTCCTAATTCCTAAAAGGTCGGTAACTCCTCCGTTGCGGGTGTCCATGGGCGGCGTTGATTGCTTACCATCCGGTAATCCGTGTGGTCGTTTGCCGACCTATTACATAAAAAAAGCAAATATCAATCAAACTGCTTTCATAATAAAGTCGCAGTTTATCCAAACGATGATTACCATCACACCACAAATACAAATCCATACCGTATTAATTTCCTTTTTGGGAACGCGTAAATCGAGTACCATTAAATTAAATTTCTATACTCCATCGAAATAGGTGCACCCTTCTCATTCACACTTGGCTACTCTCGAACATAATAAATCATGACCTTTTACCCCACTCCACAAGCCAATACAGCTCTTATGACAAGGGGGTAAGGTCCAATAACTCCACCTGTGGTCGACCCGCATGACAGATGTCATGAGAGAAAATTAGCGCGATTCGGGAAAATGCTTTTTTAGGGGAAACCGTAATTTGGGTCTTTTGCTAGAAAGGTGTATTTTTAGTTCATAAAAGCAGACTTTATCGAAACTTGGGGAGTCTCTATATTCATCCTTCCCCCGTACTATCAATGCCCCTTGTATTCGATAAAGGTTTCTTTGAAGATAGAAAAGTTTAATCAGCTGTTATACCATGAAGGGAATAGTTCAACTAACTAAAAGAAAAGATTACCGTAGCCTTTGAATACAAATAGGTATAATTACAATTTGACAAGGTCGTGGTGGCCCCGAGGTGGCGGCCGCTTCTCAAGCATGAGGGTGTGGGTTTGAAACCTGGCAAGTACCAATGTGACATTTTCCGAGTTATACGTACTTTCTGTGATTATTTAGACACCACTGCCATACGGTGAAGGTAAGCATCATGAGGAAACCTGGACTTATAATTTCTAATTATAAGTTTGAAATCGCCAACTCGCATTGAGCAAGCTTGGTGATTAATGCTCAAACCTTCTATTAGTGGGAAGAGGCCTTTGCTCAGCAGTGGGCACTTATAGGCTGATGATGATAATGACAATTAAAAGCGGGTCAGTGGAAAAGTCAATATATATATTGACACTGGTACTCGACAAATGTTATGTATGAAGTTGATGATTTCAAGCCCATACGTAACGGGGAATGCGAGTAAAGCGCAATAATATACCTAGAGCAGGAGAAGGAACAGAGTGATTTTCACTCAGTAAGAGTCTGATACTCCCTCTTTCCTCATCCAGGAAGAGACAAGTAATAAAAAAAAACCATACCTACGTATGATTTTCTACTCACACCTTTAACCAGCATAATATAATCTATACTAATATTACAAAGAGGTACAATTTGTAAGTTTTTAAGTTTATATTTAGCAATATAAACTTAATCGTTAGAATCGCTGGTCGGATTGCCAAAATTCACTATACATAGCTAAAATGTTCTTGAGTGCCATAAGCATAAAACATCGAACATCTACAATCAAGCCGCCGAGCAGCGGGTGAAACCGCGCGAAAGTACCTATTTAATGCTATTTTTCTAGGAAAATCGCTCTCAGGTAGAGAGATTCGGATTCAGGTCAAGAAATCATTAACTTTGGCAAATTAAACCTAATTTCAACGTTATTAAAAATATGTTCACTAAATTGTACCTAGTATTCTAGTTTTAAATAAAAATCAATGTAAAATATATTTTAATAAAAACCAAAAAATACTTAAGACAGAATTTGTAAATAAAATTACATTTCCATTAGCAAGTAGCTTAGCTGTATTTTACATTTTAAGTCTTCATTTAAACGTCTTAAGTAAAAATATGCCTTCTTTTAATGTCATTTACTTCTTTAAGGAAAACGAGTACTTTAAAAAAAAAAACGAAGTGGATTTTTTTAATGAATTTACTGTTCATCGTGTACTGCTTTTTAGGGCGAATGATTGGTGATGAAATCCAAAATCATAGGCTAAAACTCAAAATTCAAATAGGTTTTTTTTAATGATAAGATTCCTACAAGAATTATTATATTTTCTTACGTCTCCCATATCGATAAAAAGTGTCACAATTTTTTATTTATGTCATAACAGTATTTTGATTCACAATTTACCGTCTTCGGACACCCGCAACACCAGTAGAACCAAAAGTTAGAGTTGAGTTGCTGCGACGAGCTGCTCTGCGGGTTAGACACGTAATAAAGTATGGAAGCTTCGGCACGAAATAGTCGGCTCGACCGGAGTGATACCCCGGTCTTACAAAAAGTCAGCGTGAAACAATCACAGCGTTGTGTTTGCCCTATGAGTGAAGTTACCGGAGGTCCAGTCCTTCCCTACTTCTAATCCCTAAATCTTCAAAATCCTTAACCACTAACAGCCGACAACGCACTCTGAACTCTTCCGTTGTTGCCGATGTCCATGGGACGCTCTGATTGCTTACCATCAGATAATTCGTCTGCTTATTTGCCTACCTATCACAGAAATAAAAACAATGTTTTCAATTTCATAATTCCATTAAAGAAGGGAAACCCTTCTTCTCTTATACTCGAATTGAAGTAGGGACACGAAAACCTTAACAGAATAGAGACGTTATTGTCTTCACAAAACAGACCCTCTACATCAACTGGAACTTATAGATCTATTGTTTATTACTTCATAAACAAAGCAGTTTCCAGTCTATACGGTTTGGTATCGACATGTCTTCGACAGAACCCGATATATCATAATTATGAAGAGATTTTATTGACAGATTGAATATATGAAGTGGTTTGAAGTTAACTCTCGAAATCGGTGTTGACGATCCTGAACCCTCTTGTACAGCCAAAGCCAATATTGTGTTTTGATAAATCTTGCAGGACTACATGGTTGGTATTTTTTTTAGGATAGCTTGGATCAATAATAGGGGTTACCCTACTCTCCCATATTTTAACAAAAGTGGGAGTTTTTTCTCTAGGTAGATTTCAGTGTTTGCTTTGCAATGGACTCGATTTCGCGAATTGATGGAAAGCTATGTTTTTCAATTGTCAACTTAATTGTGATACACAGATTTTTTATTTATGTGTTCCGTTGGTGTATGGCATCACCAGGCCCTATCAGAATACCAGCGCTGCGGTATTTTACATTTGTTTAATATCGCAGCATATGCTGAGACAGGAGCCTTTTTGGCCTCGCACAGAGTTCGCACAGTTGTGTTAATTTTAGTTTTCTGTTTTTGTTTTGTTGTAAGATAAAATATTGTAAGTTTGACTAAGTTGTTGTGTGTTATTTTTATTTCTTTACTGTTCTTGTCTTGTGCGAGTCTAAATAAATGTTTTTTTCTTCTTCAAATGTGTAATTTACGTAATCCGAGGCCCAAATATCCTCCACCTCCACCTTTAAATCTCTTACCCAAAAAAGAGTAGCAGCGTGATATACCGCGACCTGGTTTAGAGTAGTAGAAAACCGAAGTTGTTTTTAGTCAGCAAGACCCTGACACTCCTCGTCCTACACAAGTTGGAAAAACCTATTTGGTGGCTTTTGTCAACCCAAAAAAAAACGCTCTTTTGACAACTCTTCAGTGTTAACCATTAACTGCCGATGGCCTGTTAGCCGCCCTTAATCATAAAACAGAAGGGATAAAAGGGTGTCCATGCATGTCCTCTATGATCGAGGTCTTTAGCTTCATTCTCCAAGCTACAGCGTAAACTAATGGCAATTAACTATAATACTTAACTATTCCATACCTATATTCGTAACATATACTTACATTAAATGCATACCTGGTACCAAGATGTGTGTTTCTATCCTAACAGGCTTAATATCTTAGAATGCAATATTACTGAAAAGCGATGTTGTCTCAATTATACCAACCTGTTTATGCTCGGCTAATCTTAATAGAATTCAAGAGAGGATTATGTTGATTGAAATGCTATGTGTAGGTTCAAATGCATCGTTGAAGCTGAGTAGTAATTTTAGACTGTTATTATTCTAAGACGTATACCTAGTTCCAGTAAATCTTCTTATCGTTGTAAGGACATTTTCTCTGAATTATCAATGCAAACACTTAGTGCCTGAATTGTTTTCAATGATGTATTTTCAATCGATACTTAAAGAGTAGCTTCTGGTTTAAAATTGAAATAACTTCTAGAAGTGATTAAACAAAAGATGATTTTAGAAAAAAAAAATCACGTTTTAGAACTTTCTCCCTCCTTGAATTCTATCTTTGTTATAATATCCGTGCTTGCTTGTTTCTTAGATGTGATCAGTCACATAAAGTGTGTCTTCAAAAATGATTTTAACTAAAAAATGTCGCTGTTAACAATGAAAAAAAAGTGTACAAATTCCATTATTGCTTTTTAAGTCTATAAACGTATTATTCGTTTTCACAGTCGAATAACAACCAAAATCTTGATACTGTAATATATATCAGCTACCAATATAACAACCCACTCCGCTCTATCACGTCGATCCATGACAGATGTAGGTTTGACACCGTCGTCGGACACTTCAGTTTGGTCCCCTGATACGCCAAGATGGCCGCCCAAAGGCATTACAGCTTCTCGAGGTGAGATTTTGAGATGATTTATTTTGAAATACGATAGGGCTTTTATTACTTTTTGTTTTTATGTCTTCCTTTTTGGGTTTCCTTTTTCTGATAAATTTATTGAGGTAAGTAGTGTCAGCGAAGTCATTTGTTATGGAAGTAAGAAATTAAAGTTGAGCGTAGCTAATTTATTGTGAATAACTTTCAACTTCCTTTTCCGATTGCAGACCAACGCAATATTTCACACAGAAATAAAATTATATCCTCCGACCGAAAATCTTCAAATCACATCTCTTACTGGAGGCTCAATCCTTGCCCCCATCTTCAATCCCCAAATTTCTTATCCTTTAATACTTAACAACCCACAAAAAACCCGCAATGCACTCTTATGGCATTGATTATGAGTGTCCATGGTCCATCCCCGATTGCTTACCATCAGATAATCAGTCTGCTTCTTTACCTACCTATCCCAAAAAAAGACTACTTGGCTTTAACCTTGCTATCTTTTAGAGAACAACATCCCCAATGTCACGTGCCATTACACAATGATTTTCATTTCTTACTATTTTTTACCACCATACTAGAAATTCGACCACAAAAAAAATCACTTGGAAAGTAATCAGTTCTCTTAGAAAATCCCAATTGTTTACTTGTTCAATAAAAAACGTGTAATGAAGACGGTCTCTAGGGAGAAATGTAATATCTTTGTTAGATTAAAATCGAAGATTAATTTGGGTCTTCCTTAAGAATGATGAGAATTCGTCGCAACCTTTATTTCTTACTTTTTAGGGGTCTGTATCCAAAGGGTGGCGACGGCGTCCCATTATAGAGGTCCTGCCGGTTTGTGAACTATTTCTCAGATGTAGTTTCAAGCCGAATGACAGACACAATTTTTTTTATTTTTATTTTAGGAACCGGTTTAATTGTAAAGTATTAATTATAATCTATCATATTTTTGTGTAAACTCATAATTTTAAGAATGTTCGTTATTTCGACACTGGCTAATGTATAAGACTTAATTTGTTAATTTGATTTGATTAGTTTTAGTTATAATTCTACAATATTTATTTTTTCTGCTTTTTTGTGTAAACGCTTAATTTTAAGAATGTTGGTTAGCTCGTAATTGGCTAATGTATAAGATCTACTATCTATTATCTAATACATTTAAGAACTTTGTATACATAAGCTGTAAGCCTACCTTTTTTCAATAAATAAATAAATAAAGTATTAAATTTTTCAAGTAATTTTATTGCATGTCGTTGGGTAAACATAAGTGTGGTAGAGCCTGGAACAACTACAGCATTGCGTTTTTCTGACTGAAGTTACCGGAGGCCAGTCTTTCCCCTTCCAGCATTCCTCCCCAACCCCTAAATTCCCAATACTCCTTATCCACAAAGAGCCAAATTTTAATAGTTAGCAAAAATCTATCATTCAATCGACTACATATTGCATCGAAAAACTTTACGAAGCAATTTACCGTCGACAAAGTAGCATTCGTTTAGTTCCTGATGGCTTCGTTTTAAGATCGATTATAAAGCAGTTTTCTTTGTGTTGATAGAACAAACACTTCTATTGTTTGCGTCTAGCAATGATAATGAGTTCTCAATTATAGCCTTTGTGTGCATTTCTATAAAGTTCTTTGTTTTTTGTATTTAGAAGATAGTGAAATGTATTGAAGGATGTGCTTTAAAACTATTACTATACTAGACTTTTAGGCGGAAACAGTATGTATAGTAAAAAAAAAGAATTTTTTTACCCAAACTAATTATCAGAGTCATTACGTCTAAAAGGCTTGTTCTTAGACCTTTGGATCAATTAAGCACGAGTCATTATTCTCGTAGTACGTCCATAACAATTTACAGTTAGAGAGTGAAGTTCAATAAAATACATTTAAATCCACTGACTGTGCTGGCCACTTCGCTTACGAACGGATGTTTTTATGTAAAATATATTTAATGTACATTTTTTGCACATATTATTTTTGCACAATCATTTATGTACAAGGTTCACTTTATGCCATAGGATTCTTTGTCAATCGAACCTATTTAGGACATTATTAAAATAAACTAATACGATAAAAATGTAAATAATATGGATAATGTTTATATAGATAATTATAAGACTTCAAAGGATGTTAGAACACAACAAAAGATACGCGCACACCGGCGTGGAGCACATGGTCTGTCAATACGTAATTTGACTAATTCGTGTAGTATTATTAATATATCTATTTTGCAACAGTTCGTTACTCTGCTAGTTGATTTTGTTCAAGAAAAATAAAAAAAGCACAATTTAAATAAAAAAAACAACTTCCATCCGTAAATTAATCAATCAAGCACTAAGCATAATTCACAATTCGACCTTCTTGCGAAATTTAATCGTGAAATCAAAATTAAATAAACCATACAGAACTGAAAAATTTGTCATGTTTTCCATAGCATAGAGAATCAAGTCAATAAATATACCTATAAAAACGCGGTAACCAAGAAATAAAGATAATCATATTGTTATCTGCAGATAAAGTTTACGGCCAATCAACTCTTAAAAACCTTGGAATAATGTCAATTATAAGGAAATTGAAGATTTGTCTTAGTAGAGCCATGCGTTGATACGAATGTTTTGGCGCAACCGCAGCGATACCACGACCTTGCAGGAAACGTCGTGAAAAAACCTAAGTGACTTCTTCCACTTTTGGTGAGGCGAGGAGGTGTTAGACGCTTACTGACTAAAAATCACCTCTATCTTTTTTTGCTGCGAGCTGGGTCCGAGGTATGCTATTACGCTTTACCCGAGACCTTGGTTGAAGCTAACGCTATGTTTCGCTCGACGGGTGTAGTTACCGGGCGCATTATAACTCCACACGAATACCCATTCTCTCACCCGAAATAAAGGCATGGTTTTTGCAATTCCACTAGTATTGTGAATATCCAAGGGCAGCGCGGATTGTTTACCTCTAAGAAAACAACAGAAAGGACTTTTGTCAGACTTCAGAAATAAAAATCTTGGAATTGCAAAAAGTTGGAATATTTTTAGGTCTAATACACATCTATCTCTGCTTCATATTATTATGCGAAATGTATTGTCATTTTTCGTATTAACATTCACTCGAGTTGTAATCTAAACTATTCAAACTAATATTATAAATGCGAAAGTAACTCTGTCTGTCTGTCAGTCTGTCTTTTGTTCACGCCTAAACTACTGAACCTATTTGGGTAAAATTTGGCACAGACTAGACAGACAGAATAGTTTGGAAGTCAAGAAAGGACAAAGGATAGTTTTGGAAACCAAAAATCTGCAGAAAGTCACTATTCCAAACGGATTCGAAGACAAAGGCTATGATGTAAGTAATCCTGATAAAATAATTACGTCTAACGTGAAATTTGAACTTTATCATTAATATAATTAAATCGATATCTGAATAAGATTAGATTTCAACCCTACAAGGGTTGTTTCGTAGAATACCAAAAAGTCACAGTACCCTTCCCAAATTAAATCAAGATAGGTCAAGATCAATTTGAAGTGTTTGTAAACAAACCACGAAAGTAAGATTATAAATAGAAGCATCAAATATTACAATTCTGTAATTCTATCCTTTTGCTGTTACTGAAAACTGACAGAAAATAGTATGAAGTAAAGGATAGTGACGGTACGCTGTGAAAGTCTGAACATGTCAAATCAATCTTTGTACAAGTATCAAAACTTAAGTTCTTAAGCTAAAGTTGGTGATGACCTATTTTCTATGTAAAGAAAATCACTCTTATATTAATGCATCGATGCCAAAACGTAGTATAAACAATACTAATTAAATTCATTAAAAAAATGTATTCTAGTTCTTTTTTATGGAGGCAAATGAGTAGACGGATAACCTGGTTGTAAGTGATCGGCGCCGTACGTGGAGACCTGCTTTTATTTCGAGAATAACATTGTTGAAATAAAAAAAAAATACCTCAAATATTTAAAACAACCGAATGAAATTTAAAAACCTACGCTACCAAACATTCTACACCAAAAAAGAAGAGCCACAAAAACAAAACAGATAAAACACCAAAGCCATAAAATCACATTGAGATCAAAACAAAGCTTGCAAGAGTATGTGCAAACTAATTTTTTTTAAATTTTATTTCTATTTTTTTTAAGTTAGTTTTAAACAAACTAAGCAAAAACAAAAAACGAACACACATAAATTCGTCTTGAGAACAAATAACAATTAGTAGAAAAAACAAATTACCGCCTTAACATGTTATAATAACATAAGGATATAAATAACAGGTTTTGATCCTACATTTACCGGAGAAAAGTCTAAATTATTCTTATTTTTCTTATTTTTACTCCACAGGGTTGCCCCTACGGAATATTACGCAGTAAGAATTTCAAATGAGCGACACACGTCCGTATATCAGGATTACCAATATGCTGTTATATTAAAAAGGTTTCTTAGCTCGCGTTTTTATTATTGTTGAAAGAAAGTGGTTTTGTGTCAGTTGTTTTAGGATTTCACGTAATGGTATTGAGAGATTTGCGGTTGTTGTTTTTCTGTAGATTGGCAAAGATGTACAGAAAAAAAATTTATGTAAAACAAAAATGGAGGTGATTCAAGTGAGTGAGAACCATATAAAATATCTTTAATCCATTATTTAGATAGTTAGCAAATCATAAGGCACCGGCATAAGGTTGCCGGCCTTTTAGGGATAAAGGTTAAGTTTACTTAAGGATTGGGAAGGGAGAGTTGGAGGGGGGAGGGTCCGGTAACTTGACTTACCGCCGTGAAGCCGTGGTATCACTCTGGTCACACTTAAAAAATTTGAATTTATAAGCCCAGGTTGTCTCACAATATTACCTTCGCTGTTTTTTTATTATTGTTCGCTGTCATATTGGTGCCACTCCTAGGTTCTGACTCTGTGTTTGTAAAGCAGCTGCATTATTTAAATACTTATATCTATCATAACACTCATCACTGCTATAATTAATTATTATTACAGCTGGAAGTGCCAGCGATTAGGTCGTATTGTGCAGGCGTCAATGGCATTAATTGTTGACGATATATCTAAATGGGATGCTGATTATCGTACTTCTGATTGAGCGATGTGGTTAGATTAGTACTTAGTTCATAGATATAATTACTTAAGTAGCCTGGAGCCTGTAGTTTTCTTTTTGAGGTCATCATCATTAGGCCCACAGCTGAGCAAAGGCCTCTTCTCACAAGGAAAAGGTTTCGAACTTATATTAAGAAATTATAAGTCCAGGTTTCCTCACGATTTTTACCATCACCGTATGTCATTGGTATCTAAATACTCGTAATCATAGAAAGTAGAAAAAAGTCACATTGGTACTTGCCAAGTTTTGAACTCACAACCTCATGCATGAGAAGCGCGTTAAGCTCGGGGATACCACGACCTTTTTTTGAGGTGAGGAGGCAGAACTTGGATCCTGATGGTAAGCAAACGGCACCTCCTGTAAACACCCGTAAAAGTAGACGAGTTACGAGTGCGTTGTCGACCTTATCTGGGGGTAGGTAAAGTCTGGGTTAGTCTTAATAATTTGCATCAATATTAGATGAAGTGACAGCCTATTGCAAGTGCAACAGTGTGCCATGGCCTGTATCAGAGCAGGAGAACGAACAGGGTGGTTATTAATCAGTAAGATTTTAGCGCTTCATTTTGCCCCACTCATGGCAGAAAAAGTTAGTGTATGATTTTGCCCCTTAAAAAAGGGCCTATTTTACGACGACCACTAAATTGATATTTAAATGGTACATAGTGGTAATGTCTGAAACATCTAAATCTAAATTATTCTTATTTTTACTCCACAGGGTTGCCCCTACGGAATATTACGCAGTAAGAATTTCAAATGAGCGACACACATCCGTATATCAGGATTACCAATATGCTGTTATATTAAAAAGGTTTCTTAGCTCGCGTTTTTATTATTGTTGAAAGAAAGTGGTTTTGTGTCAGTTGTTTTAGGATTTCACGTAATGGTATTGAGAGATTTGCGGTTGTTGTTTTTCTGTAGATTGGTAGAGATGTACAGAGAAAAAAGTTATATAAAAGAAAAATGGAGGTGATTAAAGTGAGTGAGAACCATATAGAATATCATTTATCCATTATTTAGATAGTTAGCAAATCATAAGGCACCGGCATAAGGTTGCCGGCCTTTTAGGGATAAAGGTTAAGTTTACTTAAGGATTGGGAAGGGAGAGTTGGAGGGGGCCTCCGGTAACTTGACTTACACGGCGAAACACAACGCTGTGGTTGTTACACGCCTGTTTTCTGTAAAGCCGTAGTACCACTCTGGTCGAGCCGACCCACTTGCGCCGAAGCATGCTCCCACACTTAAAAAAATTGACTTTATAAGCCCAGGTTGTCTCACAATATTACCTTCGCTGTTTTTTTTATTATTGTTCGCTGTCATATTGGTATCACTCCTAGGTTCTGACTCTGTGTTTGTAAAGCGGCTGCATTATTTAAATACTTATATCTATAATAACACTACTCATCACTGCTATAATTAATTATTATTACAGCTGGAAGTGCCAGCGATTAGGTCGTATTGTGCAGGCGTCAATGGCATTAATTGTTGGCGATATATCTAAATGGGATGCTGATTATCGTACTTCTGATTGAGTGATGTGGTTAGATTAGTTATATGGTTTATAGATGTGTAATTACTTAAGTAGCCTAGAGCATGTAGTTTTCTTTTTGTGGTCATCATCATCAGTCTATAAGTGCCAACTGCTGAGCAAAGGCCTCTTCTCACACGGAAAAGGTTTCCAACTTATAATTAGAATTTTTAAGTCCAAGTTTCCTCGCGATGTTTACCTTCACCGTATGTCATTGGTATCTAAATACTCATAATCATAGAAAGTACAATACATTTAATTCGAAAAAAGTCACATTGGTACTTGCCAAGTTTTGAACTCACAACCTCATGCATGAGAAGCGCGTTAACCTCGGGGATACCACGACCTTTTTTTGAGGTGAGGAGGCAGAACTTGGATCCTGATGGTAAGCAAACGGCACCTCCTGTAAACACCCGTAAAATTAGACGAGTTACGAGTGCGTTGTCGACCTTATCTGGACGTAGGTAAAGTCTGGGTTAGTCTGTCCGCGGCCCGTATCCGAGCAGGAGAAGGAACAGGGTGGAAATTAATCAGTAACATTTTAGCGCTCCCTTTTGCCCCATTCATGGCGGAAAAAGACAGTGTATAATTTTTCCCTTCAAAAAAGGGCCTATTTTACAACTTATTAAACAACAACCTAATTTTAATTTAACTGACACATAGTAGTAATGTCTGAAACATTGTGATACAAGCCCTGAGATTTCTTAAGCATAAAAGACGGAACAAAAACATTGACAATAGAATTGATAAAATTACGTCACATTTCTAAAATTACAAATTATTAGTTATCATTTTCCTTACTCGGAAATACAATTTAAGATAAAATGTCACAGTGACAAATTTCTCGATTCACGAAATATCGATCCTACGCAACCTTGTTTGTGTTTCATGTTATTTACATTGCGTAAAACAATTAATTTTGGGACCCTCATTACGTTAATAAAGTTAAGCTCATTTGGTCCCGATAATTGGATGGGTGATCGGAATTGAAAGGAAGAATAAATCAATTTATAATTAAGTTACTGTTCTTATTTATTTTATTTTATTGCCTGTTTCACTTTTTTCACCTAAGTACAAATTACGTTCTTTATTCAAATTTATTTAGTAAGTAAATTAGTGACAATTCAGATTTTTAAAAAAAAACTCAAACCTATTTTTATTATAACTTTCGTGAGGCATTCTAAATTATTTATTATGTTTTCGGCTTACTCACGTAATAATTTTTACCGACTTCCAAAAAGGAGGAAGTCGGTGCCAAGTAAATGCTACATACCAAACAACAACAGTATTAGAAAAATATATTGATCGGTATCTACTAATCATCAAACTAGCAAGAGGTATGTAGGTAATATCTTTACACGATTATAGTTTTACTTGGCACCGACTTTAAGATTATAAAATATTTATTAAATATTATTTTCTATTTGACTAAATGAAAATTTGTATTACTTTGAACAAAGTAAATTTATTTTTTACTTTTTAGTTTACTTTTTGAAGTCGGTTTTTTTTGCTATATAATTATTGAAGTGTTCTATGATTATTTATTTTTATGCACGAAACAAGCAAAAAATAGAAAAATCGCTTGTCACTAATTTTCACTGAAATACTATTAACGCAAAATTATATTAAAACCATTTCATGAATACAAATGTCTATACCTATAAATAAACGTGATTACCCGTCTTCCAAGAACTAAGTATAATAAAGTTTTGCGCGCAAATTATTTACAAACCATTGGGTTCCTAATGAAGTGTGTGGGTTAGCGTAAGATTCATTGATTAAAAACAAACTTATTAATATCAATCTTTCGGCGTAGAGAATAAGGTGCGTGTTTTGATGGCAATTTAGAATGCAATTATGACCAACTTAAGTCTTTTTGTGGGTGTTGTAACAGCTTGCTAGGCGAATTAATACATGTTAAGAGAGTTGATCAGTCACTTTGAACGTTATACCTGTACTATATTTTTCAATAGATTGTACCAAACGAAACAAACCTGTAGGAATATGTTGGAACACAAATATTTGGGAGAACTTGGCACAAATGAGTTGGATTGACCGGAATCACAGAAATCTGGCGTGACGGGTACAGCGTTGTGTTTCGTCGTATGAGTGAGTCGATCATTATTTCCTGCGGCATGTTCCACACGCGCTTTACCGACCCATCCGACCACGATATATCCGTCACGCACGACATATACGCCTCAAGACTCGATAGACCATCTAGACCCACCTAGACTGGCTGACACACCGTCTCATTTTAAACAGAGCGTGAGAAGTCATTGATTGTATTCTATTTCAAAGAAAAAATATTTATTCGGCTACGCCCGTAGTTTTTTTTTTTTTTGAGGTCCAAATTCAATAAATTACTTATCCATCTTGTTTTGGGTTTCAAGTATGTCAGACCAGTACTGACTAATAACCATCACGTTCCTTCTCATGCTCCATACCGAGGCTTTTTACCCAATTACTTTTCCGCCCAGGGTAAGGCGACAGGGAGTGTCAGATTCTTACTGACTAAAAAGCCCCCCGTTCTTTCTCCTGCTCTGGGCCGAGGTCGCGGTGCCTCATTGCGCTTACACCCACTACACCTCGCTAGATGGCGATTAAAGCATGTGTTTTACTATAAATTTTAATTACGTTTATTTTTAAACTGCCAACCTATTCTTAAATTAAATATCAAAATCATTATACATTCTAAAATCTAACCTCCGGTCACGATTCCACTGGAAATAGTGCCAGCGTTAATGGAACATATCAAAACTTGTACCAGAGCATAATGTGTGAGGAATTTCATTAGTCTAACTGGCTTGTTGCCACTCTAATAAATCACTGTATATTACAAGGCAAAGTTTCAACCGTTTCACTATATAATATGCCTACAAACTAATCTTTGGGAACTGGGTCAATTTGTCCCAAACGGGTTTTGGTCAAAGTTTTTGTATTAATTAAGGATTTACTGTACGGTTGGCGCTGTGGCTGGACTATCAGATGTTATGAATGCCGCACGGAGTATTTTTTAGTATTTCACATCATCAGCTTATAAGTGCTCACTACTGAGCAAAGGCCTCTTCTCACACGGAGAAGCTGTGATTATTTACGGCATTAATCACCAGGCTTGCTTAAGGCGGATTAGCGATTTGAAGCTTATAAATTCAGGTTTCTCACCATGTGTCAGTGGTGTCTAAATAATCACAGAAAGTAGGTACATATACCTTGGAAAAAGTCACATTGGTTGGTACTTACCAGGTTTCAAACCCTCTTACATGCGATGCGCGACCGTGTGTGATCTACAAACTTAAGGGGCGATTTTTCGCTCTAATAATAATTACACTTTGTTTTTCAATTTGTTATTGTTACCTTGTTATAGCAAATATATTATTTTTTTCTTAGTGTATTATTTGAGGATGGAGATGTCCTTCAACAAAACTTGTATTTCCAACTTTAAAAAAATAAACTAGTCTATTTAATTATCTTACAGGAACACACATAAAACATCTTAAAGAGTTATGGAGCAGCTCACACTCTTAGACTTTTAATAATTCATTTTAAATTAATATTTGTCTTTATCAATTGTTTTGCGACAAAATAAATTAATACCTCTCTAATACTCTTTTTCATTATCTAACTGATAGACAGAATAGATTTTTAATTTTGATAACCTATTGTCATCCCTATTAGGACAAAAAGTTTTTTTTTATGGCATAAGTCGGCAAACGAGCCGACGGATTCCAATCGGCGCCGCCTATGGACACCCGCAACACCAAAGGAGTCACGAGTGCGTTGCCAGCCTTTTGGGGATAGGGTTTGCGGATATAAGGATCGGGAAGGGACAGGGGAAGGGATTGGGCCTCCGGTAACCTCACTCACACGGCGAAACACAATGCTTTGGGTTGTTTCACACCGGTTTTCTATGAGGCCGTGGTATCACTCCGGTCGAGCCGACCCATTCGTGCCGAAGCTTGTCTTTCCCACACTTAAAAGTTTCCTTTTATCTCTAGTTTTAGCAGTTGTTAGTTTAACTAAACCTTTATAACTATTAATGTTTTAATCCTGTTATAATAGCCACTAATTTGTACCTATTATGGATAATGAAACATTTAATTGAAGCAACTGCCACCAGTTTGCTAAGTTAGGGAATTTTCCGTAATTGTCGTTTACTGGTTTTCGGTCTGTTGAATGTGAAATAAATTCGACGACCTCAATCAGGGACCAGTGGCAAGCTATTGTGCTTTATACTATGAGTTTTGCTTTCCGGAACCGAACGAATTTACTGGAGTTGAGCATTGTGAAAATAAATTGTTGGTACATTTTTTGAAATGTAAAAATGTTTACGGTTCGTAAGTAAACGGACGGAGAATTATTTATGATAAAATTCAGTCTTTTGAATTCATATCACATCGCATTATTAGCTTATACATAAGTGCCCACTGCTGAGCTACGGCCACGGAGAAGGGTTTAGTATGAATCACCATGCTCAAGGTGGATTTGCGATTGCAAACTTATTTTTAGTTTAAAATCAATCGTGCCGAAGCATGGCTCTCCCACACTAAAAGAATTATCACTTAGCACGGCACCTTATATATACTTAATTAAAATTATGATCCCATTTAATCAAACACTTCCTACTACTCGTAGAAGTTTACTAATCTTATCATTTTACACAAAGCAAGCAAAATTAGAAAAATAAATAGAATTAAAATTGTACCATAATAATTTAAACAGAGAACTTAGTTTATCTTTATAATGAAACGCTTATCAAAGTACGTACGGGATTCTTCACCTTAATTTTTTTCATATTTATTTAACATCATATTATTATAACATAGGCGGACTTAATGCTTGAGACATTTTCATTAGTACACTTTTAGAGAAAGTATTGTACAAGCGTACTTAGATCAATAGAATTAGATTACAAAATGCAAATTCATAAGTAATCGCAATATAATTATGAATCGACGACGACGACCGTGAATGTTCGGGAAATTGTATTTTAGATTTAGAACACATGTGTTAAGGTTTTTAGTTTTGTACCTACGCGATAAACATGTGTGTCACATATTTGTTTTTGAGGCGCAACTAACTTGCCGTATTGACTTGATAGATCAACTCACGTGAGTTAGTTATTACTTTCAATCAATTTAGTGTGTGTCACATAGTTGAAACAAATCACTTTGTACATTCATTATAATTTATCTAGTACGTAGGTACGTAACGGAAACTTACAGTACGACAGACTCTCTCCCTTGCCAGTGGTACATTCAATCACCCTTAAAGAGAACATAGTTGAGCTACTTCGCAAACACGAACTGGATCTACTTCACCAAACTGAAATATCTTGGACGATCAATCCGAATCCTTAAGATCACATAGCCGACGATATCTCACAAGACAAGTTCCGACACGTTCTCCTAGTAAGCGATGGTGCTCACTTATCTTCAGTTCGGACTTTACGAGGTCTGTGCTAAGCCGGGCTTTTGCATTTACTACTTTAAGGGACACATAAGTTTCTGGTTGAACGATTTATTTCCTTGTTGTTTTGGAGTAAATATGTATTTTGGTATATTAGTTTGGGATATTGTTTAGATGAGGAAAGTAACATAAAAGTGTTTAGGAAGATAATTATATTATATTTCTCCTTATTCGAGTGGCCACTAGTGTGTTTGTGTAATCGGAAATGAATTGTTTTTCTATGAACAACTTAAAAGTTAAGAAAGCCTTTTGAGAAAACACTAAGACAATGTAAGAATCATTAGATCATCATCAGCCTATAAGTGCCCACTTCTGAGCAAAGGCCTCTTCTCATACGGAGAAGGTTAGAGCATTGATCACCACGCTTGCTCAATGCGGGTTGGCGATTTCAAACTTATAATTAGAAATTATAAGACTAGGTTTCGTCACGATGTTTACCTTTACCGTATGTCAGTGGCGTCTAAATAACCATAGAAAGTACATATAACTCGGAAAAAGTCACATTGGTACTTGCCAGGTTTCGAACCCACAACCTCATGCGTGAGAAGCGGGCTCCTTAACCTCCGGGCCACCACGACAATCATTAGATCACTTGAGTTGTTTTTTGTATGATTGCCTGAATCCAATCGGCTAATCGACGTCGACGCTACACGCTTGCTGATCATGAATAAGAGGCCTTTTGTGACCTGGAACCAACAGATCTTCTTCTCAGTCAAGAGTCAAGTCCCCTGAGTAGGTTACATAAGCAAAGTGTTATTAGCTAAAAATATTTAGTAAAAAGTACCCAAAAAAATCATCCAAATCATAAACCTCGCAAAGCCTAAAATACTTCAACAGCTTAATTTATCACACTCATGCCGACGTCGAGTCATCATGACTGAATTACATCGTTCATTCATATCGTTCATACACTCGGTCCCATGAATCATCTTACTCATTTTCGTTCAAATATATAAATGGTAGTGATTTTTTATAGCATAAGGAAATGATGTGTGTTACTGAGATTTTCGAAGCGTTAGAAACGGTTTCATCTATTTTAAAAATCGGTGGCTATAAATCATGGTTTGTTGAACTTTTTAATTCAGTAGCATTTTTGAACTTGGTCCTGTGGTTCGAGATATTGAAATTTTAAGTGTAGGAGAGCCAAGCTTCTTCACGAAAGGTTCGGTTCCACCAGAATGTTACTAGGGCCTCATGGAAAACCGGCGTGAAATCACCACAGCATTTCGTTTGGCTGTATGAGTTAGGATACCGGCGACCGGAATCTACACTTTGGAACGAGCAAATAGCTTCACTAGAGGACAGACGGACAGACTGACAAGCATAAATTTAAACCTATTGAAATATATTTTCTTTTTTGCTTGACGTTCAAAAGTGCCCACTGTGGGCTAATTGAAATAAATGATTTTAGTTTTTGACTTTGACCTTTTTCTGGCCCTACTCCCATTCATTCCTAATACCTAAATCTCAGTAACCCTAATCCCAATAGGTTGGCCACGCACTCGTAACTCTTCTGGTACTGCGGGTGTCCATGGGCGGCGCTGATTGCTTATCATCAGCAGTCCCACCGGCTAGTTTAGATAATGTCTCCAAATAGCAAGATTAAAAGATTAAAAATAATTATGTTTCATATAATTATATTGCTTTTGAAATTTTTAAACCACCAGCTTATTATTTTATAAGTGATACCTACTGCTACCTCAAACTATTGAAGGTCAATGACGTGTCTGCCCGATCTGTAAATACGCGCCGAATACAAACCAAATCAATCATTAGGTATGCAGACAGAATAGTACAATAGTTGATCCAATCTAACCATAAACAAATCCACTTGGAACTCCCACCTCTATAAATAGAACGCCATTAAAATAAATACTAATCGGAACATAAAAACACGACTCAACACGACACGCTTCGAAAACCAAACTCAGTAATCGCATGCACAAACTTAAAACAAAGTAATCAGAAAGTTGAAGAAAAAAAATATATACGAACGCTCGGCCCCCGTAAGTAGCAAGGTTAGAAAAATTACCCGAGCCTAACACGCTATGGTTGACCTTGTCCGAATAAAACCTTGCTTCATCAAGGGCATAGGTGCAATAGATCTATTGCTGATGGCTATTTTCATGGAAAAGATTGTCGGAAGGGCCACACAATAGCTTTGCTTAAATACCTTTATGGGTTTTCTGCTAAACAGTTGCGTTGAAAGCCTGTTAAGAAAAGGGAACGATTGATTTATGGACTTGTGTTTTGATAATGGCTGTTAGTTTTTTGAAAGTGGAACTAATCGGATTATTGAAATGATTGATGAAGCTGGTTTGGAATGAGGCAGAAAAATGATGGGCTTATTAAAGTTTTATGTTTTGTTAATTATAAAGTTTGCTGTTGCGTTAAGCAGTCTTCAAAATTACTATTATACTTCAAGGTTTAGTCTGGATGGCTGAGAATGAGTTACTAATCCTTGTTACTGATTTCTGAATAATAGTTTTTTGTTTAGTTTGTTCCAGTTTTTTAGTACAATAATATTTAGCCAGCTTAATTTCTTTTTATGAATACGAGTAACGAGTATACAAACTTATTAGACTAGACAATCAAACTGTAGACCGCATAATCAACCAACAAAACAATTTCAATGGAACAAAAACACGTCACAAAATCGGCACATTTATAAGCGAAAACATATAGACACGATCATGATAAACCATCGATCCATTTCATTCAATGAAGGACATACCAACATTAAGAACGTTGAAGTCTAATTACGTTTTGTGTACAAAAAAGTAAAAGAAACTTCATTAAAAAGGTGGCAAATAAATTATGAGACGAATGCTGATTAAATATTAGCAAAATTATAAGAAAAATTGTCTTCTCTCGCTCAGGGTAGATGCGAGAGAAAATGTCCGATTCTTACTGACTGGTGTTTACACCCCGCGTTCCTTCTCCTGGTTGAAGCAGAGGCCACGGTACCTTGTTTCGTTAGCTCCGCAACCCCAACTGAACATCGGCCCTATAGAGTCCCGTCTGTGGTGGCAGCAAAAAATGTTGTGCTTTTAATATTACCAAATTCTTGAATGGAGTTCATTCACCCCACCATGATAATCAATATTGCCAAGCAACGTTAAGTTCAGATTTTTATAAAATGGACCGCACAGTAAGTTGGCTGTTTGTCACATTTTTTTCTTCCGCTTCTTTATGTCTTCTGTAAACGAAAATTTATTAATTAAAAATAAAGGCATTTTTTAACAGAGATGTCAGCCCAATCGTACCTTTTTACATTAGTTGGCGGACATGAATAGAATAGTTAAATAGAATACACTGAATTACTCACAAGCTAATGAATAGGTGTTATTCGTTAAGAACGATAATTAAATATCGAAATAAACAACTTATAGTATAGAATATCCATCGTCATTCACAAAATATCAAAGAGCGCTAATCGTTTTTATTCCTCTTGATCATAAAACTAGTCATATCATTTATGTGACATCATACGATATCTATAATTGGGTAGTTTCCAAGATAAAAAATAAATTAATTCGACGTTTCAATACAATAAAATATTGAAAAATAACTATACTTTTATTCATCGATCGATCGATACACCAAGTTTTAGATTTTTTAGCTAATTATTGTGAAGTAAGTAAGCTATTTGACGCAAAAATGTTATGACGTCAAAGCTCAGTTTTTCATAAAAATTTCATAGAAAAGTATCGTTTTTGACGTTTGGATAAAAGTATTGAATTTGACTAGTTGGAAACAAACGTATTGCGCGACAAATTCTACTGCCACAAAATTTTCCTAATTACACAAGAAATAAAAATAATCCAACAAAACATAGATCTTCAACCGACATCTAAAACAATAACAGTAATACACGAACGCTGTTGCGTTAGTGTGCAAAATTGGATAAGAATAACAATTTCGTATTCAATTTCAGCCATTATGCAAATTCGAATATGATCACAAAATAATAAATTAAGTAGCATAATGACCATTATTTTAATAGCTACGAATAAACAAGTCACAGAACCAACAATAATAATTGTTTTTGGTTCAATGCAACACCAGTTTGCTTTCGTTTCCATTATTTAAATTATTATTTACCGAAATTGTTTCGTTTCGGTGTGTGAAACCGCAGTTATTGTTTGGCAATGTTTTTATTAATATTCAATCGTTCATTTTTTTATTTATGAATGGTTTTTGTAAATAGTGTAGTGAGGCTTTTGTTTAAATTAATTGTTACCTGTAGTGAATTGCTGGCATTAACATTTTCTTTTTTAAACGTTACCCCATGCTAGTATTTTCTCCGCGTTTTCAAATATAAAAATTCACATACACATCACGCCCAGACCTGGAACAACAATCTGTGGATCACACAAATAGTTGTTCCGTGCGTTGAATCTAATCCGCGACACGTTGCGCGGCAGCCAGCTACCCACCGCGCCAACCGTGCAGTCGAAAGTTACATGTACAGTCTTTTCTACCTACATTTATGATGCAAAATTTAAATCTTGTTTTCAATTAAACTTACATGGTTCTGAGTAAAAGAGATGCAACTGCTTCGCATGCTGATATTTCACCGAAATATTTGAAATTTCGTCAAGATATCTTTTAAAGCTTACGTTTATTACACCGTGCGTTATCTATGAAAAAGAAACTCTTGTGAATTTGAACCTCACCCAATTTCAAGTCGAGCTTAAGACAGAATACAAGACCAATTCACTTTTCAAGTTGCTTAGTAACAATGCTACTTTTTTAGAGTCATATTTATTACAATTTCTAATATTATTTTGACAACACTGCTATTAAGTTGAAAAAATTAATCGTGAAAACTTAAACATCAATTTTTTAATTATTACTTGGTAATCGCCAATCCACCTCGAGATCGCAAGGTGATTAATATTCAAATTTTCTTTGTATGAGAAGTGGTATTTTCTCAACAATAGGCCTTTATAGGCTTGCCGGGGTTGCCACCGCGGCCTCGGCCCAGAGCAGGAGAACGAACGGGGGGGTTTTTAGTCAGTAACAGTCTGACACTCTCTCGCCTTCCCTGGGCGGGAGAGGTCATTTGATGATTTTCCCGTGACAAAAAAGGCCTGTATAGGCTTATAATGATTATGACGCCTTAACAAATTCCTCCTACTAACAAATTCATTAATCCAATGAAAATAAAAAAAACTAATACGACATATCTTAAAGAAAAAAACTTAGAAAATACTAGTAATAGAAAAAGTTCCTATTGCATTTATATGACAAAGTAACTTCGTTCCCATAAGAAGTGAAGACCATGCATAAAATATGAACCGACAAGAAATAGAGCAAGAGTTTGCTCAGCCAAGTTTTAAATTACAATGACGAATTGTGTTTGAACTAAGAACAGGTGAATTGTAGATGAAGACAGGCTTTATAGAGTTTGAATTTGAATTTAGAACTAGTTGTTCGTTGATGGTAACCAGCCAATTTAAGTGTCGATAGTTTTACTTTATTTATGTATATTTAGTAGTTTTTGCCCATAACTTCGTTTTTTGGTATAAAAACTATCCTATGTCCTTTCTTGAGTTCCAAACTATGTCAGTACAAAATATCACAGAAATCGGTTCAGTATTTAAGGCGTGGAGAAAAGACAGACAGACAGCCAAAGTTACTTTCACATTAATAATATTAATTTTGGATTTGGATTTTATGACCAGCTACTCTTGCGTGGTTTCACCAGCTGCTCGGCTCTATTTGATTGTAGTGTAATGTTTTATAGCCACAGCCTTCCTCGATAAATGGACTAAAGAACAAAAAAAATTTTTTTTCATTAAAATAAATGTTTTTTTAATTTTCAATTAAAAAAAAAGTCAGGTACACCATGAATCTGTAATTGGGCTTGATATGGTGTCCGGTCGACGAACCAAACTCTTTTCTCAAACCGATTTGGCAATGATAAGACTTAAATTCAATATTTTTTGTCTGTGTGATCAAATAGAGTTTTAATTATAATTTTGTCATTTCAAAAAAAACATTTACAAAAAAATTAAATAATATTTTCCAAAGGCATTATAATCTTGAAAGCGGAGAAAAACCTCATAATCTTCACGCTCCATTTCCTTGAACGGAAATTCAAGCGGCTACATGGCTGCGCACAGCGCTGAAAGCAATGAAGCCACAATATTTTAATAACGTCGAGAAAATTATAAGGCGACACTAGACGTATTATTCAGAACTTTGTATTTTGCGTTCACTTTATTTTAATCTTGCATTATTTGTTTATAGTAAAAAATTAAGAAATAAAAAAATAAATAATTAGTTTTTCTAATAAATAAGAGACCGGTAACTCTGTTCAGAAAGAATCCGTTCTACGAACTTAGTTTGTTCTAAAATTAAATTCTTAATAGAAAAATTAAATTCAAAAATGTATCTGAATATAACCTTTTTTATCTTAGATATCAACAAATTACACATAATATAATACATATACTGCAGTATCACTAAGTGTAGCCATAAGACCACCAAAGATTGGGCCCAATAGAGAGTACGTTCAGCCGGAATTGTGGGTATAAGCGCAGTATAGAACCGCGACTCTGATCCGGAGCAGGAGAAACAACGATACGGTTTTTAGCAGGGATCTCCGTAGCCAAAACTAACTAACTCGGATATCCGAAATAAAAAAATATTCATAACCGTACCTGAACCCGAAATTAAAGGTTCGGCTGAGCCCTTATTCGATATAGTATCGAGAGATAGTCGAAGAAGAACTCCTTAACATTCCTGCTAAAAACCATATACCATACCCTTGTTAAAAGGCCGGCAACGCACCTGTGACTCCTCTGGTGTTCCGGATGTCCATGGGCGGCGGCAATCGCTTACCATCAGGTGATACGTCTGCTCGTTTGCCACCTATTCCATAAAAAAAATATCTTTGTTTCTCCTGCTCCGGATCAGAATCGCGGTAAATTACTGAGCTTGCACTCTCAACTCCCGCTAAACGTACCTACTCTCAATTGGGCCCTTCTTTGGTGGTCTTATGGCTACACTAAGTGATATTGCAGTACATGTATTATATGTGTCATTTCTCATCATCTAAGATAAAAAAGGTTTTTCTATACTCATATAAGAGGAAAAATTTGTTAGTTTTTATGTTTGTAAGTTTGTACGTAGGGTGAATCTTTGGAACCGCTGGTCGGATTTCCAAAATTCTTTTACTGATAGATAGTTACAATGTTCCTGAGTGCTATAGGCTATATAAAACATCACGCTACGATTAAATGGAGCCGAGCAGCGAGTGAAACCGCGCGAGAGTAGCTAGTATTATATAAAATACATTTTTGAATGTACTTTTACAAACATAACGTCTATATGAGACACGTTATGTTAATATTTTACTTTTGAAACTTCTTAAAATTTTAATATCCGTTACCGATATTATCCGGAACCAACGGATAATCCGAAATAATTTCAAATCCGTCACTGTAACCCTATCCAGTATATAATTATTCATTTAATCGTATCCAATTCGTATCTGAAATTTCAAATCCATAACATCCCTAGATTTTAGTCAGTAAGAGTCTGACACTGCCTCTCGCCTCACACTGGGCGTAAGAGGACGTTAAAATTTGATGACTCCCCCCCCCTCAAAAAAAAAAGAGTATAACACTCTCTCTCGCCCTACACAGGGTTGTTACAGTCACATGACGATTTCACCCTCAAACAAAAACAACCACTTACTATTAGAAAATAACGATACAAATATCAAAGTTTACATAAAACTCAGTTAAAATTTGTATGTTTGAGTAAATCGATAGCTGAGCTATTATTAATACGCGCTCGCCATCAAACTTTGTTTGAATGTCAATGGCAACAATCAATGTAATGGACTCGAAATAAAAGCAAATGTGAGCGTATTAGGGTTAAGTAAAATATATACTTTACTAGCGACCCGCCCCAGCCTCGCTTAGTTGGAGTACTCATACTTTTCTCCATGACTGTTTGATGGATATTGTTATACAGATAACTGTTTATCTTCAATCACTCTCCCTATAAAATCCACATCAAAATCCGTTAAACCCGCACACATGGGGACAGAGAACGCAACTTTGTTTTATATTAGGTATGTAGTGAAAAAGAGTGTCATATTACCTTCATATAAGATAAATGTCGTGGTGGCCCGGAGGTTAAGGAGTCCGCTTCTCATGAGAAAGATCTCCATAATGAGTGAGGGTTCGAAACCTGGCGAGTACCAATGTGGCTTTTTCCGAGTTATGTGTACTTTCTAAGATTATTTAGAAACCACCGACACATGGTGAAGGTAAACATCGTGAGAAACCCTTAAACAAACTTATAATTTCTAATAATAAGTTTGATATCGCCAACCCGCATTGAGCAAGCGTGGTGATTTAATGCTCTAACCTTCTTCGTATGATAGGCTGATGATGATGATGACTCTGCCTTTAAAAATTCACATCAAAATCCGTTGCGAAGTTTTGAAGACTTAAGAATACATGGGGACAGAGAAAGCGACGTTGTTTTATACTATGTAGTGTCTTGTTAGGCTGTGGTTTCGGCCCCGCTTCTTACGCCCGTTTTAAACGGTTTGCAAACTGGAAACTAACAAAATGAATTTTTCGATATACCTATATATGTACTTTCTAAGATTATTTAGAAACCACCGACATATGGTGAAGGAAAATATGGAATGGAATAAAGCGTAGTATGTTAATGAAAAGTAGCCTATATTAATCCAGATTATCACTTATCTACCTACCAAATTTCAATCAAATAAGGATAGCCGTTTTTATGTGAATGAATCACAAACTTACAACCATATATTCTCAAAAACTTTCACAATAATTTTATGATAGGATAGTAGAAAGTAGGATTTGAAATAAGCCAATTTTTTGCTAACATACAATATGTATCACGTATGCTAATTGACTTTTATAATCATATGATGGTAGTGAACAGGCTCCTAATTCAGTCACAATACAGTCCAACAAAATCAACAAGTTCTAAAATACTAACAGCACTATCCTTTCCTCAATCATCTAACGCCTTCCTAGCACTAATACAGCCAAGCGACTCGGCCTAGAAATAAGGCCACTTCAGGCAAAACACTTCGCTAAGCCGTCACAGAAATAATTGGCGGTTTCATAGCAATGGATAACAAGGGACCGCTAACAGTCAGCCATCTTGTATCGGCACTTTGTTTTTGTTAAGGTTAAACCCTTAATTAAATAAATTGGGTTAGCTGTTCAATGAATTTAGTTTAAGACATTTGTATAGTGTAATTTGCTTCTGTTCTTTATATGTATTGTTTTTTATACAAGTGTGTAAATTTGTAGCATAGTTTAGTGTTGGTTTATTTATTTCAATACTTATAGAAGAACAAATAACTTAGCATGTGTAATCCAGGGATTCCCATTGATAAGAAAGATTTTGTGACAAAAAATGTCTCTAAAATTAAATAGAAAGAAAGAAGGAAAATCCGTTTATCTACAACTTGTTACAAGCTAAATAAGAGTTAAAAATACAACAAAAAATATTTTTGTAACTTCAAAATGGCTAGCGCGCGCAGCATAATACCGTGGCCCGAAGTCTCGAGTCTACGGCGCTGATTTTTATTTCTACGAACAAAAGATTTCTCGCTACAATAAAAATTGTATACTGCAAGCAATATATGTATTTTGGTCCCTTATAACCTTGCATTCAATTCAGTTCTGCACCATATTATAAGTAAAAACCTTTTTTGTGAGGGGAAAATCATCAAATGAATTCTCCCGCCCAGATTCGGGCAAAAAAGAGTGTCAGACTTTTACTGGCTCAACCCCCTCCTCCCTCATTCCTTCTCCTGCTCCCGAGCCGAGGTCGCGGGACCTCATTGCCCTTACCCTGCAACTCCGGCTGATTATGAGGAAGCCTTTTTTTTTGTGAGGGGAAAATCATCAAATGACTTCTCCCACCCAGGGTAGGGAGAGAGTGTCGGACTCTTGCTGACTAAACCCCCCCCCCCAGTATTATGAGCAAAATTGGTCTTACAATTTAGCACAATTTCGTTAAAAAAAGTGGGGGGCAATGTGAGAACAGACCTTTGATCCTTACTCGCTCTAAATAAAATGTAGCTTATAACATGAAAGCGAAATGTGAATAATATTTTTATTTTTGTTTCTTATCGTACCTTTATCATTCTTCTGGAGGATAAAATACAAGATATTATACACAAGCAAACACTTAGAAGTTCGCTATGTGCACAAGGTAAGTGGGCTTCACAAACATATTGCGTTACAAACTTAAATTTACTTAACCCATCTAACATAACTTAGATTTATATACACACTTAAGTACATGCTAGTACTAAGTGACTAAATAGATGAAATATACATTGAGTTTAAGTTAAAAGGATGAATGAATTAATAATATATTTATAAAAGCGATGTGAGTGATAATGCTGGTCATTCTAGATTTGTGAACGATGAACGACGCTTGCGACAACTTCCGTGTGGCCTTCAAAAAGTTTGCATACCACCGAATATGCAGCCCACAGGGGACCAACGACGAACTGAGTAACAGGCTAATCGCAATGGCTCTAAGCAGCGAACCACCGTAGCTCGCTGAGAGCTTCATTATATAAAGCTATATTCGTGTGTGTTTGTTTCTTGCGTCATTTGTGTGTAAAATAAATGGTTTTTATTTCTTTATTTCTTCTTTCTTCATCAAAACTAGGATCCAACACACTATAGTGACGAGTTACGTGTGGCCTTAAAAAAATTATACATACCAACAAAAATGCGGTTCACAGAGACCAACGCCCAACTGAGTAACAGGCTAATTGCAATGGTTCTAAGCAGAAGAAGGAACGGGGTATTGTTAGTCAGTAAGTGTCTAATACCCGATCTCGCCGCACTTAGGGCGGGAGATTACTTTAATTTACTTTACTTTGTAAAAAAGTGATAATACTATTTCAGAAATTAATACTGAAGTCATAAGGGGTTGCCTAAAAAGACCAATTATAAAGAAAGTAGGCTGGCGGCGTAATTGTATGTCAATATGAAAATTGAAGAAGACGGTACCTGTTAGATAATGAGTACAAAACGTCAAGACTGAAATTCGTATCAATAGCTAAACATTGGCGTAAAATGTGTTTATATATCACAAAATGGAAACATTCGATTGATACACAAAAATCAACCTAACGAACCATACCAATCAAAAATGCCTGACTACAAAGATCAACTAATGACGTTACAAACCATTTTGAACTTTATATTCATTTTTAACCGATGATTAAAGAAAAAATTGCTTTCAACCATACCATTACCGTGAAAAGAACGCTGATCAAAATGCCCATTGTTCAATCCAATTTAAAATATAAAACCAAATGACAGTGATTTAAATCAAAATGGCGGTAACAGGCTCGATTACGTGTCTTTGTTAGTACATGGTAATCTCTGTTTCTCTAATTTATGCACTAAAAACTGAGACATAGGGCCCAAATTTTAATTAGAGATAAAAATGTCTTAGGTTCTTCATTTTCTTTCGTATTACGATATTTTGATTCTTTTATAAGCATTTTTTTAATTGCGTTTTTTAAATTCAGAGTCACATTCTTTTGTGTATAAACATAGATACAATAAATGATATGAAAAGTTTTACTAGAATAAGAAGACCAAAAAATTGAATATTTAAGTCAAAAAAAGAATCAGCAAACTTATCGGAATTAAATACTAGACTAGAGAATAATTTTTCGCATCTCCTAAATGCGCATAGGAGTAAAGTCAAGTTAAAATTAAGACATTTATTAATTAAAAATACTTGATATCTCATCTCAATTTCTACTTACCAACAAAACCTTTAACATTCCTAAAGTCCTCTGTAATTAGTGACGTTAATTAGCACCCGTCATTATCATCAACTGAATGTCTCCCTTACTAAGAGTGCTATTACGGACAAAAGGAGGCAGATATCCTTTATTACCTTTCCAAAAGTCTTTATAAAGATTTGCAATGTCTTAGTTTTTAATTTTCACTTTTAAGTGAACTTGATTACAAGCTAAGAGGCCATTAATCAAAATTATTTGTACTTTTGTAACTACATTATACGACTTGCATACATAAAACGACTTGCAACAACTGGCATTTTGATTCACAGTGTAAATTAGAACACTGGAGATCCTCCTTCCCTTGACACCCTATCCTCAAATCCCTAATCTCCAAACGATCAGCAACGCCCTCGCAACTTCTCTGGTGTCCGCTCGTTAGCCGGCTTATGCCATTAGTATAATACATTTTAAAATATTTTGGAGTAAAAACTGACTTTTGGTTGACCGATCTAAACACCACACCAATGAAGAACATGATATTTGAATAGATTTTTTTATCTCAGCAATGTCGCTGTATGCGTATTAATCTTTCTAACAACTGATTATAAGCGGATGATAAAATTTACAACACTTCTGTACCTCACTTTGGGGATTAAAATTTAGCATGAAAATAATTTTCTCAGAACTCATTCAAATATTGAAGTAAGTGAAAATAACGTCTTACTCACATGAATTAACTGATATAAAAGCACAGTTATTCAAAATCAATGAAGTCGGTACGTAAATTAACAAAAAATAGAATTTGTAAGCTATAAGTATACATTCTAAATCTACAGCCTATAATGACAATTTAATAAAAACATAAATCATCTTCATTGCGAACGAAAATAATTATCTAACTTCGCGAAGCATGACATTATTACGAAACTTTTGTGAACCCATTACTTCCACTCAACTTGTTAAAAAATACCATCTGTGTCACTCTCACTGAATTTTAAAATCGAGTAAAATATGAAAAATGTTTTAAAGTATTATTTTAATTGTATTATCAATAGCTTTTACCCGCGGACTAACTACACTACCCTACCTATCAACTCTATCGTATCCTTATTTTATTTTTCTAGTTCTAAACTACATTCTCAACATTCTTGAGTTATGAATAGTTTACTGTGACTAACACGACTTTTTTATGAATATAATAGATTATTTTAGTAAGGCCCATAACATTTTTTTTTATATAAAAACGTTGCCCCACTCTAGGATTGTCTCCTGTGTCGTGGATGCGGTTACAAACATACAATTTTACATGCACATGACACCCAGACCCGGAACAACAATTCGTGGGTCACACAAAGTGAGTTGTTCCGTGCGGGAATCGAACCCACGACACGTTGCACGGCAGCCAGTTTTGCCCAGGCACCACACCAACCGTGCTGCCTCATATGTCGCAAATTTAACAAAAATAGGTATTTCTGCTTATAAATATGGCGTGGATTGAAACCAGTCGGCAGCGCCATAAAAGTGAAGTTTTTCGGAACACAATCTGTAATACCCAAATCAATCAATCCTGAAATCCCTTACGCCCCAAAAGGCATAGCAGTTGCTATGTTTCATGGTCGGTGTCGAGTGACCAAACTGCTCTTTTCTCGTCTATACAGCGTGATAATAGCCTTACGCTAAGATCGCGCTGTACAGGACTAAATACCTAATCCTAAGTACTACTAGCTAACGTTATCCTACACTATCCTAGATAATCTAACACTTACAATATCCTATCCTAGATCCCCTAAGCCCAATAACCTATGTAGTCTAAGTTCTATCCTATATTTGCCTAGCGTACAATGCGTATAGGCTTGGTACTCTGTGGTATACTGTGATACAGACCAGCACTTCTACGCACCTACTACCAAGCCCTTAACCTAAGGCACGTACTATAGTGGTACACTGTGGTATGCTGTGATACAGACCTACTCTTCGTACGCGCCTAATGCCCTAGCCCTACAGTCCCTAGACCCTAGCCCTACTATACGTATTTATATATACTTATATAGATAGGTGCAGGATATCTGCCAACTGAGACCTATGATGGCAGACGGAATGTGGGTAGGAATGGGGTATGGTGGTGATGGTTTTCTCACTGCCTGTCGAGCAGACTCACACGACAGATCGGTTGATGGCTAAAGGTGTCTTGGCCACAGTGAGAGGTGGAGGAAGGGTAGTGAGTCAAAGTCGGAATCAACTTAATGACTCGTTTATTGCTTAATCTACATGATCTTATATACTAAACTTATCCTATGTACACACATACCACATTATGATTGTGTGCTATGCGTGTAATGTACCATCTCAGTGCTATATACCTTACGTGATTACGTGATGTTTTATTAGTTTTATATATTTAATAAGTAATATGTTTTCCTTATTTTAATCACGTAGGATTATCTCGCTGAAATGGCACGTTCATGTGTGAACATTCTGCCCTCTCCGAGGAACAGGCAACTCCATTTGATATAGTTCTATGGAGTCATCCTTGGCTGCGTCCTGGTTCTCCGGCTGCTTCCTGGGAGGCTTCAGTAGTTGGTTCGGCTGGCTGTAGATGGCGTTCCATGTAGATGGCTGGTTGTTGCCTTGATCTGGAGCACGTTGTGGGTGTGGCGGATCAGCTTTTGATGATTTAGGGTGTTGTCGAAGTCGATGTGTTCCTGTTTTCGTACACGTAACTATCCTGGGACCATAACAAACAACTATAATTATAATTGTCATCAATATTATTGATGATACGCAGCTCACTAAGTATGTGTGAGATTGAATGTCCTTCCATATGTTATCGTTAAGTTCTATTTCCAATCCAGACTCTTCATTTATTAAGTGCTGATAAAAGTCATTGGAACTTTCTATTACAGCCTCCTTAGATATATTTAGTTTTTTACTTCGATTTGATATATATGTGTATATACTAAAATTTAGTTGTTTTGAAAAGGACTCTGCTACCTGAATTGATAACGTTCTCTTAGCAGCGAGTCTGTTGTTAACGGATTTTATGATACAATTGTCAGCGATTTTTATTACTCCTACGTCTTGAATGGTTATTTCTTCTCGCTTACTATCACAAACTATGGATATAGTGCTACTAGTTTTTGTTATAAACAACCATGAGTTTTGCATGCATAGCTGTTTCCAAATTATATTACTTGACATTTCAAAGATATGGGTAGGACATTTAGTGTTAGTTTGATTTTTGAATAATTGGTCAACGATGCAATTTTCATTTAATTGCATGTTTTTCACCACTCCAGGGAAGCAAAGAAACTGTTCGTGCCTTTGTATACACTCTTTGAATTCTTCGTGGTCCAGTTCGAAGTATAATTCATTATTGTAATCAATTGCTAAAAATGCTCTCGATACTTCTATGCTTTCGAACGTATTGTTCATATTCTTCTTAGGTACTGGTGTAACATGAATTAAAGTATACTTTGTAATATCTTTAATTGGAAAATAAGCGTGTACTTGTATATGAGTCATATTCTCGACTATCCTTGTATCTAATAATAGTTCTTGGACTATTCTAATGTTGGATGGCATCTTCCTATTTGCGGAAAATATTAATTCACTAACATTTTTGGGTGGCAAGACACTATACACGCTAGCCTTTGTTAAGTATACTTCTAATAACCCATTGTAGTAGTTTAAAATTTCGTCAATGTAATTATTGGCTACTTGGAACGTTTGCAAAATCTGAATCTTTATATCATTGTGATTAGTTTTAATGTACCAATAGTCATAGCTATTTATGCGCTCTATTACTTGTGACAGTTTTGTTTGAAATCCTTCTAGTTTATGTCTTATTCTTTCTTCAGTACCATTTACTTGGGAAATAGCCGATATCATGATTTTAGTTTGGTGACTAGATGCTTCAATCAATTTTTGTTGGTTTGAGTTTAACGAATCTATGTCTCTGTATATCTCGTCATTTACACCAAACACTGAGGTTAAAAAATTCCCCAGCAAACCCCTTCTCCTTCGCGTTTCATGAAACTCTGTAAAATATTCTTTGATGCGTTCATATTTTGTCTTTTGCTCCAGTAAATGATGATAAAATTGATTACAATGTGTATCCGTCGTTGCAACGTCCGCCTTGTCACAAAGTTGCTTAAACTTGGATAATGCACTTTCTATCCTAATGTAATCCTCATTCAGTCGCTCTTTCTTATATACCGTCTCTATACGAAACATGCCTCGATCTATGTTTGCGGTTCCTATGTTTTCAACATAAAATCCTGGAGACAAATTCTTCACGGTATATGTCTGTGTAGCAATCATAGTACCGAACAATTGTAACATTATTAGTAAGCATAATAGCCATTTTGACGTGCCTCTACAAGACCTCGGACTCTTATTACTATAGCATGTAGTAATATTCGTATTAACTTTGGTTTGCGATTGATGACTCAGGTCCGCATTTATAGGCAACGGAATGAGCGTGTGTATCGACCGTTTCTGAATGGCGCCTGATGATTTTTTAAGAGTAACTACTCTAACTAAACCATCATTGCCTTTATGTATTTCCTTGACTTTCGCAAGTGGCCAATTGCTAGGATTAATATTATCTTCTTTCATAAGTACTAACGTTCCAATTGATATATTATTCTCCGTTGTTTTCCATTTGTATCTTTGTTGTAACTGTTGTAAATAATCACGAGTCCAACTTTTCCAGAAGTCTCTTTTCATTTTTTGAATATTTTTCCATCTATTTAACAAATCCGTATTAATGTTAGACAGTGGATCAGGTATTCCTACTGCTTCTCGTCCAATCAAAAAATGACTTGGTGTTAGCACTACATTATCATTTATGTCTTCACTTTGTGCACACAATGGTCTAGAATTTAAACAGGCTTCCGTTTGATATAAAAATGTAGATAATTCTTCGTAAGTTAATGTTTGGTCTCCTATTACCCTGTGTAAGTGGTGTTTCATTGATTTTACTCCTGCTTCCCAAATACCGCCGAAATGTGGCGACGATGGGGGAATAAAATGCCATTGCGTTCCCATAGCTGTCACACTGCTTTGAAATGTGTCTGATTGGGTTATTTCTAACAGCTCCTTGTATAAGAAATTAGCTGCTCCCACAAAGTTTGTAGCGTTATCGCTGTATATATGTGATACTGGGCCTCTTCTTGCCATAAACCGCCGTAATGCCGCTATGAAACTTTCTGTGGACAAGTCTCCTACTAATTCAAGGTGTATAGCTTTTGTCGCCAGACACACAAAAACTGCAATATATCCTTTGTACGATTTATGCCCTCTTCCTTTCATTGTTCTCACTTTTATGGGTCCTGCATAATCGACCCCAGTATGAGTAAACGGAAATGACTCTGTTACTCGGGCTCTCGGTAGTATCCCCATTTTTTGTTTACTTGCCGATGCTGTATATCGAATACATTTTACACATTTTCTTATGTAGCTCTTTACTACACGTTTCCCGCCAAGCACCCAATATTTTTGTCTTATATAGGCCAATGTTAACGTATTACCTCCATGTAATGTTGTCAAGTGAGCGTCATGAATTATAATTGAAGTCACGTGATGCTTCTGCGGTAACAAAATAGGATGTTTTTGATCGTAAGGTAGGTTTGATCTTTGGAGCCTACCTCCCACTCTTAATAAGCCGTCATTATCGATAAATGGGTCTAAGCAAGCCAGTTTATTGCCTTTCTTTAGCGACAACCCGTCACTAATCGCGCGATATTCTTCCGAGAACACTTCCTTTTGTACCAACTTTAAAATATGATTGGCAGTATTATTGATTTCCATACAACTTAATTGGCCATAGTTCCTTCCTTGTCTTATAAATCTATAACAATACGATAAGACTCGTACTATCTTTTTGAAGCTTGAGAATCTTTCCCATATTGATTCCTTTGGTTCAGTGCTTACGTAAAAACTGCGTTTTATTTCTTCGCATATTTCTGGAATAGTTTTCGTACTTGGTATTGAATTATTTTTTAGCCACTCTGGGCCATTCCACCACAGATCTAATTGTTGTAATTTACTTGGCGCGATACCTCTTGAGATTACATCGGCAGGGTTCTGACACGTATTAACATAGTTCCACTTGGCCTTGGGTAATAATGTTTGAATTTCAGACACCCTGTTAGCGACGAAAGTTTTCCAACGATCTGCTTCTCCCTTGATCCATCCAAGCGTGATCATTGAGTCCGTCCAGCAATATATATCTATGTTAACCATTTGCATGTCCTTAATAACGTTTTTCATTAATTTTGCGAGTAATAACGCTGCACACAATTCGAGTTTAGGTAAAGTTATTTTACGTTTCTTTGGCGCTACTTTGGACTTGGCTTGTAATAAAGTGACGTCAGCCGAGTTATCACTTTTTATTACTCGACAATAGACCACTGCGCCGTACGCTTTTTCGGAACTATCGCTGAATCCGTGAAGTTCAATCTGCGCATTAGGTGTATAATGACACCATCTCGGAATTGATATACTTTCCAGTGCTTTCAATTGGCTTTGTATCTCTTCCCACCTTTTCTTTATAGAGTCCTCTACAGGCTGATCCCATTCACTTCCATTTGCCCAAAGATCTTGGATGATTAGTTTCATATTAATAATAACTGGTGCCAACCACCCAAGTGGGTCAAATAATTTGGAAACTTCTGACAGAATGAACCGTTTTGTTGGACTTTGGTTTTTATTAACTATGATTTCATATGAAAAGCTATCTTTATCCGGTGTCCACCAAATTCCTAATGACTTCCTGGCTTCGTCTATTGGCAATCTAAACATTTTGTTATCTTGATTATCATTTGGTATGCTCTCCAATAATTCCGCACTATTCGATGACCACTTTCTGAGGTTAAATCCACCGGTCTGTAACATACATGTTAATTCTTTTTGTAACTGCTTTGCGGCCTTGATTTCATTTTCCCCTGATAATATATCGTCGACATAGAAATCTTGAAGTGCTATACGACTGGCAATAGGATAATTCCTTTTTTCGTCATTTGCCAGTTGCTGTAACGTCCTTACTGCCAAATAAGGTGCAGATGCTGTACCGTACGTAACGGTTGTTAATTCGTATTCCGCAATTGGATACTTTATTGACTCCCTCCATAATATTCTCTGATATTTCCAGTCTTGTTCATTTACTTTTATAAATCTGTACATCTTCTCTATATCTGCCATGAATACTATTCTATGTTTACGCCACCGTAGTAATATAGACGCCAAGTCTTGTTGTAACCTAGGTCCCGTGTACATATTAGAGTTTAAGCTTGTGTGTGATTTAGCCTTGCTTGACGCATCAAATACTACCCGTAATTTGGTGGTTAATGAGTCTTCTTTAATCACCGGTTGGTGAGGTATATAATATTTTCCCTGGTAGTAATCTGATTGTGGCACTTTTCTCATGTGACCCATTCTAAGGTATTCGTCTAGGAATTCTTTGTATTGGTTTTTCAGTGTTTTGTTTCCTTCAAACTTTCGTTCTAATTGAAACAGTCTTGCAGCGGCCCTTTGGCGCGTATTTCCATAAACCACGTCAGAGTTTTTAATTGGAAGTCGAACAGTATAAGTGCCATCTCGATTTCTTTCTGTGGTTTGTTGATACAAATGTTCACATAATTGGTCTTCGTTAGATAGATTATCTCCCTCAGGTATCTCTTCTAATTCCCAGAATTTTGTTAACTGGTGCATTTCAACTGAGCGAGTTATCATACTAGTGATTCGTATGTTGTTTGTGGAAGGATTACTGCTTATTCCGGATAATATCCACCCAAACTCGGTGTCCTGGGCAATAATACCGCTTTCTATTTTGTGTAGGCCTTGCAACAATATTCTGCTATATTCTTGAGCGCCCAATATTATGTCTATTGGACCTCGTTTGTAATAAGTCGGATCTGCAATTAAAGTGTTTACTAAGCACTCCGCTTGTATTGGTTGTATAGTTTTATTTGGTAATGAACCCGTTAACTTTGGTAAGATAATGAGTTTTACGGGTAACTTAAATTCGCTTGGAAATCTCGGTTGTAAGTTCACTTCAATACTGTAGTTTGAAGTCTTCGGTGTCTCGTCACCGATACCTACTACCTCACATTTTATTTTTCTGCGAGGGTAGGATAGTAATTGGGCTACTTCTTCTGTGCAGAATGAAGCCTGGGAACCTTGATCACACAGCACTCTTAGTAGGTGTGACGTACCATCTTTGGTGTATGTATGCACAAGGGCCGTCGCTAAAAGCGTTGTATCCTGTGTGTCCGGTCCTGTTGTGGACGACATGTTTGACTTGGTTTTTGTCCAAGTTGTACTTGTAGTAGGGTTTTCAATGGTTTTCCGATCCTTTGACCCTTTATTGTTGTCATCTTTAGTGACGTAATTGTTGACATTACCCTTCTTTTGAATGTCAAGGTGTAATAATGAATGGTGACCTAGTTTGCCACAATGTTTACACTTTCCATTACTATGACATTGAACGGATGAGTCATGTATTATGCACTGTTTGCATTTTCGATTCTCCTTCACTTTATTGTTACGCTGTTCTGCTGACAATGCTTTAAATTGTGCGCACATGTATATATTATGATTGTAACTATTACATAGCCAGCACTTGTAGCTATTTATAGATTTAGGAATATAATGTTGTTTATAATCGGATTTTCCTTCACAGATGGTATTTTCGAGACACATAAACCGTTTTTCCAGAAATGACATCATTGATGAAAATGTTTGAGGTTTGTTCGGCGTTACGAGTTGTTGTTCGTATTTTTCGTCAGTTTCCGAATCCCAAATACGACTCAGTATTCTTGTTAACATAGGATCCCATGACGAGATATCAATTTTCTGATTTTTAATCGCCTCTAGGTTCTCCTTAATTGTATCATGCAGAAACTTCAAACTATTCGCAGAGCCCACCTTCAGTTTTTGTATGTTGAGAATGTTGTCAATGTGCTTAGTGATAATCATTCTCTCGTTTTCGTAGCGATTCTTAAGCAATGTCCACGCAGTCGCATAGTTAGATTCGCAAACTGTCAAATGCCTAATGAGTCTGGCTGCATCACCTTTCACGTGCGTCTTTAAATACTGCATCTTTTCTGTATCTGTGAGTGAGTTATCTTCATGAATGATTTTTAAAAATAAGTCATAGAACGAGCTCCACGACTCATAACTTCCCATAAACATTGGAATGACTATTCTTGGTAGTTTCACGGATGGTTTGTGATCAGTTTGATGTTGTTGTAGCTTTTCATATAGTCGTTCAATTATGTTATCGTAGTCTGATTTCAGTTTTTCAAACACTTCATCCTGAAAATAACTATGTTCTAAGATGTTTTCTTCCTCACAGATATTGAAGTGGCCTTCTTCAACTTTATCACACTGTTTTTGCAAGGCTTCTAGCAATGTTTTATAGTGATAGCTGGATCTGTCGTCTTCAATCGCCAAGGCTGCTTTCTCGAGGTTTTGACGCAACTGATTGATGCGGTACAATTGCAAATTCATTTTTGCTGAATTGTTACTGTTGGTTCTGACTTCTTCTGGGTCCCGAACACAAGGTTGCTGACAAATTGAAAGTTTTGCCTCACATTGTTCCAAATAATCCATAGCATCTTTATACAGCTCTTTGATGATCCCGAAGTAATTAGACTTCATATAGGTATGTTCTTCTAAGATCTCCTGGTCTTCAATTAGTGAATGGTTTGCCGATGCTTTGGTGAAGACTTCTGTGAGTCGCGATCTTCTTTCTGCGATGTACTTCTCTGTTTTTCTTGATGTCGAATCCTTTTTGATGTTGTTGAATATGCGTCCGATTTCTTTGTAGTGGCTCTCCTGACTTTTCACAATTTCGTTGATTTGTTGTATTTCCATCTTGCTGCCCTATCCTATCCTAACCAACCTAACAATGATATAAGGGGGTAGAACAATTACACTTAGTTGCGATCTATATCCTCGTTACGGTATGTGCGACTTCTCGAGCACCGGGGCGACCCTGTTCAGGGAGACCGATACCTGATCCGCTACCGAACGACGCAAACTAAGTTAGTCAGTCACTTGATATACAACGAAACAAGCGCTAGGTTTATGCGCAAGTCTGCTGTATACCAATTGTCTGTCAGTCAATTAGTCAATTTAAGGGACAAGATGATTCTCTACCGATGACTCGAAGGACCAAAATGTACAGCGTGATAATAGCCTTACGCTAAGATCGCGCTGTACAGGACTAAATACCTAATCCTAAGTACTACTAGCTAACGTTATCCTACACTATCCTAGATAATCTAACACTTACAATATCCTATCCTAGATCCCCTAAGCCCAATAACCTATGTAGTCTAAGTTCTATCCTATATTTGCCTAGCGTACAATGCGTATAGGCTTGGTACTCTGTGGTATACTGTGATACAGACCAGCACTTCTACGCACCTACTACCAAGCCCTTAACCTAAGGCACGTACTATAGTGGTACACTGTGGTATGCTGTGATACAGACCTACTCTTCGTACGCGCCTAATGCCCTAGCCCTACAGTCCCTAGACCCTAGCCCTACTATACGTATTTATATATACTTATATAGATAGGTGCAGGATATCTGCCAACTGAGACCTATGATGGCAGACGGAATGTGGGTAGGAATGGGGTATGGTGGTGATGGTTTTCTCACTGCCTGTCGAGCAGACTCACACGACAGATCGGTTGATGGCTAAAGGTGTCTTGGCCACAGTGAGAGGTGGAGGAAGGGTAGTGAGTCAAAGTCGGAATCAACTTAATGACTCGTTTATTGCTTAATCTACATGATCTTATATACTAAACTTATCCTATGTACACACATACCACATTATGATTGTGTGCTATGCGTGTAATGTACCATCTCAGTGCTATATACCTTACGTGATTACGTGATGTTTTATTAGTTTTATATATTTAATAAGTAATATGTTTTCCTTATTTTAATCACGTAGGATTATCTCGCTGAAATGGCACGTTCATGTGTGAACATCGTCCTAACCCATAAAAAAGTTCAAAACAAGACATTTCTACCATTTCATGAAAAGGAAAATATTTTTATTTCCATAATCTCTTTTCAAAGATCTTATTGTAACATTCTTCGGGTCGCCATTTTGGTAAATTCACGAGAATCGCCAAGTTTGTTTTAAAAGTTACGGCCGAAGTTAGGCTTCGTCTATGACGTCACGATTAGGGAACAAATACGAATAATTAAAGGAATTACGATGCTGCCTTGTATTGTTGGAGGGGTTTCGGAACAATGGCCGGCTTTAGGTTAATTTTATACATTTGTAGTACCTGCTCTAATGGGGGTAATTTATAGATATAAATTGTTCGGCGTCTACAAATTCTGTTTAGATACAAAAACAAATTGAAAATGTAATTCAATTATTAATAGCATAGTTTACCTAGTTATATTATTTTGGACTAAGCATAGTGATGCGCACAAAACAATGACAAAATCCTACAAAATTGTTTTTGTAAAATATAATTAATAATAATGTTGTGTGTGTGTGAGGTTATCGGAGGTCTGATCTCCCCCCCCCCCCATTCCCATCGGTAATCCTAAAGTCCCCTATCCTTGGTTTTCTAATAACCCACAAGTACTTTGTCTATGAGCGGCCTTAATTGTTTATCACCAGGTAATCCGTTTGCTCCTTTGCCGAACTATAATATAAAAAAAGCTTTAAAATAATACCCTCAGGAACAGCTTTCAAATTATTTATACCTACTAGGAGTAATACAGTCGCTGTTACCATTACTCTTTTCACTGCAAATGCTATTTTTAAAATTTATTCAGAATCAGCTTTTTATTTTTCACCAACGAAACGGTCCATGTATGG